>JARUPZ010000020.1:5433685-6169029 GCA_031213475.1 Nereocystis luetkeana
CCTCCTCCGAAGTCGACCCTCCGAAAAATGAATTAACTCATTGAAGCTGTCAACCGAGTGCGAGTCCGCCTCACAAGCGGTTCTTACGTAGTAGGATGCAGCTCGCCCGTCATGCGAGTCGCCGAATACCTCACGGCGCTTTGCGCCTGGTGCAAGCAAATGCCTGCTGCTTGGTCGGTGAAAATCAGACGTGCTCCGACCGCCCGGCGTTGCAGGGATGCGAGGGTCTATGGTCATACGACTGCGGCCGTGCATGAGATCGAGTACACCCCCCCCCCCCGCGTCTTTCTTCTGTTGCCTTCTGCAGCTTCTCTGGACTTTCTCGGAGGTGCTTGAGCCGGTGGCGATCCTGCCGCAGCTCATCGTCCTTCAGCGGTACCGGGAGGTGGAGAATCTTACGGGTGAGAGCCTCGCCTCCTTCCCTCCCCCCCTCCCTCCCTTCTCCCCCCACCCGCCCATACAACTACGGTCATGCATGGTCATGCGAGGATGTATGGCCATACGACTGCGCCCATGCGTGATAACGAGTACACCCCCCCCTCCCTCCCCGTCCTCCGTCTCTAAAAACTATTGTTCATTGCTTGTTGTGCTTTTAGTTGCGCATCAGATCTGCCTGTAGATTCCGCTAGCGTGCAGCGGTGCCCCGATCCCTCCCTCCCTCCCTCCCTCCTTACCTCCCTACCCCCCGCCGCTTGCGTTAGACCCCTCCCCCCCCCCCCCAACGACCGCACACATGCACATTCGTTCGCGCAGTAAATATGGAAAAAATGACAAGATTTTCATTGCGTGTTTTGCGGGGGGAGGGGGGTTAATCCCAACGACTGCTGACTTTTCTGTTTTCTTGCCTTTTTTTTTTCTCTCGTTTTTGTTGTTGTTTTTCCCTCCCAGAAGAATACCTGGGCCTTTATTTCATGTTGCAACTGCTCTACAAGGCGAGACGTACCGGCCCTACGTACCGGCCCTAAGTCCCTTCATGCATGAGGTCGTATTCCCCGCCCGTACGGTGGAAGTTCAGACCGTACTATCGCCCGTACGGTGGAAGTTTAGACCGTACTATCTGCGGTACATATACAGAAACTTTTTTTGTTGTCTTCTTCTTTTTTTGTTTCTGTCCTCCGGCGGATTGGTAAACGTGAAGCTTGCGCGCACGAGACTACAACCTCGCTTTGGGCTGGTCGGTGTTACTTGCCCGGCTACTTGCCCCGGTGGGTGGCCGCTTTTTTTTTTCCCTAGCTTTTTTTAGTGTATGTTGTGGTGTTGTTCGTTCCCGTTCCGTTCTCGCCCCCGGTGGCCTACCTACGAACGCCTGCTGCCGTGTCTTTCCTTTTCGGCTTGCGATACGTACACCCCCGGGGTTTCAAGTCATGGAACCACAATCCTGGAGGGCAGCCTTGTATGTCTATGCCGGTAACAGCGTGCAGTCAAAAGGAGGCGTTTCGACGCTATCCTCCGTCTCACACCTTGGGTTTTTTATTTTGTTTTATTTGCGCAAGCACGAAAACATCCACCACCACCACCGCCACCACCACCACCACCACCCACGAAAACATCCACCACCACCACCACCACCACCTACTTGTAGATCAATGTTGTAACATTGCGTCGTAGATTCAGTCGTATGCCGTATGGTGTGGGAACATTGAGGCCTCCCTCTGCTGCGACCAGCCGGATACTCTCACCCCTGGGTTACTACTCCCGCCTTAATTGTCTGGGAACCACCGCGGCACCTCGTCGCAGGGAGTTCATACCCCGGAACACTTAACACTAACATAACTGATGTCGTTGTCGACGGCACACCTCTCTACCAAAAGATGGGCGGGCGGGAAGGTCTATTGTTTTCCTATTACGGGGGACCATAGTTAATAGGACCTATGGTATACATGAACACCTACCAGGTATATATTTCACCATTTTTACTAACAATATTTGGTCCTATTAACGATGGTCCCCCGTCATAGCCTCTTGTCTACTTTTTGTCGTGTTGTTGTAGAGGTGCGTTATCGCTCACGGAAGTTATACGTGAATCGCTGTCTCCCCGTACAACAATGAGGAGGCCTTCTCGACGAGGGGTCCACCCTGCCGGCGTCCCCTCCTTTTCTGTTTCAGATTTTGCTTGTGCATCTTGCGTTGTAAAAACATGAGCTCTGGGAGATTGGGGATTCCGTCTCGAAACTCAATTTTTTTTTTGCGAGCTGTGTATTGATATATTCTTCGATCGCCCGTAACTGCGGGTCTATACAGGGCCTCATGCGGGGTGTGGAACCGTAACTTACAAACTCGAGTGGGCAGTGATCGGCGTCCACTATCACGGGGGGCTATAGTAAATAGAACCTATGGTACACACAAAAACCTATCTATTTCGCTATTTTTACCGGCATTTTTTTGGTCCTATTTACTGTGGTCCCCCGTAATACTGCCTGTGCCCGATTACTTGCCCGATGGCTACCAGGTGCATACATGCGCGCACGCATAATACTTTCTTTTTCTTCGTAGCGTCCGTCGAGATAGTTTTTCTTGTCCTTCTTTTTCTTTTTTTTGCGTGTTGTTCGCTATTTTACCGTGTGGCCACCACGTACTAGTATAATACAGCCGGTACGTACGTGGAACGAACCCCTGCTGCTGCTGCTACTACTATAACGGGGGGACCATAGTTAATTGGACCAAATATTGTTAGTAAGATTGGTTAAATATATAGGTTTTTATGCATACCATAGGTCCTATTAACTATGGTCCCCCGTATTACTATGCCCTCCCTTTTCATTCGATTAAACCACAGCCCCGAAGGGGAACCTTGGATATATGTATATATACATGGTACTTGGAAGTATCCACAGCTTAGGCAGATCACGATCTATCTATCTGCAGATAGATCATCCACAGTTCCTCAGCTGCCGTTGTGAGAGGGTTGTGCAGGATCTATCTATATGTGTAGTACGGATCCAACCCAGGAAGCATGTAGCTACGTACGTGCAACACGCGGATTTTTCTACGGGTCCCCACCCGGCCGCATGAAACTGAGCTAGATCCTACGCAAGGGTTCAGGGGTAGATCTTCCCTGTAAGAGCTAGATCGTGGAGGGTAAATGATCTATCTGATCTGTCCAGAGGTGCGGAAGTATCCCCCCTTTGGGGGCAGCCAAATTTGAAGCTGTGGAACTCCGTATATGTTTGCTGTTGCGCGCTGCACTCCTACCCCTCTCGCTTGTTGTGACTCTCAGTCGATCGTGTTCAACCCCGCCCCCCTCCCCCGCGCGCCCGCACGCCTCGCAGGACACTACGTGTTCTTGCTGGGGGCGTACCGGTTGCTTTACATCCTTAACTGGGTCTATCGCTCGTACTACGAGACGGGTTACGCCCATCACCCCGTAGTGTATCTAGCTGGGCTGGTGCAGACCCTTCTGTACGCGGACTTCTTCTACTACTACGCACTCAGGTACGCGCTTGCTTGCTTGCCTACGCCCCCGCGAGCGAGCGCGATCGATCGATGGTCCAAGCCGGGCGCAGCTAATCCGTAGACACGAGTCTGGGCGTGTAGAGAAAACCACAAGTCGCACACCCACTACACATTACTGAACACCTATATATATAATATATATGCAACAATAAGAAACGGGAGAGCTGGCCCAGGATGGGTTTCTTATCAGAAAATGGCGTTCGTTCTATATACATATACGTCATTTTTGGTGTAACAACCACTCCAGCGTTTCTCATCTCCCTGTTTAATCTCAGCATGCCTTTCTTAATTGCTCGTCTTTTTGATGGGTGCCCTGTATGTGCTGTGTACTGAAACAGTTGGAGTGTTCTTGCCGTTCTTGATGTGGCCGCTTTCGGGTGGAAACCCCGATGTTGGTGGGCAAATTCGCGTGGGAGCGGGGTGGCTTGGTGGGCCCTGCCGGCGGCTAATTATATATTCTGCACCACCAGAGGGGGATGAGGTCCAGGCGGGATCAGGGGTGTCTAACGGGAGCAGGGGTCGGCATCACTGGGTCGGGCCCGTGAAATTTTCTGAGCGATTCGTGTGTGCAATGTGGTCCCGTGTCAAGGCGCGTAGTGGGTTGTTGCACCTTTTTTTTAGACCGAACAGTTCACACACCGTCCGTCGCCCGGATATAGTAGATCATCTTCTGGAGACCATATATTAGTAGAACCTATCCTGTCGTCATGAGTTGGTGGTGGTGGTGGTGGTGGTGGTGGTGTATTCCCCCTCCCCCCCTTGCCATCCCTGCACGCCGGCGAATCACTCTTTTTGAGACTTGTGAAGTAACATGCCTACCTCCCTGCACGCCGGCGGATCACTCTTTTTTGAGACTCGTGAAGTAACATGCCTACCTCTTCTTTACCAAAACGAGCACAACATCGCGCCGTAAATTCCATGTTATCTACCAGGTATCAGTTTTCCGCGCTGTTCACGTGTGGGGCTGACTGCCTGCCAGCGCTCTTTTCAGACTTCCCAGGTGTTACTGTACGTGCGTGTGATAAACATATCGTATCTCTCTTTGGCCTCTCGACCGCCAAGCTCTTCGCATGGTTGTGTCGTAAACTCCATACCTGGTCTACTACGGTAGCCTATGAACTTCTTTGAACATGCCAGTCTCTCTCTACGCCTCTCCAAGCACATGACATGTTTTTTTGTGGGGTAAACTTGACACTTCCGAAGTATATTAACCTCTTGACCTTTCTTTCCTGCATTCTTTCTGCGCGCGTCTTCTTTTTGTCGTTTTTGTCGTTTTTTCTCGTTTTTGTCGTTTTTTGTTCATATTTGTTTCGTTCCACCCCCCCCCCCCGGCCCCCCGGCCTCCCCGCCCCTCTTCTGCCTCCACGGCACGACCCGATAGCAAAATACACGGTGGGCGCATGTCACTACCGGCTTGAGGTGGGCTGCTGCCGGGGCATCGGAAGCGAAGTGAAGTGCTAGAACAGGTTGTGTATGGGAGGAGGAAGAAGAAGAAAAGGAAAAGAGGAGAAAGGCTGAGTAAAGCCAACGGAGGCTGAGCAACTCCTTTCTGTTTCGTCCCCTATTATGTTGTGAAATAGTCGCTTTTGGGGGGGTGGGGAGTGGGTTGTGTAGCGTCCCTTACAACTGCGCGCACACACACGTTTTTTTGTTTTTTGGACCCAAACTACTTGGAATTAATGTGGAATAAGCACACCCACGCTTTTGGGGGCCAAATTACTTGGAATTAGTGTGGGATAAGCACACCCACGTTTTTGAGGCCAAACTACTTGGAAAAAGTGTGTGGGATGCCAAACTACTTGGAATTAGTGAGGGATACCAAACTACTTGGAAATAGTGATGGATTCCAAACCACTTGGATTTCGTGTGGAATACCAAGCTACTTGGGAATAGTGTGGGATAGGTTTTGTAGTTCTGAAAGGGTTGTAAGGCTGGGGTGGGGACTCGGTGAACTGGGGCATCATCTTGGACTAGTTGCCCGCAAATACGAGGGGGGGGGGGTGGGGGGCGTCTTAAATGAAGGGAGGTGGGGGGGGAAGAGGGGGGGGGGGGGGAGGGGGGCGTCCCGAGTGAAGGGAGGGGGGGGGGGGCGTCTCGATTGAAAAGGGGGATAGGGGGAGTCTTGAATTCCAAGGGGGGGGAGTGGGGGGGAGTGGGGGGGGGGTGTTCTCATGCCATGCACGGCGGTAATCGTGGAGGGGGTTGTGCTCACGGGAGGGGGGCATTATCAGAAGGTGCGGTAGTTTAAACGTACCGCATCTGACGCTTGCTCCGTGATCTTCAGAGAGCGCACGGAGGAAAGGGGGGGGGGGGGGGGGGGGGGGAGGGGGTACTCATATCATGCATGGCCGCAGTCGTATGGCCATAGGGGGGGCTTGCTGCTGTCATCGGATGCATATGTTTGGCTTAGGCGCGGCTTCTTGCGTCTTGTCTTCTTGTTCCCCCCCCCCCCCCTCCAACTAATTAGTACGCCCCCCTCCTCGTTCCGTCGGCCCGCCTGACTCTAGATTGTATGTACGTGTTGTACGTCCTGAGGAAGGCGCTTTGCACTCACGGTCCCTTTGGGACTTAAGGCAGTTTTGGCTCTTGCCTCGTTGCTGGCTCTTGCCTCGTTGCTGCCTCCCCCCCCCCCCCCCCCGCGCTTAGCCCTTCGGAAAATGCAAACGATTTATGGGACATAATAATACATACTTGGAATTAGTGTGGGACACTTTTTTTCAGTGGTGTAAGGGTCAAGTTGACGCCTCAGCAGGATGTTGGAAACCCAGGACCTGCCGTTCAAGGAAGGCGTGGGCCCCGTGCGCGTCCTTCGGTTGCGCGCGTGATCGAACTGGGAGCCCCGTTTCCGCTCTCGGGTGGTTCCTGCTATGTCTGGCCTTGTTGAAAAATCCGGCAGCAAGCGGTGGCTGTGCGGGCCTCGTGTCGAAACTCGTGTTTGTTTTATTTATGGCCTTCAAATCGCAGCAGCAGCGGCACAACAGCAGCAGCAGCAACAGCAGCGCCAGCAGCAGCGCCAGCAGCAGCAGCGCCAGCAGCAGCAACAACGCCAACAACAACATAGACAACAGCTGGAGCCGCAGCGGCGGCAGACCCTGACTCAAAGCTGCCTACAACAGCAACAACACGAACGACGACAGCGTACACAACAAAATCAGCATCAGGGACGATAGGCGCGCGGGGTTACGGCAGCAGGAAAAAGGAGCAGAAGCAGCAGCAACAGCAGCGGCAGCAGCAATGGGCTTCGCCACCAAGTCGTGTTCTGGCGTGCGGGAACAGCACCAGCGCCTGCACCAGCGCCAGCAGCAGCAGCGCCAGCAGCAGCACCAGCGCCAGCAGCAGTGGTACGGTTGAGGTTCTGTGAACCCCGTTTTCCGACGGTGTGTTGCCTGTTTTGTCAGGCCTATGCATCCCGGAAGCAGCAGCGGTTGGACGCACGGTTGTGCTCTTCGTTTGAATGGACGATTTTTCCACCCTCGTGCTTGGTTCTGGCCTTTGAATCTCGACAGCGGCAGGGGGGGGGGGGGGGGGGAAATCCCCTGCCTCCCGACGCCCGCCGCCGCCTCCTCCTCCTCCGCCCCCGGTTGCACGCTTGAGCTCTGCGGGCCTCTTTCTCTCGCTTGAGGGGGGGGGTTCAATTTTGTCTGGTCCGTGAAATCGCGGCAACGGTAGGGGGAAAAAAAAAAAAAGAAAAAAAAATCTTGCCGGCCCCCCGCCCTCTTCGCCTCTCCCTCCGCCTCCAGTTGCGCGCTTGAGCCTCTGTGGTTTTTTTTTCCCCGCTAGATAGAGTGGTTCCATTGTCTCTGGTCCGTGAATCGCGGCAGCAGGATGGGAAACATCCCTTCCCCCCCCCCCCCCCCCCCTTTCCCCCGCCCCCGATGCAGTCCTCTCCTCGGTTGAACGAGGAGAAAGAGTCGCCCTCTCTGTGCTTCCGTGGGCGTTGTTCGGGCCTGGGGGGAGTTTCCGCTGTAGCCGGACCGGGGGCGTGTCTTCGATCGCTGCATCCCTCTGTGGGGGTGCCCCCGTCGCTCTCCTTTCCGACTATTACGGGGGACCATAGTTAATAGGACCTATGGTATACATAAAAACTTATATATTTAACAATTATTACCAACAATATTTGGTCCTATTAACTATGGTCCCCCGTAATAGCCCCGCCCCACCTCCACCAACGCTGCTTCTGCTGCCGCCGCCGCCGAGATGTGTGCCATGGAGCCGCACGTGCGTGGCGCTTTTTTAGTGGATGCCGGCGCTGTGCGGTCGGCGACGGCAGGCAGCCTCGGGGGGGGAAGGATAGGGGCGGGGAGGGAGGGGGTGTGCGTGCGCACGAGGGTTCGATCGCTATATATATATGACACCGATTGGGAGGACAAATGGACCGGAATCCCTCACGACGGGTGCTTGATGTGGACAAATCGGCAGAGGATTTCCCTGCTGATTTTGGACTAAAAAATTGACCGGATTTCGTTGCCCTTCTAACTTGGATAAATTGGCCGGATTTCCTTACTGATTTGGACAAATCGACCGGATTTCCCTACTGATTTGGACAGATTGACCGGATTCCCCTACTGGTTTGGACAAATTGACCGGATTTCCCTGCCGATTTGGATAAATTGTCAGTTTTTTATCCCTTCTCTGTGATACCTAGATCGTGGTAAGGCTGCCGCAGCGAACAAGTTGTGTGCGTCGCTTTATACTGGTTGTGTCGGGATAAGGGGGGGAAGAGGGATTTTGGTTTTGAGAAAGGCCACGTCCTGACGGGAAGGTGGGAGGTGGGGGGGTACTCATGTCATGCATGGCCGCAGGAGCGGGGGGGGGGAATAAAAGCCAGTGTCTGACTGGAGCAGCGGGGGGGGGGGGCAGGGAGGGTCTCGGGGGGGATGGGGGGGTTCATCCGTCCTAGTCGGTATTTGTGAAATAGTCAAGAGAAAGCTATGGATAGGGCAGGGTAATCAGGGAGCGGGGGGGGGGGGCAGGAAGGCGCACTCAGCACTTACTTATATAAATAGTAGTGTGAGAAGTCGCCGGAGGGGGGAGGCAGGTCTTACCGTAGTGCAACAACAACAACAACAACAACAACAACAACAACAACAACAACAACAAAAATATGGCTCTGGCAAAAATTCGCCGAAATTTGTTGGGAGGATCTACAGCAGTAGTATCTCATCGAGATCGTTCGGAAGAGATCTTGCCAACGTCTTCCCATACAGAACGTATCGCTCGGCATTTCCCATCCTCCCCGTTTTCTGGAAAAAATCAGCTTCGAAAAATCGTCCGAGAGCGGGTGTCTTTTCTTGCGTGTTACCGTGCGGTACTACAACAGTAGTAGTAGTAGTAGTAGTAGTAGTAGTAGTAGTAGTAGTAGTAGTATTACGGGGGACCATAGTTAATAGGACCAACTATTGTTGGTGAAAATGGTTAAATATATAGTTTTTTATGTATACCATAGGTCCTATTAACTATGGTCCCCCGTAATAGTAGTAGTAGTAGTTGTAGTGTGGGAAGTGTCCGGAGGCCGGGGGGGGGATGACAGGGAAGGGCTGAAACCCCAACTCTTAGGGGCGTGGGGAGTTGACAGCGGAGGTGGCGGTGGTGGTGATGGTGCCGTTGAGACTCTCGTTTGTCGGGGTTTCGACCAGTAGGTGGTGGGTGCGTGGTGCACGGCTTTTGGGTGTCGTCGTGAAGGTTGCGTCGGTGTTTGCAGTGCTTTTATTTGATGTGTAGTAGTAAAGTGTGCCGGGAATTTTTTTGTTGTTGTTGTTTTTTTCGCGCTTATCGCGTGCGCCGCGCGCGACCTTGAAGGGGCATGGTATGCCGAAAACGTGTGCAACAAGAAAATGAAGAAGAAGATAACTCTATCAATACCAGTACTCGTACATATTTATATTTTCCCCCACAATTTGCTCCGAGACCACCCTTTTTTTCGTCCTGATTTCCGGTTTTTCTTTGTGACCATTTCAGTCTCCTAAAAAGAGAGAGAAACAAAGAAGCTGTTTTCGGGTAGCCGATTGACCCTTTTTAGTACCGCAGAGACAGACCCGTTTTGGGGACAAGCTACTTAGAAATTGACTGGTGTGTCCCCCACACGGGACTGACTGCTGTTTGCCCTCAAAGGCTGGCTCGAGCATGTCAACCCAATTTTTGGTCCGCCACGTGAACGAATGAATGCCGGTTGCACTATAACGGGGAACCATAGTAAATAGGACCAAATATTGTGAGTAAAAATAGGTAAATATATAGGTTTTATGTGTATCGTAGGTCCCATTTACTATGCCCCCCCGTTATATATATACTCGAATCGAGTATCACATACCACAACGTCCGACATCATCATTACTGTTCAGACATCAATATTATTAATATGATCCCTTTTAGCACTGCAGTCCCGTTTTGGGGCAAAACACTTGGAAATAGAGTGGTTTGTGCCGAGATCGGGACTGTAGTACTATTACGGGGGACCATAGTAAATAGGACCTACGGTACACACAAAAACCTACCAGGTATATATTTACCAATTTTTACTGACAACATTTGGTCCTATTTACTATGGTCCCCCGTAACAAAGGGGCTAATATTCAAAACACTTGGAATTAGAGTGGTGTGCCCTTAAACCGGGACTGCCGTACAGTAGGGGTTGATATAGGCCAGTCAAATTCCAAGTACTCCTTCCTAAAAAAACGGGTTAGTGCGGTCCGGAAAATGTTTGCAGGATTACCCCGTGAGGCAGAAATGCTTCCGCGAAAAAAAAGTGCTGATATATGTACGAACCTCTGGTGTATCACAACAGCATGGGTCTGATCCCCAAACTATGATCGTACCGGGTACGAAACGAAGAGAATGAGGAATTTGGCTGGCAGAGAAACGTGTGAGGAATACTGCTGATTTACGGAAGGGTGTTCGGTTTGTGTTGGAACGGAATCTACGCTATATTATCGGAAGGCAAGCATAGTAATATTGATGTTTACAACAGCAGCAAATTATGTGGAAGGTGTATACAGACAGCCCTTCGTCGGACTTGCGCGCAAGATTGTGTAACACCCCCCCCAAACCCGACGTGCTCCGCCCCGGCATTGTGGGGATGCAAGGGTCTATGGTCATGCCACTGCAGCCATGTATGATAATGAGTACGCCGCCGCCCCCCCCGAACATCTCTCCTATCGAGTACCCCCCCCCCCCCCGCCCCCCCGTATACTATTAATACGAATTTTCCGGAGTTGGTTGGGGAGAGTTTTTGCTTTGCCGAGCGCTGTGCGCTCGATGCGTCTACATATATAGCAAAAAAAAACGATATATATAGTTATTTACGGGGACCATAGTTAACAGGACCTATGGTATACATAAAAAGCTATATGTTTAACCATTTTTTACTGACAATATTTGGTCCTGTTAACTATGGCCCCCTGTAAATAGTATATAATATATATATATATATAGATAGATACATTTCGAGGGCCACCAACCACCATTTGCATTGTTTTCTTTGCCCACTCCCCCTCGGTTTGGAGAAAAGGGGCTTCGAAAAGTCATGTTTATCTTTATCCCGGGGTGTGCGTTAAATCTTATGAGGCGTTCTACGATAGAGGTTCGCCCTTAAATTTTAAGAGGCCCCTCACTTAAGGAGCTCCATGCCTTCACCCGAAAACTGTTTTTCTTGCAGAAATCGAATTGTATCTCGATGACAAAACGTTCTTTTTCAAATTAAGAGTGGCCTCCCGACGATATTTTGGGTTAAGGAGCCCTGCCATTCAGAAACGTTATGGCGGAGATGTGCTATTACGGGGGACCCTAGTTAACAGGACCTATGGTGTACATAAAAACCTATATATTTAACCATTTTTACTAACAATATTTGGTCCTGTTAACTATGGCCCCCCGTAATACCTCTATCGTTGAACGAGCCTTACGCGTGTTTAATAAAATACGTCGCGGTGATAGTACAAAGTCTTACGTGGGTGTTCGCTGGAGTGCGCATCCGATCCGCGTGTGTACTTTTTTCCAAAGCCACCGACCGTTTTTACTGACGAGCTCTGATCTTGAGACTACCCAACCACTACCGCTACCCGCCGTACGCAAACCTACTGGTCGGAGCGGGGGGGAAACCGATTCACGGACAGGCAGCACGAACTATTACGGGAGACCGTAGTGAATAGAACCTATGGTACACACAAAAACCTGTATATATATGTATATATATATATTTATTTTTTCCCACCACTATTACGGGGGACCATAGTAAATAGGACCAAATATTGTTAGTAAAAAAAGGTAAATGTATAGGTTTTTGTGTGTACCGTAGGTCCTATTTACTATGGTCCCCCGTAATAACAATATTTCGTCCTATATACTACGGTCCCCCGTACTGCAGACTCCGCAGACAGCAGTGTACTATAGGCTCCCCTTTTCCTTTTTTCGCTTCGGGATAAAATCGGCTCGGAGGTGTCCCAGGGCGTTGTTATATCTCGTGAAGATTTCATCTCAGGTGGGAGCACCGGGGGGGGGGGCGGGGGTGTACTCGATAGGAGACATGTACTCGATCTCATGCATGACCGTAGTCGTATGACCATAGACCATCAATGCATATCAGGGGGCGGGGGGGGGGGGGGGGGGGTGCTTTTGTGAAGATGTTACCTAATGAGCACTCGGATCCTACTACGCTATGGGATGAAATCTCAATCTCGAGGAAATTTCATCTCGGGGGAGGGGGGGGGGGGGGGGGGGGGGTGTTATGCGATGAAATCTTGGAAGAGATTTTCATCCCAGGCGGTGTGTCGTCTTCGCGTGATAGACCAGATCCCCTATTTTGGGGTCGAAAATCGGCTCGGAAAATTTCATCCCAGAGCGTGTGTTTTGTATCGAGGAAGATTTACCACCGGGGGAGGGGGGTGATGTCTTCATAGTGAGGAGATTCATCCCGCAGGCGGGTGTGATTGATTGATACCTTGCGCAATGTTTTATTATCGCCACGAGTTTATTTCGTTGGCGAGCTCGTGAGACTGGGCAACCCACTCTCGTAGGCTCGTAGGAGGAGGAACCAGTCACGAACAGGGGCTTCACCAAGAAGAGCAGTGAGTGTGTGACCCCCCCCTTGTTTTTTGGGGGGGAGAAAATCATCGGCGGGGAGACTCATCTCAAGGAAGGGGTGTGCTATCTCGAGGCGATTTTCATCCCAGGGGGGTGTGTAGTCTGTCTCTACCCATTTCGGGCTGCAGCTCCGTTTTTGGGGACAAACAAACGAGTCAATTTCTAAGGAAGTTGTCCTCGAAGCGGGACTGCGGTACTTGGAGGGTTTAAGGGGATTTCATCCCAGGGGGGTGTGTTATCTCGAGAGAGAACTTTCGTCCCGCAGAGGGGCGGGGGGCGGGGGGTGGGGGGGGGGGGGGGTGATAGCTTGATTACGAGGAGATTTGTCACAGGGGGTGTGATATCTTGATGTGGAGATTTATCGCAGGGGGGTGTGATATCTTTTGCGCGTGTTGTTTCCAAAGCCGCCGCTTTTATTGACGAGCTCGCGGGACTGCGCAAAGCCTAACCTGCTCTGATCGAGAAGAGAGAGAAAAAAAAAAAAACAGCCAGGGACAGGCCCTCCTTCCCCGATTTCAGCAGTGGTGTGAACCCCCTTGTTTCGGAGAAAATTGTCTCGGACAAAATCCGTCCCAGTGGGTGTTGTTGTCTTAAGGAGCGATTTCATCCCAGGGGGTGTGTAGTCTTCGGAGGGAGTTTTATCACAGGGGTGTGTGATATCTTTTTCGCGTGTTGTTTCCAAATCCCCCGTTTTTCTTTGACGGGCTCATGCATGGGACTGCGCAAAGCCTATATATAACCTGCTGCTGACCGAGCTGAAAAAAAGAAACGCGAGTCACGGACAGTCACTTCACCAAAACAGTTTTTGTTGTACCCCCCCCCCCCCCCCCCCCTCCCCTCCCCTCCCCCTTGTTCGGGAGTTAATCTGCTCGGGAATTCGTCACAGCAGCGCGTTGCTTCAGCTTGAGGGAGGGATTTCATCGCGTTGCTTCAGCTTGAGGGAGGGATTTCATCCCAGCGGGGGGGGAGGGGGGGGGGGGGGGGCGTTATGTCGAGGAAAATTAATCCCAGGAGGTGTTTAGTCTTCGTGAGGAAATTTCATTCGAAGGTGTGCTATCTTGCGTGTTGTTTCTAAACCTACGACTTTCATTGACGAGCTCATGGCACTGCGCGACCCACTGGCCAAGGTGGAGGGACCAATCACGGGCGCAGGCACTACTTCACCGACAACAGTTGTGCGCTTCCCCCCCCCCCCCCCCTCCCCCTTTTGCTTGGAAGGAAACCGGGGGCTCGGGAAATTTTCATCGCAGGGGGTGCGTTGTCTCGGAGAAAAAAAGACATCCCAGGGGGTGTGGTACCGTAGTGCATGAGAAGAAATATTGTGGCGAGGGGTGCGTTGTCTTAAGGAAACCCATCGAAGCGGGTGTGTGTGATGTCTTGCGCGTTGTTTCCGAAGCCGCTTTTTTCACTGACGAGCTCATCGGACCGCGCGATCTACCGTCCGAGGTGGAGGGATCAATCACGGACAGCCGCTACCTCACCGACAACAGTTGCGCGCCCCCCCCGCCCCCCCCCCTTCTGTTTGGGAGAAAATCGGCTCAGAAATTCAGAAATTTCATCTAAGGGGGGTGTGGTGCTATCTAGAGAAGAAAAAAAAAAACATCCCACGGGGTGTTTTATCTTTTTGAGGAAAATTCATCCCAGGGGGTGTGATACTGTCCCCCAACCTTGACAGAGAAATTTCAACATCAGGAGGTGTGTTCGTAGGTGTTGTGCTGTTTTTGTGAGGAATTGTTTCGTCAGGAGGTGTGTTTTTATCTTGAGAAACTTCATCCAGAGGGTGTGTGCTATCTCAAGTTTAACAGACGCGTTCTACGATAGAGGTGGTTCATTTCCGATTTTTTTTTTTTTTTTTTTCCCGAATGACGGGGATCCCTCGACCCAAAATCGTCCGAATGCCAACCTTGTTCCGAAAAATGACGTTTCCGCAAACAAACTCGGTCCATGGGATTATTCATCGGGATGCAATTGGATTTTCGCAGAAGCCAGTTTTCGCGGGGGGGGGGGGGGGGGGGGTATGGAGCTCCTTGAGTGCGGGTGAACCTCTATCGCAGAACGCCTCCTTTCTTCGTCGGACCTATACTGTAACGCGGATAAAGGCACCCTCCCTCCCCCTTAGGTAACACCCCCCCCCCCGAAAATTATTTCGGGGTGCTTACTTAGCTGGTGTAGATAGACCCCGTACCCCCCCCCGCCCTCGGGGTGCAAACTATCCGCATACGTATATATATCATGTGGCCCATTTATTTTTTAAGGCCGACCTGATAAGGATGCCGTGGGGCTGTGGCTTGGCTTCCTAGAGCAGTGGCGGTCCCTCTACAGGGCCGATTTTGCGCGCTGTAATGCCTGCGGAATCGCGTTGGCACAGATGGGGTCAACCAGTGTGGCATGTAGTGTGCGGAGTAGTTAGAGCAGGTTGCCGTTCCCGCTATCGCTCGCTGGCGCACACCGGCACCATGTGTATAGAGGGACTACTACTGCCGTATAGAAGGCGCCGACTAGTTTGTTAGTTGGTCAGGTCATGTAGCTACTTGTGAGCGGTGCCGGCTGTCCGACTACTTCAGTTTTCCATCATGTCAGCAGGGGAGGCCTGTTTGGTTTGTCGTGTTTTCAGGTCGAAGTTCGAAAGAACGTGATTTTTGTCTATCGTGTACAGCGGCGCCTTTGAACGGGGCCCTACTGACGAACCTCCCGCAGACCCCTCTCGACCGAGTAGGCGGGGGGGGGGGGGGGGAGGCTTGCCTTCGTCATTTTATTATTGACCACGCATCCTTTTCGAGACGGAGCACCGCTGCTACCCCTCGACAGAGACACCTCAAGCAGCTGGGGCGCTCAATACGTTGTTTCCAAGTTTTTGACATGAGAAAAGTTCTGGCCTATCTTGTCCCCTTCCTGTTTCGCCGCCTGTGGCCACCATCTGTTTCCTAGGATAGCGATCGTTTTCTCGCTACTACTATTACGGGGGGCCATAGTTAACAGGACCAAATATTGTTGGTAAAAATGGTTAAACCTATAGGTTTTTATGTGTACCATAGGTCCTGTTAACTATGGTCCCCCGTAAATATCAATATCTATTACGGGGGGCCATATTAAATAGGACCTACGGTATAGACAGAAAAAAAACTATAGTTTTCGCTATTTTTACCAAACAATATTTTGGTCCTATTTAGTATGGTCCCCCGTAACAGTGTGCTAAACCTCTCCGTGTCACGTTCGTCCATTTGGAAGAAAGTGCATACATTCTTGAAAACGAAAAAGGACCCCCATACAAGCCACCACTACATCTCCAGCGAGCGCCGCGGGGGGGGGGGGGGGGGTACTCATGTCATGCACGGCCATAGTCGTAAGACAATAGACCCTAGCACCCCTGGAAGGCCGAGAGGAAGCATGTCGAGTTTCCACCGACCAGGCAGCAGACATTGCTTGCACCAAGCGCCGGGTGGTGGTGTGGGGGAAATGTACTCGATGTCATGCATGGCCGTAGTCGTATGACCATAGACCCTCGCGTCCCTACAATGCCGGGACAGAGCATGTCGGCTTTTCACCGACCAGGCAGACATTGCTTTCACCATGCGCGAAGCGCCGTGGGGTGTCCGGTGAGTCGCATGAAGGATGGGTGTAATCCTCCTAAGAACTAACTGCTTGTGAGGCAGATTTGCATATGGATGACGGCTTCAACCAGTTACTTTCATTTCCGGTGGTGGTCGGGAGGGGGGGAGGGGTGTACTCGATAGGAGAGATGTACTCGATCTCATGCATGGCCGTAGTCGTATGGCAATAGACCCTCGCACCCCTACGATGACGGGACGGAGCATGTCGGGTTTTCACCGACCAGGCAGATACTGCTTGCACGAAGCGCGAGGCGCCGTGAGGTGTCTGGCGAGTGGCATGAAGGGTGAGCTGCATCGTCTACTAAGAACCACTTTTGAGGCAGACTTGCATCTAGATGACAGCTTCAATGAGTTGATTTGATTTCCGGTGTAGCCACTTCCAGAGACAGCCATGGGAGCACTGTGTAACTGCCTCTTGGGTGCCTTACCATGAACACTACGTGATGCGACCATCCCCACTTGTGCGGAGTAAAGGTTGTTCACCTCGCACAAATGACCTAACTCGACAACCAGCTGTGACCGACCGCCAAAAAAAAAAAAAAAAACGGAACCGTGGTTATCTATTACTAGCGCAAGTAGTGAGCGGCATGTTTTACAGTGTCGCTGGCAATCGACGCCAACCCAACCTAGATAACATGGGGGGGGGGAGCGGCGTAAATGGAACACTGAAAGCGGAAGAACCCAAGCTACGTACCCCCTAAATAAACGTTATTGTGCATATTTTTGCGTACGCCATCCTCAGCAATGGCGCACGCAGCACGAGCTTCAACGTTGATCACTCATAAACACTCTTCACCGAAAGAAGAGAAAACCGAGGGGAAACCAGAAACAACACAAGTCACGGGATTCCTATGAGCGAGGTCTTACCCCCTCCTCTGTGCCTATTCCCCTGCTTGACCTTTTCAGAGCTACAGCAGTCCCATCTTGGAGACAAATTACTCGTTTTTCAAGTACTTTGCCCCCAGAACGGGACTGCGGTACTGAAGCGGTTAATCCGTCTGGGGCCCTCCTCGGAGATAATCGACCAAAACAATGGTTGGTGTTAATAGGTAACTTTTGGCGCTGTCGACTGCCTACGCGAGCAGCGCGAACGCCCCGCTGAACGGGTCTAGGATCATGTTTCGCATGGATGTGCCGTACGACACCAACCATTCATTGTCGCTACCGTACGAAGGACGCCAACCATTTTACCGTCCCCCTCCAATCACGCAGTGGGCGCTGCCATGATCGTCGACTGTCCGTGCCGTTTATTCTTTCCTGCCTGTAAGTCCCTACGACGGGCTCCGTAAGTAAGTAACCTCTGTTCCACTTTCTTGTTGTGCTTGCCTCCCGTGACAATGTTCGGCATGGGCTTCAACGTTTTGACCAATCGACCCATCCCCAACGAGATCGGGGCGGGGGCGGGGGGGGGGTGTACTTGATAGGAGGAATGTACTCGATCTCATGCATGACCGTAGTCGTATGACCAACGAGGTGGAGGGGTGGGGGGGGTGGGGTGTACTCGATAGGAGAGATGTACCCGGTCTCATGAATGGCCGTAGTCGTATGACCATAGACCCCGCATCCCTACGATGCCGGGACGGAGCATGTCGGGTTTTCACCGACCAGGCAGACATTGTTTGCACCAATAAGCGCGAAGCGCCGTGAGGTGTCCGGCGGGTCGCATGAAGGATGAGCTGCATCCTCCTAAGAACTAACTGCTTGTGAGGCGGACTTGCATATGGATGACGGCTTCAACCAGTTACTTTAATATCCGGTGTAGATATTTCCAGAGACAGCAATGAATGGGAGTACTATGTAACGGTCTCTTGGGTTCTTTATCATGAACACTACGTGATACGATCATTCCCAATTGTGCGGAGTAAAGGTTCTTCACCTCGCACAAATGATCCAACTCGACGACCAGCTGTGGGCGACCGCCGAACCCTGGTAGTCTAGCGGTACCCTGGTAGTCTAGCTCACGTAGTGAGCGGCTTGTTTTACACTGTCGTTGCCAACCGACGCCAACCAAATATAATTGGGGGGGGGGCGGGGGGGGGCGAAAAAACGTTCGGAAACCGGTTTCGAGATCGTAGCTGGTTTGTCGTTTTTCCAGCTTCGTACAGCGCAATGACACTAAAAAACGACCGATACGGTCGGGTGTTTTCTTATTTTTTGCACGCGCGGGGGGGGGGGGGGTGTACTCATTGTCATGCATGGCCGTAGGTCGTATGACCAGAGACCCTCGCATCCCCGACATTGCCGGGACGGAGCACGTCGGGTTCTCACCGGGCTGACATCGCTTGTACCAAGCGCGAAGCGCCGTGAGTTTTTTTACACTACATTTCGTCATAGAGCGAGGCTTGAGTGGAGTGAATACAGCGTTCGTTGCCCACTGAGGTGCATGGGGGAAAATATCGATCGAATGCCCAGCCCAGGGTAAAATTCCTCACAACAACACACCCTCCCCCGTGTGGCATGGTACCCCCATTGCTGTCTTCAGAAGTGGACTACACCAGAACATAAATTCACCCATTGAATCTGTCGTCCATGTGCGCTGGTGTGGTAAGCATTGCTGTTGTTCTGAATACCTAAGGGTGAGTGAGTGAGAGCTGAGTGTCAGCGAACCGAAAAAATAAAAAAATAAAAAGCGCGAAGTTTAACCCTTTTAGAACCGCAGTCCCGTTTTGGGGACAAACTACTTGGAACTTGACTGATTTGTCCCCAAAACGGGACTGCACTCCAGAAGGGGTCAACGATGTTTTCGAAAACAACCGAAAACTATACCACCACCTATGTACCGAATTATGAGCACCGTTCGTTTAGAACCGCGGTCCCGTTTTGGGGACAAACCAGTCAAATTTCAAGTAGTTTGTCCCCAAAACGGGACTGCGGTCCTAAAAGGGTTAAGAAAATGAATAAAAAAACGGGGATTATGTAATCAATGGGACAGAGCGTCGGTAGACCTTGGTGAGCAAACACTAGATGTAACCTCTCCTACTGTTCTCTTTTTCCCCTGAGCCCGCCTCCCTCCGGCCACGGAGGGATATGCCATAAAGTCTTCCTCCTCCCCGATCACTCCTTCCCCGAAAAAATGAACGCAGGATCGTTACTACATACATACGTACTGCTGTGCAGTTCACGGGGCCGGCCGCGAACCTCCACCTGTGCGTTAATTCGTACCTGGTACCATTTACGACACTCGAGCAGCAAAGTAAATATTGCAGGAAAATTCTTGTATCTTTCTGCGGAGAAGAAGTGGAAGTCCTCCCCCCCCCCCAAAACGTCGAAACCCCGTAAATACGAAGTTTCTCGCGGTCGCGTACCGCACACACGCTAGGAGCAATCATGTGTGGGGGGGGGGGGACAAAAGAGCAAGAGATGACAAATTCGAAAGTAAGTATGAAAGTCGGTGCTTTCGCTCCGGAAGTATGTACAAGGATATTTCTCCGAATTTTTCGGAATTACGAAAATACGAAAAAATAAATAAACGGGCATACCGGTACGTACGAAAATTGAAAATTACGGACGCACGAAAATACGGCATTACGTTGGAGAGCGAAAACAAGGACGCAGTTTCGTTCCTGCATTGGTTGATTGTTGGAGAGGTCGACAAAAAAACGCTGTTGAACAGAGGTGTTTCAATGTTACGGGGGACCTACACCAGTAGTAAACAGGACCAAAAATATTGTTGGTAAAAATAGCGAAATATATACCAGTAGGTTTTTGTGTGTACTGTAGGTCCTGTTTAACAAATATTGTTGGTAAAAAAAGCGAAATATATAGGTTTTTGTGTTTACCGTAGGTACTATTTAACAAATATTGTTGGCAAAAACAGCGAAATATATACCTGGTAGGTTTTTGTGTGTACCGTAGGTCCTACCAGGTATTTATTATGGCCCCCCGTCAAAGTAATTATGAATGTTAATAATAGTAGTGCGTACGGGTAGGTAAGTATTAATATTACGGGGGACCATAGTTAATAGGACCTACCAGGTATGGTATACATAAAAACTTATATATTTAACAATTATTACCAACAATATTTGGTCCTATTAACTATGGTCCCCCGTAATAGTAGTAGCAGCACGCATTTTGTTTACGAGTGTCGTACTTCGAACATGTGTGTATTAATATTAATAGGAGTTACCGGTACTGCTTGATTTTGTGTGGTTCCCAAACGGATACCTGGTACCTGGTATATCTTTTTGAATACCGTATTTTTTTCTCCAGGTGATTATGGTTTACCGTATTATACGTACGCTATGGATCGCCTCGGTGGTGTATTATTAATAATAGTGGTACCCTCCAATCCTGCTATTATTACGGGGGGCCACATTAAATACCTGGTATTACGGGGGACCATAGTTAACAGGACCAAATATTGTTAGAAAAAATGGTTAAACATATAGTTTTTTATCTATACCATAGGTCCTGTTAACTATGGTCCCCCGTAATAGAACCTACGGTACACACAAACACCTATATATATATTTGCTATTTTTACCATTACGGGGGACCATAGTTAATAGGACCTATGGTATACATAAAAACCTATATATTGAACCATTTTTACTAACAATATTTGGTCCTATTAACTATGGTCCCCCGTAGTAACTATATTTGGTCCTATTTACTATGGTCCCCCGTAATATTAATATTAATAGAGTTGATTCCGTGAGTGCAAACCACACCTCGTGGTGCAATTTTTTTCTTTCTCAAAAATACAAAAAAAAAAAGTAATGCAAACGCTGAGAGCACCTACCTATTATTATTATTATTCCTCTTGCCATCTGAGAATGTGCAGCATGATCTTCAACATGGATCACTCATAACTTTCCCGAAAGAAGAAAACCTCGGAAACAAAAAGAAACCCATACCTACCTATTAATATTACGGGGGACCACAGCAGTGGTAAATAGGACCTACAGTACGCTCAAAAACCTATATATTTCGCTAATGTTACTAACAATATTTGGACCTATTTACTATGATCCCCCGTAATAGTAGCGTGGGTAGGCGCGATCGATTCGATGGGAGTAGACGAGGGAAAAGAAAAGACGCGTTCTACGATAGAGGTAGCACATTTCCGCTAAAATATTTCCTGAATGACGGGGTTCCTTAACCCCTTTAGAACCGCAGTCCCGTTTTGGGGGACAAACTACTTGAAGTTTGAGTGGTTTGTCCCCAAAACGGGACTGCGGTTCTAAAAATCGTCGGAATGCCAGTAATCTGGTTTCGAAAAATGACGTTTTTTTTCACCCGGGCCATGGGATCACTCATCGGGATGCAATCTTTTAATTTTTGCCGAAGTCAGTTTTCGGGTGACTTACTAGCAGTATGAAGCTGCAGCCTCGGAAAAATTAGGGCGAACCTCTACGTAGAACGCCTCAAAGGGTTGAAGTCTTTTCGCGATAAAAATGCCTTCCAAGGCAAGAACCGTAGTATTGGGGAGGCGGGGGGGGGGGGGGGGGGGGGGGGGGGGAGCCTGCTATGTGACCCCGAATCTGAGTTATACGACTATTAACAGAAGGGAGAGAGAATAGAAGAGAAGAAAAGAGAGACGAAAAAAGGGCGAACATAACAAATAAATGGGAAGAACTCCGACAGATTAGATGTAAAACAATCGGCTACGTACAGCATAGGCCTGGCCGCAAGTATCGCCCAATCTGAGCAAGCCTTAACCCCTTTAGAACCCCAGTCCCGTTTGGGGACAAAACTACTTGAAATTTGACTGGATTGTCCCCAAAACGGGACTGCGGTTCTAAAAGGGTTAAGAGCCTTTTACTATGACACCGTCACTGAGCAAACCTTAACCCTTTTAGAACCGCAGTCCCTTTTTGGGGACAAACCACTCAAATTTCAAGTAGTTTGTCCCCAAAACGGAACTGCGGTTCTAAAGGGGTTAAGAGCCTTTTACTATGACACCGTCACACCGACTCTTTTGGGACTGCAGGCCCGTTTCGGGGAAGACTGCTGAATCAGATGCGTTCTACCACGGAGGTACTGCTGTAGCACATTTCGGCCAAAATGGCTTCTGAATGACGGCGTTCCTTGAGACCCGAAATCGTCGGAATGCCAATCTCGTTTCAACAAACAAAAAAAATGACGTAATTGTCTGCTTGGGTCATGGGATTATCCATCGGGGAGCGATCTGATTTTTTGCCGAAGTCAGTATTCGGGCGAGGTGTGGAGCTCCTTAAGGGAGGAGCCTCAGAAAAAAAGAAAAATCAGGGTAAAACCTCTATCATCGTGGAACGCCTCAAAGGGCTGACGTCTTTTGAGGTGTTCTACGATTAGATGTTCACCCTAATTTTTCTGAGGCTCGTCCTCACTTGAGCAGCGTCATACTTAATAGTGAGTCACCCGAAGACTGACTTCGGCAAAAATTAAAAGATTGCATCCCGATGAGTGATCCCATGGCCCCGGGTGAAAAAAAACGTCATTTTTCGAAACCAGATTGTTGGCGTTCCGACGACTTGGGGTTAAAGAACCCCGTCATTCAGAAAATGTTATAGCGGAAATGTGCTACCTCTATCGTAGGACGCGTCTTTTCGCGATAAAAATGCCTTCCAAGTCAACAACCGTAGTATTGGGCGTGGGGGGGGGGGGGGGGGGGAAGTGTACCAGGTACTCGATAGGAGAGATGTACTCGATCTCATGCATGGCCGTAGTCGTATGACCATAGACCCTCGCATCCCTAAAATGCCGGGACGGAGCGTGTCGGGTTTTCACCGACCAGGCAGACATTGCTTGCACCAAGCGCGAAGCGCCGTGGGGTGTCCGGCGAGTCGAGAGAAGGGTGAGCTGCATCCTACAAAGAACCGATTGTGAGGCGGTCTTGCATGTATGTGGATGACAGCTTCAATGAGTTGAATTAATTTCCGGTGTAGGCATTTCCAGAGACAGCAATGAATGGGAGTACTCCATGTAACTGCCTCTTGGGTGCCTTACCGTAAACACTACCTGGTACGCGCATACGATCATTCCCACTTACGCGGCAGGAAAGGTTGTTCACCTCGCGCGAACGATCTCACTCGACAATCAGCTGTGACTGACCGACCGCCGAAACAAGAAACACACACAAAAAAGTGCGGTGCCCTGGTTGTCTACCTTTCACGCCGTGAGCGGCATGTTTTACAGTGTCGTTGCCAACCGACGCCAACCCAACCTATATATAATAGGGGGGGGGGGGAGGGAGGGGAGGAGAGCTCGGATCTGAGTTACATGACTATTGACTGAAAGGAGAGAGAAAATACAGGCGAAGATATCGAAAGGGAAGAGAAAAAAAGGGCGAACAGGCGTTCTACGATAAAGGTTAACCCTAATTTTTCTGAGGCTCCTTCCTCACTTGAGGAGCTCCATACCTCACCCGAAAACTGACTTCAGCAGAAATCAAACTGCATCACGGCGAACAATCCCATGATGGCCCAAGTCTACCAAACGTTTATTTTCGAAAGTCAAGATTGACATTCCGACGATTTTCGGGTCTAAGAATCCCGCCTTTCCCGCCTTTCAGGAAAAAAAATAGCGGAAATGTGCTACCTCTATCGTAGAACGTGTCCGGGCGAAGATAACGAAAGGGAAGAACCAACGCATAAAAAACACCCGACTACAAGTATAGGCCCGGCCGCAAGCATCACCTAATCTAAGTAACCCTTACTTAGAACCTCGTCGTGACACCATCGCTGTCCCCTTTTTGGGAAAGCAGTAGTCCCGTTTTGGGGGGGGGAAACATACTTGGAGCTCTAGAAGGGTTAAACAACCTTCAGCTTAGATTTTTACATCATATATCGTCGGATTTAGTGTAGCTCCCGACGCTCTAAGCACAACCTTTTTCGCCCAATTTTCTCGCGTGACAGC
This sequence comes from Nereocystis luetkeana, assembly GCA_031213475.1. Lineage (NCBI taxonomy): Eukaryota > Phaeophyceae > Laminariales > Laminariaceae > Nereocystis > Nereocystis luetkeana. The sequence continues at coordinate 5,457,670 of JARUPZ010000020.1, forward strand.
GTCACTGAAGAAAGGAGAGCCTCATGTTTTTTATCAGGCTCTATTTGACGCGTTCTACGATACATAAGAGATGCCACATTCCCGATAAAATGTTTTCTGAATGACGGGGGTCCCTAACCCAGAATCGTCGGAATGCCAACAACCTGGTTTCGAAAAATGACCGTATTTGTACACTTGGGCCATGGGATTATTCTTCGGCGTGCAATTTATTTTTTGCCGAAATCAGTTTTCGGGCGAGGTATGGAGCTGCTCAAGTGAGGACGAGCCTCAGAAAATTTAGGGTGAACCTCTATCATCGTAGAAAACGCCTCCTTTCTTGGTCAGACCTATACCGTAACGCGGACAAAGCACCCCCCCCCCCCCTCCCTTAGATAGCACCCCCCCCGCGCACCTCAACATGAACACACCCCCCGGTGATACATATTATGCCAGGTACATATTTTTGGTTCGTTTTTTGGACCGTCACTACATCACCGGGGGTACATTGAAAAACCACCCCCCCCCCGCTCCGCCCCCCCCCCCTCCGCTTCCTACGGAAGGGCCGCGCCAGGAAACAGCGCCAAGCTCCAGAATCATCACACCACACCACCTGGTCTGGCGGATACCATCCGCCCACAACTCGTCCAAGAAACACGCCCCGGCGTGAACACTGACGGCATGGAGGCAACTGCTGTGCTGCGCCCCATCAAAGTTGTTCTTGTTGTTGTTGTTGTTGCTGCTGTTGGTATTATCACATTATCTCCTCTGGGAGCCCGACATAACGGCAAAACCGGTGATGAGTTTTAAAGTTGTATGGCAACGCACCGTCTAGGAGAGACTCGCGAGCCCCCAGTACAGTACGGGTATATACGACGTAGCAGGATCATGTATCCACACCCCCGCCGGGGGGGGGGGGCGTGCCGTGCAGATGAGGTCCTCGCGCTACAAAAGTCGGACGCTACTACTACTACTACTACTACTGCTATTACTACTACTACTACTACTACTACTACTACTACTACTACTACTACTATTATTACTACTACTACTTCTACTACTACTACTACTACTACTACTACTACTACTACTTCTACTACTTCTACTACTACTTCTACTACTTCTACTACTACTACTACTACTGTAGCTTGCACATCATCGCATCATCCCTCAACCAAGCAGTCGATGATGTAACCGTCACTTTTGTTCAATCGGCACCCAATTACCGCCTCCTCTGAACTCCCGACGGGGTCAACACTCACTCAAAAATCGAGGGGTGAGTGGAGGACACTCACATAGGCGCCGGAGCCCTACCGTGGACGGAACCAGTCTGCCACTCCTACTCCACACCGGCACCTCCGCTGCGCCTCGAGCGACGATAGAGGTGGCACATTTCCGCTGAAATATTTTCTGAATGACGGGGTTCCTTAACCCAAGATTGTCGCAACGCTCATCTTGTTTCGAAAAATGACGTTTTTTATATACTTGAGCCATGGGATTATTCATCGGGATGCAGTTTGATATTTCCTGCAAGTCAGTTTTCGGGTGAGGTATGGAGCTGCCGTTTTTTTTTTTTTTTTTTTTCGTCCCCCGTGGGCCAGCCCGCTTAATGAACCGGTACTGGTAACTGATTACTTGATTGGTGCATGGACGCACCAACAAGAAAACAGTCTACCTGAGCAAGCCTAGAAAAAAAACGCCTGCTACGGTCTTACGGCGACGTCGTCCTTGCGCAAACTTCAGCTTGGGGTACTATCTACAGGATTTAGTCTATAGCGCTCGACGCCTGAGAGTACGATTTAGTTGTTGTCCAATTTTATTGCGTAGCGTCCACTCCTTCAAAAACCTGAGCGCTATGGCATATATTCGGTTATTTTTTTGTTTGTTTGTGTGGGTTTTGTTTTGTGCCATACCGCGTCTACCTGCTACGTACTCCGAGCTGCTGTGCCCCGAGCCCCCGACTACCGATGCCGGCACCATGTCTCGACAACAAACCGGCGCGCGATGCTATGCTCCGTGTTATAAGGGTTACCCTGGGCTGGGGTAATCGATGGGTGTTTTTACCCCCCATAGCTCAGTAGGTATAACACACCATCACATTTGACGTCGTCCGCAGGACAGGACACGGGGTTCGAAATCTCACTTCGAGCGTTTTATTTTTATAAAAAACGCTCGCGCGTGGGTCCCTCTAGAAACATATCCCCCCCCGGGTTTCCCCGGGGGCTACTGAAACGAAGCGGGTACGCCAGCGTGCTGTACCGTTACGGCCCAAAGACCCCGCCGCTTAGACGAGGGGTGGGGGGGGGAACATATAAGGATTACCTTAGACGGGGGGGGGGGACGGAGGGGGTTACATACAAGGTTTACCCTGGGCTGGGCAATCGATCGATAAACTAGCGCTGAGGGACCGCCAGGTCGCTAGGGGGGGAGAGGAAGAGGCCGGAGGAATGTGGTCCCCCGGAATAAGGTTTCGGCGGGCGGCTGTTGCGTGAAGCGCAACAACATGAGCTGGAAGGCATTCTGCGCTCACGCGCCGCAGGCGTGTCGTCGCAGGGCCGCCGACCGGGGGTGGGGGTGGGGGGGGGGGGGGGGGGGGGGCACAGGATGCGACAACTACGTTGTTAAAATATCACAAGGAATACGCCTGATAACCACTCGGACAAAGTGCAGTTATAGACACCTATTGACCCTTTTAGAACCGCAGCCCCGTTTTTGGGAACAAACCACTCAAATTTTCAAGTAGTTTGTCCCCAAAAACGGGACTGCGGTTCTAAAGGGGTTGATAGAACCTCGTTTTTGCCTACATACATACTACTGTGCATGTTACCGGGTACAGCGAAAAAAAAAATTAAAAAAAAAAAATTAAACGGGTCCTGAATTTTCAATTATTTGCCGGGTAGGGGTTCGTTTCTTCAGACTCGAAAGTTACGCCACCGCGACCATGGACGCACTCGGATCCGAATCCCAGACGCCATTCTCACTGCTAAGGAAAGGTCAAAATGAAAAAACAGATCGGACACTTGGGATTGTTTCTGCACGAGTCGATGATAAAAAGTAGGATAATTTTTTAAAGTTTTTGTTTTTTTTTGTACTTGGTTCTAGTACACCCCCTCCCCCCCCCGCCCCCCCTCCTGTCTTGCTGTCTCTGGAAGTAGTGGCCACCGCCGGAAATTGAACTGAATTCACTCATTGCAGCTGTCATTCCCACGCAAAGCTCGCCTCATAAGCGGTTTTCTTATTATAAGGAGGGTGCAGCCCACCCTTCATGCGACTCACCGAACACCTTACGTTTCGCCTCGCGCTTGGTGCGAGCAAGCAATTGTCTGCTGCTTGATCGGTGAAAAAAAACGCCACGTGCAATCCGTCCCGGCATTGTAGGGATGTGGCGGTCTATGCTCAAACGACTACGGCCATGTATGATGATATCGAGCACACCCCCCGTCCTGTCTAGCTCTCGAAAACGCCCGGTGTTGCTTCCGACATTTTTTTATTCGTGCTCCCCTGTGGCTTACTTTCTATATTTTTTTTAATCATCGCTTTTACTTTCCAGCCTAACTCTTCGTTGGAGGTTTTACCCTCAACAAGATTCTGGGCAAGCCGTGGTCACAGGTGTCTGCTCTTCTCCCCCCCGGTACGCGCCTTTTTACTTTTTGTCGCGCATAGGGTTCATTCAGCATCCCCACAATGCTCATCGATTTTCATCGAATGTAGCTAACTCACGCTCTCGCGCTTTCCGCAAATCATTTTTTTTATGCAAGAAAAAGTCCCTACGAGCATGCACTCGGCGAGACTTGAACCCACGAAATTGATCTTGATAGGCACGCGGACCACCTACCAAGCCACCGGGGACTACGGTCCCCCGTAATAGGGTACCAGGTATTCGTTATTAGAGATGTTACTTGCCATTAGCTATAATTTCGTCGTCGCTGGATAACACGGGGGACCATAGTTAATAGGACCTATGGTATACATAAAAACCTATATATTTGACCATTTTTACCAACAATATTTGGTCCTATTAACTATGGTCCCCCCGTAACAGTATAACAGGTATGGTTCAAGATGTTCATTGCAAAGCCAGCAAGGTTAAGCAGGACACCAAATACATTGTCGTACCCGGCGTCTACTGTGTCGTAAGTGGCTTATTTGGCCAGGCTCCACGTCTGGAACGCCTCACCTTCTCCACCAACCCAAATATCCCATCTCCCAGATTGTTATGGGACCTCCGAGTGGGTTTAGCAATATGGGAGGTAGGATCTTTAGCGGTGTTTTTGCCTCGAAAACTGCGCAGCGCGGTCTGCACTTCGGAATCGTCGTCCGCGATTGATAAATTTCCTGGCTCGATGCAAACGCGGCGTAAGCCGCGTTTATGGCCAGTTTTGCCCCGTTTTGGCCGCGTTTTTTTTTGTCAGGGTTAGGGTTAGGGTTAGGGTTGAAGTCAGGAGTCGGGTCGGGTCTTCGCCCGTCATTTGACCCCAACAGGAACCAAAATACCTGAACAGCCTACCAACCTAAAGATCCTATCTCCCAGATTGCTAACTTGTTATGGGACCTCGATGGAATGACACCACACCAAGTAACACATACCAGGTAATATCCAGAATACCGGGTAGGCTGTCGTGTGTGGTTCGGTTGTTCGGTGTGGTACAGCAGATGTTACCGTATATATATTATGGGACCTCGATGGAATGACACCACACCAAGTAACACATACCAGGTAATATCCAGAATACCGGGTAGGCTGTCGTGTGTGGTTCGGTTGTTCGGTGTGGTACAGCAGATGTTACCGTATATATATATAAGGAATCCGTAAAGGGTGGGTTACGGCTGTGCCGTTCCCTGATGAAGGTCTCGTCGTAGGAGGTGTTATGTCTCTGAGTCTGAGATCGTCAAAGGGTTGGGGAAGAAAACAACAGGAGCGTTTGCACGCCCACTCGTCTGCTCTTGCTTCTCTTCCCCTTCTCTTTTTCCAACCCATCCCTGCTGTTGGGCAAGACCGCTCACAATAACCCAACAGGCCTGGGAGCCTTTTCTTTTGTAACATGCCCCTTCTGAGCTTGAGCTTATTATTGTAGGCGGTGCAACCAGCTGGCAAAGCTCGGCCTAGGCATTCTACGATGGTAGAGGTTCACCCGATTTTTTTCTGAGGCTCCTCAGTTGACCTTGAATTACACCACACCTCACCCGAAAGACCGACTCCAGCAAAAATTAAGTTTGCGTTCGATGAATAGTCCCATGGCCCAAGTATAAAAACACGTCATTTTTCGAAACAAGATTGGCATTCCGACGATTTTGGGTTCAGGAGCTCCATCGTTCAGACAACTTTTTAGCGGCAATGTGCTACCTCTATCGTAGAACGCTTCAGCTGATAGAGCTTGCCTTACCTCCTCCGTGGGCTGCCTGACGTAACTCAGGAGCCGCGCCCAAGAAGTCCTGTTAAGAAGCACCCCCATTCCCGCCACCACACCCCCTCCAGCTGCGGGGGGCCCGCGCGTGTTGCTCATCACCTGAGATGCGTTAGATAGCGCCCCCCCCCCCCCCCCGGCCCTCCCCCCCCCCCCCGACCAACAGACAGCACACCCGGTGATAACGTTTTTGGAAGGTATACACGTGATCACACCCCCGCCCCACGACAGCGCACGCGATGATGGGATGCGTCAGATAGCACAGCACCCCCCCCCCTGACGACCGACAGCACACCCGGGTGATTATTTTTTCGAAAGGTCAAAATGTGATCACCCCCCCCCCCCCCCCCGACGACAGCACATGCGATGATGATGATGTTTTTATAGGTCCAAAATCATATCACCGGGGGGTGCTTTCTTCCGTGGTATACGTATGGTAATGAGGCGTTCTACGATAGAGGTTCATCCTAATTTTTCTGAGGCTCCTTCCTCACTTAAGGAGCTCCATACCTCACCCGAAAACTGACTTCACAGCAAAAATCAAATTGCATTCCGATGAATAGTCCCCATGGCCCGAGTATACTGAAACGTCATTTTTCGAAACAAGATTGGCCTTCCGACGGTTTTGGGTTAAGGAACCCCGTCATTCAGAAAACGTTTTAACGGAAATGTTCCTCCCTCTATCGTAGAACGCGTCTGATGCGGTATACAATAGATAGTATCGCACACGGCTTGCCGAGACAAGCTCCGACGAAAAATCTACGGTCGTACCCACAGCTGATTAAAAAAAACAGCGGAGGTTGGAGACAAAAGCGGGGGGGGGGGGGGGGGGTAGGGAAAGACAAATTCGACTTTCGTTTCGGTTGTTCTACTCGCAAATTGATAAATTACTCCAAGACGTTTTTTTTTTTTCTACGGTTTGGTGGCGGTGAAGAGAGGTACCTATCGTATCTACTATTACGGGGGACCGTAGTTGGTAGGACCAAATATTGTTAGTAGAAATGGTTAAATGTAGAGGTTTTTATGTATACCATAGGTCCTATTAACTATGGTCCCCCGCAATAGCTATAGCTGTGGTTCCAACGACACGCGTACCATTATAGACTCGTACGCACATTTCAATGAACGGCGGGGTGGGGGGGAGGGGGGGGGGAAGGGGATGTACTCGATGTCATGCATGGCCGTAGTCGTATGATCTTTTTAGACCCTCGCACCCCTATAATTCCGGGACGGCAGCAAGGTCGGGTGTTTCCCTCGACCGACCAGGCAGACATTGCTTGCCTGGCACCAAGCGCGAGGCGAAAAGGTGATGGAGGTGAAGGAGTACGAAGTTGACTATTACGGGGGACCATAGTTAACAGGACCCATGGTATACATAAAAACCTGCCAGGGTATATGTTTAGCCATTTTTTTCCTAACAATATTTGGTCCTGTTAACTGTGGCCCCCCCGTAATAGCACAACGGGAGGGGGGGGGGGAGGGAGTTGTACTCGATAGGAGACACGTACTTGATATCATGCATGTGGCCGTGGTCGTATGACCATTAGGGGGGGGGGAGGGAGGGAGTTGTACTCGATAGGAGAGTTGTACTCGATCTCATGCATGGCTGTAGTCGTACGACCATAGACTCTCGCGCATCCCTACAACGCCGGGACGGAGCATGTCGGGTTTTCACCGACCAGGCAGACGTTGCTTGCACCAAGCGCGAATCGCCGTGAGGTGTCCGGCGAGTCGCATGAAGGGTGAGCTGCATCTTACTAATAACCGCTTGTGTGGCGGGCTTGCATATGGATGACGGCTTCAATGAGTTGATTCAATTTCCGGTGCAGCCATTTCCAGAGACAGCAGCAGTGGGAGTACTATGTAACTGCCTCTTGGGTGCCTTACCTTGAACACTACGTGATACGATCATTCCCAATTGTGCGGAGTAAAGGTTTTTTACCTCGCACAAATGATCTATAACTCGACAACCAGCTGTGACCGACCGCCAAAAAAAGAAAGAAAAAGAAGCGGTACCCTGGTTGTCTATCTAGCTCACGTAGCGAGCGGCATGTTTTACAGTGCCGTTGCCAACCGACGCCAACCTAACCTATAGAAAATAGTAGGGGGGGGCACTCTGGCCGAAAATATAAGGAATATTTATACATAAATATGAATACCCAACGCTCCTTATATTATTTCCCAAACTGGTATAAAAGACCCTACGTGTACCTACCATTTTCTGGTCATGCTCCCCCTGAAATAACAACCGTTGGAGCGAAGGGGAGAAGGCCGGAGGAACCATTTTAGAACCGCAGTCCCATGATCGGGACAATTCACTCAAAAATCTACCCGATATGCGTTTTTGTCCGCCCGAAACGGGACTGCAGCCCTAAAAGGGATACAAGCCTTTATTTACAGGAGTTTCGACTATTTATTACGGGGGAACATACTAAATAGGACCTACGGTATACACCAAAACCCCACATATATATGTCGGAAACCTTTACCAACAATATTTTGTCCTATTAACCATGCCCCCCCGTAACAGGGAAACTTCTGGGAATGTTCCTGAGAACCACGACAACCGGCCGAAAACCACTGCAGGGATGGGGTGGAGGTCTGGGTATAATGGCGGAGGTCGGCGTGGGTTAACCCATTCAGAAACCGCAGTCCCGTTTTGGGGGACAGACCACTCAAATTGTAAGTAATCTGTCCCCAAAACGGGACTGCGGTCCTAAAAGGGTCTAGGGGTTTCAGGTTTTCTTACTATTACGGGGGACCATAGTCAATAGAACCTATGGTATACATAAAAACCTGTATATTTTATTATTTTTACTGACAATATTTGGTCCTATGAACTATGGACCCCCGTAATAGCGGTGGACCCTGCCGGCGGCTAATTGCTTATTCCCGGGGTCGGTGTGGTGGACTCACAGTTAGGTCCGCTTGTGATATCAGGGTGCCAATTTGTGACCGCCATGCTTCGTTTTGTCCTCACCCTGGGGGAAAAAAATTCAGGAAATTTCCCCCTATCGAAACGTTTGTAATCCCTATTGGGGGGGGGGTGGGGGGGGTGCTCGACATCATGCATGGCCGTAGTCGTATGGCCATAAGGGGGGGGTTCAAGGGACAGGTCTGTCCGAGGGGGGACAAAAAAGCCTCAATGACAAGCGGAAATCCCGCGACATGATTGATGCGCCCATTTACCAATATTACTAATTTAGCGAGTTGCTGTTGTACTCGCTGCACGCTTTTCGACGGCCAGCTGCTGCGCTCTGTTTTTATTTCCAGACAACAGCATTAACACCGCAACCCGCCAACAACATAAAGTCAACAACCTTAATATTGCTTTTAATACTACTCCTGCTTCTACTGTTGGTGCTACCAGTACTAGATAGTACTACTACTATTGCTTCTACTGCTACTGCTACTATTAATACTTACACTACTACTATACCAGGTACCTATTACTTGGGACCATAGGAAATAGGACCAAATCTTGTTATTACGGGGGACCATAGTTAATAGGACCAAATATTGTTAGTAAAAATGGTTAAATGTATAGGTTTTTATGTATACCATAGTTCCTATTAACTATGGCCCCCCGTAATAGTAAAAATAGGTAAATAGAGAGGTTTTTGTGTATACGGTAGGTCCTATTTACTATGATCCCCCGCAATACTACAATTACTACTACCGCTACTACTACTACCACTACTCCTACTACTACTACTACTGCTACTATTACTACTACTACTACTACTACTACTACTACTACTACTACTACTACTGCTACTATTACTACTACTACTACTACTACTACTACTACTACTGCTACTACTGCTGTTGCTACTACTACCACTACTACTGCTACTGATACGGGTGTTACTGAGAGTAGTATACTATTGTCATTGATTTTGCCTTCCGACGATGTATCGTGCGTGTTCCATCCCGACTTGAATCGAATAAATTTTAACACCACCGCAGCAGCAGGAGCAGCAGCAGCAGTAATCCCTCTTCAATCCCTCTGAACCAAACAGATATATCTCGTTTTCTCCTCTTAAGGGCTCCTACTCACCGTCGAGACGCCTTCTACGATAGAGGCTGCGCTGCGCATTTCCGCTGAAATGTTTTCTGAATGACGGGGCTCCTTAACCCAAGATCGTCGGAATGCCAATCTACTTTCGAGAAATGACGTTTGTTTATGTTAAACTTGTGCCATGGGACTCTTCATGGGGAGGCAATTTGGTTTTTGCTGAAGTCAGTTTTCGGGTGAGGTGTGGAGCTCCTTAAGTGAGGACCCTCAGAAAATTGAGGGTGAACCTCTATTAATATTTCTCTTGCCATCCGACAATGTGCAGCATGATCTTCAACATGGATCACTCATAATCAATCGTAGAATGCCTCTCAAACACTGCTCACTTACTGCCTCTGGCTACCGACAAGGTACTTTTGGCTTTTGTAGACTGATGTCACGGTCGGGCGAGAGGGCAGGGGAGGGGTTCGTTGCTTGCCTTAGCCATATGAATCACCCCTGTTAATCACGCACCCATCCCCATCGAGACCGGAGCAGTACAGTCCCTACTCCGAATAACCGAGACACCTGCAACCTTTTGGCGCTCATTGCGTTTTTTTCCATACATTTCTCAAGAGAAGTCACTTGTTTTAGAGTTGGAGGCCCTCTTACTTCAACCGCTAAGGGCCACTGGGCCGAGTGATTCCCGCCGTATTTCTTTCTAGGCACAAAGCTTTTACGAGGTTTGGTTTCGAGCTACTATGCACCGCAGTGGATGGGATTTTTTTGGTTTCGCGCTGCGCCAAAAACGCCTCTTTTGTGTCCATTCTTGGGCCAGGTGCTACACAAGGCCACGCACGCGCAAGCGGTGTGGCACAAACGCGGGTGGTGGTGGTGGTGACAAGGTTACAAGAGCTGCGACGTCATTTGGACTACTAAAAAAAAGTCGCGAGCTATTCTGCAGGTGTTAGGTGGCTGGATATTTATAGTTGGTCGCGGCGAGGACAGTTTTATCCGACCATACAATCGTGTTTGCTAGGCTATGGAAGGCTTCTTCGCTTGCGTACAGGGTTGCGCATTTCCCCCCCGCGAGACCACTGTTAATAGGTCAGACAGCAGGTCTACTGCAACGCATCATGGCGCACCAAAAACCCATCGTCGTTGCCGATGCCCGCGAGTGGAGCCAACTATCAATAGCACCAGGCGACTAGCCGATGAGTCGGCAAACCCAGCCCGACCAATGGGCAACCAGCCCAGAAGTCCATCCAACTCGCGGTCCCAGAAAACGGGAGGTAGAGCCCTCCTCTACCGTACGTTGCACTACCGCGTATACCGAGCATAACGATAGGTAGGTGGTGTTGGTGTTCAGTTTGGGCGGGTGGTAGTGGGTGAACATTTAGCCCACCACCGACTTAATCCTATGGGGGGCAAACCAGTCGAATTCTAAGTAATTCATCCCGAAAGTGGGCCTGCAGTCTTAAAAGGGTTACGCGTATCCGAGAGGCGTCCTACGATAGAGGTTTTGCCCTGATTTTTCTGAGGCTCCTCACTTGAGGAGCTCCATGCTGATAGTAAGTCACCCGAAAACTGACTTCAGCAAAAATCAATTGCATCTCCCATGAATAATCCCATGGCCCAAGTATAACAAAAACGTCATTTTTTCGAAACAAGATTGCCATTCCGACGATTTTGGGTTAAGGAGCCCCGTCATTCAGAAAAATAGTTAGCGAAAAAGTGCCTCTTCTATCGTGGAACGCGCCCCTAGTTGTATGAATAGCTCTTCTTCTTGGTGGTTTTATGTGACTACTGTTCTCTTTGCCATCTGGCAATGTATCGCAGCGCTTATTCCCATCATATGACACCATCCATATATAATATATATATATATATATATATATATATATATATATATATATATATATATATATACCTGGTATATATATATATATATATATATAAAAGGGAAACTGCAGCAGCAGTAGAATTCGATGGCTTGAAACATGGAAGGTTCTATCGATCAGACCTTGGAATGATTGACAAGCTTAGACCGAATTATCGCAGGCCCCCCTTGCGATTGGCTCTACCGGCTCCTATCCGACGTTTCACCAACCGAGTGCGAAAGGGCGACACGAACCGACGCCCTACGAATCAAAATCTAACCAAGCGACGGATCGATTCGATCGAATCGTATTTCCCCTCATCATGCAAAAAATATCGATGCACTCATTACGCGACGGATTTTAGCTGCTGCTGCTGTATATTTCCCCCCCCACCCTACATCAAGCCTCGCTTGGAGCACCAATTATTCTCCCAATCTTGGGTGGTTTTGAAACTGTTTTTCTTTTTTCCCCTCCGAGGAACGATCGTATACCGGGCATGACACATGTCACAGTCAGTCCCGCTTGGATCGAGCGTCCTCTCAAGACCGCAGTACTACTAATAATAGCAGTAAATGCAGTTCTTCTCTTCTTGTGATCGTTCGTCCACGCGTACCAAGTCTGTATTGCTTCAGCTCTCTCTCTCCTTCTTGCCTCGTCCTCGTCCTCCTCCTCCTCCTCCTCCTCCTCCTCCTCCTCCTCCTCCTCCTCCTCGTCCTCCTCCTCCTCCTCTAGATATACGCTGAATATTGATGAGACGGAGACGGTAAGCATCTGCTAGGGGAACCATCGTAACGCCTCCACAACAATAACGGGGAAACGGGAATGCCACGGCACTCAATATTTGTTGTGTCTGCACGTTGCTTAGAGATAGTAGTAGCGACGGTCGGAGTCGTGGTGGGGGTGGCTTACTCCATATCATGCGTGGCCGTAGTCGCATGGACCATGGACCTTCGCATCCCTACACAATGCAGGGACGGAAGACGTCGAGTTCTCACCGACCAGGCAGGCAGGCAGGCATTGCTTGCTTGCTTTAAGCACGAAGCTCCGTGAGGTGTTGGACGAGTCGCATGGAGGGCGAGTTGCATCCTGCTGAGAACCGCTTGTGAGGCGGACTTGCATATGGACGACAGCTTCAATGAGTTGATTTTTGTTTTCCGGTGTGGTCACTTACAGAGAAGCAATGCCTCGTGGGTGCCTTACCCTAAACTCGACCTGATAAGATCATTCCCCTTGTGCGGAGTAAAAAAAGACTTCCACCCCGCATAAATGATCTGACTCCATCACCCGCTGTGACCGACGACCGCCCATGTAGTGAGCCGCATGTTTTACAACACCGTTGCCAACCGACGCCAACCCAACCTACTTAATACATAGGGGAAGGGTCTCATTTGTTGCTCACCTCAGTCATTTAACCATTTGACCACGCATCCCTTTCGAGACACAGAATAGTGGAGGGGGGGGGGGGGGGGGGGGGAGGGGGGGGGGAGGGGTGTACTCATTATTATGGGGGGGGGGGGGGGGGGGGGGGGCATATTTAATCCCAAACCAGGTCGCGGATATGGATGAAGTCTGACAGTCGGGCTCGCCTAAAAATCTCACCCTGAACCCCCCTTTCCCTGTTTTCCTGTCGAACAAGGCCTGCCAAGTAATACGTACAAATCCGTTCTCCCGTATCCCATCTATCTTCTGTAGTTTTTTTTTTTTTTTTTGCCCGTGTTCGCGTAGAACTGCCCGTTCAAGCGAGAACTTCCTTGGGTGTGCCCGAACAGCAGAGAACAGCAGAGAGAGCCTTTTCAAGCACAACGACCAGCTGGCACACCAACCGAGCAGGCCTCTGGTTAGGGTTAGGGCTAGCGTTAGAGTTAAGAGTTCCGGGTCGGGGTGATGACCTCTGCGAGTCGAACCCGGAAATAATCTCACCATCGGCGAAAAAAAAAAAGCTCACAAAAGTCTTGACGAAACCCTCCCTCATTATAACCAAATATGTGAAGAGACAGCACTTCCGCCCCTTGACAGACAGCAACTTTTTTTTGCCTGGACTTGCCTTGACGGACACCAAACCACTAGGTCTTAGTACGGCACACTCGGCCCTGCGCTCTTGACAGCGCACGTTTTGGGTTAGCTTGACGTGTCTCTTGACACCCTTTTCGATTACAAAGGCATCGTTTCGCTGGGGTACGTCCGAAGAACTTCGCCTGAACGGGCAGATTTTGCGCCATCGGCCTTCCAGGGGCAGCGCCTTACGTAACACAGCGGACTGCTATAATATCCTAACAAATAGCCCACCCGTCTCGGTGGGTGTGGCGTATGATTGAAAAAGCGTAATATCGAATGCCACCTTTTTTTTTTCATGCTTCGTCGGCGAGAAGGAGTCGGTAAAGGGCTGCTGCATTGCTATTCGCATAAATTTGTCAACTACTCAGGCCTGACTGATCGTATTAACCCCTTTAGAACCGCAGTCCCGTTTTGGGGACAAACTACTCGAAATTTGAGTGGTTTGTCCCCACATATATATGGGACTGCGGTTCCAAAGGGGTTAACAGCATATTTTACACGTTTGGAGTCATTGGATTATCAAAGTGCCCCTCTTTACTACTAATACGTGCAGCCGGTATACACATAATATATACTATTAATACTACACAGTCACACGATTGAAACACGCGCTGCACAATCTCAGAGGGAAAACAGTAAATACAACTATTCACGGGGGACCATAGTTAATAGGACCAAATATTGTTACTAAAAATGGTTAAATATATAGGGTTTTATGTATACCATAGGTAGGTCCTATTAACTATGGTCCCCCGTAATAAATGATACACTTAAGTATGTATGTGCAATTCTCATCAACAAAAAACAAATACCAAACCTCTCCAATCTATCTGGAGTTCGCCTGTGGCTCCTCTACTCGTGTCTATCTGGAGTTCGCCTGTGGCTCCTCTACTCGTGGACTCTCAGAGTTTACCTAAGTTATACCGGCATAATTTTCTACGGATGGATTCGATTGGCCGGTCGGGGTATCAACACGCCGAGGGCGAGCCGGGGGAGGTATCTCCCGAGAGGAGGGCGGGCAAAAAAAGGGGAAACGGGGGAAAGGGACAAGTCTTAACCCTTTCTGTGCCGCAAAAAAAAACAACGATCCAACACTAATTCTGAGCAATTTATCGCCAAAAAAACGTGAGTGAGCGAGTGAGTGAGTGAGTGTGAGTGAGTGTGGCTATATACTACGTGAAAAGGGGGGGGCTGTACTACTACGTGATTCTTAAAAAAAGCGGAGCTTCCACTATTATCACTATTATTATTGGCTCCCTAACTTTGTAAAATGCATCCGTTTAAGACGTAGAGAGGTAATAAGTAAAAACTTTGGAAGTTAATATTGTACAACAACAGCAACGAGCAGCAGCAGGCTGACGAGAGAGAGAGGTGAACAACATATATTCCACCACCAACCACTTACTTACTTGTCGTAACATAACGTGCGCGGGAACGGTTCTTGTCTCGTTTTTTGTTTTTTTTCGGCCCGACCGTTTTTTCCGGACGCTCCGAAATTTCGATTGAGAACATCGCGCGGCGGGGGGGGCTGACACAACAACAAACAGCGAAAAAAAAACAACCAACAATAATGGCCCTGCTGCTAGCTGCTAGCCTGTGCTCACAAAAGTTTGGTGCCACAATTTGGCTTGACCTTGATTGAGCCATATATATGTTACATGATACGATGCATATTATACGAGGTACATACGTATGATGTGCTATAATATTAACAAAAACAAATTAAAATATTTATCTTGGATATTTCTACTTGGCCTGCCCAGATATCCCATAGGAACGGACCAAGTACTGCCTGGTATTAGATATATGCAGATATGTACAGTTCATGAATGGTGAAAAGTAAAGATGAACCCAACAATCGCGGGGCTCATAAAAGGTTGGGGGGCTGAAGTCCCTTTACATGACCACACTACTATGGTTTTGGGGACAAAATACAAATTACAAGGAATTGTTAGAGGTATATACTCGTGTGTACCTACGTGTTGTGTGTGTACTTACACAGCAGCAGCAGCAGCAGTGCATTTCTGTGAACAGAAGGGATATAGATAGATATAACTCGTTTGCTCCCACCTTCTCGAAGATAAATTGCCTGGAACTATTACAAAAGTTAATGTGTGTGGTATCCTTGTTTTCTGATTGACACCACAAAAAAAAGCCGACCACGACGGAAAGCCTCACAACTACAGACAGTATATATATGTATATATATACTATATGTACCACAATTCAAGCCAAGAACAAAAAACGCGGGGAAGCGAGTTAACCCTTTCAGGACAGACTGCAGTCCCGTCTTGGGGACAAATCACATATATAATTTGACTGGTTTGTCCCCCAAACGGGACTGCGGTTGGTTCTAAAAGGGTTAAGGAAAGCCATTATTACGGGGGACTATAGTAAATAGGACCAAATATTGTCAGTAAAAACAGGGGAATATGTAGGTTGTTGTGTGCACCGTAGGTCCTATTTACTATGGCCCCCGGTAATACTATGCTTGCCATCCGACAATGTGTGGTGTTGTTCTAAAGAAGACTACAGGAGCAGAAAGTTAAGAACTCTCCTTTGTTATTGTCGAACTGTCCGGAACGAGTTGAAGGTACGATCGCAGAGCGAGGTTTAATGCGGTCGGTCCCTGTTCCACACGGCACAATATTCAGAAAAGCCGGTGATTGTTGTTGTTGTCGTGCACTCTGATAAGGATATTATGGGGTCACGTACGCTTTTGTTTCTTGCGGGCCATCGGACAAAGTGCATCATTATCGATCATGATAATCAATAATCATCATCTTTATACCACGTGAAGGTACGGCCGCAGAGCAACTTAAGGTTTTGCGCAATCGGTCCCTGTTCCACATGGCACAGTACGAGGGAATACCATTCACTACTGCTGATATTGTCGTGCACTCTGATATGGCTATGGCGTCACGCACGCCTTTGTTTCTTGCGTGCCACCGGACAATAACCACTACGGAGGACCATACCCTGGTAGTAAATGGGACCAAATATTGTGAGTAGAATAGGTAAATATATACCTGGTAGGTTTTTGTGTATACTATAGGTCCTATTAACTATGGTCCCCCGTAATGTCTATAAACTGCTTCAGAATAAACTCTAGAAATGCATCATACGTATGTATATGTGACGGGATATAATACAAGGTATGAACCAATACATACCAGTATCCATGTTTTTTTATGTTCGTCTATGTTGTCGTTGATGTTATATACCGCACATACCAAACATACACCAGGTGTTTCATAATATGAGAACCGGGTTTAGACTAATTGTTAAACCAAACGGTGCTTATCTATCGGGACAGAGTGGTATCGTAATTATTCCATTTACCATCTGAAAAAAATGTGTAGCGCATACCAAAAAAAAATATCCTGGTACGTGATACCGTATGTAATATCCTGAAAGAATGCCCCCCCACCCCCCACCTCCCCATATGGTCATACGACTACGGCCATGCATGAGATCGAGTACATATATCCTATCGAGTACACCTCCCCCCCCCCCCCAAATGTCTGCCTGGTCGGTGAAAACCCGGCATGCTCCGTCCCGGCATTGTAGGGATGCGAGGGTCGATGTTGCGTGAGATCGAGCACATCTCCCCTATCGCCCTGTCGAGTACGCCCCCCCCCCCCCCCCCCCCCCCCCGTTCCGTCTCGAAAGGGATGCGTGGTCAATGGTCAACTGACTAAGGCGAGCAACAAATGAGTACACGCCCCCCCCCCCCTCAATGAGGTTTCCCTTTTTTCTGTTTTTTCCCTTAGTTTTTGTTTCCTTCTTTCTGGCGAGACGGTAACGCCCTTGGTGCTTCAGTCCGCTTGTGGGCTCAAACCAGTCAGTCACCACGAGTGTCACTCTGCCCCCTATAATTTAAGGACCGTTTTAATAACCACATCCAATCTAAATGCTCTGCTTATGTTTAGGTAGAGGAAGGCAAAAGGTTTGTTCCCTCCGAAGCGGGGGACTGCAGGCCTAAGAAGTTGATCGACGTCGAAGCTCTCTCGTCGCTGCCATCATGCCGCTTTGCTGGTCAGTCAGTCACGTTGTCGACTGCTGCTGTAGCATAGCAGACGCACAGAACCTGCGTTATAAAATAATCGTGTGCTGTGACAAGGCGCCTGCCTGAGAGGGTGCAGGGGTGTATTGATGATGCCGCCCACAGCGCACGCTTCTTCTTCTTCTTCGTTGTTGAAAAGTTCTTCTTGTCGCTTATCTCATGGAGAGCTCTCGTTAGGATCCGACGAGTAGAATAGAGTACGAACGGCGGGGGGGGGGGCGGGGGGCTCAGCCAAGTACCAGGCTGATCCCACAATTCCCATTCACCCTTTCAGAACTGCAGTCTCGTTTTGGGGGCAAACCACACAAGTTTTTAAGTAACTCGTCCCCAAAGCGGGACTGCAGTCCTATCCATGTGTGTTCGTACACGTATGTTCTACGGAGACGCTTCCGTTACTGCTGTTGCGGAGGGCTATATTAAATAGAATCTATGGTACAGACAAAAACCTATATGTTTCGCTATTTTTACTAGCAATATTTGGTCCTATTTACTATGGCCCCCCGTAGTAGTAGCACGTCACCTACACGCGTAGCCCCTAGCTGTCTATATATTTCTCATACCGGTACGTATCGCACCACCTTATAGCTACGTGATACCATCACATTAGCCCACCCCGAATAGTCGTAAACATAGATAGATAGAGATCACGCGACGATCGAAGGATGATGACCGTATCACATCCCCGAAATCAGAAGGGGGGGGGGGGGGGGGGGTGTACTCGATAGGAGAGATGTACTCGATCTCATGCATGGCCGTAGTCGTTTGACCATAGACCCTCGCATCCCTACAATGCCGGGACGGAGCATGTCGGGTTTTCACCGACCAGGCAGACATCGCATGCACCAAGCGCGAAGCGCCGTGAGGTGTCTGGCGAGTCGGGGTCGAAGAAGCGGCTATTCGAAAAAAGCTACCAAGTACACACGAACGAATAAGAAGCTAGAAAGATCTACCCCACACGTCGTAAACTGATGAGACTTCGATGCCACACGCGTGGGACAAATGTGCCATAGGAGGAGAAAAGGCTACGACATGCCAACGGCGAGCGGGCTGAATTTACGACGAGGACGAAAGGCCAACTACGCGAACCAGGGCCGCGAAGATGACAAAAAAAAACGAAATCCGAAAGATGGAAGAAAGGCGAAAGGAAGAAGACAAGACGACGAAAACAATGCACGTTATACGGCGATCCCAATGACGAAAAAAAGGCGGTAAAGTCCTGAACTTGGGGCTTAAAAAAAAAAGGCTACGCAGGCATTGGTCGGGCGAGGTGATACCATCATAAAAAGGTGTGCAGTCTGTATGTTGTTTCAGCCGGAGGTTAGCAGCTTTTGGCGTTCTACTTCGTCTGCCACGGGCACAAGCGTATTGAAGAGCGTATTTGGCTTCAAGTACACGGGTGAGCATACAGCAACGGACGGGGAGGTCAGTTGTAGCCATTGACACGACAGTGCTACGAGTATACACAAAAAAAAAACTAATCGATACGACTTCGATTTCCGATATTTGATACATTGAATCTCTCGTTCAGTATGATCTCGGCGAAAAAAACACGAGGCTTATTTTGTTCTGTCCCTCCCACTTACGCTCCCACTTCACCGTCTTTCTCCTCCCCTTCTCTCTCTCTCCCGTTAATAGCCGTGTCCCAGATCCGGGGTCACGTAGCAGGCTCCCGCGTCCCCCCTCCCCGCCACTGTTCGTGCCCTCCTTTTTTTTTTTTATCGCGATAAAAGCCTTCACCCATTTCTTCCCTTTTCGACACGCGTCTAATTGCGCCTGTGCCCACGCTACGTGAGGCGCTCTCGACAGTTCTATTCCTTTTTTTTTTTTTTTTTTTTTTTGGCAAATAAATAACAAACCACCGCCATGGGGTTGTGATTTGAACTCATGGAATCGACCCTACAGCACCACTCGAGGGTGCCGCTGGGCCGCCGGGGCCAGCGGGGCGTGGGGGGCGAACCACGTTCGACATACTATCACTGTGGCCCCCGAGAGATGGGGGAAAAGAGGCTACCCGGTGTATTTCTCGAAGGGTACACACGTGGCGTTACAGGCGGAGCGCCGATGGAAAAGCCTATCATCATCATGAACCGCGTGTTTTTGCACAGACGGCGTTTTCGATGCACGCAGCGGTTCCTGAGGTAGCGACACCAAAGTGGGTGGTTTGGGCTTGGCCTATCTCTTGGGGCCTATTTGCTATGGGTCTCCGTGATGGTACAAAGGTACATGTATAAAAAAACAGCTATTTAATCAGAACCCAAGCATGGTTGTGCGAACGTGAGGAGGATGCCTGGCTTTTCGGTTAGTCGTGGGTTTCCACTACTACTGCATGCCTCCCCGCCGACACGGATCGAAATAATACACGAACCCAAGAAAGTCCTTCGCAGGAGAACATTTTTTAGTCCTCGTAGTGAGAAAGGTCGTACTTAAAAGACAGCGCGCAGTAGTTAGGGCCGGTCCCCCCGGGCGGACTATATTGCATGTACATATGATATGTATGTTTAGTTTTTTAGTGCTTAACCCCTTTACAGCACCGCAGTCCCGTGTTCGGGACAACCCACTCCAATTCTAAGCAGTTTGTCCCCATACCGGGACTGCAGCGCTAAAACCCGCTAGTACTGCTCTGCTGTGCATGCACCTAAATCTCGCTGTTGGGTACCACCGGTCGGTGAGGAATATAAAATTTTACCCGTATATCCGTTTTTAGGACTAGCGCATACAAGTGCCGGTCGGGTGTCACGAATTATTCTCTTATAAGTATTGTATCGGGTGAGGTATTGAGCTCCTGCTGTGAGGGGTTCAGGAACTTCTGGTGCACCCCTACCGTGGGATGGCTCGTTATTCCAAGCGTTTCGTCCCCACTATAATGCAGTTCTAAACGGGTCGAAACCTCGTGGTAACTTGAAAAACAAACGATTGCGTGTGGGTTCGAACCCCGCTCTCAAGGGCTTTCGTCTTCTTACGCAAAAAAAGCGAGCAGCTGATATTAGGTAGCTCCTGGCGGCGCTTGCGTGCACGATTCGACGCGAGTCAACGACACTGGAAGAAAATCCTGAAATATATCTTCTCGCGAAAAGAGTGAAGGCGGGCACCGTAGCAGGCGGTAGGGGCGGGGGGGGGGGGGGGGGGTACTCGATATCATGCATGGCCGTAGTCGTATGACCATGTACCCTCGCACCCCCACAACGCCGGGAGGGGAGCACGTCAGGTTCTCACCAACCAGGCAGACATTCCTTGCACCACTCGCCAAGCGAAACGTGGGTCTAGGGAGGGGGGGGGGGGGGGGGGGGGGGGGGGGTACGAACTATGTGACCCCGGATCTGAGCTTTGAAAAAGAGGGAGCCAGAGAAGCATCGGGGGAGAAGATACTAGATGGGAGGGAAATAAGAGAAAAATACCGAGAAAAAGAAGAAAACAAAGAAGAACGAGAAGAAGAAGAGAAGAAGTTGCCAGGTGGACGACTACGAGCGAACGTACCGAGATCAATGCCCTGGATGGGGTGGTGGCTTATTTTCTGAGATCCTCGCACGAGCAGGTCAACATCTCACCCGGAACGTGAATTCGAGGAAAAGAAAACTACGAGTGAATGCACCGAGCAATGCCATGGAGGGGTCGTGTCTTATTTTCTGGGAGTAGTCTCGCAATTATGATCGAGGGGTTTCAATATATCACCAGAAACATGAACCCGAGGAAGTTAGTTCACGCCACCCGACGCATTTTATATGCCGTACGTACGTGCGTAGTCTTGAAACAAATAAATACACTATTCATACTACTGAAGTAAAACTGTCGTACTATTAACAGAGGTGGTAATTGTTTTCACTTGATGAGAAGAAGATCAACCGCTCAGACTATATCGAGCCCTAAAAAACCTGTGTACCCCCCTGTGCCGATGCATTGCCCTACCAGCCAGGATTACGCACATACCTGGTACATGATAGATAGATGGTGAAGTATCGCGCTGGCGCACATATTTCGGCAGAATTGCGTGCGGCCAGGAATGGGTGAAACGTCGCGGTGTTTCGCGCACCATCCCACAGCAGTAATTCGGCAGCAGCTGCATGCGGCTTGCCGCGCATACAATGCACACATCCTTGTTTTTTTGCTCCACACCTCACACCTACCTGTGAAAAAAAAAAGCCGCGCGTGCGTGATCGTTTAACCCTTTTAGGGCTGCAACGCCGTTTTGGGGACAAACTACGTAGAATTTGACTGGTTTGTCCCCAAAACGGTACTGCGGTTCTAAAAGAGTTACGTAAAGAAAGGTGAAAACGAAAATTTAGCAAACTTTGGGTCTGTTTCGCCGCAGGCAAACACGTGTTGCAGTTTTTTTTGGGACCTACTATTTCACAACAGCCACAGGGGCGTCGGGCACCGCCTGGACGTTGTCAACCTCTGAGAGTCCCCTTTCTACGTTCACCGTACGTTGTGGCCTTTTTTTGTGGCCCCCTTGCGGTGTTTTCACGCGCCTGACAGATAGATCATGATCTACAGTAGATCAGATAGATCATCTAGATATTTTCTACAGTAGCTCACAACCTGCCGTTGTGAGATACTGGGCGTGTCACACGTGAGATACTGGGCGTGTCACACGCTCAAAGGTTCGCATCGACATAATAGCGGCGTCCGCGCAACGTCCGGTTCTTTTTACCGGGCCTCGTCGCATTCGTTTTTCTCAGTTTTTTTTCACGGGTCGGGTCGGGTCGGATCGGGTCGGTACGGGTGACCCGAACCGACCCGTAATAGATTCGAACCTCCTGTGGCCCGACCCGACCCGACTCGACCCGACCCGTGAGTTTTGAAAAAAAAAACGACGCGTGAGATCGGGGAAAAACCCCGACCCGACCCGCGGGTCGGGTCACGACCCGTGAAGATCCCTGCGTTTTGTTTAGGGCAAAATGCACCCTGACGGCGCTTTGTCAATAAGACATCACCCATCACCGGTCGGTGCAGGCTTTCAGCTCGTCCTGCACGCCCGAAAGCCCAAAACACCTCCCTCGTTGTCAGTCACAAGGTGTTTTCGTCTACAAAATATCACGCACTCGGGACCGCTTAATATTCCACACCCCGGACAAACAGATCATCTACAGACAGATACATCATCTACATACAGATAGATCATCTAGATCCTAGCCTGCCGTTATGAGGTGTTGCATGCGGGATCTGTATAGTACAGATCCCAAACCATGGAAACCTGTTCTAAAAGCGTGCAGATGGTGCAGCGCCCGCGTTGACATCATGTGAGCTGTACTGTACGGGTCACGCATATGAGGGATCTATCTGTGTCGTGGAAGGCCTACAGCACATCTCATGCGGTGGAGAGATCGGTGATCTGTCCGAGGGGTGTAAGAACCTTCTCTTCATAACAACATACAGCAATCTCCCGCCGTGGTAAAAACTCTGTAAAAAAAAGCTTCTTGAAACGAGATTGCTACATACATACCAGGTACAAAAAAAAGCACATCTGTTCTCGACGGATACGCAGCTTGATTGACCCGTATCCGTCTGTAGATACCTGGTACCAGGTAGATATGAACCGAAGTTATGTGCTGTACCGTGTACAGCGCAGTAGTTAGCCCCCTTAAAGGGACGCTTTTCATAGTAGTGTGCTCCTGAATAGAGGTCCCTTGCATACCATCGCCCCTTACTAGGGTCGGTGCCGCCCCCCCACAGCCAGTACGGTGGGCGCCCGGTGCCAAGAAACGTCGATTTGGTGTCCAGGCTCAACGCCTTATTTTTTTCCCGATCTTTGATCTAACTCCTACCAGGTATTATCTAGGCTTTTTTAGAGTCAGTCCCACCGTTGGGCTGTATTTTCTTAACCCAATTTTCTATTTGTTCGCGCCGATCTGAGCCTTCTTTTTTTAGAACATAATGTTTCTTAATTATTGCGGACGCACACACTGCTGTCGTGGGAACAAATGTTGGAGTGCAAGTTGAGGTCCCATATACACCGTTTTTGCCTTGGAAGGTGTCTCCTAACAGAGGGGGCTCTTATACTGTACCCACTGCCGTATTATCGTACCGTTCTTGTCGTTATTGACGTCTTACTTGGATTATAGTGTTGGTGTGGCCTCGCGGGCGAGCCGTCCTGGGACGTCTCGGCTCTGGCTTTCGCCGTTAGGGTCGGGGGGGGGGAGGGGGGGTGGTTGCACACCGCTCAAGGGGAAAACCGTTGTCTCGCGCCGCGCTGGTCTGCGCTAGTATTAGCTACTACCACTGCTGTGTCAATAATAGTTAATCGCGTCGCAAAAGCGTTTTCCTTGGGCGGGACCTTTTTGAAGTACTACTATATAACTCTGCTGTATATCGTGGGGGGGGGGAGGGTTCTCCCACCCGTCCCGGTGTGCACATTTGATTCATGCACATGTACACAGTAGTAGTAGTAGTAAGATACGTACGCACGGTTCCCCTTCGAGATTGTGGTCGCGTCGAAGCCCCGGGGGGGTGTCGCTATAGCTGAAAAGGAAGCACACAGCCAGTAGTAGGCGTTCGTTCCTCGTACGTTTACCAGCTACTCGTTAGCCACCGAACGAAAGACACAACGAACCCTTTTGAAAGCAACCTTTATCCAAAGAGTACGCAGACAGGCAGTCAACGGGCAACTAACAAACGCCGACCACAGCCCAAACGAGTTTATGTATACTGCTTGTATCAACATAGATAGTTCTACGTTTTAGCACATACATGATGTGTGTGTGTTGCTTGCGAATATGTCGCCAGACGACAGTTTTGGGCGTCGTCACAACTACTTACTGCTGTACAGTAAAGTGACACCTCGCCGCACCGTTTTTTTTCAGACTGCCGCGTCCATCACAGACAGGCAGGCCCAAGCCTTCCGTCGTCGGTATATATAATATGTTGTATCGATCTTGAGAGTATTATTTATACTGGTACTTGACCCTTTTAGAACCGCACTCCCATATGTGGGGACAATTCACTCTAAATAAAAGTAGTTTGTCCCCAAAACGGGACTGCGGTTCTAAAAACGTACCTTCGTACCTGTTTTTTTCCTTCTTTCGCGTGCTGTTCGTCGCTCACGTGTTGTAAAAAAAGAAAAAAAACGTTGCATCATTTTTCTCGTAACCAACGCCACAGTCCAGATCCAGATAGATACAGCAGCAGCAGTATCCACACACAGAGCACACACAGACAGTAGCACGGCAGCAGCAGCAGCAGCAGCAGCAGCAGCAGCAGCAGCACAGCAGCAGCAGCAGCAGCAGCAGCAGCAGCAGCAGCAGCAGCAGCAGCAGCAGCAGCAGCAGCAGCATCGCCCACTGCTGCCCATGCATTGCGGGGGAAAAAAGGGCGTTTCTTACCGCAAAAGCCGATATTTGCCTCATAAAACAAGTCCGTCCCGATTTTTCTTGTCTTCTATAGACAGATAGATACACGCAACACAGACAGGTTCCGCTGTCTCATCACAAATGCTCTTTTTTTTTAATAAATTGTAGTGCTACGCGCACGAAAACAACCATAATTATTGCCGGTATATGGTATGGTACTCTCGGTCTCTCGTGCCTCCCTCCCTGCTCCGCCAGATGCCACATCATGCACAACGCATAAATATCAAGTATACATACCGCCGTATCGCCGCCACCACCACCAGACGAGTCCACCACCTTCATCAGACCGAGTGTGTTCGTACAGTCAGTGTAGTATGATAGATACAAGCTCGGGGGTGCTCGGACTCTCCAGACGAAGGAGGGAAGAAAATAATTTTTAGAAACCACCCACCTGTGGACCCATGCATGGCACGTAAATTGCTGCGCAGAAACTTTCTTTGGCGATACTTCGCTTATGTTTGATATAAATGTATAGGCACCAAGAGGACCCCCACAAAAAGCAGAACATTTTAAAGCGTCCACCTTTGAAAAAAAAAACAGATTTTGAGCCAGAAGTAGCGCAACAACGGCGCAAAAGCACCGCCGAGGGAAATATCAAGCGGCGGCGAGCTCGCTCGTTCGTGCTGTTCGAGGTGCGGAAACACACCGCAGACCATAGGTCCCATCCGAGGCGATCATACCAGAGCTTCTCTCAGCAGACTCGCCAGAGGAGTGTGTATGTAATCCGAGGCGGCGTCATATACTGGGAAGGAGGGGACAGGGGACGACGTACTTAAATGAATATAAGTTTTAGTGTGGTCAGCAAGTAATTCTTCGCTCACTCGGAAATAGACTGGAAAAGGCAAAGAACTCTCCTCAATCCCCTCCACACGCTTGGCACTTTGAACGCCAGACAACGCCATCAATCGACAAATTCCAAATTTTCCTCTGCCCTCTCTCTCGCTCAACAGTCCAGTCCAGCAACGAGAAGCAGACCATTATTATTCACTATCCACTTTTCCCACCCTCCCCCAGCCAGGAGCGCGCCCATTGCTGCTGTCGCCGCACACGGGTGATACAACCTTTTGGGCCGCAAGCTAGTGACCGTTGACCAGAAGCCAGCCCGCGTCCAGTGCCCAGGGGTGGAGGTATTGAGCGTGCCTCGCCGAGAAGCACACAGGAGAGAGAACAGCGTCACTTCCGTGCTCTGGGACTACTATGAAGTGAGAACGCACCCAAACCGACTGATTGCCGAACTATTTATACTCGTACTATGTACGAGTACGGGGCGCCGGGAGAAAGAAGCGTATGTAAATACCATCCCTGCGCCGTGGGTAGGTCAATGCGCCAGCTCCAACAGGCCTCCTCGTGTTCGAGGCGTCACGCAGCTCATGACTGCGGAGTTTTTCGTAGCTCAGCAAGCTTTTTTGTGTTTCGCTTCCTCCGTTCTGCAGAGAAGCTTTCCGGCCCCATGATACGTGTCTCACGGTTGGCGTAAGGACCACCTGTCAAAGGAGAGATGGAAAAATCTGAACTGGTAAAAAAAAAAGGCTTCGAGCCGATCACCACCCACCCGATCGAAGCACTCCTTGATACCTCTAGGACGCCCGCCTCGAGAGTGGTTTGCTCGGTACTGGTGGCATTGGTGCGAGGTAGGCACGATGCATGTAGTTGGTCCAGTGGATGCTGGTCGTTTCTCGCCAGGACGTTGCCACGTTGGGTATATATCGTATATCGCACGATGTGATTTTATCTTTTTTTGGCCTTTCGCATCATCATTCATCACAATCAATCAGTCGTTGTTTTTGGTGCTTTCTTGATGTTCTTTTGGTGTTTTGTCTGTTGTCTGTTTGGTGCTTTGTCGCCGCTCGCCCCTCTCCCCACGCTCGGCTCGATGTCTCCCTTTTTTTCTCTCTCTCCAAAGGTTTGGGAAGACGTTGCGGGACCGGAAGGAGCCGGAGTATGCGGCGTACTATGCGGATTACAAGGTATGAGCACCCGCCGGACGGTACAGCAGCCGTGTGTATCATATCATGACACAATGTGTGCGTTTGTTCGCATATACACTACTGTTGTACAATCGCAAGGCTCCCCACCGAAAAATATATGTATCGAAAAAATAGACCGGGAAAACGCCATGCGCAACCTGCGCCTGCGGAACGCTGTGTACCCAGACAGAGTATGTATGATGCGGTACGCTGTTCTTCTGCTATGCCGTTTTCCGTTTTCGGGATATTTTTCGTAAAGTATTTTTCAGCCGAACACGATATATCGATAAATTACTACCAGGTACCAGGTACCTGGTATTAATAATACTGCTTAGTACTGCTGGTGCAGGTACTCTACTCTCTCTCTACGTCGTACGAATTATTTATACCTGGTATGGATACTATTAATATTACGGGGACCACCAAATATTGTTGGTAAAAATTGTTAAATATGGATGGTAGGTTTTTATGTATACCATTTTTTTTTTTTTTTTTCTTCCCATCCCCTTCATTATCTTCGCACATCTTCTTCTCTCTCTCCTTCCAACTCGTAACTCAGATCCGGGGTCACATAGCAGGCTCTTCTCCCCCCTTCTTCCCGCTACGGTACGTGCCTTCATTTTTATCGCGAGAAGATTTCAGCCTTTTCTTCCCTCGTCGACTCGCATCGAATTGTGCATACCATAGGTCCTATTAACCATGGTCCCCCGTAATACAGCTGTGTGTATGTACGTGACCCGTATATATGATTGATACGTCACGCGGATTACTCGTCTTTGTCTTCGACGTTGAATGTACCCGTGTGCACGAGAGGCCGCCTAGCGCACTTGGCCCTCGTCACGAGGCGATCTTGTGGGAGCTAGGGTATCTACTCGTATAGAGACCCATCTACGAGTACAGCAAGCAGTAGTACCTGGTCCCGTCCCTCCACCCCATGAGATAAGGGTAGACCGACTACGTACTCTGTTGGTTTATTTTGTTTATTTTCAATTGAAAAAAAAAAAGGCAGGCAGAACACGGGCCTTGCACGTACGAGGGCAAATCCTTCGCATCGGATTTGTTGAGATTGCACAGTCAGTACATACATACCTGGTACAAGATAGTCTACAAGTAAGTACAGCTGGTACATGTACACGCTGGGTACACAGGTGTTTGCCAGGTGCACTGACTGCTACCACTAATAAAATCAATAGTAGGAAGTACAGGTATTAATATCAATAGTAGCAATACATGGGTGTCACACAGAAATACTGCCAGGTGGAGTGGGTCTCGGGCAAATTGCTTCTCTGCCCTTCAGCGGTCTGCATCTTATCTGCTATTATTTCGACTGATGATGCTGTATCTTGTTGTTGTTGTTCTCACATTAACTCTCTGACGAAGGAGTCCGTGGTCACACAAAAGGTGCTGGAGCCCTAGGAAGATCCGAAAAACAAAAAAAAACGAAAATTCGGCTGCCTCAAAATACACGAGACGAAGAAAGCGCACACGAGCTAAAACCAATGTGCAAACTGAACTAACATGGCCACGGGTATATCCTCTCAACTTCTCAACTTTAACATACAGTACCCCCGTTCCCACCACTAACCAACTCGTGGCTGCTGACTACAGCGGATGCTGTCTGAAGTGCTGCCTGCACCGTACGAAACGCACGGTAGTCGTGAAAACGAAAGAAGAACACACCTGCCTGCTATCTGGAGTGCTGTCAGAGTGAAGACTCGCGGATATGCAGTGAAAAAAGGAGCAATCGAACCTTACTACCACACGAATATCAACGATCGCTATCTCTTCCTGGATTGTCTAACACATAAAGGTGCAGCACAGTTATGGTACCACGCCCCTGATAATTGCGTAGGTTATTCCCCATGAAGGGTATACAACTCGTTAAACTACAAAGACCAGCAGTGACGACGTTAATAACAAGTACCGGTAGATACTATTCTGCCTCGTGAAAAACAATACCACCAGGAAAAAACAAACTATGACCGCTTCTCTCGTGATGATGGTGTGCGCGCAGATCATGGGTCTCCGTGCACCGTCTTCCTGCCGCTCTTCATGGCCGCCTCATCGCCTTGGCCCAATCCACCCGCTCCTTTGCGCATGCACTCGTTGCCATTCCCTTCCAGTCGATTTCCTTTCTCCGTCATCCTGAAAAACAAAATGCTCCTCGCACTTACTTGCGGTTCTGATCTGAAAATTTAAAATAAAAATTCTCGCGCAGGGGGAGGTCAATCCGTCTCTTCCCCGCACGTCGACGCTCAGTCTCCCTCCTCCCTCGTCGTCGAATCCAGCCTCCTACCGGCGCAATAGACTGTGCCGTAGTGTGGCCTGTGGTGGCGCCTGCCTCCGCGTACGGACACCCCGATTGAGCATTGCTGCTCTGCCGCAGCTGCCTAAAAAAGACGCGCGAATCGTAGGTCTCCGTGCCTGACGCACCACGTACGACCCAACTCTACTGCCGCCTGAGCCTCGCGGCCACAGGCAGCAGCAAGAAGGTATCACTCCTTGAGGGTGAGTCCGGCCTTACACCCGCCAGAAAGACCTACCCCACTCGCTATAAGCCTGATAGGGCATGCCTCGCAGCATTCCTTGCCGAGGCAGCGAGGGGAACGGATGTATGTGTGTGCGAACCTCCTATAATATGTATCTACTTGAATATACCAGGTATTATCTTTGCCCGCAATCTGCATGGTCTCTGTTATGGCAGTGCTGGTGTGCTGGTGCTGGTAGAAAAGACGTGCCTGAATGCTTTTGTATCGGAAACCTGTGGAAACCTGCTGCAGCTGGACACGAGACCAGTTGCTCCTGAACAACGTGGTAATTAGCGACGTTTCATACCTTTTCCTTGCAGTGTATCAATACCTGATAATGCTCATGCACAGGGTATTGAACACCTGATACCTCACGTTATTCCTTTTTGGAGTGCAGTCCCGTTTTGGGGACAAACCTTTCAAATTCTAAGTAGTTTGGCCCGAAAACGGAACTGCAGTCCAACAAGGTTATGTAGATCAGGTTGTGTACAAGGTACAGGTATTTATTTTATCGTACACCGGGGCAGGTTTTAGACAATGTAGGTCAACTGCTGTGGCGGTTGCAACACTGGTATGCTGTCGTTCGAGGTTCATTCATACCGCATGTGCTTGATCGGGCCGGATTTATTTGTTTTCGTCCGGGCTGGTGTGCGAATTGTACTCGTCGATCGTCAGCACCGGGCATGACATAGAAATGCGCGCCCACGTCGATTGCTGATGTTATTATTATTGTTCTCGCAAAGCGCTATGATTTGCACTTGCCGAGCTATTAATAGATCCACCGCCGCCTATTAAATACTACAAAACGAAAACGTGTTTCATATACCTCGTAGCATTATAATAGCAGTACCAGCAGTACTCGTATGACCAGGAATGTGTGTATACAATCACAACCAAGCAGCAGTAAATAACTGCAGCCTCCATTTCGTTGTTCTACGTATGTACGTACCTGGTACGGTACGTATTTATGCAACGTCTCCTGCTTCTCAGGAATGGAATCATACGTGACGTTCATTCGTGTTTCCGCTTCCGGAATAGTTCTTCCTGTATTTTTTTTCACGATAATTCGCAAACACCGCCGTACGGGGAGGAGGGGACAACCATGAACCACGATTGATTACTCCATATACCCATACGTTCCCCTCGCTGCCTCGGCAAGGAATGCTGCGAGGCATGCCCTATCAGGCTAATAGCGAGTGGGGTAGGTCTTTCTGGCGGGTGTAAGGCCGGACTCACCCTCAAGGAGTGATACCTTCTTGCTGCTGCCTGTGGCCGCGAGGCTCAGGCGGCAGTAGAGTTGGGTCGTACGTGGTGCGTCAGGCACGGAGACCTACGATTCGCGCGTCTTTTTAGGCAGCTGCGGCAGAGCAGCAATGCTCAATCGGGGTGTCCATGCGCGGAGGCAGGCGCCACCACAGGCCACACTACGGCACAGTCTATTGCGCCGGTAGGAGGCTGGATTCGACGACGAGGGAGGAGGGAGACTGAGCGTCGACGTGCGGGGAAGAGACGGATTGACCTCCCCCTGCGCTAGAATTTTTATTTCCCAGATCAGAACCGCAAGTGCGAGGAGCATTTTGTTTTTCAGGATGACGGAGAAAGGGAAACGACTGGAAGGGAATGGCAACGAGTGCACGCGCAAAGGAGCGGGTGGATTGGGCCAAGGCGATGATGCGGCCATGAAGAGCGGCAGGAAGACGGTGCATGGAGACCCATGATTTGCGCGCACACTATCATCACGAGAGAAGCAGTCATAGTTTGTTTTTTCCTGGTTTTGTTTTTCACGAGGCAGAATAGTATCTACCGGTACTCGTCACTGGTTTTTGTAGTTTAACGAGTTGTATACCTTTCATGGGGAATAACCTACGCAATTATCAGGGACGTGGTATCATAACTGTGCTGCACCTTTTTGCGTCAGACAGTCCAGGAAGAGATGGCGATCGTTGATATTCGTGTGGTAGTAAGGTTCGATTGCTCCTTTTTTCACTGCATATCCACGAGTCTTCACTCTGACAGCACTCCAGATAGCAGGCAGGTGTGTTCCTCTTTCGTTTTCACGACTACCGTGCGTTTCGTAGGGTGCAGGCAGCACTTCAGACAGCATCCGCTGTAGTCAGCAGCCACGAGTTGGTTAGTGGTGGGAACGGGGGTACTCTTCTATATATGTTATAGTTGAGAGGATATACCCGCGGCCTTGTTAGTTCAGTTTTGCACATTGGTTTTATCTTGCGTGCGCTTTTTTCGTCTCGTGTATTTTGAGGCAGCCGAATTTTCGATTTTTTTCGTTTTTCGGATCTTCCTAGGGCTCCAGCACCTTTTGTGTGACCACGGTCTCCTTCGTCAGAGATTTAATGTGAGAACAACAACAACAACAACAACGGTATGTGTTTGGTGTGAGTGTTTTTTTTTTTTTTTTTTTTTGCTCATCCCATATATTTATCTTCGCACATCTTTTTCTCTCTCTCCTTCCAACTCGTAACTCAGATCCGGGGTCACATAGCAGGCTCTTCTACCCCCCTTCCCGCTACGGTACTTGCCTTCATTTATGCGTATGATTGTCCCAACATATCTACGTACCAGGTAGCAAGTAACTCCCTCGCAGATGATTATGTCGTATAAAAATCTACCTGGGGGTATTGAATTAGAAGATGATTTTGCCGAGGAGTGGGCTGCAAGCGAAGCTTGTCGCGAGACAGGTCTATAGCCCAATCGTAGCCCGCTCCTTGGTGACGGACAGCAACTTTTGCCTCGACTTTTCTTGACCGATACATACCAAAACTACTACTATTAATATTACCTGGTACCAGGTATCGGTTTTAGTAGCAGCGTGAATAAAACACACGGTCCCACACTTTCGTGTTTATTAATAGTTTTTTTTGCTTCTTTCGCTTTTTCTCTCGGTCAACTCTTTCTATAAAATTGGGAGATGCTAGTAGGTCAGCTGTGAGAGAGGCGTGCTGTGCTGATTAAGTTGATATTCAAATCTCTACGCGTTTGGAATGCTTGCGTGCATTTCGTGTCTGTCGCTTTCCAGTGCGTGCGGTGTCGTGGCATTGCTTTCTGCTTGCTCCCTTACCGTACAACTCACTACCTGCAGTGCACTCACTACCTGGTACCAGGTACCTGGTATAGTACAGTATAGTATCTGTGTGTCGTCGCTTGGTGACAACAGCGAATGCTACCAGGGGTATGTATCTATCAAGGACAAATAATCGGCACGGACAGCAGTGGATGTCGACAGGTAGAAATGGCGGAAGAACACGCCGCACACAATACACCCCTTGCATCTTGCATGACGAAGCACGCTTGGCCTTGCTTTAACCCTTACACTCGTAGGACTGCTGTACTCGTATATAGGACCGCTGCAGTAGAGTCCCGTTTGGTCCTCTACAACAAGGGTCAACACGTCTCTACTGACATGCTTGGTTGCAAAGCAAACGTCTTGTATCTCAGAGTTGTTCCGCACGAGTACCCTGTTTTTGCTTTGTGCATGGATGCATGGATGCATGGATGGTTGAGGGTTTCTGGGAATGGAGGCCAAGGCGGCGTCGGCGTTTTTTTTTTTGCAAGGAAAAACACCCCCTATCTACGATCTACCAGTATCGATAGTCGCCCCGGTGGTTTCAAGTGGTTAACCCCTTTAGAACCGCAGTCCCGTTTTGGGGGCAAAGTACTTAAAATTTGAATGGTTTGTCCCCACGGCGGGACTGCGGTTCTAAAAGGGTTAACCTCGAATTCTACTTGTTTGAGTCCTGGGTTCGAGCCCCAGGTGGGTCGGACTTTTGACTTTATTTGCAAAAATAAATAAAAATAAAAAGGATTCAATTGTTGAGAGCGCCTTGCAGCGTGGGTACGAGTAGGCACAATTCGATGCGAGTCGACGAGGGAAGAAAAGGCTGAAATCTTCTCGCGATAAAAATGAAGGCACGTATCGTAGCGGGAAGGGGGTAGAAGAGCCTGCTATGTGACCCCGGATCTGAGTTCCGAGTGGGAAGGAGAGACAGAAGAAGATGTGCGAAGATAATGTATGGGATGAAGAAAAAAAGAGAAGAAAAAAAGTATCGATATGTGTTGTGTTCTTCACATCAGATCGTCGTTTCTCCCCCCGTACGATACATGCTTTACGTACCAGGGTACGATACAATAGGCGGACAATCCAACCAAGGTTGTTTGCGTTTGTGCGTGCGATCGAAAACGGGGTAACTCTTCGCCGCTTGTTGGATACCAGGTACGTAAAGTGCCACATGAATATGGGTATTTGAGGGCATTTACTGCTCGCTGTCAGCCCATGTATAGTTTCGGATATCTGTGTCTGTGTCTGTTTGTAATTTGTACCGGTGTGTATCAGGGTATGTTGGTGGTGAACTGCTGTGTACTTATCTCTCTATATATCGAGATTTCGGTGTGACAGATGTCGGCTTGTGTTTTCTTTCTAA
The DNA here is from genome assembly GCA_031213475.1 of Nereocystis luetkeana. NCBI lineage: Eukaryota > Phaeophyceae > Laminariales > Laminariaceae > Nereocystis > Nereocystis luetkeana. Next base: position 5,491,323 of record JARUPZ010000020.1, read on the forward strand.
TAGAAGAGCAAATTGCAGTCAGTCCCGTTTTGGGGACAAACCAGTCAAATTGAAAGTAATATGTCTGGAAGACGGCACTGCAGTCGTATAGCAGATAAGGGTAAGGTTTCCTCTTAATAGTATGCACGATCCGGGGGGCGCTTCCTGAAACGGGCGCCGCGATCCGCCAATATCACCACCCCGCAAATTTTCATGTATGCACGTGAAATAAGTTTTACCTCATGCATGTCGTCGGCAGAAGAGAGAAGAGTGAATATTAACATTATCAGAACAATCAGCAACAGCGTAACAGCAGTTCGTCACGAAGTACACACTCGTTATTTCCTGCCTGCTGGCTGGTGACTATCTCACTGCATTCTGCTGCTGCTGCTGCTGCTGCTGCTGCTGCTGCTGCTGTTGCTGTTGCTGCGGCAATGTTTTGGGTAATTCCTCGCCGCCTTTCCCGAGCCGAGACTATCGGTACGTGCCGGGGCTCCCGGGGGGTAAAAGAGTTTGATATCATAGCTCGGACGTCAAATTCTGCTTCAGTTTTTTTGTGAGTATCTGTAGCTGGATACCTGGCCGCGGGAGCCCACATCAAACACCAACCCCGTACGTACAAACCTCTTTTTCCGCGTACAACTTACCTGGTACCTGGTACGTATTTTCTAGGAGAAATTGAAAGTACTCCATCAATACGAACAATACAACTGCTGCTGTGTGTGTGTGTGTGTTCTTCACATTAAACCGTTCTTTCTACCCGTCGACATCCAGCACAACCAGTGTCCGTGCCGATTCTCCAATCCTATTAATAGAAGAGATGCAAGTTCTGTGGTCACAAAGCTACGCCACAGAGATACTACGTTGCCCACGTACCTGGTATGCAGTAAGCACTGCAGTGGGCAATGCAAAGCCATGCATCATACCAGGTACTAGATACGACAGGCACGACATACACATTCTATGAAATAGAGAAACGAAAAGAAACAATCAAAGAGAAAACAAAAACAAAGTACGAGTAGACAAATCGAAAGAGAAAAAGAAAAAAAATGAAAGCAAAAACAAGGAGAAACAATCTGTCGTATCCCCCCCCCCCCGCAGGCGAGGTGGCCAACACGTCAAAAAGAAAGGAGCTGGAAAAAAGAAAAAAAAGAAAAAAAACACCACTGCTTGTAAACAGAGTAAGACAAAGAACCAAGGAAAAAAATAACAAAAAAGGAAAAATAACTGTACAGGTATTGAAGCGTCGAGACGTACAGCAAGCAGTTACTCGTCATACCATGATACCATGATCCCCATTATTTGCAGGGAAGCGCGCGACCGACGTATCACGCATTTTGCAAGTTGAGTATCGACCGATCGGCAGGAGTCACAGCTGACATATAAAAAGCAAACTATCCTGGGAATATCCTTCTTGTAGGTGTAAAGAACGTTCTTACACGGCTGAGTGTGTGTGTTTTTTTTGTATTTTTTCTTCTACTGTAAAAAATATCACGAACTTTACAGCGAAATATGGTTGTTGCACCCGTATAATATACCTGGTATGCTTGTTGTACTCCTACGAAAGGTGTAAATAGAGAAGACGCGTTCTACGACACTTACTTCAAGAGTTGGCGCATTTATTTATTTCCCTGAATGACGGGGGTTCTGGACCCTTTTAGAACCGCAGTCCCGTTTCTGGGACAAGCCACTCAAATTTCAAGTCGTTTGTTCCGCAAACGGGGCTGCGGTTCTAACCCAAAATCGTCGGAACGCCAATCTGGTTTCGAAAAATGACGTTTTTTGTATACTTGGGCCATGGGATGATTCATTCATCGGGATGCTTTAGTTTTTGCCGAAGTCAGTTTTCGGGTGACTTATGAAGCTCCTCAAGTGAGGAGCCTCCGAAATATCAGGGTAAAACCTTTATCGCAGAACGCCTGAAGTGTAAAGAATGCTCTTCGCGAGAATCAGGATTGCTCGTGACACATCATAGGCGCACGATCGCGTTTTATCATGTGTGCCTTCGTTCTTCGTTTTTTCTACCCGTTCACATCCAAACCCACACCCAGTCATAGTCCATGCCGATTCCTTATCCAGAGAGAGATAAAAAGCTCTTCATGTGGCCACGAACCACCATACAGAGATGCGATATATATGCTACCTCATAAAACGCATCACGCAGAGTAGGCAATGCAATGCCCATGTCATCGTACTGGGTACGACAGGCACGGCATACATCTTGCTACCAATAATAGCAATACTATTCTGTTGATAGCATTCAAGATGGGTTGGAAGAGAGGGGAAGCAAAAAAAAACAAGGAATGACAAAACACAAAAGAAAAAGTAAAGTTGAGTTGAAGTCAGGAGGGTGGGCTTTGTTTGTTGTGGTACGATGTTGGTATGATACTGGTACGATACACCACGGTCTTGGGGAGGATGCGAGTTATCGCTCGTCTATACGACCTGGTACATAGAATGATCGCACAGGAGTGCGCGATCGTTTCTCAGCGCTCGTTTCTTGAAGGTCGAAAAAACTATTTTCGGGTGGTTCTCGAGCAGGTGTTTCCGAAAACTAAACACGTTTAACCCTTCTAGGACCCCAGTCCCGTTTTGGGGACAAACTACTTATAATTAGGCTGCTTTGTCCCCGTGTGTGGGAGTACGGTTCTAAAAGGGTTAACGTTGTTGGGTGTTGGCAACGTTCCCGATCTGGAAAAATCGACCAGTCCCGTTGTGGGGACAAACTACTTATAATTAGACTGCTTTGTCCCCGTGTATGGGAGTACGGTTCTAGAAGGGTTAACGTTGTTGGGTGTTGGCAACGTTCCCGATCTGGAAAAATCGACCGGTCCCGTTTTGGGGACAAACTACTTATAATTAGACTGCTTTGTCCCCGTGTATGGGAGTACGGTTCTAAAAGGGTTAACGTTGTTGGGTGTTGGTAACGTTCCCGATCGGGAAAAATCGAACGGTCGAGGGGGGAGAGGTTTCCTGTATTATTATTATTTCTCTTGCCATCCGACAATGTGCAGCATGATCTTCGACATGGATCACTCATAACTTTCCCGAAAGAAGAAAACCTCGGAAACAAAAGGAAACCCATGCACCAAGTCTACCTCCCTTCCGTGCCAACTTTCGGCTTTGTCTACTCTATTTGCTGTATTATTGGATAGATGCCTTCCACTCTGTCCCGAACTGTGAGAAGCCTTTGTATTAAAGGTTGGATAAACGGTTCTTACATGTCGGTACATAGTGAGTGGTCCAAGATGGGATGCCCTCCGGTTTCCGGTTCCCTCGGGTCGAGACTCTCAGGGGGGAAAAAAAAAACAGAAAAACTACTGACACCTTTCTTCCCAGCATTTACCGGTGCAGTTGGAATCACCAATAGAAGTACCATTAATACTACTACTACTACTACTACTACTACTACTACTACTACTACTACTACTACTACTACTACTACTGCTACTGCTACTTCTACTGCTACTACTCCTACTACTGCTGCTACTGCTACTACTACTGCTGCTACTGCTGAAACTACGGCAGAACAGAACACCGATCCTTACTGCACGGTCTAGATTTTTTAGTCTTGATCTGCATGATCTATTAATAGCTCGAGTTGCCGCCGCGTGGGAGGCGTGCAGTCGGCATGGCCTACTTCTGTAGGACAAGTTTCCTGCGTTGGATCTGTTGATGACTCCCGGGTCCCTCTTGCACAACGCCTCAGGACCGCAGGCTAGGATCTGCTGTAGTTCATCTGCAGGTCGTGATCTCCCCTACCAGGTACTATTGATACTGCTAGCTAGCTTTACTCACTGCTACTTTACTCAGAGACACCCAACACAAGCACGCCCAATGTTGTGGTATTAATATTAATATAGTAGGCTCCAATGTACCAAGTACCTTGTATGATCGTAGTTTATACAGGTGAGGGGTGAGGTACCTGGTACCTACCCTCCAATTGGTACCTGCTAGATCATTAGTGATGAAAATATGGTGACAACATCGCCGGGTTGCGTAGGAAAGAGGAAGAAAAACGTTCCGGAGACTCTTGGTAACCATTACCGTGTACTTACTACTGTACTGGTATGGATTAGACTGCTGTGCTGTCTGTCGCCCTTGCTGCCTGAATCTCCACCCCTCGCTGTTTAATTTGTATTCCAATAGTCCGATACCTTCCGCCTGCAGGGCGTGTCCGTTTTTTTTTCACATTTCTAGCCGTCGTCATCCAGCACACCCAGGTATATGAACGCGAGTTAGTATTATTAATAGCAACATTCGATGCAAATCGACGAGCTGCGGACATGAATGCCGAACCTTTTTATGCGCGATAAAATAAAGAAAGGCATTTTTTTTTTTTTTTTTTTTTGCTCATCACATTCATTATCTTCGCACATCTTCTCTCTCTCCTTCCCACTCGTAACTCAGATCCGGGGTCAAATAGCAGGCTCTTCTACCCCGTTCCCGCTACGGTACGTGCCTTCATTTTTCATCGCGAGAAGATTTCAGCCTTTTCTTCCCTCGTCGACTCGCATCGAATTGTGCCTACCCACGCTGCAAGGCGCTCTCCACAATTGAATCATTTTGATCTTGATTTTTGCAAATAAAGTCAAATGTCCGACCCACCTGGGGCTCGAACCCAGGACTCAAACACAAGTAGAATTCGAGGTTTGATCACTTGAACCACCGGGCATGGAGACACGTACTGGGGGGGGGGGGGGGGTAGAGGGAGGACACCGACCTTTGGATCACGGCTGGCCCAAGAGATCGCCGAGGGTAAAACCTCTTCCGAGTTAAGCTGGAAAGTGATGGTGATGATTTTGAAAAAAAAAAAAAACACATGCCACGGCACAGTTTACAGCCTGGAAGCCCAGACAGACCACTACGCCCACCCCACAGCCGCCGTAAATGCGCCAAGTATGGCGAAGTTCAGGAGCGCCACAATAAAATGATGTTCTTCTGAGGGATCGATGTTGTCACGATGTACTTTTTTTTTTTCCCATGGGTGAGATTATTTCCGGGTTCAACTCACAGCGGCCATCACCCCGACCCGGAACTCTTAACTCTAACGCTACCCCTACCCCTAACCAGCGGCCTACTTGGTTGGTGTGCCAGCTTGTCGTTTGTGCTCGGAAAGGCTCTATTTGCTGTTGTTCTGGCGCATCGAAGGAGCCTTGCCTTGTCATACGCGGCGGATTTACGGCGGCGCCCCACCCCACGAGCCCTGTTCATCGAGCGATATCATACGTACACGACCAGATATCTAGTTTTTTCATTTTTGTTTCTCTTCTTTTTTGGGAGCTGGAGACGAAAAGTATGGGGTCGACTGCGTGTTCTGTGGTTCAACGTCTGAGCCAGCGGCAGCAGCAGTGGCTAAATTGGAGTGGCTGCAGCATCCGTAGCTGAGGACGAAAAATGCGGGTCGATTGCGTGATGTGGTCTACAAAACTCAGCTTTACCGTGTAGCAGCAGTGGCTTGTACAGCACCGTACAGCACCAGCACAGCAGTTGCAATTTCTGGGCAGTAAGTAGTAAGAAACCAACTATTATTACGAACGTACTGCGTGTGTGTTCGCATTCTTTCTACCCGTCGACTTCGAGCACAACCAGTGTCCGTTCCGATTCTCCAATCCTAGGGAGAGACACAAGCTCTATTGTAAACATGGGGGGTCATGTAATACGTACCTTGTTATGGTTGTTTGCGTCGCGGGTTCTGATTCCTACGATATATATATATATATTTTCTCATCCCATTCATTATCTTCGCACATGTTCTTCTCTCTCTCCTTCCAACTCGTAACTCAGATCCGGGGTCACATAGCAGGCTCTTCTCCCCCCTTCCCGCTACGGTACGTGCCTTCATTTTTATCGCGAGAAGATTTCAGCCTTTTCTTCCCTCGTCGACTCGCATCGAATTGTGCCTACCCACGCTGCAAGGCGCTCTCAACAATTGAATCCTTTTTTATTTATTTTTTTGCAAATAAAGTCAAAGTCCGACCCACCTGGGGCTCGAACCCAGGACTCAAACAAGTAGAATTCGAGGTTAACCACTTGAACCACCGGGGCGACCGGCATTGGAACGATATGGCCGCACGTGATACTGTAGTTACTTGGTAGTCTTGCAGTACGTGAAGGCTGTTCCCGTAAATGGCAACACCCCCGGAGATTAAATTTGGGTTGTTGACTTTTATTATATACCAGGTACCTGGTACCGCTGTGGGGGTGTGGTACACACCACCGTAGTCCCGTGATACAGTGGGTGGTTCTTGGGGGTTTCAGATTATTCACCACCCCCGGGTGGTATATATACTGTAGCGGTGTGAGGGCAAGGGGGGGGTGATAGCAGTGCTCACGAACGACATTCGACATTCAATTATTACGGGGGCCATATTAAATAGGACCTACGGTGTATACAAAACCCGATATATTTCGCTATTTTTACGAACAATATTTGGTTCTATTTACTTTAGTCCCCCGTAATACAAGTCAGATTCCAATGACAACGAGAGAACATGAACTATCCCCACCGGCTACGGTTATCCACCTTCGCACAAGTTGACGACTGCAGTTACCAACCTGTATCCCACCGCGCGAGTTCCTATTTACTTTCAATATCAGCGACAGCTAATATCTGCTTACGTACCTGGTATTGTCCAAAATGGATCATTTTCGGCGCGGCGACTTGTGCACGCACACACACGTGTTGACATCGCGACCTTCCGTATTCTGAGAGCCAGATGCAGCAGTAGTTCAAGGACGCCAGCCACATTTTAAAGACGAGTTGATTGAGTGCAAAACTAGCCTAGAATGAGATGATTTGGCTCTGATTTTCACAACACACCACAACGGCATTGCCTCGGGGGGTGTGGTATACATGGCACCCCGGGTGGTAACTCGGGCGGATGTTTTTGTCGTGAAGGACTGCAGTGTTGTTTTTGGGTACAAACTACATAGAATTTGACTGGTTTTGGGCCGACAACGGGACTGCAGTTCTAAAAGGGATAGTTGCTCTAGAACAATGGCCACCCGGGTGGTATACTGCTGTGATGGTGTGATACACAAGATGGGATGTGTCCATACGCTTTCATCTACGGTACATCATGCTGCTGTACTTGAAGGCTATTAATAGCGGTTTGGATGGGGTTCGTAATCCGGCCGTAGTGTTGGACTACAAGCTCGTGCACATCAAATTTGTCGGGAGACAGACAGGACTTTCAACCCTTGACAGACAGCAGCTTTGCCTTGACATGCCGTGACTGACACCAAACTACTAGGTTTTAGTCTGGAATACGCCTGCCCTACCCCCTTGACAGCGCATGTTTTGCCTTGCTTGACATGTCTCCCGACATCTCTGGTGGACATGGGGGCTTTTTTACGAGTGTTGGTCTTCCGTCGTTCCAAAGCGCGAGCTGGGAAAATTTCGACGAAAATTGTAGCAGCATAATGCAGAGTATGCGCGATAAAAAATCGACGAGCTTTTTTTCGTCGGAGAAAGTGAAACAGCTCGTACCTAATACCAGGTACCAGATACTACTGAGGGGGGAAGAGGGGAGGTACCTGTGGCCATGGTATGCGTATCGTGAAAGAGAAGGGGGGCTAGATGAGAAGGTTAGCAGGTACCTGCGGCCATACCTGGTACCAGAATGTCTTTTCGTTTTTCTTCGAGAAGGCCGTTGAGGGTATGATCCTCGAAGGGTCGAGCTGAACAGTCCAAGTGATGACTAGAACTCGCGGCATCGGCATCGCACATGCATAGAACAATCATATGGGCAGAGAAGCCAGTTCGGCCTTGAAAAAAGAAAATCGTTACAGCGGTAGGTAAATAGTAGTACTATTAACCCTTTTTAGGACCCCAGTCCCGTTTTGGGGGCAAACTACTTATATTTAGAGTGAATTGTCCCCGCATATATATGGGAGTGCGGTTCTAAAAGGGTCAACCTTTTAGAACCGCAGTCCCGTTTTGGGGACAAACCAGTCAAATTTCAAGTAGTTTGTCCCCGAAACGGGACTGACTGCGGTTCTAAAGGGGTTAAGACGTCACTTTTTTTTCTCAAACGTCAAGCACTCGTGACACTGCGTCCCTCTGTTTTTCGAAGTCCATAACTTTTAGAACCGCACTCCCATATTTGGGGACAATTCACTCAAAAATATAAGTAGTTTGTCCCCAAAACGGGACTGGGGTCCTAAAAGGGATAAATAAAAGCCCGCCTCAGCCTAACCCCCCCGGTGGGCTCGCGGTAACCTGGAATGCTCCTATAAATCAATAAAAATTGGTTGATGCTGGAGTTCGAGTCCCACGTGGATCGGACTTTCGAGTGTAGTTTACTTGCAAATATGAATAAAAAACGGAATCAAATGCTGGGAGCGCCTATTAATATTAATACTGGTATTATATTATAGTAGCATGGGTAGGCGTATTTCGATGGGAGTCGGCGAGGGGAGAAAGGGTTGGAGTCTTCTCGTGATGAAAACGCAGTAATAAGGCACTATTGATACTGTATTATTAATAATAACCGTAGCGGGAAGGGGGAAAAAAGATAAAAAAGGCAATTGCTGCTTTGTGACCCCGGATCTGACTGAGTTACGAGTATTGATAGGGCGGGAGGGAAGAGAAATGAAGGGCGAATGTAATAATGGGATGGGGAAAAAAAAACAAAAGAGCACACGCGCATCTACTCGTACACGTCCAGTAGATGCTGTTGTTAATAGTAATATTAATGTTGTACGCTGACTGATGTTTTGAACTTCAAGTATACCTGTACCAGGTATTAATATTACGGGGGACCATAGTTAATAGGACCTATGGAATCATAAAAACCTATATATTTCGCAAATTTTACCAACAATATTTGGTCCTACCTGGTTAACTACGGTCCCCCGTAATACCTGGTAGTACCTTTGAACCTATCAGCACCCAATCAAAGTCCGATTCTTCCCACGCGCACCCGCCGATGGTATTTGATTATTTTGGTATTTTTGGTACGTTCAACCTTTCAGGTACTGCGCTACTGACTGCTGTACGAGAACACCACGCTAGGAGTGTATTTCCAAATGTTCTATTATGTCCTTACAACGGGATCGTGCAGTCCCACAGCAGTATTAAATAGTGAAGACCTTGGAAACATTTTTATGTGGCCGACCTTGTTTTTGGTCTGATTTATTTCTGCACTTTGTTGGCGGCTTGGCTTTTGGCACTGCAGGCGATGAAGACGTACATCACATCTCTTCGACGGGGCGGGGCTCGCGGAGAGACCGAGGAGGGATTCGCAAGCTTGGTGCTCTCTGAGCTGGAAAAGGTGAGGCGTTTTGGTACCCCTCCCCCCCAGGGACACTCTCTGTCTGGCACATGGAGGCGTTTTTATTAGCATTATTATTAATGTTATCAGTCGTAGTGGTATATAGTACTTCCTGCTGTAGGCAGTATTCTCATGATTATTTTTTCTCTTGCCATCCGACAATGTGCAGCATGATCTTCAACATTGATCACTCGTGACTCTCCCGAAATAAGAAAACCTCGGAAACAAAACTAAACCGATGCACCAAGTCTACCTCCCTTCCGTTCCAACTTTCGGCTTGTCTACTCTATTTGCTGTCCTTACTCCTTCCTTCTCATTACGTTATCATTGGTTTTGTCATGTAACATTTACGTTTTTTTTCGTGTATGTGTGCATAGCTCCGAACACATTTAGTAGAGTTTAGCGCAAGTGCCCAGTGTGTATATATCGCGTGTCGTACTCGTATTACGGGGGCCATAGTTAATAGGACCTACGGAAGAGACAAAAACCTAGATATTTCGCTATTTTTACGAACAATATTTGGTCCTATTTACTATGGCCCCCCGTAATAGTCGTACTCGCAGTTGTTATTTTCACCACCACTCGCTACCATGCACACAGAGTATGACGGGGGACCATAGTCAATAGGACCTATGGTATACATAAAAACCTATATATTTAACCATTTCTACCAACAATATTTGGTCCTATTAACTGTGGTCCCCCGTAATAGTTATAGGTTTCAAGTACTCTCTTGTGAATCCTTGCATCTCTCACCAACGTTCCACGTTGTCCGATGGCACCCCAAACAATTGATATATACACACGGATACGCACCTGCAATACAACTACAATCTACGAGCAGGTGAACGAGTTCGCAAGGGTTATCTTGGGCAAGGCCCTGCAGCTGATCATCCAGCTGGAGGAGAACGGACCCGCGGGGGCGACACTGGAGCGTATGAGCAACCAGGTGTCGAAGGAGATCACGGTCTTCGATGCTTTCACGGAGCTCAACAGCAGCGCCATCCGCAAGGTAACGGACCGACGGACCGACCCCACCTTAGCCGTAGTTCCTGTATAAACCTCCTGCCCTCTTGCCTTTATTTGGGGACGTGGGGGGGGGGGGGGGGGGGGGGGTTCGAGCCCCCGGGTGTGCATTTGTTCGAGATACTGCTATTGCTGTAATACTGTGGGTGTACACCATAACACAGCCACTACATATGTTGGTAGTAAACTGAGCTGTGAGTCACCCTTCCAGTACTGCAGTCCCATTTTAGGGGAAGCACTCAGAATTCGACATGTTTGTCCCCAAAGCGGGACCTGCAGTCGTACAAGGATTGAGTCGTTTAACAATTATTTGTCGGGCCAATCGTTGATCGGTTTCCCCGAGGTATCGACCGTCCGACTTACGGGGTTTCCATTCTATAGAAGGGATTGTTGACTGCGGGCTACATGCTGTCTTTTTCGGGCGCGGTCCCTTCGGCCCGGGAGGGCCGATTTGGCTCGCTTGTTCGCTCGCCTGACGTTGCAGTCGGCAAGCCCGCTTGCCGTCAGCTGATTTCGCCAGCCGACTCTGCCGACTGAAGTTGATTAGTTGGCTAAGGGCACCTACCGATTTACAGGTAGTCATTTGTGGTGAAATCCTGCCTTCTTGGAGCTCTGCTGCAGTAGCAACCGCTGAGGATTTTACGTGGTCCATCGCTTGTTGCTGACTGTTGGCAATAACTGTCGTAACTTATCACACCGGGTGATAAAATAACAACGCACCCCGTAACGAACTTCAAAGCCGACTTTTTCTCCCAAAGCATAGGGTGCAAGGGGGGCGCACATACTCCGAAAATAGTGGCTCCAAACATGTTTTGTCGATACTTTTGCCGTAGGTGCGCCGCCCGGCGTTTATATACTAGTGTTGCCATTGTTGTTCTCAATTTCACCCTGTAACAGTAGGGTAAGATCTGCAGTCCCGTTTTGGGGACAAACCACTCAATTTTGTACGAGTAGTTTGTCCCCAAAAACAAGACGTAACTATTTTGTCCCCTTAACGGAACTGCAGTACTAAAAGGGTTCAACTTGTGCCCCAAAAATATTGAGTCCGTGGACACGGAACAGGCTGAAGAAAACGGGAGCGGAAGAATAGACCTCAGAGGAAATATGTTGATTAATACTCTCCCCGATTGCAAAGAACACGAGCTTCGATTTTCACCCGAGGCGGCCGGGGGGGGCGGGGGGGGGGGGGGGGGGGGAGGTTGTCTTGACTCGTTTAATGGTGTCCTACTGCTGTACCTGGTATGGCGTATATAAATACCTAACAACGGACTCCCCATAAAAAGGCCGACAGATCTGTCCGATAATATAGTACACATTGGGGGCCTGATGCGGATATTACATTGGTACTATATTAAAGGCCACGGTGGTACACTTTTACTCCCCGGAATGTGCTAATAAATAGTGTGCACTCTAACCGCGCGCACTACCTACTACTCGTCCCCCCCCCCCCCCCCCCCCCTCCTCTTCCCTTCCGCTTCCTGGTCCCGACGAACTCGATGCCACCGCACATGCCTGCCTGCCTGACTGACTGACTGACTGACTGACTGACACGTTTTTTTTTTCTTCTTCTTGACTGACACGTTTTTTTTTTCTTCTTCTTTTGGTTTTTAATAACAGGCGGTCAAAAAGTACCAGAAGATGACGGGCCATTCCGTGCTGTGGTTCGACGTTATCCACGGCGAGCAGTTCATTTTTCTGGCTAGGAGGATAGTCCACCCTCTCCTGGTGCATTTCAGGTATGCCAATCACTGGGGCCGGGTAGTTGGGGGTGGGGAGGGAAGGACGAGCGGACGGGCGGAGAAGGGCGGGGGGCAGGAGGGAGTGGGAGGGTTGGGGAGGGGGGGGGGGGGGCAAAGTAAATAGGACCAAATACTGTTGGTAGAAATAGCGAAATATATGTTTTCTTATGTGTACGGTAGGTGCTATTTAATACGTTCCCCCGTGATGGTTTTCTCCAAAAGCAGGGGTTGGGGGGGGGGGGGGGGGGGGGTACACTCGATAGGAGAGATGTACTGTCTCATGGATGGCCGTAGTCGTATGACCATAGACCCTCGCATCCCTACAATGCCCGGCTCGGAGCATGTCGGGTTTTCACCGACCAGGCAGACATTGCTTGCAGCAAGCGCGAAGCGCCGTGAGGTGTCCGGCGAGTCGCATGAAGGGTGAGCTGCATCCTACTATGGGGGGGGCGGGGGGGGGGGCCCAACGAAAATAGCAGTGGCTTTGGGAGAGATTTCGACGAGATATTTTTTTTACCATATGAACGCGTCGCTCGGCGTTTGCGCTCTCAAACTCCCTGTTGTCGAGAAATGTCAGGTTTGAAATCCGTCGGACGGGGTGTGTTCTGTTATCATCCGTGTGATAGCAGTACCCAAGGTACGACGGGCGCGCAGGCAGCATGGTGATGGTGTTATCAATACTACACCACGTAATCTTTCCCTTGACGCTTGATGCAATTTTTTTTTTGGCTATATAGCGATGATTTTTTCTCATGTTGTTGCTGTCTTTTTCGTATTACGGGGGGACCATAGTTAATAGGACCAAATATTGTTAGTAAAAATGGTTAAATATATAGGTTTTTATGTATGCCATAGGTCCTCTTAACTATGCCCCCCCCCCCGTAATAGTTGTCTATACTATTTATATATATACCATATATATACCAGGTATATACGTGGGATCCTAAAAAATACGGACGGGTGACTGCTGCGATTGCGTCAGTCCCGGCAGTAGCTAGAGCTATGGATGGGGGAGGGAGGGTTTAGTGTCGCTGAAGCCATGCGGATATATGTCATGTTGAAGTTGTCGGCCCCTCCGGTCCTGATGTCCTGGTCGTGCGCGCCTACCGTGCCGTCCGTGTGCCCGCTCGACAACTATTTTAGTAACCGCAGCGACCGGTCCAACGGTTGTTGCCACCGGGTGCGTCTATTTGGCAGTGCGTGGTGCTGTTGTGTTGGGTTGACGTGTTGACCGATGCAACATCCCGGAGTATGAGTTTTTTTACCAATGAACGGGCATCTTCTGAACAGGCGGTGTGTGTTGACCAATGTAACACCCCGAAGCAAACACCCCGAAGCATCCATATTTGGCTAATGAATCGGCGTCTTCGAACAGTCGGTGTTTTGTTGATCGACGAACAATCCCGAAGCGCCAGTATTTTTTTACCGAAGATGGGGCATCTTCGAAACAGGTGATATTGTGTTGACCAAATGAAACATCCCGAAACAACAGCATTTGACCAATGAAAGGGCATATTTGGAGAACGGGGCGTGAGTCTGCGGTCGGCATTAAAATAAAAAAATCAATTGATTAGCCCTTTTAGCACCGCAGTCGCATATGTGGGGACAAATTATTCAAATCACAAGTATTTTGTCCCCATAACGGGACTGGGGTCCTAAAAGGGTTAACATGGTGCTGATCGTGTGCGTCTTTGGTGCGCCCTCCCGTGTTGCCGCTCGAAACTGCCCCGAACGCTTGACTGGCCGGCTGTTGCAGCCGCGTCTACTGGCAGTGTAAGGATGCCGGGAAGCCCAAGGCACCGTGGAACCCACCGGCTTCCTTCGAGCGATCCACCAACAAATTTTGGGTCCACCCGCACAAGGTAATTCCGAAGGAAGAAAAAAAAATCGGGGTATCATATAAGCTGGCAACACAGCAGTTTTTTTTAAAAATTATTTACCGGCAAAGCGTGTACCACTCTGTACGATATAAGCCAGTGCCACTGACGGGTAGAAACCAGTCCCATTGATGGGGTGTATTTTTGTTAATGTTCTATATATACCGGGTAAGCGTTTGTCTACCGTACAAGATAGGTGTGGACAGGTCGTCGACAATTACTCGATTGTAAACGGGGGCAATAATCGCCGTGTGAGGGATGAGGGCTTTCCCGATCTCCCGGTACAGCCGATCAGCCGGAACAGCCGATCGGCCGATCGCCCGCAATGCAACCAACACGTGCTGCTGTATGTACATACAGGAGTATCATACAGTGTGTACATTCTGTACCAAAACATCTCCCGCGCATGTGCTTTCCCCACTATTAATAAACCGTTTATTTATACCGGTCAACGTCGAACACAGGCAGGGTCCATGCGGATCCTTTGATCCTGTGAAGAGATACAAGCTCTGTGGTCACAGCAGCAGAGGTTATATATACATCTGTAAATAATGCAGCACGGAGAGCAAGCAGACAACAATGCATTTTTTTTGTTTTTTTTCTCATCCCATTTATTATTTTCGCAGTTCTTCTTCTCTCTCTCCTTCCAACTCGTAACTCAGATCCGGAGTCACATAGCAGGCTCTTCTCCCCCCTTCCCGCTACGGTACGTGCCTTCATTTTTGCCATGCCCATCGGCGTCGTACCGGATACGACATGCAAGAACAAAAAACGTTCAAAATATAAAATAATCCCCTGGTTTTGTTCCTTCGTTTGTTTGTTTCATGTTTTCCTTCCCCCCCCCCCCCCGCCCCCAGGTGGCAGAAGTTAAGGCGATGCTTCTGCGTTACCTGCCCATCCTGGAGCTGCACGCCCCGACCCCTCCGCCAACCATCGACTTTTTCGAGAACATCGATGTGAGAAAAAAGAGAGAGAGCCATTCCTTTTTTCCCCCGTTTTTTCTGTGTTTTTTGTTTTTTCGGACTTTTTTGGGTCTACGTGCGAGTACGCGCCCGCTACTGTTGGTAATCATTAAAATAGAGCCGGCGCGACACTTGTGGTAACACAGAGCAGCAGCAGCAGCAGCAGCGTACTTTTTTTCACAACACGACACAAACGATCCGACACTGAATCCAAGTGGTTTGTCCCCTAAAAATTGTATGTGCGTTTCCTTGACTCCCGTTTGGGTTTAATTTACTTGGAACTATTAATAGAGTGATGTATGTTCAGTATTTCAGCAATACTGCTGTGAGGGTGGAGGGACTACCGGCAAGTTTTTTTTCAAGTACCGGTCGATTACCGGTAAGTTTTTTTTCAACGATTAATACCGGTTTCGATGGGGGCGGAGGGGACTGCATTTTTGCCCTATTAAGTTATTAACCCTTTTAGAACCGCAGTCCCGTTTTGGGGACACACTACTTAAGAGTTTGAGTGAAATGCCCCCAAAACGGGACTGCAGTGCTAAAAGGGTCAAAGCCTGCTTCGTTACGAGAGGGCCGATACTGAGTTGTAGTATTGCATACTTCCGCACAGAGCGGTATCTACACCTGCAGCCCTACTGCTATACATAGCGGGGCCATAGTGAATAGGACCAAATATGGTTAGTAAAAATAGTCAAATATATAGGTTTTTGTGTTTACCGTAGGTCCTATTTACTATGGTCATCCGGAACAAAAGTGTTGAGTTTTGTTTGCCCGGCTCGCTTCGTACTCAGTCAGCCTGGGTTTCGGGTGCAACCCGTCCCTAGAATACCAAATACCAGGTTTAAAAATGGCGTATTAATAATTTACTTGTGTACGTGATGCAATACATCTGCTTCCTCTTAAACCTGACACGGTCGGTTTTCGGCGCTTTCTGGTGCGCATTCTTCACTTCATTCACACTGCTGTGTTCTGGCTCGAACAAATCAGACCACGTGTAGTCAACCTCGTGTCGAATATCCGACCCCTTCCGGGGTGCTTTTGCTCGGTCACGTTGCATCTCAGTTTTTTTTTGGGGGGGGGGAGGGGTAGCCAGCCTCCTGTCCTTTTTTTTTGCTGGCTCGCACAAGCCCGGGTGGTCAGGTGCGGCCGATAAAAAAAAATGTCATCTTCCAGGAAACCGCGATTTGCCTCTACAGAAGCAGTGGTACAGTCAAATTATATGGTAGCCTTGACGCGTCCCTCAAAGGCCATATTTTCACGGGCTAGTATAATTGCACTGACCGATGGAGGCCGCTGGATCAAAGCCCACCGGGACTATAATATTTCTATTGAAAAGGTCAACCCGCTTTTTTTCGAGCAACCCGCGACACCTGCGGAACAACAGACAGTACGCAGCGAACCACCGCTGCTGCTGCTGCTGTATAACGTCAGCATCTCCTGTGGCACTTCGTCGTATTCTTCTTCCGTAGAAACATTGTTTCGTACCACGTGTTACGTATACCATGCTGGACGGAAGTACACCCCACCTTGGGGAATCTGGATTTTCGGTATCATGTGGAGGTTGTCTGGTGTGGGACACCTCTGCTGTGCCTGACCGACCGGTGCTTAACCCCGTTTAGAGCCGCAGTCCCGTTTTGGGGGCAAACTACTTGGAGTTTGAGGGGGGTGTCCCCACATTTGGGACTGCGGTTCTAAAAGGGTTACAACTACGAAGATGATCCAACCAGGACCACGGAGCGGCGCGGGAGGCCTCATCCAATCCAATGCTTCCAATTAGATGAGATTCACGGTAGAGAGACAAGAGAAGGCGAGAAGAACAATAGGGCAGTGACGAGAAGAACGGACGACGGCTTGGACCGGAATGTCTTTCCCGGTCGGAGTGGGGTATTGTGAACTTCTTGATAAGCCTATATAGGGGCACTGCACCGGCTGTTGGGAATGACGACCCGCTCAATTTTTGGGCCGCGTGAGCAACAGCGTGGTTTGTTCTCTCGCAATCCAGCGGCACTCTTGTTTGCGCTGTCTTTAGAACCACCAAGAGCAGCCACATGCCTGGCGCCTTGGGATCGGTTTTTGTAGCAGCAGCATGACGGCATGCCTGGTATCTCTTGGCGTGCCGTCTCATAAATCGGGGCATGGCCCACTCACCGCCTGCAGTACCTCTATTCTTACTACCGCCACCTCCACTAATACTATTTAAATTACTGTTATGTTGCACAAAACGCTTCCCCCTTGGAACTCCCCCCCCCCCCCCCCCCTCCCACTTTTATTGTCGCTAGCCACTACTGTTGTGCGGTTCTTCCCACCTCTCCATTTCTCACACCCCGTACGTCATGTGCCTCTCTCTCTCTCTCCACGTCGGTCCGCTTCCAAACCGTCCTCGCTCTCGCGATCCCTTCCCTTGCCTGATCGTTCTCATCGGTCGGTGTGGCGTCGACAATGATGGCGGTGCTGACGGGCTATTCGATTATGGATGATGGTTGATGGTCGTGATGCTGATGCTGGTGCTGGTGCTGATGGGCTGTTTTGTGTCGCCCTGTGGTGCTGCTGGTTGGGTGTTTTTTTTTTTTTTTTTTTTTTTTTTTTTTTTTTTTTTTTTTTTTTTTTTTTTTTTTTTTTTTTTTTTTTTTTTTTTTTTTTTTTTTTTTTTTCTGGTTGTGATGGCTGTCGGGGTCGCCGGCGGTGGGGGTCGAACAGGACTACAGCATGACCTTGGGAGCGATCACCTCCCTCTACTTCGACTGCCCCGCCAACAATCTGCCACTCTACCACGACCGGGTGGCGCTTAAGGAAGGGGCGAACCTTCTCCGCGTCCGATGGTGAGCACAGCTAGCACAGCACAGACGGCCCCCCACCCTCCCCGCCCCCCCCCCTCTGTTGCGCTTGAAGGAATGCCGCCAAGATATACTGTAGCAAAACTGGTTTAGTAAAAAGTGTGCGGGAGAATTACTAGTAAGATGGTAGGGCGAAACAATCGCGTGCGGTGGTGAGCACAGCGAGGACCCCCCCCCCCACCCCCCACCCGCTCCTCCCTCCCTCCCTTCTGTTGGACTAGAAGGAATACCTGCAGGGTCTAGCGAAACGTGCACGCCATTTTCGCTGTCGGCAGGTGCGGTTGGCCGCAGCTATGGACCACGCCATCCTTCGCCTGTTGGGGGACCCCTTTGGGGACAACGTTCCGCCGGCGCCACACCTCGCTATTTGTGCGCGTAAAAAAAGTTCGTCGCATATCATACTACAAACAGTAAAATCATTCAACACATGATACCAAATCATTTCCAACGCGTGATACAAATCATCCACACATGATACAGATCGTTTACAACATATCTAAACCATTGATGAGATTGACATCATACCGCTCTTGTTCGGGGAACGTGGGGACCGTTTAGACCTTAATATAAAGACCGAGCGGTTCTTCTATTCCAGCCCACAAGTAAATGCTAAGTGACCGTTTTTAACGACAACGTATTTGGCAAAAACTTGCCGAAAACCTTTGCCAAAACAGCAAGTTTTCGGAAATTTGAATTTGCCAATTCAGCAAGTTTTTGGCCAAGACTTTTCATGGATGTTCCCCAAAGCCCTGCATTGGGATTTTTTTTTTGGAAATCCCAACTTTCCAAAAACTTGCTATTTTGGCAAAGAAGTTTTCACGGTGTCGTTAAAAACGGCCCTAAAATCAGATAAATTATTAATAGTATGATCACGTAAAAATCATGAAACAAGCATATGTTTTGACGCACGGCAGGTACGGACGACCGCAGCTAGACCACGCCATCCTGCAGGGTGCGCCCAGAGACAACGTTCCGCCGCCGCACCTCAAGGACTCCGAGTGCGCCTTCGTGGAACTGAAAACCCACCATGAGGCGTGGACCGGAGACAAGAGCGTCAAGCGGCGCTTCAAGCTGCGAAACTCGGAGCTCGTCGGGGTAGGTGCCTGTTCGATTTTATTCGGGGGCGGGGGGGAGGGTTGCGGGTGCGGGTGGGGGGGGGGAGGGGACGTACTCCTTTGCTGCTAGCCTCAGTCGTTTGACCATTGACCACGCATCCTATTAGAGACGGCGGGGGGGAGGGGGGGGGGGTACTCTTTGTACCCGTGTCATGCATGGTCGTAGTCGTATGACAACCCTAATGGTATTTTTCACATTCTCCGGACGCGTGTGGAACCAGGTAATTACGTATGTCAACCGAGTCGTCGTTCGTCAAACGATGCCCCCAAGCAAAAACCATGCCACTGTTTTCTTTTTAGAAAGACTAGAAACCAACCCACAGGAGAACTTAAGAATCCTTGCGTTGCTTTATCGCCCCCCAGCCCCCCGCCCTGCTCCCCGTTTTGAAAGGGATGCGTGGGCAATGGTCAAATGACTGAGGCAAGCAACAAGTGAGTACGCCCCCTGGCCACCGCCCCGTCCCCCGTCCCCTTCCCCCCCCCCCTACCCCCCAGTAGCGTTACGCTTACAATCGCGTCCAAAAAACGAGCGCGCCTCTAAGCCTACCCCACCCCCCCCCTCTCAACCGATCTCTCACTGAAAAAAAGTTTTTCGAGGGTAGCAAGTCGGCGAAGATCGAGCTGGACGAGGCGGAGGTGGCGGAGCTTCCTTCCCTGCGCGGCCCGCCCAGTCGCCCCCCTGGCGGAGCGGCTGCCGGTGCCAGTGCGCCGCCGCCGCAGCCAGATGAGAAGACGGCTAAGACGCGCAAGACGCTGATAGAAAAGCTGGCCCTGGCGCAGGAGGTGCAGAGGCTCGTCCTGGAAAAGCGCATCAGGCCCCTGTTGATCACGGAGGTGGGTGGTGGTGGTTTATGGATGTAGGGGGGAGGGGGGGGGGGGGGAGAGGGGTGCTCATGTCGTGCATGGCCGTAGTCACATGGTATTTTGACTGTAGACCCTCGCATCCCTACAATGCCAGGACGGAGCACGTCGTTTTTTCACCCACCAGGGAAGACGTTGCTTGCACCAAGGTTTGGGTGGAGCGGGGTTTTTTTTTTGGGGGGGGGGGGAAGGGGGGGGGGGGGGGGGTCCATATACAAAACAAAAGAAACAAGTTTTTTTATTGCATGTTTTGTGTTTGTTCGTCGTTCATTTACCACCCCACCGCCCTCATTTCACCTCCTCGAAACGAAACGAACCTATCGCCGAAACTTGAACAAAAACTTCTTTTTTTTTCCTTCCCTCCCTTCCTAACACCTCCCTTTCCCCGCTGTCCCCTGTCCCCTGTGCCCTGTCCCCTCCTTCCACCTGTCTTCCCCTTCCCGCACGAAACGGAAACGGAAACGAGTAGGTGCACCGAACGGCCTTCCAGCTCTCGTCTAGCAACGAGGTGCGGGTGACGCTGGACGCCCCTCTGGTCGGTTTCGCCATCCCGCCTCCCGGGGGCGACGCGAGGAATCGTCGGGGGTCGAACGCCCCCCTGGCCGACAAGACGTTCTGGGACTCGTTCCTCGGGCGCGGGCTGTCCCAGCCGAGAGACGGCGAGGAGTACCACAAGCCTTTTCCGTTCGCCGTCCTGGAGCTCAAGGTGTGCTTCCAACTTTTTTTTTGTATTTTTGTTTGTGTGTAACCGGTAAAACCCCTATTTGAAGTGGGGGGCCCCCACTTTTAGGACCCCTGCTGCATGCATGCAGTCCCTCTGTGGGGACAACAACAAACAACAAAAAACACGTGGAGTTTTATTTAGACTCAGGTGTATATAGCGTGTGTTTAACGGTAGTGCGGTGGAAAATAAAGGTTGTACCTTACATGGTACCAGCCAGGTTACCAGTTTTTTTAACCTGGGGACTGTTGCGGGACGTGACCCCAGCCTGCGGGCCGGGCCGGGTCGGGGAGTTTTTTTTTTTTCATCTCACGGGTCGGGTACGCGTAGTTCGATCGGGTCAGGAGGTTTTCAAGGTCTCTCACGGCCCGGGTCGGGTCGGGTTGCCCTTCCGCTGGGCATGGCCCGACCAGACCGTACCCGCGAACTTTGACCCGGCCCGTGAAACGTGCATGGTTTTTAGGCCTCTGGCTGCCTGCAGATATGGCACACATGGGACAGATCAGATCAGATAGATCATACCCCAGCTTGATGGTCTAGATCGTTCGGGGAAGGTGTACATCGCTAGCCCTGATCTGTGCGAGGCCTAGTGCTGTAGCTTGTGTTGGCGGGGGTGGGAGGCGTATGTTCCGCATGGTCTATCGTAACAAGGGTGTTCATGGGTTGAATCTGTTCCTTGCTTACACAGATCTGCATAGCATGTCATGCCGGCACGTTAGGATCTAGATGATCTGTATAAAAAGGAAGACCTATCTGTAGGTGGTCTTTCTGCAGATGATATATCTGTACGTAGATTATCTATCTGTAGATAGTCTAGATAGACCATCTACAGATGGTCTTATCTGTAGGTGATCTTGTACATAGAGTATCTATCTGTAGAAAGACCATCTGTAGATGGTCTAGACCATCTGTAGATAGTCTAGATAGAAGGTCTATCTGTAGGTGATCTTGTACATAGATTATCTATCTGTAGATAGACCAACTGTAGATAGTCTAGATAGACCATCTACAGATGGTCTATGGTCTATCTGTAGGTGATCTGTCTGTCCGACACGTGACAAACCTTGACCGCGTCTCTCTTACCCCACCGCCCTCCATCCGCGTGTCACGGTAAAACAGCTCCAGGGAGACCCCCCCCCGTGGGTGGCAGGGCTGGTCAAGGTCTGGAACGATTGTGGCTACATCCGGTGCATAGAGAAGTACTCCAAGTACCAGCACATCGTCAACCACGCCGTCGCGAGAAATCCGAACGCTTTGGCGCCTGTTCCGGTGAGTGGGGGGGGCGGGACGGGACGGGACGGGGGGGAGGTGTGCTCATGCCATATGCCGTGCATGGGCCGTGTGCAGGAAGGGTCCCTCTATATTGCTGGTTTAATTGCGCCGGTGTCCGATATAATGCCGGTTTGGAATCGCTGGGCACCAGTGTGGCGGTGCGCGGAATATTGCCGGTTTCTGCTGTGTATTGTGCCGGTGTAGCATCGGCCTGGCACGTACCCGCGATATAGAGGGACCGACACTACTGCTGTAAAATGATCGTTATGCCCGTACGCCTCTCGCATCGCTACAATGCCTGGCCGGAGCACGTCGGGGCTCGACCAATCGTGGGGGGGGGGGAAGGGGCCTGGGGGGAGAGTGGGGGGGGTGGCGTGCTCGTTTGTTGCTTACCTTGGGGCGCGCATCCCTTTCGAGACGGGAGGGGGGGGGGGGGGGGGGCAGCGATAGGAGGGGGGGAAGAGAGATGGGAACAAAGCGAACGGAGAGAGGGAGGGGGAGAAGAAGACAGGCAGGACGGGGATTCAGGGGGTTTTCCACGAATATTCATACTGCATTTTTTTTTCACCCGGTGCCCGGTACCAAGTATCCCACCGTATGTCGGGACTGAGAGAAGGGACACGATTGTTTTTATTCACATATTTTACCGGGGGGCCATAGTATATAGGACCAAGTATTGTTAGTAAAAAATAGGAAAACATAAATGTTTTTTGTGTGTACCGTAGGTCTTATTTACTGTGGTCCCCTGTAATAGCAGGAAGTTGGAACCAGGTATACCTCAATATAGGTATACATGGTCTACAATGTGTCCCCTCCGGGATGGTCCTTGACTTGAAGTCATCCCGGGCGGTGTCGCAAGCTGAAAAGAGGAGAGAAAGCAGCAGGCAGCAGGCGTTCAATCCTCGTGCCAACTACCACAGTAGTCGTACGTGTCGCAAGCTGAAAAGGGGAGAGAAAGCAGCAGGCAGCAGGCGTTCGTTCCTCGTGCCAGCTGCTACAGTAGTCGTACGTTTGCCACCGGGCGAGATCGAATGAGCGTGAAAAACTTTCAAAAAGCTAAAAAAAAAAACAATTTGAATACGCAGCCACTTCGCAAGCAACCGGGCAAGCAACACACACCATTACCAGCTTCTTCTTTTTTTTTTTTTCAAAGAGGAAGAGAGACGGGAAATTTAGTTTCCCCCTCCTCCTTGCTAAAGTCGACGCGCGTTTTTGGCCGCTGGAATAGCGTGGGGAGGAATCTTTTGGCGCTAGCAAATGGGTCACAAGCTATATATATATAGGGGAAGCGAGGGCCAGGAACTGGCTGAAACACTAGACAAAGGGTTAGCAAATGGGTCACAAGCTATATATAGGGGAAGCGAGGGCCAGGAACTGGCTGAAACACTAGACAAAAAGGGTTGTTGTATATTTCGTATAAGGGATACCAAGATACGAGGATTAATATGTTTTCCTGTTGTATTATATGAGAAGACAAAAATACAAGGGCTCAAAACCTTTTAGGACCGCAGTCCCGCTTTTGGGGGGCAGCCCAGTCAAATTATAAGTACTTCGTCCCCAAAACGGGGCTGCGGTTCTAAAAGGGTGGAGATAACGAGGGCTATATGGTAAAAAATCGTTCAGACAAGGCAAGAGGCAAAATACGTCGAGATTCTGGGAAGACGACAAGAGGCGACGCACGCAGAGCCACCGCCTTACGAATTACTAAACTCTTGGATCTGAATCTTGCAGTGGCCGAAGAAAAGCCACGCTCGCACGCCCAAGCACTGTATTCCACCGCACAAGCTTGGAAGCTCTTGGGAAGACTGACTGGCCTTCTCGCTGTCTCCGCGGCCGCGTTATTTTCACGTACGGCAGTGTGGTGTTCGATTTTCGTTTTTTGTTTTTGTTTTGTTGAAGCGTATAACTTGAGGGGTGGCTGGTATCTTTACAATATATATATATATTTATATATTTATATATTTATAGGTTACTAGAGATAATGTACCGCTGGCCTTAGACGCACTCACGACAAAACATATTACGCAGCCTTCGAATCTGAGTGTCGACCACTCGATCGATCGATCGATCGATCGCTCATCTCACAGCGGACGTATTTTGTACCCTGGTACCTGGTACTATTTTTTTTGTATTTCTGAGGCCCGAAACACGTCCGCCGATCATACCTCTCAGGAGGAGAAACAGAAGCCGCGGAAGGTTTCCAAGAAGCACATCAAGCTGGACGAGCAGAATTCTAGGGCAAAGGTTTCCCAGGACGACGGGTACCACGTCAAGCTTCGCAAGGTGAGGAAACACCCTCTTTTTTCGTTTTTTTGTTCCCCCACGGATCCGGCCGGTTCTCGGTTTTTGGTTTAACTAAAAAAAGGTTTGAGTCGGGTCTGTTGAGTTCATACTCGTAGTGCGGTTGGACTTTTGGTAAAGTGCGGCCATCTTCTGTTGAGTAGACCCAGTTCGGTTTGATGCGGCCGGGTTCGGTTGAGTTCGGTTCGGTTCGTTTCGATGCAATCCGTTTCGGGCGGGTTCGGTCAGGTCCGGTTCGTTTCAGTCCGCTCTACGTATGCAGGCAGTGCCCCGCCGCGACGGGGAACTCCCTCGGCGCCTTGGTTCCTCGGGGAAGAGTGAGCGGCATCCCCCCCCCCCCTGCGTTTCCCTCCCCCCTTCGTAACTACATGTGTGGCATCTAAAGAGAGCCCTTGCGGCGTTGATGACTCCATTTTTCGTGTGAAAGGCTGAATAGGCTCTACTCACTCACGTTGGTAGTGTCCTCGCCCTGCCCCGCTCCTCATCTGAACTTTTTTACATTTGACAACATGATCACCACCGTCACCACACCACCGAAACAACCAAAAACGACCACCGGCACGATACCACCACCTCTCCTCCCCCCCCCCTCCCACCCGCATCACCCCACCCCCGCTTACAACCTCCACCACCACCATCATCACCACCCTCCTCCTCCTCCTCCTCCCCAGGTGCCCGTCTGGTTCACCGCGCTGGAGACGCACGGACCGTTCCCCGGCCCGCCGCCCGCGCGCAATGCGGACGCCTATCTCGGAGAGGACCACGGGAACATGGGGGGCGGAGGGGTGAGCAGCCCGCGCAGCGTCTACGGCGGGAGCAACCTGAGCTTCACCAAGATGGCGCACAATGCACGATCGCCCGCCCGCGCCGGCGCCGCGGGGAGCACGAACGGCGGCCACAGGAGGATGCCCTCGGACGTTAGCGTGAAGTCGGGGCTCGGGTTGAACAGGACCGGGGGGACGGCCGCGATGCGCTCGAACCAGGGGACGTGAGTGGTGGGGTCCGGGGTGGGGTGGGACGGGGTAGGGGCGGCGGCGGGGTGTGGGTTGGGCGTGTACCCATTTTGTTGCATGCCTTGAGTCTTTTATTTGACCCATTTACGGCGCATCCCTTTCGAGACGGAGGGAGCACCGTTCCTACTCCTACGCGTAACGGAGACACCCCCCGGCATTTGGACGCTCATAAAAAACTTTTTTGCCGGTCTCATCCTCTTCTTGTTTTGCCGCCTGTGGCCACTCTCTTATCTCCTAGGATAGCGATCGTCTTCTCGCTGCCATCTACAGGAGTGTACCGGACGGGGGGGGGGGGGGGGCGGGGGGGGGGGTACTCATATCGTGCATGGCCGTAGTCGTATGACCTTAGACCCTCGCATCCCTACAATGCCGGGACGCATCGCACGTCGCGTTGGAGGAGGGGGAGGTGGGCCGCGCTTGGTTGGTGTGGTTCGGTTTTTGGGGGTTGTGTTGTTTTCTCTCGCGTTGTTGCTTTGCTTGCATCCAGCATGGAAGAAAGGAAGGAAGGAAGGAAGTCCCACCGGTGTGCAGCTGCAACATTTACAACCCCTGCGTTACAGGCCGCGTTCCAGCCCACTTCATCCCTGAGAGCCTCATGGCTATAAGACCTACCGACTGCTCTAAAGACGTGCCTACGGTTTGGTAGTGCCATGCGTGTTTCACAACCAAGCATCTCACTTTCTTTCCTGTAACCAGTAAGTACTCTTGTAAACTTATCTACCTTTTTTTTTGCCGTACATGGCGCCATGTTTCTTTTTTTTTTCCCCAACCATCGAACCTCTTATCCTATCAAGTACACCCGGCATTTTTTTGGTGCCATGTTTTTTCGTTTTTTCGTTTTTTTTTTTTTTTTTTCCATTCAAGAAGCCTCGACCTTTTTTTCTCAACACGCACACCCGTTTTTTGGTGTGCTTGTTGCTTGTTTCCCAATCGAGAAGCCTCCATATTTTCCACATTTTCCACACCACTACACGCCTGTTTTTATCTGGTCCACATGGTTTTTTGTTCTTTCTTTTTTGTTTCTTTCTTTTTCTGCTCTTTCCTGTGCCGTGCTTGTTTCCCAATCGACAAGCCTCCCGAGCCTCTACATTTTCCAAACCAGTGTATACCTGGTACGCCTGCTTTTCGTCCACTTTTTTTTTTTTTTTTTTTCCCCCTCTTAATTTCTTTTCTTTTCTTTTGTTTTCTGCTCTTTTCTCTGATGTCGCTTGGTGCTCGCCAGTGGCGGGGGAAGCAAGACTCCGAAAGGTGGGAAGTTCCTGCAGAGACAGCTTTCCCTCCGCAGCTTCCAGCAGACGGTCAAGAACCACGCCAACACCATCAACAAGGCATCCAACGTGAAGTGAGTTTTGTCAGTTAATATCCGCTCCAGTTCGTCGAAGAAAGATGAAAGGTATAGGAGTAGGACGGCTTTGGTGTTGTGTTTCTGATCGGTTTTGTTCGTTGTGCTTCTAACGGATTTGTTGATGTGTTTCTAACGACTTTGTTGTTGGGCTTCTAACGACTCTGTTGTTGGGTTTCTAAGGGCGTTCTTGATATTTTTCTAACGGCTTTGTTGTTTTGTTCGTATCCGCTTTGGTTGTTTGGGTGACGATTTAGTTTTTTTGTGTTTCCAACTGCTTTGTTGTGCTGTTCACAGCCTCGCTGTTGTGCCTCTAACGGTGTCGTTGTTGCGCTTCTAACAGCCTTGCTGTTGTGCTTCCAACGGCTCGGTCGCTGTGTTCCTAACTAACGGCTCCGTTGCTGTGATTCTACCAGCCTTACTGTTGTGTTTCTAACGGCTTTGCTGTGGCGTTCCCGTCCGTTTGCTATCGTGCTCATGATTACTTGCTGTCGAGCTTAGGGTGGAGCCGAAGACTTTTTTCGCGAACGAGCGGACGTTCATCCAGTGGATTTCCGCCGCGGTGTTCGTGTGAGTTTTAATACAGTATTAAAAGTGGTACATACTGCAGTATTAAAAGCGGTCCCTCGACAGCAAGTGCAGGCTTGTCCGCTCTATTGCCTAAGATCGTCTCACTATTACTACTTGCTGCCATATTACTATCACGGGGGACCATATTAAACACCAGGTAGGACCTACGGTAAACACAAAAACCTATATATTTCGCTATTTTTACTGTTGATAACAATATTTGGTCCTATTTACTACCATATGTATGGTCCCCCGTAATAGTAGTCCTCTATGGTAACGCTTGGCTACGGTAGTGCCCGGTATTTAGTTCGTAATGCCTGTGGAATCGCGTTGGCACAGATGGGAGTAGCCAGTGTGGCGGTGTGCGGAGTAGTTAGTGCAGGTTGCCGGTATTGTTGCCTGGCGCATCCATTCCAGTACTGTTAGAGAGGGACCACTGCGCGTACTGCGCCATTTTTTATCGCGCAGGTGTATACTTCGTACGAGCGTAACTCCTCCATAACAGTAGAAGTGATGATTTTCTCTGATGGTGATGTTCGCCTTCGTTCTGGGCATATTTATTTATGAGTGATCAACGTTGAGTGATGAACGCTGAGTGATCAACGTTGAGTGATCAACGCTGTCAACGTTTTGAGTGATGAACGCTGAGTGATCAACGTTGAGTGATCAACGCTGTCAACGTTGAGTGATGAACGCTGAGTGATCAACGTTGAGTGATCAACGCTGTCAACGTTGAGTGATCAACGTTGAGTGATCAACGTTGAGTGATCAACGTTGAGTGATCAACGTTGAGTGATCAACGTTGTGTGATCAGCGTTGAGTGATCAACGTTGAGTGATCAACGTTGTGTGATCAGCGTTGAGTGATCAACGTTGAGTGATTAACGTTGAGTGATCCAACGTTGAAGCTCAGCTGGCACGCGCTTTTTTGCAGGACATGGTAGTCGGGCTGATGGGATCCTCCTCGCTTGAAAACAAAGACACACAAAATCGCTCGTGCACAGTAATGCTACCGTAGTATACCAGGTGTTCTGTGGCTCGCGTACTCTCGGCGTCACTCAGTCCGCCACCCGTATACCCCTCCCCCCCCCTTCCCCTTGCCCCCTTTCCCGTTCGTTATTTTTTTGGTGTTTTGAACAGGTACGGTGTGAGTACAGCGCTGTTTGCGTTCGACGCTAACTCAGACACCAATGGGATCACGATCGCGTCGGCGGCCATCCTTTCTGCGGTCGCCCTTATGATCCTGGTGTACGGAGCGGTCATCTTCTGTGAGTTTTCGAGGTTTCACAGGCTGTCGTCGGATAATCCTCGCGATGTATTTACTATTAACCCCTCTAGAACTCCATTCCCGTTTTGGGGACAAACCACTCTAATTCCAAGTAGTTTGCACCCCCAATTGTCCCCAAAAGGAGACTGCAGGTCCTAAAAGGGTTAATACCTGGTAGATATTAGTAGCATGTCTTATGAAGTGGATCCCTCCCTGTGTTCGTTCGCCGCGGTAATATGCCACATTTTTTGTGCCGGGAGGCGTTATTACGGGAGTGTGTATACACGGATCCCTCATGCACGCAGGCAGCGTTTTTTTTTTTTTCTGTTCCATGCCTCTGCTATAAGTTGGCGTGGAGGTTTCACAAGCCGGACGGACAGATCGTCGCTTCCTGTGGTTTTTATTATGTCCCTGTAGATCTTTGAAGGCGGATAGATCATCTGTTCCTGATCGGTAGGGATCTATCTATCTATAGCTCATGCTGCCGGGTGGGAACCGTAGTGGCGTGCATGATCTGCACGACGTTTTTCCTGGGTCAGATCGGTACTATGTACAGATCCTGCACAACATTTCACAACGACAGACCAGGAGCTATTTGTAGATGATCTATCTGTAGATGATCTGTTGGGCGTGTCTTAACATTGCATGCTTTACTCGAACGCCTCCATGGGAAACCATCCTCGTTTTTTTGCGCGCTTCTAATGTTACTTCGTTTTGCCATGTTGCGCTTTTTTGCACCCCCCCCCCCCCCCCGCCCTTCCCTTCCCCGTTTTTTTTCTTCTTATTTTTTCTTTCGTTTTCCTTTGGCAGACATGCGGTTGGACAGGCTAAAGAACAGGAAAGACAGCAAGGTTTTCGCGGACAAGGTACGC
Organism: Nereocystis luetkeana; assembly: GCA_031213475.1. Lineage (NCBI taxonomy): Eukaryota > Phaeophyceae > Laminariales > Laminariaceae > Nereocystis > Nereocystis luetkeana. Next base: position 5,520,351 of record JARUPZ010000020.1, read on the forward strand.
GACCATCCTTATTAATAGTGCGGGCTGATCGTGTGTGGTGCACGCTAGCTACCGCGTGCCGGTATGTAGCACGCAAGATTCAAAAGCTTGTGCTCGGTATGGGCTGCGTGCCAAAGTAGATGTCCCGGGCGGCACTCGCTCTAGAGAGCATTCGGTGTGTTAGCGCTGGACGCTGCAGAATAAATACCCTACCGGAGTATCGTATTCGTTCAGTTTGGTTCGGTACATCGGTTTCCTACTGTTAGACACTCCCAGCGAGGTTGGGTACGAACTCGATATACCGGTACCTGACACCCGGGTAGATTTTTCTTGAGCCCGCAACGAAAAATCCCGCGGACGGTATATGCTTTACTACGGAAGACAATATTGCAGAGTATATATATATAGCACACACACACATCTTCTGACGAATTTTCCTGGAATTTTCGTTCAACGTGATTTTTCTTTTGACAACGGAGAGACCGGCGCACACGCCCCAGCGAATGCCGTCTGGTTCATGGTTGAAATGGTTGAAATACCTCATCGACGAAATCGCTTCAAAGCCACCATTTTATTTTTTATTTTTTTCTGTTGTGTTTCCCGTTTCCCACACTTTCTTTTTCGGGAGAGTTTTCGGCTCTGGCGTTCGATCCCAGGGTGGTGCGTTTGTTCCCTTGCGTGCGTGTTACACGACCTAGGCGTTTCTGCGCGATTTTTTTTTCTGATCTTCTCGAACGGCGCTTTTTTTCGTTTCTCTCCTTGCATTTTTTTTATTTTTTTATTTTTTTATTTTTTTATTTTTTTATTTTTTTTCTTCTTGATGTTTTCCCCCGCTCAGTCGTTCTCCCACGGCGTTTTTTTCTGTCTTTCCTTCTCAGCGATCCCCCCCCCCCCCCCCCGCCCCTCTCTTGTTTTGACATTTTGGCCCTCGATCGTGCTCAAAACGGCGTTTTTTTGTTGCAGTGGGGACCGGGGATGCTTGCCCTGGGGCTCTTCGCAGCCATCGTTACGGTGCTCGCCATGCAGGTTAACGACTTCATCGCGGCGAACGACACGCCTTCCGTCAGCACCGCGGGAGTTTCGGAGGCCGTCACCCACGTGCAGAGCTACATCTGTGAGTCCAACATCGGAACCGACAGGCGGGGACGCAAGAAGTGTGTCCCCGGGGTCGGAGAAAGCCTCCTGGATGTACACTAGTAATAAATATCGCGAGAGACAGACGACACTGCTTGCATCGTCGGCGACCCTACAGCAGCAGCACGGGCAAAAGACGTGGGGAGCGGCCACCACGAGGGGAAAAGCGTTCGCATCCCAAAGTATACATGCACTTGGTACGAGTTGAAGCGACGATGGAATATGGTATCTGGTACCACATAATGTTTTTTCAACCTTACCTCTTTCCGCTGTTTATTTTATTTTTTCCTCTCGCCACTAAACAGAACCACTTGCGGTTTTCCGTTTATTACGTGACTATCGCGCGGGGGACCATAGTTAATAGGACCAAATATTGTTCGTAAAAATGGGTAAATGTATACTGGTAGGTTTTTATGTATACCGTAGGTCCTATTAACTATGGTCCCCCGTAATAGTTACACGTGAAAAACCCTCTTGATATCTTGACTTTTCATCTTTCGTTTTTGCCACTCGTGGTTGATTTTCCATTATTATCATGCTTGCCTTCCGACAACATAGCGTGTAAATGCTATTCCCATAAAAACCGAGTATACTTCTGTAAATCAGCAGTATTAATTTCGTTGCTGCCTTAATATCACCGGTAATTTCAGAACTACTCGTGGTTTTCCGTTTTTTTTTGTTGTTGCTGCTTAACCCTTTTAGGACCGCAGTCCCGTTTTGGGGACAAACTACTTGAAATTCGAGTGGTTTGTCCCCAAAATGAGACTGCAGTTCTAAAAGGGTTGACAATGTCACCGCGGGTTCAAATAAAAAAAAAAAAAATGTTGGATGTTCGTTGGCCGTCCGTCCGAGTGCGCAAACATCGTATCTCGATCCAGTGTCATCATCGGCTGAATCGATACAAACATACCACAGGTGTACTCTGTTCATGAGTCGCGTTGTCTGCCGGGTGTTGAGTTGGATGTTTGGATTTCGTTTTTGTTTGTTGGATGTTGGTTTTTGTTTGTTGCTGTTGTTGTTGTTGTTGTTGTTGTTGTTCGTTTCCTTGCTCGCTCTTGGTAGTTACCGCGAATGAAATCGTGCTTCCTCTTCCACCCCGTGCTGTTCGTCCGTTGCCCCCCCCCCCCCCGCCCCACCTTCTTGTTGTTCTGTCAGACGACGGTGTGCTTTTCAAGCCTACGGCCACCTCTAGGAACTCCGCGCTCGTCCAGATGGTGAGGGGGTGGGGGGAAAAAAAAAACACGAAGCAAAAGAAACACACACCAGTGTACTACTCTATCAGCCGTTCTTTGCCGTTGTTTTTCGTGGGAGAATAAAACACCACTCAAACTATACACCCAGTTTTTTTATCGATCAGCCTTTTTTTTGCTTTTTTGTTGGTGTTGGTGTTGGTGCTGGTCTGGTGTTTCTCGTCTCGTTGACCTTCCAGCTCGGCTTGTGGTAGGGGTTTATAGCCCCAGTGTCATTCTGGGCAGGCCGTGGTCACAGCCGCTGTCTTTTTTGCCTTTGAACCTACGAAATTATCAGGTAAGAAAATACATGGTTGAGAGAGCAACTGCTGTGCATCCCCCTCCTCCTGCCAGCCCCCCCCTCCCTCCGAGCGCTTAACAAAATGAGTAGTTTCCTATTGTACTTATCCGTAACTGCTGCTGCTACATCGTATTCATCGCAGTTTACATATAGGTTTTTATGTGTATCATTGGTCCTGTTAACTATGGTCCCCCGTAAGAGTAACCACTGCTGCTGCTGCTGTGATACCTCAGGCGTCCCAGCTGAATGACTTCGAGCCGGACAAGGCATACGAGTACGAGAACTTGAGCGACGGCAGGCCGAACAAGAAGCTGCGAAGGCGAACCGAGTACGTCATCGCGGCGTCGTCGGCCTCGGACATCACGGAGTTGCCTTACGGGGAGGCGGTGCTAGTGACATCGCAGGTGACTTTTATTTTTTCAACCCTTCAGGGATCCCAGGACATCGAACCAACTCTATAGTAGTACCCGTGCACAACTCTCTTGTCCTTAAATTGTACGGGCTATTTTCATACTACTATTTAATATGAATGCGCGAAATTTTCTTGCGTTGTGGTATACCATAACCCAGAAGAAAGCACACCCCCCCTTAGTTAACACCTCCCACCCGAAATGCTCCGCCCCGGCATTGTAGGGATGCGAGGGTCTATTGGTCTTGCGACTACAGTAATGCTCATGCATGATATCGCGTACATATCATCCTATCGAGTACACCCCCCCCCACACGCACATGAGCACACCTGGTGATACTGTTTTTTTGTTTCGTTTTTCTACGGTCGTTTTATATCACCGGGTGCGTTGTTGGATAGCACCCCCCCCCCGCCCCCGCCCACAATAGCACACCCGGTGATGTTAATTTCCAAAAGGTCGTTTATTTTATCACCGGGATGTGCTTACTCCCGTGCAACAGCAGAGTGCCAAAGTGTCCCTTCAACTGCGATGATCTGTGTTTGTATACTAATAATATACCTGGTACAGTTTAAGAACAACTCAATACGTCTACGTACGATACGATACGATGGTAAATGCACCGAACGTATTACCGAAGGTAACCTGGTGGACGTCACGATGTTTTTTTTTTCATTTTTTTTCTTCTTTTTCTCCGTTTTGTTTCGTGCGTTCGTGTGGGCGTTTTTTTGTTTCGTTTTTTTCACGTGTGTGCACGCACCACTCCTCCGACATAGGACCGATTCCCACTCCACATGGTGCACGAATGTTTTTTTGAGGCAGATATAGATCTATTGCGATCGTGTATGCATGATCTATCTGTAGCCCCAAGTTTCCGGGTGGGAGCTGTGTAATCTGCATGATCTGCCGTATAAGCTGCGTGATCTACAGCAGTAGCAGATGTTCCCTGGGTTAGATCTGTACTACACAGATAGATAGCTCCTGCACAACCTCTCACAACGGTAGGTTCGGAACTAGACGATCTACAGTAGACAGATAGATCATGATCTGTTCGAGGTGTACGTGGATGTCTCGGCAGGGTCTCGACCCGACCCTAGCACCTCTACAAACCCCAGACCCCAACGCCGACCTCCGTTCCGTCGCGTCGATGCATTGTCCGTGTATCACAAAAAAGGAGGAAGTGATGCTGTATCCGGGAGCGGACACGGGCAACTTCGACCTCTCGATGGAGTTTTTCAACACTTCCTCGGTCGATTTCCGCGGTCCCTACGCAACGGAGGCGTTCTCCGGCAAGGAGAAAACCGCCATCCAGGTGGGGGAAGGGGCATGTGTTGGGCAACCCTCCTGTTGCTTTGCTGCTGTGGGAGTAGGGAGGTTTCTCTGGTGAAGAAATGAGGGTGGTCATTAGAGGAGTAGTAGAAGGAGGACCAGGAGTATTAATAGCAGTGTTTACAGTAGTTACAGCAGTAGTAGTATTGCGGAGGGCCATAGTAAATAGGACCAGATATTGTCAGTAAAAATATGTAAATATATAGGTTTTTGTTTGTACCATAGGTCCTATTTACTATGGTCCTCCGTAATAGTAAGGGTAGTGCTGTAGTAGTACTCGTGTAGCTTTAGGAGGAAGGGGAAGACGAGCTTTCGATGTTGCTCTCTCACGCTACCTTGGTTTATCGCACGATTGTTTTGGACATGGCGTATTTTTTTACTTACTTCGTATTACTTTTTTTTTTTTTTTCAACACTAGGATTTTTTTGTCTTGCTTTTTTCTGTGCGCCGACTTTTTGTCCTCTTCCTACAGCTGGGCGTCCGGTGCTTCGCCGATGCCGGGGACGAATTCGCCGGCACCCCTACATGGCTCGCATCTTTGGAAGGAGTCAACGCGTCCGCCCCCACCACTGTAGACGAAAGCCTCCTCAGCGTCTACTTTGAGGTGGGTGATGAGTAGCAGATCGGGGTCAAGACACTGACGCGCGCGCCGAGGTAGCTACAGCAGCACCGGCAGCAGCACCACCACCACCAGCAGTACCACCAGCAGTCGGTTCTGCTGTCGGTTGCGGCTGTCGCGAAGAGAGCGACGGATCGAATCGACAGACGGTACGCGTCGTTGTTACATCAGGACTTCAGCCCCGTTAGCGGGAACAATTGCGTGGTTTTATCCCTCATATACGGGACGATTTGAAAAAAAAAACACACACACACACAGTTGGCGAGTAAAAACGCGGGACTGCAAACAGCAGGGAAAATATCCCTCTCGTCATTTCCAGGCAGTTTTTTTCGCTGTAGTTGTATAATTTAAAGTGCAGTTGGAGAGGGGTGATACTGCTGCTGTGAGTACTGTGAATGTACTACGCGTATTCTGGGGAGCACCCTATTACGGGGGACCATAGTTGATAGGACCTATGGTATACATAAAATCCTACCAGTATATATTTAACCATTTCTACTAACAATATTTGGTCCTACCAGGTATGAACTATGGTCCCCCGTAATAGTATGGTGGCGTGGTGTTCGTTCCGGACAAGGCGGCAAAAGCGCGATCAGGCCCCAGCTGATTGTATTGCTTCTTTTGTTTTTGTTTTCTTCTCTCTGGACCCTTTTTGTTTCCCCTCCTCTCCTCAGAACGTCGACGCGGCGCTGAGCGCCCACCTCGATACCGGCAGCTACGAGTTCACCGACGCAGGGACGGTGAGTGCGGCTGACCGACTGACTGCTGCACACTTTCGTCACATTATTTATATGCGTATTGTGTACCTGGTACGTATTACGGCATGTGTTTTGATGTTGCTTGCAAAAACTGTCTTGAAGATATATTTTTTGTCAACGGGAAAAAACTGTCGGATATACATATATATATATTTTGCGTCAAGCAAAACTGTTAACTTTTTTTTTCAGCGAACCATTTTTTTTTTTTTTTTAGTCGAACAAAAACTGTCAAGTGTTTTTTTTCATCAAACAAAAACTGTCAGGTTTTAACAAGACGTGACTATGAAATAAACTAACTACGGTAAGTCACCCGGTATGCAGTAAGACACTCGCGCTCGAATTATTCACACACCCAAACTCCGGGACAGAGCCCCATACCTTCTATGGCTGTAGTACAAACTTATCATTGTGAACCCGATTCCACCGCAAAACGCGCATGTTACATGCAACGTTTGGGCGAAAACCAATTCGGCAGGTCTACGTCTGGTCAGCCGAGTTCGACCTAGAGCTGGGAGGCCTGGACGTAACGTTGCTGTGGGAGGTGGAGTACGACTCCGAAGATGCGGTGAGTCCACTTCGAGTCGAGCATGTACAAGTATTATAATAATAGTGGTCTTAATAGTGGTCCCTCTAGATCATACTGGTAGTGCCGCCTCCTGCCCGGTATAGTGCGGGTGTAGTCGCTTGGTCCATACCAGGTCCGGAACCCTTTTAGGACTGAAGTCCCGCTTTGGGGACAAACTACTTGGATTTTGAATGGATTGTCCCCAGAACGGGACTGCGGTACTAAAAGGGGTCAAGCGGTGTGCCGAGTAGGGCTGGTTGCCTCTATACAGGCAGCGCCGGTATTGCTTGCTGGCGGCATACCGGCACCATAGGGGGACCGCTTGTACTGTGTACGTGTTGTGTGCCTGGTGCCGCTTCGCGCTGTACGTCTGGGAGCAACAATTGTCGACCGTGTCGGTCAGAGTGCTGGTACCAGCGAGTGCCAGTCGTTTCCGCGTTTGGTACACACACTCTTGGGACTCGCGAGGACTCTAGTCATGTCAGGTTCTGGTACCTTTGGGACCCGCGAGAAGTCGGCCATCTCAGGTTCTGGTAGCTTGAGACTCGGGAGGACTCGGTCATGTCAGCTTCTGGTACCTCTGGGGCTCGCGAGGACTCAGCCGGTTCGGCTCCTGGTACCTCCGGGACTCAGTACTCCAAGTAACTCGGACTCGCGAGCCGATGACCGAACCCCTGGCTCGGAACTCTTTGCAACTCGTATGGTTTCGCTGGTTCGAGTGACTTGATTAGACTGGCCGGTTTTTGCATGCCGGCTGGACCTGAGTCGATTGAGGGATTGTGATCCACTCGATTGGTAAATTGATCGGCATTTGGTTGATTGATTTTGACCTGTCTTTCGTTGGTGTGCTGTCTGTTGCTGCAGGCGGTGGGGACTGGAGACGCGGACTTCGACAGCAGCCTGCCCTCGATGCTCTCCCTCGAAGTGCCAGTAACGTCGGGCAGCAACTTCACCTCTTTCGGCCTAGCGGCGGCCGACGCTTTCTTCGGCCGGATTGCCGACGGTGCCCTAGCTCACGTGTCTGGAAACGAGTGCTTGTAAGGGGGGGGGGTGGGTCCAGGCGGCAGCATAAGCTGCGTTTATCGCCTGCACTGCCTGCCTGCCTGCCTTGCCTGTCTTGCCTGTCTCCGAATTGGTGCGGTGTGAGGGGTTAAGTTCGACGGGCCCAAGCCGCAGCGTCAATGTGCGTGGACTGTCTTGTCTGTCTGTCTGTCTGCCTGCCTGCCTTGCCTGACTCTCAATCGGCGTGGTTTTGGGGGGTGTCAAGTGAGACACTTCTAGGCCGCATCATGTTCGCGTCGTCTGTCTTGTCTGTCTGTCTGTCTGCCTGCCTGCCTTGCCTTGCCTGACTCTCAATTGGCGCGGTTTGGGGGCTTAACTGCGACAGATCCAGGCCGCATCATGTATGAGTCGTCTGTTTTACCTGTCTGCTTGCCTGTCTTGGCGTGTCTCTGGATTGGGGCGATTTGGGTAGATACAGACTTTCGAGGCTGCACTGTACAGAAGCCTACATCTGAGTCTAGTCTCGAGTGTTTTGGTGCCACAACAGACGCACGGCCCGCAAAGGCTTTTAAGCCAAGTGCGACAGGTCCAGGCCGCAGCAATGTATGATGTGAGCCGCCTCTCTGCCTGCCTGTCTCTGGACTGGCACAGTTTTTTGTGCTGGTGCTGTTGATTGGTTGGTTTTGGTTGGTTTTGTGGGTGGGTGGTTACGTGGGTGGGTGCTTGATTTGTTCGGTGGTTGGTTGGATCGTTGGTGGGTTATCGCTGTTAGTTCGGCGAGCTGACGCGCCTCTTGATTGGCCGAATTTCTTGGTGGTCGTTCCTTCCGCCCATCGATTGGTTCGGTGGGATTATTTGGTCGGTAGCTTAGGTAGGTTAGGTTGGTTGTTTTTCCCGGTCTCTCCGCTGCCCTGGGTATTTTAGCCTTTTTGAGACGAGCGGTCGTTGGTTGCTCAAGTTGTTTGTTTCTTCGTTGTTTTTTTGTCTCTCGCGAGCCTCGCTCTTGCCTATCTGTCGTAACCGACCCTCGTCATGATGTGTTCGGGTCGATTCCCGGCTTGTTGTCTCGTGGTATTTTCTTTTCTTGTTGTGGCCGTGTTGCAGAAGCTCAAAAATGCCCTTTTTTGTATTTTCGGAGCTCTAATAAATAATTTTTTTCTCTCCGTTTTTCTTTTCAAGTTTTTTTTCGCTTGCTGTATACGGTACAGGCAGCGGTATACACTACACTGTAGCAGGTTACACTTCTTGTGATGGAGCGCTCCTTGGGTTACCAGCTACTGTATTTTATGATTTGCCGGCGGTGCCGGCTGAACGTAGAAGGGTTTTGATGAGACCACCCTCCGTGTTCGCGTGATCGACCTGGTTTTGGGTGGTTGGTTTGGGCTTAACTTCATAGCCTGTTAGAGTCCCCGTCGAAACGGACAGGGGGGGTGGGGGGGGTGAAAGCTTGCACAATCATGCGGTGGTATAAGCCGCAGGGCTGAAGTACGTTCGCTGATTCCCCTGGGGGGGATGCTGACGTTTTTGTAAGATTTAGGTGACAAGTGTGATGCTTGGTTTCGAAGTGTGATGCTCGCTTTCGAGTATACAGTGTGAGCGAATCGTAATACCTCATAACGTTGACTGTCGAGTGACTGCATACAGCTAGTCGTGCGCTGCTGTGCGCTGTGCAGTGTTTCAAAAGAGGGAGAGAGGGGGGGGGGGAGGGGGTGTCTTGCACGCGTGGTGGAGATAATTTTTATCAAACTCTGGGGTATATATATTCATGGGTACGCGCGGTGCTTTGCTTGCTCGCTCGCCGATAATGTTTTTTTTTGTTGTTGTTGTTTGCCCCCCAATGTAGGTTGAGCTGCTCCTCTTAAAACGTGAGGAAGTGGCGGTAGCGGAGGCAGACCAGGCGGCGCCGTCGCTATTTTGTTAGCGTGTGGCACATCTTGACGCGGGAAATATCAGAAGAACACCCTTCCTGCGCGAGTGTTTGATTGCCACAGGCAGACGCGCCGCCGAAAAGGCTGTAGAACACGGAAAAAAAATATGCCCAAGTGCTCTGCTGCGGATTATTGTTAGGTGTTGGATGTTGCCGCCATTTGTTCTGAAGCAAGCCTGTTGCCTGTTGCCAGGTATATATACAGCCTGGTATGACACAAGCCTTGTTTGTGGATGGTCTTGTATCTCTTCCTTCCTAGAAGTTTCTGGTGGGGTTGTCTTGAGGGAGGGAGGGTTCCGCCGGTGTAACTTTTAGGAGTGCGTGTGTCTGCGTGTGCGCGTTTTCGTTTCTTTGTCAGGTGATCGATCGATTGAAATTGTGTTCGTACCTCGAAGCGTATGAACGAAAAAAGTGTTTTCGTGTCTCTCACGGAAGAGTTTTTTTGTTTTTTTTTGTTAGCAAATCGGTTCCGCTAGAAAACGTAGCGCTGTGCCCTTCTGCCCTTGTGCGTGGTTGCTTGCACCGTCGGAGGTCGTGACGTATTTCAGTTGTCTGTCGTTAGAACCATAATACCACTACTCGTGCGTAAGTACAATATCATCACAGCACGAGCTGGGGGGGCGGGAGGTGGTATTTTTTCGTTTTGTCTTCTAACTTTGTGTGTGTGTGTGTTGTTTTTATTTATTGGCCTCGGGTCTTGGCTTGCTTGCCTTGCTTGCCTTGCTTGCCTTGCTTGCCTTGCTCGCCTTGCTCGCCTTGCGTGAAACAGCGGATGAAGATTCGTAGGCTCGTGCCTTTTCGAGTGTGGCACATACCCTTGTTCTATACCCAGACCTACCTCATGCGGCGGCCTTTGAAGAAGTGCAAGAAAAATAAACCTGCGCACACGCATACACACATTCAGACACTTTCTTGAAAGTGCAAGGCACGTCATGTGAGGGGCGGTGTTGTGTTCATTAACCTGGGGGAACCTGTTCCCCAGCAGCTACAGCGGCAGCAGTAGCAGCAGTAAGTAGCGACTCCATCGAATATCACGGTATAGCACTGGGGGGGGGGCAAGGAGGGGAAGACGACAGAAGAGACGAAACACGAACGAACGAGCAATAGTAGTAGTATGCACTCGTGAACAGGGTTTCATGTCGTAGAAGAGGCGTTTTTTCCGCTCATCGTGTAGTACCTGGTGGTGTTTATTAGTCGATGTTTTTTTTTTTATATATATATCGTATGTATTACTTGTTCGGTTCCTTTCGAGGGTGGTGTTGTCTTCTGGTCGGATACACGGCAGCGGCAAAAATACGCACCAGGGTGGTGCAGAAGTAACTGCCACGACGAGAACAATGCGGCGAATGAAACGCGGACTAACTGCGAACTGCAACATAGTGCGTATATGCTGGGTAAATACACATGCACATCGTATATATCTCGTTGTGAGTCCGTCACGGTTGTCTGAGCGAGAAAATGAAAAATAGTTCAACGGAGATCTAAAAAAACCCCAAGGGGAGCGCGCACCTTGTCGTGATGTGATGAGTTGTGTTCGTATTTTTTTTCTGCGCTCGGCACTACCGTCTTTTCCTGGGGCTCATTTGGCTGAAGTAGGCTTCTACGTACTGTACTGCATGTCAGCCATTGTACTGTTTGTTCTACATGCCGATGCTACGTCCAGAGTTGCCTCATAATATGAACACAACGGTATGTAAATAGTGTGCGAGTACTGGCCGCGAGCGCTACTTACGGGCTGGGTGGGTCGCACATGGACAGATTTTCGAACGGGCTCTTTTTTTTTCGTCGCGTGTGTACGATATCGTATAGCTTTCAAGCTTGGAGCTTTTCACAGGAGGAGACGACTACACAAACGGCATTCATTCGTGGACTGACCACGGACGTCCCACGGAGTGTCCTTGCACAACCCCACGGTCCACGGCCCGTCTACGGCCTAGACTGACGCAAGGCGCCATCCTCAACGTCACCCCTGCCACGCAAGCCATCCGTTCGCGACATCTTTCGCGAACTCGCCGAAACCCCGATCTTGCGTGTACTCCGACTGGGACGCCGTTGCCGACAAATCCCGCCCCCTTTTTGAAGCTACTGCGACGCCAGCCTAGCCTCGGTGGCTTCGGCGCCACTCTGGAGCAAGGAGAACTACCCGACCACTCCGTCCGACCCCATCCTCCACATCACAGCCGCGCCACGCCCCAGACTCGGAACGTTCGTGGGCGCCCCTCGATCTCGAGGCCGGAAGCACCGTCTGGGCCATAAAATGACTGCGTAGCCACCTTCGGGCAACCAAATTCCGCGTTTACTCGGACCACAAAGTGCTCGAGAGCATCGCCCAAGGTCGGCGAACACACCGCCCGCGTCCGGCGCTGGCTCGAGTTCCTTTCGGTGTACACCCTGCACCCTGGAATGCCGCAGAGGCACCTACAACGGTAACGGCGATTTCCTTTCCCCCCTTCCGCAACCTGCCACCGAAGCCGACCGCACCAGGACCAACCGCCTTATCGGTCCCGACACGGTCGGCTTCTCTCTCACACGACCCTGCGACGTCACGTCGCCACCCACGCCGGACATCGGCTTGGATGGGCTCGTATCCCCCCCCTATATCGCCCAATCGCAACCACCCAGCCCCTTCCCCTCGCCACCGGCGGCTTCTTCGATTTTCGTCTCCTGGGACCGCGTCTGGAACACCCCGGCCCCTCTTCAACCCTCAACACCTTCGTCGAGCCTGTCTCTGCCCATAACGCCGTCGACGGAACGCCTCCGTACCTCGCGAAAATCGCCATGGACACCGGCGCTACTCCAGGATCGGCTTCCAGGCCGGCCGTCGTCTCCCCGTCATCCACCACTGGCGCCACGATCTCACCTCCTTCGAATCTGATATCTTCTCGGGCCCGTCATCGCGCCGCCGCCGCCGCCGCGGGAACCCCCCGTGCCGCAATCGACTATAGATTCGGACGTCGGCCATAATCTGCCGTTTCCAGGCTGTCTGCGTCCACTCGCCGAGCGTCGGCGCCATCAACCAAGGCCCAGACGAGGCTCGTCCAACTGGCATCGCCTTCAGCCACAGCCCCCGCACTACCTGCGCCGCCGACGCCTCGGACACCGATCCAGCCAACGCCGGCCCCTTCGAAAACGCCTATACCCCACCGACTCCATCACCGCCGGTCCCGCCCTCGGAGCCCGTCTTCGCGCCCGACGATGCCTCCCTCCTCCTCGCCCGCGTCGAGCGTTGCACTTACAGCAACTGGGCGCGAGAACAACGCGTCAAGCCTTTGTAATCTGCCACCGTTCGCTTTATGTCCTTGGGGTCCCCCTCCTCGCCGCTGACCGACCTCCCTAGATTTCACCTTCTCGCCTAGGCGCCCGCCGCTTGCCGACGTCCTCGCCCCTGCCGCTAAAAGTACACTCCACCGCAAAGACGACGGTACCGCCCTTCTAGTGCAGCGACCGACCAACCTCCCGTCCGGAATCAGCCCCCGCAAGCAATGTCTGCCTTGTCGGTGAAAACCCGACGTGCTCCGTCCCGACATTGCAGGGGTGGGAGGGTCTATGGTCATACGACTACGGCCATGCATGAAATCGAGTACACCCCCCCCCCCCCCCCCCGCGTCAGCCCCTCCCTCCCCGCGCATCTACGTCCCAACGCCGATGCACCCCAGGGGGGGCTGCACACATGCCACACTACGACTTATTTATCTACACGCGGGAGATACACGAACGGTTCGCGTGCTGGCACATTTCTTCTGGTAGATCGACATGGACGTTTCCGCCAGCTGATTGATACTCCGCTGCCTCAAGTACCAGGCCCGCAAGACATCCCAACAGGCCATCCGCTGGCCCATCCTCTCCCTCCCTTAACCAAACAGCCCTGGCACCACCGGCAGCATGGGCTACTTCGGCCCCCTACCCCTCATACCACGCGGAAACGTCTACGTCCTACTCTTCACCGGCCGCTTCAGCCGCCGCACCGACATGTTTACCGTCGTAGCGGCTCAGTTCACGGCCGCCGGCACCACCAATAAATTTATCGACCAGCACATCACCCATTGGGGGTGCCCAGTGACACTCCTCTCCGACAACGGCCTACACTTTACCTCGGAGCTCGCCCGCGCCGTCTACGATCGCCTGGGCGTCAACAAAGTCAACACCAGCGCCTGCCACGCCTGCACCAACGGCGGCGTCGAGCGCGTCAACCACGTTTTGGCCCCAAGATGGTATCCCTGGTCGGGAATTAACAGCAAGCCGATTGGGACGTGCTGCTGCCACGCGTCTCGTCGGCCAATAACAACTCAGTGAACGCCGCTACAAGCCGTGCGCCCAAGGAGACACACATAGGCCGCGTCCCCCGCTTCCCGCCCCCCATCTTCGAACCCGACAACATCGGCGATCATCAGAGACCGCCGCGCGACCATCTTACCTACATCGTCCTCGCCACCGACCGCCAACAACGCGCCTGCTCCCTTCGTTCGCGGAGCTCTACCGCATCGCTACCCTCGTGTCTACAACGCCGGAAGTCCCGCATCATGGCCGCCCTCTCAGCCTCTCCTCCTTTCACCGTAGGTGGCTGGACCTGGGTCTACAACCCTTGCCTCCACTATCCGCCAGGGCGCCCGAAAGGACACTGACGCAACCGTGTTGAAGACAAAGCTATCCCTTAACTGGAGTAAGGCCTTCAAGATTCTCGACGCGGGCCCGGCGCCCGCCTCCGACACCCCCGACAACCGCCCCCTGCACGACAAGCTACTTACTCTTCCTCGACCTCTAACTTCCGACCTCCCCGAACGGAGCTCCCAAGCCCCGCGTCTCCGCCAAGCGATGCGAGCCTTGCCGGAGCCCCGACGACAGCACCGACCTCCCCAAATACCTGCCTGTGGGCGTCATAGCCTGTGTCCTCACCACCTCAACCGGCCAAGTCTCCACCCTACCACGTAGTCGTCGACGATGCCTCATCGCCGCTAGAGCGCCTCGAGGTCGAGCGTATCACCGGCCACCAGCTCTTACGCGGCCGCAGTGGCGCTATCGTCGTCCTGCACAAGACTCGCTGGGCCAGACGTCTCAGCCCCTCTTGGGAACGTGGGCGCTCGACCTCCAACACTCCCGACGCCACAGCCTTCTCTACTGGTCCGCCGGAAAGCCGGCGCAACACAGACAGACAAATCGCCTCTACAGACAAAACGCGCATAGGCGTCGGGCACCGGGAGCTCTCAAGATCGGCCTTCCCTCGCCCCCCGGCTACTTCCTGCGCTCCCGCGACCTCTGGCTCCGCAACTCCAACACAGACATCCCCCCCCCTCGGGACCCACGTCTGGCACGAGGCGCGCGACGACCTCTGGTGGCTGGGTAAGATTACCCGCCGCGCGCCCCCGGACCCCTCTCCGGACGCCTCTTTGGACAGCCCCTCAGATACGTCCCCGGACGGCTCCCACATTCACTCGTTTCCTGGACGACCGCGGCCCTATCGAGATCGACCTGTAGCCTGCCCGCTACACTACCGCCCGGAACGCCATATCTCCGGCTCCTGGTGTTTGCGGCGCCACCGGACTGGAAACCTAGCCCGTGGGGTACTGCGGAGCGCGGATGCACCCCGAAGAGCCCCCGCCGTTTCCGCCCCGCCCCCCTAGTTAGCCTTCATTTTCCTGGCGTATCCGGTTCTACATAGTCTTCCCTACCACGACAGAGAGTGCTTCTCCCGTGTGATAGTTTAGTTATTCCGGGCTAGTCTTCAACCACTGTGGCCGTAGTTACCTTTTTGGGCTTTGTTCCCCGCCTAGTCTATTTCAGGTAGTCGTATCACCGCCTTGGGATCCTAGTAGAGCGATCATGCTTTGCTGGAGCCCACCACAAGAATTGGTGATACTATATACGCCTCCGGGCGTCATTGAGGTTCACTCAGATTCGTCTTCCGAGTTTCTGTTCCTGGAGTTTCTTCCGACCCACCCCTGGTATCACAGCCCCCCGCCTTACTGCCGGGCCATGACAATGCCCAATTTTAGCTCCTCCTGTGTTTTTTCCTTTCTAGTACCCTCTGGGGTCTCTCCGTTGCCTCGTTCCCCTTACGAGGCCACCGAACCACCTCACTGCCATCCCCACGGTTGGCGTCCCCTCCGTTACGTTCGCACTATAGCAGTGCGTGGATTACAGTCGACCCTCCTTTCCGTTGTTGTTGTTGTTGTTGTTGTTGTTGTTGTCATCTATCACGTTCTGCCTTCGTGTTTCCAACACGTACCCTACGCGTTCTCCTGCTTCGTGGCGGACGATCCGGCTACGATGTAGCCCACCGTAAGTAGGATATCGGCACGCCAAGCCGTAGGGACACACCCTGTTGTCTACGTCGGACTAGACACCTTGGGCCCTTCCCGTCCGAGCGGCTTATTGACGATCTCTTGGGCGTATTCATTCTGGTTGAAGCCACCCTGCTCCGTCTGCTGGTGTTGTTCCCGCTACTATTACGGGAGACCCTAGTAAATAGGACCAAATACTGTTGCGTAGTAAAAACAGGTAAATGTATAGGTTTTTGCGTGTATCGTAGGTCCTTCGTATTTACTACGGCCCCCCGTGGAAGCTCGCCATTCCAGAGTGGAACATTGTTCGCTCGCCTCACAGGCCCTGGTATGTCCCCTGGCCATAGTCCCAGGAACGTTCTTGACGGTTTCTGTCGTGCCTCTTCCGCCTTCTGCACTTCGTGTGGTGTTCCCGTTCGCGTGCCTTCATCGTATTCGCCATGGTTCGATAACCGGCCCTGCTCTCGTGTACCCCCGGGCCCGACAAGGCCCCGGGCTTATGAGCCCTTATGCACTAGGCTATGACCCGTTCTACGATAGAGGTAGCACATTTCCCGCCATTTCGTTTCTGAAAGACGCCGTTCCTTTACCCCATATCGTCGGAATGTCAAAATCTTGATTTCCAAACAAAAAAAAACGTTTTGTAGACTCGGGCCACGGGGATTATTCGCCGCGCGATGCATTTTGATTTTTGCTGAAGTCAGTTTTCGGGTGAGGTATGGAGCTCCTTAAGGTCAAGTGAGGAGCCTCAGATAAATTTAGGGTGAACCTCTGTCGTAGAACGCCTCCTGCACCCTATTAAGTTCCGCCTTCTTTTTCTGCATTGTCTTGGTATTTCTTTTGCCTACATTTCGGGTTTTCTACATCCATCCTTCTTCTGCGCTGGTCCTACTGTAGTAGTGTTTTTTGCTGCCTTTATCTCCATCCCTGTTTTTTTTTCTGTTTACGGTTTCGGCCTCTTATTATTATTGTTATTGTTATTATTATTGTTATTATTATTATTATTATTATTATTATTATTATTATGCTCACCATCCGACAATCAATGTGTAGTGTTGTTCTAAAAAAAAAGACTAGCGGAAAGTGAAGAACTCTCCAGAACAAAAAGCGCGGCGGTGTCATACGACCCTTGTTCAGCGGGTGTTTCTGACAACAAAAAGGTCTGTGACACCTATTAGGCCTCACTACGATGTGCGGGCTAATCTATAGCCTCATTTTGTCGTTTTGAATAGCCGCATCTTCGACCTCCCTTTCCGGTATTTTCGGAGGATCTCCGTTGTCAACCATCGACCGTCGCGTTGTCTGCATATACGACTATCCAGGGTGGGCTAATTAATGTGAGATGGTGTAGTGTATCGGACTAAAGAAGTGGTTACGAGATAGCCCGTAGTATCAAAGCCTGTAACACCCGAAGTTTACTCTCGTGCTCCGAAGTTTCCCTTCGTAAAATAAGAATCGAAGTCCTGAATACCGGGTATTCCTGGGGCTCCGAAGTTTCTCTCGGTATAGATGTGTTAGGCAGTACTACCAAGTAAGGCATCCGTGAGGACACACGGAAAGTTCCTATTAATAGGACAGACCTCCCTTATTAAAGACAAGATTGCCTGTATATTTGGGTTTTTTTAGTAGGTCACAGAAATATCCTAGGGTTTGACTACTCTCTTGGTTGGGATCGCCGATAGGAGAAGAGGAGACCAGCACCCGAGGAAAGGTCCTTGGGCAAGTGTCTTTACTCGCCTAGAGGGATAATAAAGGGCGACAGAGTGGGTTAGATACCTAGAAGAGTCGAGCCCCAACCGAATCACTCTCAAAACTGCTCCCCCTACTTCTCATCATACAGAGGAATAAGACGACAACAAAGAAAGAAGTGTCACGAACAACGAAGGAAACTGCCTTGCGAGCCAGTTCCTGCATTTCATTTCCCTTAACTCTACCCCCAGGCTCTTCTACACAGACAGGCAGACAGACGGACGGACAGCCAGACAGACAGACAGACAGACAGACAGACAGACAGATAGACGGGCAGACAGACGGACAGACGGACAGACGGACAGACAGACAGACTGACAGACAGACAGACAGACAGACAGACAGACAGACAGACAGACAGACACCGAAATAACAATGCGCACACGAAGGAGTGCATGCATGCGTATCTATGTACGGAAACCAGGCGAAAACACCGAGGTTTGGTTGGAAATCTGGTGGCGCGCCTGCTGGCGGTGTGACGTATGGGCATCATTTGCGTTTAGTTTGTCAACCGCCGAGTGACGTGGATGTATCTGGTAAGTATAGCAATGGTCCCTCTACAGTATAGTGCCGGCATGATATGCGCCAGCCAACAACACTAATTACTCCGCAAATTGCCACTCTGATTATTCCCATCTATGCCAACTATGTCAAGCGAACTCACAGCCGGCAGCCGACACTCGAAAGAGAGACCACTACGACTGATGTGCTGCAGGTATGCCGGACACACATTTTTGTGTATACATATTGACGTGTGTTTTCGTGAATGCTTTGCCCTCTCTTTCTCTACCAATCTGGTCGTAAATATAAGGAACGCTTAGTAATAATATTAGTGTAAAAACTGCCCTTATATTCCCGCTCAGAGTGTGATATGATATACCAGAGGTACCTGGTACTTCGACGATTACAGACAAAAATACAGGTCTCCTGTGGGGGGCCGCAAGTTTGAGCCCCTACATGTGCAAGTCCCCTCCTCTTTCAAAGTCTTGCCGAGGCTACTTACTGCTTGCTTGCTCTAAAATTGATTTGCATGTACATAATGGAGTAGTAGGCTTATTTACTTGGCAGCTTGCGCCGTCACGAGTAGGTTTAGCAATCTGGGAGAAGGGATCTTTAGGGATGTTTTTGACTTGAAAAATGCGTAGCGTGGTCTGCACTTACTTAGGAATCGTCGTCCGCAACAAACAGAGAAATTTCCTCGTTCGCTGCAGACGCGACTAGAGTCAGGGGTTTCGGGTTGGGTCTTCGCCCGTACCTTGATCCCAACAGGAACCCAAACACCTGAACAGCCTCTACCAACCTAAAGATCCCTTCTCCCAGATTGAGGTGAGGTTGTTGAAGGTCCTCACCGCCACAGCAGTTAAACTGTTGCCAGTTTTTTTGTTGGTTGAATGCCATTTATTTTTGCTGTCTATTTGATGATACCACATCAGGTGCTGCCCCGACAAGTTTCAGCTTTCTTTGCCATTGATCGGTGTTGCTACCCCGACAACTTTCAGCTTATTATTTGTCGTTGACCGGCACACACGTACGTGTTGGTGTGCTATTGCGGAGGACCATAGTTAATAGGATCTACGGTATACACAAACACCTACCTGGTATATATTTCATCATTTTTACTATTACGGGGGGCCATAGTTAATAGGACCTATCCCACACGGTCGCCCCGGTGGTTCAGGTGGTTAACCTTGAATTCTACTTGTGTTTGAGTCCTGGGTTCGAGCCCCAGGTGGGTCGGACATTTGACTTTATTTGCAAAAATAAATAAAAAAGGGATTCAATTGTTGAGAGCGCCTTGCAGCGTGGGTAGGCACAATTCGATGCGAGTCGACGAGGGAAGAAAAGGCTGAAATAAATCTGCTCGCGATAAAAATGAAGGCACGTACCGTAGCGGGAAGGGGGTAGAAGAGCCTGCTATGTGACCCCGGATCTGAGTTTCAGGTTGGAAGGAGAGAAAGAAAGAAGATGTGCGAAGATAATGAATGGGATGAGAAATATATATATATATATATATATATATATATATATATATATAGTTAATAGGACCTACGGTATACATAAACACCTACCTGGTATATATTTAATCATTTTTACTATTGCGGGGGACCATAGTTAATAGGACCTATGGTATACATAAGAAACTATATATCTAACCATTTTTACTAACAATATTTGGTCATATTAACTATGGTCCCCCGTAACACAATTTGTTGACACTTCGTGCCACGGTCGTGTACTTCTTCTTCTACTTTGTTCCGTCCCATTATTGACGATGTTCGCTCTTCTTGCTCCTGCCTCCTCCTACTATTACGGGGGGCCATAGCAAATAGGGCCTTTGTTGTTTGTTGTTGTTGCTGTTGTTGTTGTTGTTCTCACATTAACTCACAATACAATGCAGTCCGTGGTCGCAGGACAGGCTCCAATAACTCTGGCGTGGAAGAAATACCTCGGTAGTAAAACAGAGGTAAAAACAAAAAACAAGCATACGCGCTCCACCGCTGCAGACACCAGGGAAGCAAAAAGGAGACTATTGATAGCAGACAAAAACCTGAAAAAAAAAGAAGATGAAGCGAAGCAAAAAAAACAAAACAAAAACAGAAGCAGATAGCAAAAAAACGCAAAAAAGGCAAAACGGACCATACTAACAGAGACACAAAGAGGTACAAACGGGAACGAAAGAAAGATGAAAAAAAGAAGGGCAAAAAAAGCTATAATCACGGGCGGGGGGGAAAGAAAATACGAAAGGCAGGCACTGAAGCATACAGACACGCAAAGTTGCCCAGGTGGCACCATGCTAGTTACTTGGGTCCCAAAGAAGGGAGTGCATCATGACGATGATGGCCATAACCAGGCTTCAGTCTGTTGGGCAGACCGCCTCCCCCCCCTCCCCCCCCCCCATTCCCCCTCGTCCCCCTTTCGCCCCCCCCCTCTTCCCTGCCATTCTGCGCACTCGCGTTGGCGTCAACGGCTGTGGTCGTTGTTGCAGCTATTCTATGCCGTTCTGCCGATGCCTCCTTCTCATCTGTATGCCGCCCCTTCCTCGACCCGTCGGAACCATCTGCCGGCTTACGGTACGAGGACCTTTACCAGTCTGGGAGAAGGGATCTTTAGGTTGGTAGGCTGCTAAGGGGTTTTGGTTCCTGGTGGGATCAAGGTACGGGCGAAGACCCAACCCAACCCCTGACTCTAGCCGCGTCTGCATCGAACGAGGAAATTGCTCAGTTGCGGACGACGATTCCTCTAAGTGCAGACCACGCTACGCATTTTTCAGGTCAAACACATCCCTAAAGATCCCTTCTCCCAGATTGCTAAACCTACTTTGGGGTCAAGGTACGGGCGAAGACCCAACCCAACCCCTGACTCTAACCCTAACCCTAACCCTAACCCTAACCCTAACCCCAAAACCCTAACCGCAGCCAAAACGGGCCAAAACTCGCCATAAACGCGGCTGCGCCGCGTTTGCATCGAACCAGGAAATTTCTCACTTGCGGACGACGATTCCGAAATAAATGCAGACCACGCTACACATTTTTCAAGTCAAAAACATCCCTGAAGATCCCTTCTCCCAGAGTGCTAAACCCACTCCTTACAAGTCGTACTAAAAAAGAGACGAGCGGGCCAGTGCCCAAAAAAAGCTTGCCTCGGAAGGGGGAGGAGCTCCTTCTTTTTTCTGAGGCAACCCTTTTCGCGTCATGAGGAGAGAGAGCCCTCCTTGCTCAAAAAAAGATGACACATACATACGTGCAATCAATCCCATGGGCTGTATACACACTTTTCTTTTTTTTTTCCCTGTTTTTTTTTTTTCTCTATCATCCCATAAAATGTTCCTCGCCCTACGTGTATACTGTCCCGCTCCCTCCCTCCCACAGTAGTAATTCACTCCAGGGCCACATACATACATACATACCCTGGTATATTAATGTTTTCAGCGGGCTCTCCTTCATTTTTAACTGTACAACGGCGGCGTCCCTGGTGGATACTGAGCATACAAAGCTCAAGTCAAAACTGGCTTGGTAGGTGGTCCGCGTGCCTATCAAGATCAATTTCGTGGGTTCAAGTCTCACCGAGTGCATGCTCGTACGAGTAGGGGCTTTTTCTTGCTTAAAAAAAAAAGATTAGCGGAAAGCGCGAGAATAGCGTGTGAGTTAGCTACATCCGATGAGAATCGACGAGCAGTGCGAAATTCTGAATGCTGAATAAACCCTATGCGCGACAAAAAATAAAAAGGCGCCTACCGGGGGGCAGAAAAAAGGGTAGACACCTGTGACCACGGCTTGTCCAGAAGCTCGTTGAGGGTAAAAACCTCCTACTACGCGAGTGAGGCTGGGCAGTAAAAGTGACGATTAAAAAAAAAAAAAAAACGAAAAACGAAAAACGAAAAATACGGGGGAAACGAAACATGAATAGCATCCCGACGATGTTGGGTAGTATTTCCTCCTCAATGCTCCCAAACCCTTAAATTTATTGCTGCGGCAGTCCCGATGAACAGGTCAAATTCCGACTATTAAATATTTTTGTCCCCAAAACGGGACCGCACAGCTACCAGTTCAGAGTCCCGTTTTTGGGGCAATCTCTACTCGTACTTGATTGGGAATTTTCGCGGTTCGTCCACAAAAACGGGACTGCAGTCCCAAAAGGGGAAGGGCGCCCCGCCGTCAGTCAGGACTGCACAGTCGGTCCCGTTTTGGGGACAAACCGGGTAAATTCGACGCAGTTTGTCTTCGGCTCTATGGCCCCCCATGTCTGTCCCGTTTTTGGGGGCAAACTACTACTACGGGGGACCATAGTAACTAGGACCAAATATCATTACTAAAAATCGGTAAATATATACCTGGTGGTAGTTTTTAGTGAGTACCGTAGGTCCTACCTGGTACCTGGTATTTAATACGGCCCCCCGTAATATAGATAGGTTGATGTGGTTTGTACCCAAAGCGGGACTGCAGAACAGTTTTCCGTCTGACCGCGCCTTAACCCCTGTGGCCGTTTTAGGTTAGGGCTGCAGTCCCGTTTATGGTACCAACCACTCAAATTCCAAGTATTAATAGTTTTTCCCCGAAAAACGGGACTGCGGTCCCAAAAGGGTTTTAACAAGACAGGTCGACGATACTGTACGTAGGCGGTAGGTGATTTCATTAGGGCGCGAATGAACGAGAACGAAAACAAAAACAAGAAGAAAAAAAAAATCCTTCCTTATTCTCCTCCGTCTATTAATCGCGTGAGATAAGCTACTATTACGGGGGACCATAGTTAATAGGACCAAATATTGTTCGTAAAAATGGTTAAGCATATATATACCTGGTAGGTTTTTATGTGCACCATAGGTCCTATTAACTCTGTTCCCCCGTAATAATAGCTCTCGTTGCCCGCGTAGGAAATTTGCAGATCTCCGGCGGCATCATCCTCACCACCATCACCAAAGACTTGAGAAAAAAAAAAAAAAAACTAGGTCGGCGATGAAAAACAGCAACAACCACGCGCTTCGCAAGAAAACATGAAGACAAAAAAAAAATGCAGCACCAGCCGGTGACGACGGCGCATCAACTCTCTGTCCGCCTTTTGCCCGGCACACCCAGGCGGAGCGAGGGGCGGAGGCGGCGGGGGGACGGACAGCAGCAAGTCAAGGCGTGTGTGTGTGTGTGTGTGTGTTTTTTTCCGAGTTTTGGGTGTTTTAGTAGCTCGCCCGCATAAATGTATCATTGATACGTAACAGCATCTCGAGACACGCACGAGGTGCGATGCTGTTGTCGTGTCGTGGCTGAAAAGTGGCTCCCGCGTCCTAAAGCTTAAGAATACTTAGCGCTTTCCCTTTCGGCGCTTGATATTTCTCTCTTTTTCTGTGCTCTTTACTCCATTTTTATTTTTCGGGTGTACACGTAAAAGACATTGGATATGTTCCTGGTGTCATTTGTTGCTTGCTCCCAAGTGGTACGGCATGGTACACCACAGCTCGTTAGCACCATTCCCCTCCACGTGCTGATGACGCCGTGCGCACTATTTCGTGCTTGTTCGTTTTGTGACCACAGGCAGGATTTCAGGGGGATGAGCTAATGTGAGGACATCATCATCATGTCATTAACGGGCGGGGGGGGGGGGGGGGGGGGGGTGTTTTCCGCGCAGCGTCTAGTGGCGCTTCCTCGTTCGGGGCTTGAAATGTCACATTACCAGGGGAAAAAATAGGCACGATAGTCATCAGCCAACAATGCCCGCCTCTCGTTCAAAACCATTTTACTAGGAAATTGTATCCCACATTAAATCCAAGTAGTTTGTCCCCCTAACCGTGGGTGGAGTTTCTAGAGCGATCTCATTGCGGCGCAATTATCGCCGACCGAAATGACACACCGTGGAGGGCCGAACCGGAAGAAAAAAGCGCTATCGAAAACGAGAAGTTTATAAAAAATATCACTCTGTCCCATAATATAAGAATCGTTTTAACACTAATTGGTATATAAAACGGTGATTATATTTCGGGACAGAGCGGTATATATTTCTAGCCCCCATTGTCCCCCCCCCCCCCCCCACTCCCCCTTCTGCAAAAGGAAGCTCGTTACACTCCTCCTCTCTCCCATCTTCGACACTGCTTCATCTCTCGAACCAAAAAAAGAAGAGGAAAAAAAAAACACGCAACAAAGTGTTTCCTCCCCCCCCCCCCTATGATCCTACGACTACGGCCATGCATGACACGAGTGCACCCCCTCCCCCCCCCCCCCCTCCCCCATCGGGAAAATAAAAAATGCGATAGGACATTCCGCGCAACTCGCATAAAATAAGGCGGGGGGGGGGGGGGGGGGAGGGGGAAGCTCAACTCTTTTTTTTTCAACTGTCGAAAAAAACACAACCACAATACTACGGGGGACAATAGTTAATAGGACCTATGGTATACATAAAAACCTATATATTTGACCATTTTTACTGAAAATATTTGGTCCTATTAACTATGGTCCCCCGCAATACTAGTATTCAAGAAAGCAGTTGGTGCGTGAAAACGTGGGTACATACTGTAGTGCCATGATCTACAGGCAGTAGATGATCTACTATACCAGGTATTTCCTATCCTGGGGTGGTATCTATCCGCGCATATAGCACAGATCCAAGCCAGCAAACTCGTGCTACGTACGAGATCATGCTATTTGTACGGTTCTCACCCATTATATCATGATGAGCTATCGCTCATCCGGAACAGGAAGCTATACATCTGCCCCTGAAAATATCTACCGCACCAATCATTCATCGAGTATATAGAGGGATCGACGGTAGGGCAGCCGAGGCGCCGCCGCAGTCTACGCCCCTCCCAGCACTACAACGTGGCGGCATGCACCTGCGCCGTACGGTGGGTTTCAGTGACCACCACAACAGACCTTGCACACACCTCTCTCTCTCTCTCTCTCTCTCTCTCTCTCTCTCTCCCTCTCTAGCACGAAGAACCAACACCCCAGACACTTGCTGGTTGTGCTGGATGTTCGATGGGACACCTAGAAATAACGGTTGAACGCGAAAAGAACACGGAGGCAAGCACGCACGCACGCAGGCACGCAGGCACGCACGCACGCACGCACGCGCGCGCAGCATCTCAAAAAGTTGGCATCCGCAGAATGAATCAACGCTTAGGAGAGCTCGACCCGCTCCGCGCCCCACGAGGAGAAGAGGGGGGAGAGCCCGACACCCCCTTTCTCCGCCACGGCGATGACGAGCGCGAGGATGGTGACGCTGGCGGAGACGGCCGCTGTCCTTCCTCGGCGTCAGGGGACACGGCCGCGTTGATGGCGCCGTAGCTGCTTGGCAACCAGCTGAGGTCGGCGATGCGGACCCTGCGCAGCAGCGGCGGAAATATAGAGGTAGAGGTGGTGGTGGTGGATGTTGGGATTTAGGGGTGGGGGTAGCTGCAGATGTTGAGGGTGTAATTGTTGTTGTTGGTTGTTGTCAATCATTAAGCTTGTTTTTCCAACCTTTCCACCGCCACCAGCCGGTCAACTCCGACTCCCAAGCACTCACACGTGAAGCATTTCCTTTCCAAAACAGGGGCAGGGGTGCAGTAGTCGCCCCAAAAACAGGGGTATGGGTACAACAGCAATCGCCCAAAAAACAGGGGTACGGGTACAGCAGTCGCCCCAAAACAGGGGTACGGGTGAGGTAGTCGCCCCAAAAACAGGGGTAAGGGTACAGTAGTCGACCCAAAACAGGGGTAGAGGTGGAGTAGTCGCCTCACAACAGGGGTACGGGTATAGCAGTCGCCCCAACACCTGGCGTAAGGGTACACTAGTCGTGCTAAACAGGGGTAGAGGTACGGTAGCCGCCCCAAAACAGAGGTACGGGTACGGCAGTCGCCTCAAAACAGGGGTAAGGGCGCAGCAGTCGCCCCCAAACAGGGGAAGGGGTACAGCAGTCGCCCCAAAACAGGGGTACGGGTACACTAGTCGCCCCCAAACAGGGGAAGGGGTACAGCAGTCGCCCCAAAACAGGGGTACGGGTACGGCAATCGCCCCCAAACAAGGGTATGGGTACAGCAGTCGCCCCAAAACAGGGGTACGGGTAAGGTAGTCGCCCCAAAAACAGGGGTACGGGTACGGCAGTCGCCCCCAAACAGGGGTACGGGTACAGCAGTCGCCCCAAAACAGGGGTACGGGTAAGGTAGTCGCCCCAAAAACAGGGGTAAGGGTACAGTATTACGGGGGACCATAGTTAATAGGACCAAATATAGTTAGTATAAACAGGTAAATATATACCTGGTAGGTTTTTGTGTATACCATAGGTCCTATTAACTATGGTCCCCCGTAATAGTCGACCCAAAACAGGGGTAGAGGTGGAGCAGTCGCCTCGAAACAGGGGTAAGGGTATAGAAGTCGCCCCAACACAGGGGTAAGGGTACACTAGTCGCCCCAAAAACAGGGGTACAACTGCAGTAGTCTACCCAAAACCAGGGGTACGGGTACGCTAGTCGCTTCGAAACAGGCGTAGGGGTACCGTAGTCGCCCCCAAACAGGGGTAAGGGTGCAGTAGTCGCCCCCAAACAGGGGTAAGGGTGAAGCAGTCGTCCCCAAACAGGGGTAAGGGTGAAGCAGTCGCCCCAAAACAGGGGTAAGGGTGCAGCAGTCACCCCAAAACAGGGGTAAGGGTGCAGCAGTCGCCCCAAAACAGGGGTAAGGGTACAGTAGTCGCCCCAAAAACAGGGGTAGGGGTATACCAATCGCCCCAACTCAGGAGTGCAGCCATCGCTAAAATCTAGTCCGTGGTTACGGGGTATACAGGCTGAAAAAAAAAAAAAAAGGAGACTTGTGTGTGCGGCGCGAGAAAAAGAAACGGGGGAGGGCGAGTACCGAGGCGTCAATTGCGCTCCATTTTTTCTCTGATTTCGCGCATGCATCCCCATGCCAACGCGGCCTGGGTGTGGTCGGAGCCAAGGGGACTCACAAGCCGCCACGAAACAGCCTTCTGCTTTGCTAGAACGAGTGCTAAGAATCCTCCAAATCAGACGAAGGCATGAACCGTCGACGAGAGCTGTAGACAGCACAGCGGCGTGGCTGACAGCGGAGAAAGGACGGAGGGGAAACAACAAAAGTTCGAACGCTTCAACTCCAGGATTTTCAACATCAATAGATAGCAGGAAAGCAACAAGAAAGAGACAATGAACAAGCAAAACAAAACAAAACACCTGGTATACCGAGAACAAAACATTGCAAAGGCAACGACAAAAACGAGGGGAAAAAAAAACAAAGAGGGAGGACAGCAAAAAAGGGAGAAAAGGAAAAGGAAAAGCAACTGTTGAATCGAAGAACATAAAACGAGAACAAACACAAAAACAACAATATGTTTTACCAATCCGCCGGAGGATAAAAAACAAACAAACAAACAAACAAAAGAAAGAGCGACAAAACGACCAAAAAAGTTAAATATGTAAAGAGAAAAAAAAAAAACGTCAAAAAACGTCAAAAAACGTCAAAAAACGTCAAACACACCTGTATGTGGAGGATAGGTTCCGGGAAACTTCCGCAGAATTCTTGTCGCACATGTACCGACGTAAGATACACCAGAAAATACTGTCCTAGCGTAGAATCTTACCCGCAGTCTGACGCTCTCCGGGATAGCAACGCCCAAGAGCAAGAGCCAAGGCAAGTCTTCTCGACTCGCCCGGACTCTCACTCTTCTCCTCCCCACCTATAGCACGTGGAGGGCTCTCTCCTTGCCTACCTCAAAAAAAGGACCGGGAACTGCAGCCCCCTGGTCACGGATTAAAGCTACTACCTGGTACGTCACTTACTTGGGACCCTAGGAGATACGGGGCTTCATGTGTACGTGAAAAACAAAATGAAGAAAAGAAGTGTGACAAAAACAACAACAACGTAAAATATGCCAAAAAAACAACAGCAACAAGAAACCAAAAGGTGCACGTTACGAGTACACAAGTAAGTCGTACGTAAGTAAAATATGTTGAAAACAAAAAAAAAATGCCAGAAAAATATATACTCGTCGTACCGACGGATTGTGGTACAAACCGAAGAGCTATTACGGAGGACCATAGTAAATAGGACCAAATATAGGTAGTAAAAAAAGCGAAATATCTAGGTTTTTGTGTGTACCGTAGGTCCTATTTAATATGGCCCCCCGTAACAGCAAGTGACACCGACCCCGAATCGTGAAAAGATTAGTTACCGGGTAGGTACCACGTTCAAAAAACAAAAACAAAAAACGAAAGGCACTGCTTGCTGTACGTACGTACCTCATGAAGTCGAACGCCAAGCAGACGTTTGAGCCCAAGCCCCCCGTCAAAGCCGCCGGCATGTGCGGATAGCGCTGGCTGAAGTGCGTCAGGATCACACGCTCCGCCCCCATACGTTTACCAACGCCCAAGGCCTCCTTCATCGTGCAGTGCTCCTTTTCATAGGCCTCCTGCCAAAGGGGTGGGGGCAGGGGCACGGGGGGTGGAGAGGTGGGGGGGGGGGGGGTGGGGGAGGGTACATATGTCATGCGTTGCCGTAGTCATATGGCCGTACCCTCGCGGGGGGGTTGTACTCATTGTTAAGCATGGCCGTAGTCGTATGACCACAGACCCTCGCATCGCTACAATACCGGGACGGAGCACGTCGGGTTTTCACCGACCAGGGCAGACGTTGCTTCCACCCAAGGTGGGGGTCAAGGGAACTGGGGGGGGGGGGGGGGGGGGGAGGGGCACTCATGGCATACATGGCCCTCGTGGTATGACCACAGACCCTCTCATCCCTACGTGCCGGGACGGAGTACGTCCAGTTTAGCCGACCAGGCAGACAATGCTTGTTTACACCAAGCGCGAAGCACCGTGAGGTGGTTGGCGAGTCGCATGAAGGCGCGAGCTGCATCCTGTTTAGGGGGAGGGGGGGGCGGGGGGGGGGGGGGGGGGGTGGGGTGTACTCGATAGAAGATATGTACTCGATCTCATGCATGGCCGTAGTCGCATGACCATAGACCCTCGCATCCCTACGATGCCGGGACGGAGCATGTCGGGCTTTCACCGACCAGGCAGACATTGCTTGCACCAAGCGCGAAGCAGTACGTCGGGTTTTCACCGACCAGGCAGACACTGCTCGCACCAAGCGCGTAGCGCCGTGAGGTGTCTGGCAAGTCGCATAAATCCTACCAAGAACCGCGTGCGAGGAGGACTTGCATATGGATGGCAGCTTCAACGAGTGTTGATTCAATTTTCGGTGTGGCCACTTCCAGAGACAGCAATGGAAGTACTATGTAACTGCCTCTTGGGTGCCTTACCATAAACACTACAGTACGTGATGCGATCATTCCCCTTGTGCGCGGTCAAGACTCTCCACCCCGCAGCAATGATATTAAAACCCTTTTAGGACCGCAGTCCCGTTTTGGGGACAAACTACTTAGGATTTGACTGGTTTGTCCCCAAAACGGGACTGCGGTTCTAAAAGGGTTAAACTTGATCGCCAGCTGTGACCGACCGCCAAAAAAAAAAAAAAAAAAAAAAACGGTACTCTGGTTGTCTAGCTCTTTCCATAGTAAACGGCATGTTTTACTGTGTCGTTGCCAACCGACGCCAACCCACGTATGCATCTGTCGGGGGAGAGGGTTGAGGCGTGGGTGGGAGGAGCAGGGGGATGGGCGGGAGGATGTGTGTGGGAGGGAGGCGTGATACGCCGCTATCAACGAGGATGCCGAGATCCCCCACGAGTCTGCCCGCGGGAGACTGTTTTTCTTTTGTGGACCTTATCGACAATATCCCAACTTAGGTTTGTCCGTTTGATTGTTGGGTGTACTGGTGTACTTGTTTGTTTTCATATTTCGGGCGCCCCAGCACCTCTCGCCGTGGAAAATTCCGACGGCGGCGGGAAACTTCCCGACAGCGACAGAAAATAATGCTGAAATTAGCTGGGAATTTCCAAAAATGGTAGGGAAATTCCGAAAGCGGGGGGAAACTTCCGAAATCGTCTGGAAAAATCCAAAAGGGGCTGGAAACTTCCGAAAGCGGCAAGAAACTTCCGACAGCGACAGGAAACGTCTGAATGCGGCAGGAAACTGCCGACAGCGACTGGCAATCTTCGAAAATCGGCTAGAAAGTTCCGAAATATGCAGGAAAAACTACCCCCACCACCGCCATCTCCACCACCCCCACCCACCTGCTGCTTGCTTTCATCGAAGGTAGCCTCATGAATAAGAACGGCCGCGCCCTTCCCCTCCCTCACAAGCGCCTCGCTCGGCCTGCAGTCGCCGCTGTAAACAAACTTCCAATCCTTCCCCCCCTCCCCCTCACCCACCGCCTCCCCATCCCCCAGTCCCCCCTCCCCTCCCACTGGAACCCCCCCGCCTACTGCCCCCCCCCCCTTAGCTGGGGCCACAGTGGGTGGAACTCCCGTGGAGGCATTTGCCACCGCGGCTGCCGCTTTGGCGGCGGTTGCGGCTACGGTAAGGACTAGGGCGTAGGCGTGGGCGCAGTGGCGGACGCGGACGCTTGTCGCGCGGAGGACTCCCGCCCGAGCTAGGGCGCGAGTGGCCGCGGCGGCGACGTGGGCGGGAGGGCGCGGGGCGTTGTCGCCGGCCTGCATGAGGCTAGCGTCGAGGAAGTCGTAGCCGCCTCGCACGGTGGGATCCACCTTGCCGTACTCCTGGGAGAGAAAGAAAAAAAATAATGGACAGCAATGAAAATAATGAAAAACGAGGGAAAAAGAAAAAAAAAAAAAAAAGACACAAAACATACAGAGAAAACGAAGGTGAGCTAAAAGCCAACAAAAAAAACGCAAAGCGAAGCAAAACAGGGAAGACAAAAGAAAAGAAAAGAAGATTGAACCAGAGCTAATCACTCCACTCCACTCCACTCCACCCCTCCCCACCCGACCCCACCCCACTCCACTCCGGGCACAATTCTCAATAATTCTCTACGAAAACTGATCACCTTCAGCCAGGCTGCTACCGGCGCCGGGGCCATGAGCAGCAACTTCGGCAAGCTCGCTCCGCCGCTACCGCCCCCTCCTGCCGCGGAATTTTTCCCCTTCAGCGCCCGCGCTCCCGCCGCCCCGCCCCCCCCGCCCCCCCCGCCCCCCCCGCGCAAGAGCTTGTTCCTCTCCGAGAGGATACGCACGAGGCCGAGGTGATGGTCCGCATGAGGGTGTGAGATCCACACCGCCGATAGGTCGCGAAGCATTTGCTGCGCTCCGCCGTACGCTGGCGCCGCAGCAGTGGCAGCAGTGGCGGCGGCGGCGGTGCTAGCGTCCGCGATAGTAGTAGCGTCACCGGTAGCGTCAACACCCGCGGCCGCAACAGCACCGGTATTAGCATTAGCGGTAGAGAAGTAGGAGGAGGAGGAGGACGGGAAGGAGGTAGAATTGCTGTCCGCGCTGTCTCCGTACATCCTCCAGAGCTGACCCATCGTGCCCTCTCCCGCATCAAGAATGATGCTTCCCCCCCCCCGCTCTCCCGCCCCCTCCCCTCCCCCCCCTTTCCCTATC
Source organism: Nereocystis luetkeana (assembly GCA_031213475.1). NCBI lineage: Eukaryota > Phaeophyceae > Laminariales > Laminariaceae > Nereocystis > Nereocystis luetkeana. The sequence continues at coordinate 5,551,559 of JARUPZ010000020.1, forward strand.
CCCTCCTCCACCCCCGCCGCCGGAGTACCCTCCACCACCTCCCCCTCTCCCTCTTCCTCTACTTCCGCCGCTACCAGGGGGTCGGGAGATGGCGACAGCCGCACCAGCATCCCGGTGACGTTGCGATACTTGGACGGGATCGCCGACCCCGTTCCCAAAAACGCCACCTCCGACTTGGAAGCGCCCGCCGGGGTTAGAAACTCCTTTGCATCGCCGCCGTGGCCCGCTTGTTGTTGCCGCTTCTCTTGCCGTGGCGGTGAACGGGAAGGGGAGGAGGGGGAGGAGGAGGGGGGGGAGGGGGAGGGGGAGGGGGAAGGCGAGCGCTTGCGAGGCACCTGGAGCCGACGGAGCTTGAAAGGTCAAGCGTTGGAGGGGCGGGTGGGGTGGGGTGGGGGGGGGTGGGGTTGGGGGGGGGGGCGAGGGTGGTGAGAGTGGGGGTGGGGAACGTCGAGGAGGGGAGGGAGGAAGCAGCGGAGGGAAGCGGCGGCATGTCATACATTAGATGCCCTCAAGCCTCGTGCCACGGCAATGGTGATGTAGCTGTTCGTGTCGACACCCCCTCCTACCTGATGTAGCCATCGCTTCTACTAACCCTGCCAAAACACGCCTCCCCGGAAAAAGGAGACGCGCAAGTCCCGCAGCTGCCAATGCTTGTACCACCTCAACATGGACTTACACCATATCACCGTACGTAGCCTCCCCGAAACGTCTCGCCGTGAACAGGTGGTACCACAGACACGATGGCTGCGCCATGTCATCCCGGATGCCTACCATGCCACCACGACTAACACCATATCACCGCGGCCACCTACCCTTGTGTCGCCACGCCCGACCATCCCACCACGACCATATATCAACAGAAGAACGGTGGGCGCCTTGAAGTGGTCAAACTCCTAGCCCCACTGAACCACTGCGTCGGCGGTTTTTCTATGTTTGCTGGGTTCCAACGACAGCAGTCTTGGGGTCGTATTCGTCACCTTGAACGATGCGCGCCAGCAGCGAATAAACCTTGTACGGTGGTGGCTGGGTGCGTATGGGCGCGGGGGGGGGTGTGGGTTGCTGGTTGCGTCGGTTGGTACGTGGGGCTGGTTGGCCCCACCATCATCACCAACACTACCCACCAACCATTCGATGTTACGCGATGAGCGTCAGCGCAAAAAAAGCCTCCCACGGCGTATGAGTAGGCGGGGGGGGGGCGGGGGGGGGGGGGGGGGGGTGTTTCCGCCCTCCTTGCTTTCTACCTACCTGGTACCAGGTATATATTACGGGGGACTATAGTTAATAGGACCTATGGTATACATAAAAACCTATATATTTAACCATTTATACTAACAATATCTGGTCCTATTAACTATGGTCCCCCGTAATAGTTAAAACCCTTACCTGGTACGTCGATAGAGACCGTACGTCGGTAGATTCCATGGCTGTCAGTGAATTTCGGACGGTTGTGGTAACAAAAATCATAAATATTTCCGTGTGGTTGATATCACCGGTACACCCCACCAAAAGCAGAACAAAAAATCGAGCCGTGTGTGTGTGTGTGGGGGGGGTGTATTGATTCATGTCTTCAGGTGTCGATAGGTACCAGGTCCAGGAAACCGCTGCTGCTGTACACCAGTAATAACCACTATATGCCAGCAGTACTATACAGCAGTAGTAGTATGCTAACTGCTTCGGGATCTGATCAGGTGGACATGAACTTTTCTAGGTCGTCATTACACGTACGTATCTGAACAGTCCCCGCTTCCCTGATTTGAAGCCAACATATTCATGTGAAGCCCACCGACACCGCGATCTGGTACGGGCGTGCTCGTTCGGCCCGGAACCGACGAGCAAAGGGACACCACCATCTACTGTACAGAGTCCCGCAAGCTCTACCCTTCGAGGCCTCGGTTCTATTTGATGCGGCTGGGAGACCGCGGCTTTGTTCTCGGAGATCTTCCTGCTTGACCGGAGTACCTCGCAAGCCCTGTACGTACTGCTTCTGTGCTTCCTCGTACCAGTGCAGTATACGCTTGGGTTCCCACTTGCGAGCGGAACGGTTCCCTATTACGGGGGAACATAGTTAATAGGACCAAATATTGTCAGTAAAAATTGTTAAATATATAGGTTTTTGTGTATACCATAGGTCCTATTAACTATGGTCCCCCGTATTAGTAGTAGTTCGAGTACCTACCACGACAAATCTCGACGAACTCAAGTCGACTTCGGACGCGAACGGAGGAGGATTGAGGCGCACGTAAGGGGCCTCCATAGACACCGTCGGTGTCAACTCGGTGGTGCTTCGGTGGCGCGCGAGGGACAAAGGTCAATCCACACACCAACACAGCAACATCTATCCGAAGAAATAAGAATTCTGGCTAATGTAAGGGGACGCTTCGAGGAACACCGCTCTCAGAATGTTCTTTGCACCCACACACAGCAGTCGCGGCCCATTCGATAACGGAGAGACGCCGTCGCTTGCTTCGCTCGCTCCGACGTCTGGCTCCTCGGTAAAACAGTTGAAGGAGTGAGAAGCGTGACAGACGCCTTCGAGGCCTTCGAGGTCACACGCTCTTTTCCTGCATTGGGTCGTACTGCGTTGGCTTGTTTGCTATTACGGGGGGCCATAGTTAACAGGACCAACTATTGTTAGTAAAAATGGTTAAATATATAGGTTTTTATGTACACCATAGGCCCTGTTAACTAGGGTCCCCCGTAATAGTGAGAACGAAAAAAATACGCTCCATTTTTGTAAAAAATGTTTCTTCCTATGTACCTACAATATACCAGGGTAACAGTCTATTTTTACAGTGTTCCAAGCAACAGCGGGTAGTTCGACCATCTGCCACGAACCACGACCTGCTGTAGCTCCGTGAAGACCATCTGCCACGAACCACGACCTGCTGTAGCTCCGTGAACTCATGACGGCTTTGGACACGAACAGTCAGAAGATAAAACTGGTCATTAGGGGGCTCCATAGTCATCGCCCGTGTCGAAATCGGTGGTGCTTTGGTCGAGCACGGTGACAACACGGCACGGAGACAACCGCACGCACACACCAACACACGCGTGAAGAAAGTCGATGAGGCAAACAAAATCGCGCTATGGTTCGATTTTGGATCAAACCTTTTTCCGTACGTACTGTATGTACACACGCCCCTGGACCCGACTATCAAGTACAGCATTTTTCGTTCAAAATGGAGTAATATGTCGTCGGGCTGTCGCCTTCCTCGATTTTTTTTAGAATTTCATTGATGGTACCCTCTGCCCGAATTCTTTTCTAGCGCGTTGGCGCTAGAAAGGGCGTCCGGCTCCTCAGTTGAAATACCGCCAAGACATTTGAGTGTATCTACAGTATCATGCCATGCCTGCATACCATATCACCATGGCTACACCATCTAACGAACGAGATGAAAATGCCCATATACCGTGCTACCCTAGCTACACCACCCCACCAACAAGATGCATACCATACCACAACAAAACCGCTTCACAGATAGTCCATCTACAACTACTGCGGACAATGCGTGCCGGGTGTGTCATATCACCGTGGCTGACGAGTAAGTACACCATCCCACCAACGCTACACATATCGCATCCCAATAGCTGGAACTGCAGGCTTTCTTATCCCCGGGGATAGGGAAACAAACACATAAACAACCCCGGTTTTCACTGATAAGCCACCCGCCAGGTTCGTCACCGGCACCTACCTACTGCTTTAGGTCACTCTATGCCCATCGCTGGTCTCACCATGCCTGCAGAGGTGGCGCGAGATCGTTCCCACGTCAGCGCCTCCGAGATGTCTATCTGAGGCCTCTTCGTGGTCTGAAGCATCTCGAACCTCATCAGGGCCACCCCCGCAATGACCTGCCAGCCGCCGGGACGCAACACTTCATAGATCAGATCAGATCAGATCAGATAGATCCCCATTTCACTACTCGCCCTAAGCGCAGGACGGGTAGGCACAAAACTATGTGCAGGATGCAGGTCTCATTGGTCAAGGCCGGCCTGTTTCGGCCGCCCGAAAGTTTTTTTTTCTTCTTTTTTTCGGAAAAACGCCACCAAAACACGCGGCGTGACTGTCCCTGCCGACCTCAAGCCCCTCCCAAAGGGATGGACTTAGAGTTCGGTCAGGCCTGGGGCCGGGTTGGTCTGGGCCGACGTGTAAGGTTGAAATTGACGACCACTTTTCAATATCTCCAGCAGCTCCTTCGGGGAAGACAGATTCCTGACTATGTTTTCATCCGCAGGATCTGAATCAAGGTATTGTGTATGTAATACATACCTGGTACAATGTTTTTTAGGGCGGGATCTGCGGCATACAGAGTCCTGATCCATTCGATCTGCGAGATCTGCATCCAAATATCTAGATGTTGTTTTTGCGGGTGGGATCTGTGTAACACAGCTCTTGCGCACGTGTTTTTCCCGGTGACATCTGCGCGGCACAGCTCTCGTTACACGACAGATCACAACGGGAAAGGTTGGGTCTATAGATGATCTACAGCAGCACGGTAGATGGTCTACAGCAGGATCGTGGTTCTCTACAAGGTGTGCAATGTTTTGACACCAGGGGTTGGCAGCAGCAGCACGCGCGGAGGGGACGGGCATGGGGATGGGGACGGGTAGGCAGAGCCAGTCGTGGCCGAACAAAAGTTACCAGGAGTAGTTGCGAAATAAATACGGAAATTGCCCGAACCAACTACCATTACTGCTACGTACTATCACCGCCACCAACAACAACGGCATCAGCAGCAGCAACCACCCCTACCACCACCGCTACAAAATGACCACGGACTCCTTCGTCAGAGAGTTGATGTGAGAACAACAACAATCACAACCACCTCCGAAAGCATACAAAATATCATCCCTACTATCAACAACCCAACCTAACCGTCAGCCTAACCCACCACCAACACTACCAGACCCCCCCACCACCACCATCACCAATACCACCACCACCATCACCACAATCACCATTCCCCTCCCCCTGCCCCCCCCCCCCCTTCAAACTGTAAATGCTCCTATGATATGAAAAGCACCGCCCGCTCCGCCTTGCATCACCTTGCCGCCAAAGTCTAGCTCTTCACGCCCGATAAGTCTCAGCTCGGGCGGAAAGCTAACACCCCCCCCCTTCCCCCTCCCACCACCGCCCCCACCCCCGCCGCCACCGCCACCACCGCCACCACCACCACCGTCACCGACGCTGCTGGCGCTCCTGCCGAACCCCACCGAATCTTCCACAAACTGCTTCGGAACTGAGAAAGCCGCAGCGCAGGCTCTGTTGAGTTTCGCCGCTTGGTCGTAACCAGCCTGTTCTCGATAAACACACACACGAAAAGAGAGAGAGAGTAGAGAGAGAGAGAGAGAGAGAGAGAGAGAGAGAGAGAGAGAGAGAGAGAGAGAGAGAGAGCTAGGGCCCATCAGGGCCAAGCTGGGGGCAAGCTACGGCTAAGCAGGGCCAAGCTTCGAGATCAGCTCAGACACAAAGCAGGGCTAGTCAGGGTCGATCAGGGCCGACCAGGGCCAACAAGGGCCAAGCAGGACAATAAGGGACAAGCAGAGCCAATCAGAGCTAAGCAGGGCCAAGCAAGACCAAGCTGTGGCCAATCATGGAAAAGCAGAGCCAACCAGACAAGGCCAATCAGGGCCAAGCTATACTGTAGGGCCAACCACGGCGAACAACAGTCAATCAGGGCCAAAGAGCGTCAATCAATTCAAGCGAATCAAGACCATTCGCGGCCAACCTTAGGCCAATCAGAGCAAAAGCGGAGTCAATCAGGGTGAACCAAGGCCAATCAGGATAAACAACAGCCAACGAGGGCCAATGAGGGCCAAGCAGCGCCCAATCAGGGCCAACAAACAGCAGGGTCGACCAAAGCAACCAGGCTCCACAAGGCTCGACCAGGACCGATTACGCCCGACCTATAGCCGATCAAAAACCAGGGCAACAAGTCCGAGAGCGAAGTGGTTTGAAAAGGGTGCTGCCGCCAAAGGGGAAATACTGGAGGTACGTAAAAATAAAACTACTGGCGAATATACTGGCCGACTTAAATCAGTAGATTACTACTGCCAGTAGACTACTACTGCCAGTACATACTACGCCAGTGCCCAGCCCTACTGATAAAGGCATATTTTTTCAACTGGGGAGCTACCGGACCCAGCCAGTATCGTTTGTTTTCACACATGTCTCTTACGTTAACCTACTACCTGGTACCGTATATGCATATAGGCCATGGACGGGATTTTGCTCGTCGGCTTACTCCTTTTCGGACCGACAAATAGCGACAAAAAACAATGAATAACTCTAGTCTTACCCCCCGCCGTCTACGAGCGGCGTGAGGGGTCCGCAAGCACGGAGCAGGATCAGGCTGCGGCCGTGCGGTACAATTCCTTTCACCAACCATTGTAACTCGGGACACCAACCATTGCATCATCCCCCGAATCATCACGCGGTGGTCGTCGCTGTATTCGTCCCTTTGGGACCGTCAACCCCCTCCTCCCCCTGCTCATGGCCAAACGACTACGGCCATGCCTGATAACGAGTGCACCCCCCCCCCGGGTGGTCGATGGTCAAATGAGACTAAGGCAAGCAACAAAAATGAGTACGCCCCCCCCCTCCCCCCCTCCCCCGTCTGAACGATGCCCCGAGGGGGTTGATCAAGCGTACACTTTTCCCTTTTTATCCCTTTTAGGACCGCAGTGCCGTTTTGAGGACAAACCACTCAAATTATAAGTAATTTGTCTCCAAAACGAGACTGCGGTACTAAAAGTGATGCCGTTTTTTTTTGTGGTGACACTCTGTCCCGATACACATGGCCTGTTTCATTGAATATAATAGTACAAACGTTCATTACACTAAGGGACATAGTGGTATATAAAGTTTTCGTCACGTGGTGAGCCTCAGGAAAATTGCAGGCCTCCACCGGAACATGCGTCAGCGGCAGCAGCAATAACAGCAGCAGCAGCGGCAGCAGCAGCAGCAGCAGCGGCGGCAGAAAAAGACGCGTTCTCACCTGAAATATCGAATGCGACGAACAGAAGGGCTGCGTCGCGACGATATGGGTCGCGCCGGCCCCAAACTTCCGCGCCCACTCCCCGTACTCTCTCGACCGCAGGACCTCCGCGGGAGCGAGATGCACAAGGCAAGGCGCCACCCCAACACCTCCCCCCGCCCCACCACCACCACCACCGCCACCGCCACCACCACCACCCCCACCACCACCATCACCAGTGGTGTTAGCGCTGTCCTTAGCGTACAGGCGGTCCCAAGCAGGGTGGGACACAAGCGAAGGGGTGAGCTCCACCGACGGACAGCCGATGATCAGCACCGGCGCCCCTGATCGAGGCGGCCCAAGGACCTTGGTGTTCGTAGTGCGTGGGGAGGGGAGAGGGTGGAAGAAATCCGTCCCCGGGGGGGGGAGAAGGGAAGGGGGGGCAGGGAGGGGGGGTAGAAGAGGCGGTAGCAGATAGATTAGCCATTTGAGGGAAAAAATAAATCGGCGCAAGGGTGCGGTGGCAGCGAAGAGAGCGACCCCAAATGGGGGGTCGGAGATCGATGCATCTAACATCACATTGACCGCCCAGCCGAAACAGACACACAACCAACCGACAAAATTATTAACAACCAACCGAGCGACCAATCAACCAACCAATCAAAACGACCAACCGATACGATTAATCGACCGACCAACCAACCAACCAATCAACCAACTAACCAACCAACCAATCAATCAACCAACCAATCAACCAACTAGTCTGGCTATGCGGCGTTTTCAAGCAGAGGCGGCGACGCGCACCCACACGCCCGACGGCGGCAAACCTCGAGCCAATAAACTAGGAGCTCCCACTATCTTTGCGTGGCTCAAAGAGGCGTTTAACTTTGCACAGGAGTACGACCACTTTTCAGCGCTCGATTTTTCCTGAACGGCAAGGTTGCCGAACACGAACACCGTTCAACAAGGTGTTCTCGCAAAAAGGGTCTGGTCGAGAGCCTCTCCGGCGGGGAAAAAAAAAAAAAAAAAAAAAATGTTCCGACTCTAGCACCCCTCTTTACCGTTGTCAACACAAACACGACCGCCGAAATAGACGACCGCACCCCTCTTTAAACTCGAACGCCCTTTTACATTTACGGTATGTGCCGTCGCACTTTGCATGTAGCAACACGAGCGTGCCACGATATTTGGCACATACCCCTTTAGCACCGCAGTCCCGTTTTGGGAACAAACTATTTGAAATTTGACTGGTCTGTCCCCAAAACGGGACTGCGGTTCTAAAAACGACCGCTACGCTGCGCCGCTCTGCACGTGGCTCACCTGAGACGGCCTCACAACCGTTCCGTCTTGGAGGGTGATGTCTTCGCCCTTCTGCAGGTTGCCGAACATTGGGCCCTGCCCGACGTAGTACATGCAGCACAAGGGGATTGAAGAAAAAAAAACGGTCGGTTGGAGATAGTAAGGAGCAGCGACGAAAGCGTTGGAATGTTAGACGAGAAAAAAAAAAGGCAGAACAAAAGAGAAACCAAACCAAAAAAATCAAAACAAAGCAAAAACGAACCAAACGGCGTCCCCGGTGGCTTGGTAGGTGGTCCGCGTGCCTATCAAGATCAATTTCGTGGGTTCAAGTCTCACCGAGTGCATGCCCGTGGTTTTTTCTTGCAAAAAAGAAATTGATTAGCGGAAAGCGCGAGAGCGTGAGTTAGCTACATTCGATGAAAATCGACGAGCAGTGGGAATGCTGAACCCTATGCGCGACAAAAACTAAAGGCACGTACCGGGGGGGGGAAGGGATGACACCTGTGACCACGGCTTGTCTAGAAGCTCGTTGAGGGTAAAACCTCCCACGAGTAAAGCTGGAAAGTAAAAGTAATGTTGGGAAGAAAAAAAAAAAAAAAAAACTTGGAACAATACCAAAACAATGACAACTAGACAACATCAACACTATTATAGGCCAAAACCAAACCTGAACAGAACACAACACACAGGACAAAGCAACAGCGAATGACGTGATAAGAAAAGGAGAGTTGACACCATACAGCACAAAACAACATAACACAACACAAAACAAAACGAAGAACAAAAAAAAAAATCGAGGAAACCAAAAGTGAGCTCCGCGTCGCATCTCGTCGCATGGCGGCAAGTTGGCCTGCACAAGCGTGTGCGCACACGCCCACGTATATTCAATACGCCGGTCGGAGACATAAAATAAACGTCAAAAACACTATGGCGGCGGTTTCTTCCGCGAGCTGCGGAAAAAGCCGGGGGCGGACGCTCGAAAATCATTTTGTGCTGTACGACAAACACTCGCGGTTGTACCCTGCCCTAACTTACCACCCTACCAAACCCTACCGCACCGTACCGAACCGAACCGTACCGTATCGTACTCTACTGCTATACCCTACCCTACCGTACTGCGCCCTACCCTGCCAAATGGTACCGTACCGCACTACCTTACCTTACCTTACCTTACCTTACCTTACCATACCAACCTACCGTACCTTACCCTACCCTGCACTTCCGCCCACCCTACCCTACCATAATCGTACCGTACCGTACGACCCTACCCTACCATACTAACCTACCCTACCCTACACTGCACTCCCGCCCCACCTTAACCTAACCGAACCTTTTACCCTACCCCACCCTGCCCTTACCATACCCTAGCGAACCCTACCTTATCGTGCCGTACCGTACCCTACCCTACCCTACCGTACTAAACTGAACCCTACCGTGTGGTACCGTACCCTACTACCCTACCCTACCCTACCAATCAACCATCCGTACCCTTCCACCCCATCCTACCCTACCTACCACCCTACACTATGGCACGCGTTAAAAGATAGCACACACCCTGGGACGAAGTTTCAAGCTGATTTACTCTCAACAGCGGAGAGGGTTCAAACGCAGAGCGATACGTCTTTCGAAATATCTCGGAGGAGAAACTTCCCAACGCCGCAAGTTTTCGCTGTGTGTGTGTGTCCCCGACCCTAGTTTCGGAGAAACTCGCCTCGGAAAAAATCGTTCGTGCGGGTGTGTTATCTTGCGGTTATACGGTACCCTACCCTACTCTACCCTACTCTACCCTACCCTACCCTACCCTACCCTACCCTACTCTACCCTACCCTACCCTACTCTACCCTACCCTACCCTACCCTACCCTACTCTACCCCACCCTACCCTACCCTACTCTACCCTACCCTACCCTACCCTACCCTACCCTACCCTACCCAACCGTAGAGTAGCGCATACCACGTGCTTACCTTCGGAACCTTGAGTTCCAAGGCCTTCCGCACGTCAAACTTTCCCGGCAGAGACGGCGCTTCGCACACATAGCACACGCACCCTACCGGGCCCTTACTCTCAGCGGCGCCCCCTCCCCCCTCCCCTACCGAGACACGCCCATCTTCTCTACGCATACCCCCTCCCGCGGCGTCTCCGTCCGGCCCCGCAGGGGGGTCTCCTCGGGCGCGCTTGGGGGGAGGGCTACTGCCGGTCGATCCTCGGGGGTGGGTATTGCCTGCCGTTGAGGCTGCAGAGGCGGTGGTGGCACCGGGGCCGGGCAGACGGATGGGGACCTGGGAGATACGCATCTGATTGTGCTGGTATGTGGTCTCCGTCTGTTGTCGGAAAGAAGTGGCGGCCGCGTGAGGGAGGAGGGGGGGGAGTGGGTCAGAGAGGGGGGAAAGGGGAGGGGAGGGGGGAGAGGCGGGGGTTCGGCGACGTTAGTTCGACATGAAGCGGAATAAATAACCCTTTGAGGACTGCAGTCCCGCTTGGGGGACAAACTACTTAAAAATTTGACTGGTTTGTCCTCAAAACGGGACTGCAGTCCCTACAAACTCAAAATAATAATCAGAAACGCCAAGCGCCAAACCCAACCAAACCAATCGAACCAACTGAGCAACTAACAAACCACTCTGATTGGCTGCGAGCTCCCTGAGGATCGAGTTGGAAACAAGTTACTCCAGGCGAGTTATCCCCTCTAGAACTACATCCACGTTTTCTTTGGGGCAATCGTTTTGACAGTAGCACTGTTTAACGATCTACCGAAAACAAACGACCCACCACGCACCAAGGAAAGGCGGGGGGGGGGGGTTCTATCAGTAAAATCTGTCACCTGTACGTAATGCCGGGGATCACTATTGAATAGTCACAACACAATACTCGTACGTATTGCACAATGGTCGTACGTACTGCTGTGTGCAGTAGCACAGCAGTAGTATATATTCGCACGGCACGCTTACAGCGCATGTTGACCAACTAATTCAACAACCAAATCGAAACCTCAACTCGACAACCCGTCAACAAACCAACCGAACAATCAACGAGCTAAATCAACCAACCACCAAATAAAACCAACGAACTGAATCCAACAAACTAAACCCACCACACAACCTACCAACCCACGAAGGAACGAGCGAGCGAACGAGCCAACCAACCAGGAACCCAACCAACAAAACAACCAACCAAGAAACCAACCAACCAACCAACCAACAATCAAACACCCCCTACCTCAGCCCCCCCTCCCCCCCCCCCTCTTTCCCTCCCCCCTCCCATCCCAACCCCCCACACCCCCCACCTCTTCCCAACCTCCAAACCTCGCGCACTCATAAAAACAATGCAAGTTTCGTGTCACAAAAAGCACACACACACAGCAGACGAAGGGCAACGCGCGGGAGCAAACAAAAAACACTCACCCTAACAGCCTCCACACCGACGCGAAAATCGTCCCGCCTTATGAAATGCCTCGTGGCCCTATAGAACTCCGACAGCCCCGGAGGACCGTGGAGGGTCAGCGAATGGGAGCCGTCGGTGGTGGCCGCTTTCTCGCCCCGCCCTCCCTGGGTCGCGTCGTGCGCATTTGGCGCCTTATTTTTTATGTCAGACAGAGTAAGCACTAGACCTTTTTTTTTCGGTCGGGGTCGGGGAAAGTTCCAGTAAAAATTCCGGCACCGGTCGATCGTCGGGAGGGAGAGAGGGAAGCGGGGGGGGTGCGGCCGGACGGACGGACGGGGGGGGTTGAGGTATCACTTTCGAATAAGCCACACCTGTTTTTTTTTTCAAGTTGAATAGATAAACCTGGTGTAACCTAAAACAGGACTCGTCTGTCAGGAAGAAACCGTGAGGGGTGTGAACACCGATGCACCACGATGACAGCTCACGTCGAGGCATGGCACGTCTCGAAAAGCATGTTATGGCGTGCACGCACTGCTGGTGCACACCAACATTACTACGAAAAAATACCCTTCCGCAAGCCGTTCTTGCCTCCAACGCGCAGTAAGCTCCCACCAACCCACCCCTGAGAGCCGCTGTGGGCACACGACACTCCCAACTCGATCGTTCATTGGCTCAACATATCCTTCCTATCTATTACGCACGGACGGTGTTCATCAGTGCCGCCGTTCAACATCGTGAGATTGAGACATCACAAAATTGGACACAACAAGGGGGGGGGGGGCGGGGGTTTGGGTGGGAGATGAGGGGTAGCAGGTGGGGTGGGCTAGGGCTCTCGTTAACAGGCGCGACGAGAGAAAACGAGAGACCGGCATCGTTCGTGGCTTTCCGGGTAGAGGGTGGCGGGCGCACGGGGGTGGGGAGAGGGTGGAGGGGGGGGGGGCTGGGTCGACAAGAAACCACTGCATTTGTGTTGCACTGTCCTTGAAAAAAAAAAATGATATTGCCAAAAATCGACAACAAAGACACTGGAACCACGTCTGCCGCCGTTTTTTTTTTTTCGGGAGCTTTTCGTTTTTGTGCTCCAGCTCCGAACGTTTCCATCGAGCCAAAAATTGGCGGGGCAGACATGAGCTCCTTGGTGCACTCCCGTGAGTGTGCCAAAGCGACAACACTTTTAGTGTCCTCCTTCATACCGGACCTCTTCGCTGAAGTTTGAAAATGTGGTTCCAGGCGCTTGAACTTTCGTTTTTTTGTACTGTAGCCAAGTATTATTCGTCTGCTGTAGAACAAGAAGGAGAAACGTACTCGCAGCCTCTGGGTTCTCCTCCTTCGTTTAACAGCAGAACAAAAAAAACTGGCGACAGTACAAGAAACTGAAAATTCAAGCGCCTGGAACCACATTTTCAAACTTCAGCGACGAGGTCCGCCCCGAAGGAGGACACCGAAGGTGTTGTCGCTTTGGCTGTGCACCAAGGCTCATGTCTGCCCTGCCAAATTTAGGCTCGATGGGCACGTTCGGAGCTAGAGGAGACAAACGAAAAGTCCTCGGAAAAAAAAAAAACGGCGGCAGACGTGCTTTCTTCCAGTGTCTTATGTTGTCGGGACTTTTTTCTGTGTGTTTCGTGGGCAGTGCAACACAGGTGATGAGCGGTTCAAGATACGAGAGCGGCTGCTCAAGCTATCAAGGACTTGACTTCGGACACTTGTTTTAATTCGGCTAGCTCTCTGGGCTCCACTCTCGACAAACACCTACATATAGCACCAGGGGCGATCCCGAGGTGGTGTTATAATCCTTTTCAATTACCGCAAAACACATCCCACGCAAAATCCCAAGCGGCTTTATCCCCCCCAGCAAACGTGGGTGTAGGGGAAGCTCTAAAACGAGGGGGGGGGGGTGAAACTAACGGCACGTGGCTTGACAAAGGATGCATACACACGTCGCAAAAAAAGACTGCTCGACCTCCCACCGATCGTTCGACGCTACTGTGACACGATGTATGGGCACCAACGCTTCGGCCAAGGTATCCCTGGGACTGAGGAATTATAGTTGTCCAATGTCACCGGGAATAGCACTTGTGTTTTTGCGTTTGTTTTCGTTGTGCGCCTAGGCCATGCGATACAGACACATAGCTTACCGGGTTGCGCTATTTTTACGGGGGACCATAGTAAATAGGACCTACGGTACACACAAAAAAACTACATATTTCCCCACTTTTACCAACAATATTTGGTCCTATTTACTATGGTCCCCCGTAACAACTAGTTTCTCTCAAAGTAAGCTTCTGGGTACAAAGGTACAATGGACCTTCCGAACTGAAAAGCACCGAGAATATATTCTATGGATACTACTACGGGGGACCATAGTAAGTAGAACCAAATATCGTTAGTAAAAATAGGGAAATATATAGGTTTTTGTCTAACGTAAGTCCTATTTACTATGGCCCCCCGTAATAGGTGCCGTCTCCACCGAAGCACCGCCTCATCTACCAATAGGGGGAAGCACTCCGAAAGCGACGACAAGCAAAGAGAGCCACAGCAATGGCACCGCATAGCTATATATATATATATATATCTTGGATTGCATAAACAAGTGATACAGACAGATATATACATGGGTACAAAAAACGCCTTTGAAGGGGGAAAGGGGATGGCGCGGGGGAGGCTCACCAGGCAAGCCTCCCAAGGTGTCAGAGTTGAGGTGCGTGTAGAAGGCATGCTCCGTCTTTGCAATGCGAATGCCGTGCTCCATGCAAATCCGCTGGGTGCCTTCGCCAGTGTTGAACAGAAACCTGCGTGTGAAGTATGAATAGTCGTCAGGGAGGCATCCAATTCGGGCAGTCAGCCGCGAACGCTCGTACTATTAATAGTGCTTGTTGTGACTCGCGCTCGAGAAGGTTTATAATATTGGCGCGAACCAAGGCTAAGGTTGCTGGCTGGCTGGCTGGAGCCGATAAATAGTTGGCAGTAACGCTCGGTCAGTCGAGAGGGAGGAGAGGTTGGAAGGGGGAGGGGGGGGGAGGGAAGGAGGTAGTGAGGGGGTGAGGGAGGGAGCGAGGGCGGGAAGGATGGAGGGAGGGACGGAGGGAGGAGGGAGGGCTGGATGAAGGGAAGAAAGGGGGTAGGAAGGGGGGGAGGGGGGAAGAGAGGGAGGGGGCGAGGGGAGCAGGAGGGAGGGGGGGGTGGAGAGAGAAAGGAGGGAGGGGGAGAGGGAGGGAGGGATCGGGGCACCTTTGCGCTCGAGCGAAGTTCAACCACAGCAGTACCGTTTAACACGCAAGATCACACACCCTGGGACGATTTTTCAAAGCAAATTTCCCCGAAATAAGGGGGGGGGGGGGTGCACGTCCAGAGGAAATGGTGGCTTCGGAAATATCCGGTCGAGATGTTCCCATAGACGCATCGCTCGGCGTTTGTTTGCACTCTCCACGTTGTCGATAAAATCAGCTTGGAAACCCGTCGGCATACTGCTTGCCCCCCTTGGCGTGCACTGGGTTGAGTGATACTGCTGCTGCAATGGACGAGGACGCAGCGCAGCAATGATAGAAGACAGGCCCACGGGCGGGGCGGCAAAATACACCCACGAACGACGGCGGGCGAGGTCATACGCACCGCCCAGTGGCCAGCAGCGCGTACCAATCTGCCCAGGCATTATTAAATAGGGCAAGTGTAGTCTTAATGTAAGTACCAAAACGGTCCCTAGGTTTACTGACACAATAATCACGCACGCGGAGGTACCCCTTGGTTGGTTAATACCGACGTTTCGGGGTGTCTCATTGGTCAACAAAACACACGCGTGTGTGCACCCTGCTCCCCTTCCCACCCCGACCTGATTTCGCTTGGACCTGTGAGTCCTCCAAGCTGGCCCTGGGTTGTATAATTACGATTAGCCGCCGGAAGGGCCGAACCAAGCACCTTCTGATCCCACTCCGACCAAAGGGTCGAGGGTCGGCCACAGCGCCACACAGCCAAGCACAGCCAGCAAACAATTCAGTCGAACAAGCTCTGAACTACTCGCGGTTGTCGACTCGTCGACCCTGGTAGCATGCATGCAGGGGAGTCATCGGCCACTACAGTACAAACTCATCCCGGGGGAAATAATGGAAAACGCGCGGACCGTTATCACGAACTTAGTAAGGTAGAGTATCGACCGATCGGTTGAACTCACAGCTGACGTGCCTTTTTTTGTTTCTTTATTCTTGAAAAAAAAAAAAATGCCTGTGAAATGGCTTGTTGGCAGAGATGCAGCGTGGGGAGCACAGCCGTCTGCCGCTCACAGCAGTGCCGTCTGCCGCTCACAGCAGTGCCGGTATGGTCGTCTGGCGCATCATATCATACCGGCAGCACTATGCGAGCACAGGGACCAATACTGCTGCACCCTCATTGTCACCGCCATCTGCAACTTGAGACTATTATACACACTTTTAATACCGGTACTCTGTCCACGCACAGACACAACCGGTATAATACTACTGCTGGTGCCGTAGTGCAGGCTCGACGACCCGAGAGCTGGTCTGGTAGCACAGCCATGTACGACGGCTGCTCCGGCGTAAAAGTGCAAGTAGTGGACGGTTCAAAGTGTAAATAAGGTTGATTGACACGATGGGTCGTTGTGGTATGGTCAGAGGGTAGACTGGTTCTGGGGTGCGGTTGGTTGTGGAAACAGCGATTCGAAACAGAGCCCTCTCTTTGGGTCCACGGCCCAGGTTCTGGGCAGAACACTCTCGATCTCACGTCAGTTGTGGAATCGGAGAAAGCACTCGCTACCATTCGACAGAGAAGCGCGTGGGTGGTGGGCTAGAGTCCGAGACAAAGGCACAGGAAATATCCTTGGTCTGTGGAGATATAGAGCGTTGCCATCATGAGCCAGCACTGCCAATGTGCAACCTGGAGTGAAGAACACAAGGCTGGCGTGCCGTCGTTTGCCTTCGCGTACCTTTCATGGGTTGTCCCGAGGACCACGCAAGCGGAGGAGTCAGGTGTCTCCACACTAGCGAGCTGAATCCAGGCTGCCATCTCCTACTCCTGTGGCTCTGGCAGGCGCTGGTCGCTGCTGCTGGGTTGCTCGTTGCTCGCTGGCTTGCTGGAGGGTGGAGGGATTCCGAGAAACGAGAAGAACGCTTCAATACCTCTATAACACCGTGTATCGGTGTAACGGCAAAATCAGAAGTATTCAAATATTGAACACGACGAGCTCACGAGTCATGGGTACGTACAAGTGTACGGGTACGAGTACAGAAGCAGTGCGAGTACGTACGTACTGCTGCTGTGCTGCTGTGCACGGCTGTAGGATTTCTCGTACGTGCATAAATAGTGAGGATCGTGATGAGCATAGAACACGCGCGACCTATATTTTTTACTTTCAGTTTGCACTAAGAAATGAGTAAACTCGTCCAGGCCAGGCGACACGTACGTATGATACACCTGCTGTACGATATTCACGTACGTACGGTACACCTCAGCTTGCTGTACGATATTCGATAAAACGAAACCCCTACGTAACTTACGCGCGCGAAAGACGGCTGATTGCTGGGAACAAGCCCAAAACAATGATACAGGGTCTCACGTGACAACTACTTACGCGTGCTAGTACCGCATCAGATGAAAGACCCAACCATATACCTTACCTTGAGACATGAAAAGGACGAGGGGGGCGACACGGGCTACATACCATGCGTGCGCGTCTGTTTTTTTCGCGTCAACGTTTCTCAATATTAAGTGAAGGCTTCCGCACGCACGCCAACCTTTCGAGCACGTATAAAACTCATCGCATTGCATCAGCTATATCGATAGGAGTCTTACTCCCCCCCCCCCCCCCCGCCCCGCACATAGTAAACCCATTGCTGTCTCTGGAAGTGCCCACGCCAGAAATTAAATTAGCCGGCGTCCCCGGTGGCTTGGTAGGTGGTCCGCGTGCCTATCAAGATCAATTTCGTGGGTTCAAGTCCCACCGAGCGCACATGTTCGCAGGGACTTTTTCTTGCATGAAGAAATTGATTAGCGGAAAGCGCGAAAGCGTGAGTTATAGCTACATTCGATGAAAGTCGACGAGCAGTGGGAATGCTGAACCCTATGCGCGAAAAAAAATAAAGGCACGCACCGGGGGGGGAAAGGGTAGACACCTGTGACCACAGCTTGTCCAGAAGATCGCCGAGGGTAAAAACCTCCTACGAGCTAGGCTGGAAAGTAAAAGTGATGATAAAAATAAAATAAAAATGATCCTGTCATCCATATGCAAGAAAATCCGCCTCTAAAGCGATTTTTAGTAGGATGCAGCTCACCCTTCCTGCGACTCGCTGGACACCTCACGGCGCTTCGCGCTTGGTGCAAGCAATGTCTGTCTGGTCGGTGAAAACCCGACGTGCTCCATCCCGGCATTGTAGGGATGCGAGGGTCTATGTTCATACGACTACGGCCATGCATGATAATGAGTACACCCCCCCCCCCCGCCCCGCATGGTACATGTAGATGCGCGGGTTGTCGAACGTGTTCTCGCGATGGTGAGAGAGGCAGAACCGCTGTACTGTAGTTCCATTCGTTTCACCGTTGATAATGTCCCCTTTTGACCGTTACCTTGTTGTTTCGCCTTCCTTGGTAGTCGGCCGCGATTGCAAACATATTGAACTGCTGGTGCTGGAAGGTATTCAGTGCCAACAGTTTTCCTACTGCTGTACACTGGTCAGCATGTTTTTGAAGGATTTTGAATTTTGTTTTTTTGTTGTCGGTGGGAAATTCCTGGTCGACCCGTCCGGTGTTGTCCTCCATAGGGCCGTGTTATAAGGATTACCCTGGGCTGGGTAATCGATCGGTCTTCTACCCCTATAGCTCAGTAGGTAACACCTGCGCCTTTGACGTCGTCCAGGTCACGGGTTCGAACCTCACTTCGAACGTTTCTTTTTCAGAAACGCTTGCGCGTGCACTTAAAAAACACATCTCCCTGGTTCCCCAGGACCTAGGTAATGAAGCGGGTAGGTCAGCGTACGGACGTATGCGGTTCCGACGCCCCAAAGATCCCGACGTTCAAAGGTGGGGAGAGCGTTATAAGGATTACCCTGGGCTGGGTAACCGATCGGTCTTTTACCCCTATAGCTCAGTAGGTAGCCCCTTCACAGCCGTGATGTTACTTTTCGGATAAATAGAAAAATCACGATGACCCGGGGATGATGACAACGCCGGGTGGAGGTTCAAGGCGGGGTTGGCGTGTATGTAAGGTGGCGGCGCTCACCGGTGGTTTTTATGGTGTTGCCTTGATCTGGGTTGTAGGCGATGGGTTAATTTTACCAACAGCCCAGCAGATTAAATATATTTTGACACTATGGTGTCTGGCGTTTGACAGTTTGTGGATTACTCACACACGTATTTGCGCGCAGTCTTATTCACACCTCACACACGTACCAGGTATTTGAGCATCCACGCTCGAAGGTACGGGGGCGGCGACGGTTGAGGGCTTGGGATACTGATACGAGCCACAAGCGAGTGAATGACGACGTTGTTATGGAGGGGGAGGGGGGGGAGCACTCATGGTTATATGCATGGCTGAAGTCGTCGAAAAATAGACCCTCGCATCCCTACGTACACTGCCGGGGCGGGGCACGCCGAGGTTTGACCGACCAGGCAGGCATTGCTTGCACCAATAAGTGCGAACGCAGTGAGGTGTTTGGCGAGTCGCATGAAGGGTGAGCTGCATCCTTTTTAGAACCTTTTGTGAAAAAGACTTGCATCGGATGACAGCTTCGAATTGAATGATTTGTTTTTTTATGTGGTCACTTCCAGAGACAGCCTTGCACTATGTAACTACCTCGTGGGTACCTTACTTACTGTACACCTGGTACACATTACGTGATACGACTATTCCTCTTGTTCGGTGTTGAGGTTGTCTACCCCGTCTAAATGTTCTATAACTCGATCGCCACAGTGATGACCACCAAAAATGAAATAAAACAAACAAACGGTACCACCCTCTGGTTGTCTAGCGCACGCAGTGAGAGGCATGTTTTACGACGTCGTGGCCAACCGAGGGGGGGGTTCAAAGCGGAGTGACGTGTACGGTGGTGGCAGCGCTCACCGAACTAAGACTCGTTCACGGAGAACAGGGATACTGCCGCAATTCACACCGCTTGCTACGGCGCCCGCAGCCTACAAAGCCAAATTAATAGAGGCAAAACTGTCGAGCGATTGCGTAAACAGATACCACTGAAGCACGAAATAGGCTGGTTCTGGTGCTGTGCGACAGGAAACAACGATGGCAGGTCCCGCGCAAGGCTTACCACTGGATAAGGAGGCCTTGGCGAAGCGTCAGATAAGGAGGCCTTATATTTTTCCAAGGGGCACGTCGGTATAACCCACGGGGTACACGCATTACCAAGGTATGTCGCACGAAGCTCAGCCCAAGCACCGCCAAGAAATATAACATGGGTTATCCAGCCCACCGCTCGTAAAAGTGCGGAAGAAGTCGAAGAACGCATACACACACCCGACATTCGAGCATACCAAATCGTGAGGTTAACAACGAAAAACGTTTTCACAAGTCCCGTCCTATCACGGGGGACCATAGTAAAGAGGACCAAATATTTTTAGTAAAAATAGGTAAATATATAGGTTTTTGTGTAGACCATAGGTCCTATTAACTATGGTCCCCCGTAATACTAACAACGCAACTACAGATACAGATATATGGGATGCTGGCCATACGCCCGGCCCATGGAGGCACAAAGAGGAAAAGTCGCAAACAAGCGCGACAGAGCAGTCGAAATTTACCCGCTGAGACCCTCGCGGCCCCCTCTCCACTCGTCTTCCGAGCAACAATGAAACTTCCAGAAACATTGGCGAAAAAGTGTGTTCCTCGATGTATTCCGACGGCCCCAACAGATAGGCAAGCCCCGCGAGGCAAAGAAAAAGCACCATATGCGTGAGCAGCCTATACATCGACGTCTGATCTGCGCCAATATGCAGCTGACACGCCAGCGACACAGTTACACTGTCAATAGGGGAGGTGCCTGATGGAACAAAAAATAGTCGACCACGACACGAAGACATTGAGACACGCTGGAGGCACCTGCAGGTCAGGTGTCACACGAGGTGGAAGGCGGACAGGGAAGCCCTCTGTTTTACGCATTTACGCCCTAGAGGCTCGACGAATCAGCGGACAACCCGAAGACAATGGACGATACAACGAGACACTGAACGACACCAATACACTGAACAACACAAAGTACGCTGAACGAACGCAACGGCACTGAACAACTCAACGACACTTGACAACACAAAGACAGGGGGAGAACACAAAAACGCCACACCATCATCACTCTATTGTAGTAGGCGAACCCCCGCTACCAGGGTAACGCTCACGTGGTTTGCGGTCTGCATTGGACAAAGCGAATGATAAACGATACGCCCTAGCAGGGTGGTGTTGTCGTGCTTTTGGCTCTGCGGCGAAGAGCACCAATACTAAACTTTTACCAGGTACCTGGTGGTAGGCTACACCCCGCCAGCAACATAGCACTGGGCGTGCTCTAGGCTCTACATAACAAAAGAGCCGTCACACCTCCTCACTCAAGGCCTCAGCAAAAAATGAGCGGATGCGGTCATTCACGCCGCCTTCGTAGGCGCGCGTGGGCAGCTGTACTAGTCTAAACTGCCCGTGGATCGGCGGGGCCATTTTCATTTACCTATCCACACACGGTGCACCCCAATGCGAAAACAATCGCAATTGCGTAGTAGAAGAAAAAAAATAGCGGACGCCTAAGGCACAAATAGAACATGAGTAGAAGGCTGTCGCAACAGCGTAGGCTGGAGAGAGAGAAAACCCGCAAGCGCGAAGGTACATGTGCGCACTCTCGGTTTCCCCCCCGAAAATCGTTGACGTGACACGCTAACATACACAGGCAAACCGACAAGAGCGCACACAATTGAACAAACGAGAGAACGCACAGGAGAGCATACACAAGGGAACATCTCCTAGAACGAGCAGAACACGAAAGACAACAAACGCGCAAACACACAAAACACACGAACACAAAACGCATCCCACACTCGTACGTAGCGCGCCGGCTGTACGAATGGAAGGCGACGCGGCAGCTGTCGAGGGAGCAGAACAGCTTGACCGGTCTCCCATCTATCGTTTTCTTTTTATCCGACCCGTGGTGTACGCACTGACCCCCCCCCCTCCCATAAGAAAAACCTTATCCGAGACAATAGCGAAATATTGCACCACCGTCACCGCGCCCGCAATCCTCCCTCCACACGTCACCATTCCCAGCGAAGTAGACAGGAGAAACTTTAGCTTGGGCGCGCGAATACCTCTATGGGCCTAAATATACCGATTTTAGTGTGTGGGGACGCGTGTGGGGGGTGTACTCAGGGAAGGCATGGCCGTAGTCGTATGACCATAGACGCGAGCATCCCTGCGTACGATACCGGAATGGAGCACGTCGGGTTTCAACCACCATCCGTTGCATTATATGATACCTGGTACCTGGTATAATTTTGTTTTCCAGCGACCTTGAGGTGGGCAAAAACGGCGACAAAGCCTGCAAGCTCCTCGGTAAACATCCTCGAAGCACTGGTCTTCGAATCCACCGTACGGTTCAAGTAGTCCCCCCCTCCCCCCGTCAAGCATAGCTTGATTGTTGCGCGCTCAACAGCAAGTACTGGTGAGTGTGTTCGATGGCGCGTCCCGCCCCGCTCTCGGTATATGTCTGAGAAAAGAGAGCCGCCTCCTAGAATACGCTGGCGTTCGACGCAAATTCATGGTATTTCACCCCCCAGGACACAGCACCTAGAGGAGACGATGTTTGCCGCGGCAGC
The DNA here is from genome assembly GCA_031213475.1 of Nereocystis luetkeana. Taxonomy (NCBI): domain Eukaryota; class Phaeophyceae; order Laminariales; family Laminariaceae; genus Nereocystis; species Nereocystis luetkeana. Next base: position 5,574,016 of record JARUPZ010000020.1, read on the forward strand.
AGTGCGAGGGAGCGAACAGCGGCTCTCACGTTCTCAACGGATCTCACGTTCTTAACGGCTTTTACGATATTAGTTGTTCTCACGCTTTCCACGACAATCACATTGCAAACGGTTCTCACGTTCTCAACGGCTCTCCCGGTATCAACGGGCGGCCGTTACATTACCAGCGGCTCCCATGACATCAAAACGGGTTTGACGCCCCCAACGACGTTCACGTTCCTATAGATCGTGTTCACTCCATCGCATAGGTTTTGCGTGGCGTGAATCAAGCCTCCTGCGACATGGCGCCCCAGTCGTCCCAGGGGCGGAGCGCCAGGCACGGCAAACCTCCGTCTGCCGGGTCCGACGGGTCTGGCTCGTAGAACTCCTCCTCGGACCCCGAGCTGCTGCTCTCGGCATTGTCATCATCGATATCGTCATCGTCGTCATCGATATCGATACTCCGGCTGGCTGTGTTGCTGCCGCCGCTGCCGCCGCCGCAGTAGCGACCGCCGCCACCGCTATTTTCGTTGCCACTGCTGAAGCGGGAGGAGTAGGCCCCCTGACCCTGAAAGCGCTGTGCCGCCAGAGGTGATCCTTCCTGCGCCTCCTCGCGGGCGAGGCCGAGCGCGGCGGCGAAGAGGTTCGGGTAGACGTCTTCGCCGGGGTCAAGGAGGCGAGTAAAGTCGTCGTCGAACTGGTCATGCAAGCCTGTGGGGGACGCTACAGCCTGAGATGCGACAGCGGCGGGGGCGGCGGCGAACGTGCAACCGAAGTGAAAGGCCGCGTCAGCTGACGCGTGCGGTGGGGGCCGGAAAAAAAAATCGTTTCGTTTTCTTCTATCGGTTTGCGATCGAAAATACACGTGTGTGGTCGCTAATTGTACTGTAGGAGTGCCTCTAAACAGGTGAGGCGAATGAGGCCTCGGTGTACTACCCCTGCCTCGGAAATGATTGTTATGCGGGTCATGTGCGATAGAAGGCGCCTCCCAGAAACCTACAAGCGCGGACGGTGGCGCTCGGCTGCGTGGGGGGGGGTTCAACGATAGTGGCTAGATGGCAGCCGAAGAGAGACGGTAAAGCTCTGCGCGAAAGCTGTGAGTCCGAGAACCAAAACAACTCTGTTGAGCGTTTGCTCCCGGCAGCGTCTCGTTGATCTCCCACCATGTCTGTGCCCATCGTGTCGTCCATGTTCATCATGTTGTCCTCGTCAACCATGGCAGGCGCACTGGCGCAAGGTGCATCCTCATCCAGAATCAAGCCGGGAGAGCGACCCCTCTGCCCGGCACCGAGAACGATACACCTTCCTTGGTTCGAATGCTCGCTCGAAGCACTCGGACTGGTGAGAATTGGGGCAAGTCAGGCGGAACGCGGAGAGATTAGATGGAACATATGACGCAGCGCCTCATATTCGGGTTCGCGCCGCTGATGGGGACTACTATCAATACGGTACCAGGTATGATACAGCTCGTGTTGTGGTGAACTTGAGCTTTGAATCATACGGTACAACCCCTCACACAGGTCAAGTGTGTGCCGCACGCACCTCCGCGGGCTGTTTTCGCGACGCATCAGCCACATGAAAATCTCGAAGTACTCGCACCCAAGGACGTACGCGACGGCGGGACACGCATCGCGGCCTGGTGTGTCGCTAAACCTCCTGCACGATGCCAGCAGAGCTTCGACCAACACTGTTGCCCTGGAAATGAAATCCTTAATGATGGGGGTCATCCCTGATTGATAAGCGTGGAAAACCTACAAAAGGACGCACAATGGTAGTGGAATTTGGGAGTTTGGTCGCGCGCTACGAATGAGCGACGACTGACGGCTTGGGAGATGAGGGCAAGGACAACATCATACACTTGAGAGACGGGGCCCGTGCTATGAGCGTCACGGGGTGATTTTCACGAAAGAGAGAAATTTCGCATGGAGTGCCAATCTCTCTGCTACTTGACCCTTTTTTTACACACGCACTCACATTTTGGGTCGAAACTACTTGGAATTAGAGTTGAGTAAGTTCTGGAGTGGTAAAAGGGCTGATGGGCCACTTTCGCTGCAAAATCAAGCCACTTTCGCTGCAAAATCATTCGCCCAAAACGACGAGTTCTTCTGTAAAAGGTTACCTGGTATGTGTGTTCCAAGCCGCAACTTCGTATGTACCTGGTACACGATTTCGAAAAGTAATGGCCCTCTTATAGGCTCATTCTTATCGGAGAGTATTTTTTCCATAATTTCCAAAGTTTGGAAATTATTGGAGATACGTATCAATATACGGAGGCGTTCTGTCACTATTCGTGAAATTCTCCAGAAGCAAAAAAATCAAGTTCGTTAAATTTCACACATTTGGGAAAATAATCAGGAAAATATGGAAGACTGAAAAATTGCGCGAAAAATTTGTCGAAAATATGGGGAAAAAAGCTCCCCGATAAGAAGGATCTGATAGTATACGAGGTATAGGGGGTATATATAGCTGACTACCGGATAACAAAAGGGGCAGTATGGGGCAGGCCCGACTACTGTAATGCAAGTCGGCCTAGACGTGTGTACTTACTCACAGAGATTGATGTCTTATCTTGATAATTCTGACTTTCCTGGCTCTCAGAGAGTTCTTAGAACAGGGGGGTTTTATCTAAACTATTTGCGTGGCGCGTTTCATCAGAAACACGCCTCCTCGACAATAGAGGGAAACGGGATCATGAATACCATGACACAAGCCCACCTTGAAGGGCTGTATATGCAGATGCATAGAAATCAGGAGGGGACAAAATCCATCCAGAAAATTCTGCGCAATGGATCGAAGATACGGCGCTTCACAACCCACTCCCACACCTCTATAACTTGCAAGGCGAAAGCCGATTAAATCAACAAAAATCTGCTACGGTAGGAAGCAGGTTTATATGGGAAAACCTCCTACAAGTACACTGGAAAAGGAAAAACTTGGATCTCCAGAACGAAACCTCGAATGGCTGGCCTTATTGTACTACAAGAAATCTTACACTGACCGCAATATGGTTTTGTTCAGCTGGCGGATCACTCCGACGCATTCTTCAACCCCAAACACGCCTCAGGGACGAACGAACTCCGTTAATGCTCCACCATCTGTTGGTCGACGTGATGAACGTTTTTTTCCTCGCGCTACCGGTGTCGACAACGCTCGCCGATCAATGCAAGCCCCCCGTGTGCCGTAAGGCACCGGCGACGGAGAGAGGTTACTCGGGGTAGGGCTTGATAGGGGTTGTAGAAGTACATGAATTGCTTCACGAGATACACATACATCCTGGGGTGTACTAGCAGCTGCTGTATTCTGGTCGTTTTTTCCTGTGGTTGGACATTGCCGCCGTGCTGGAGATACGTACTGGTACTATTAATAATATCGTGACACTGCTGTATATAACCAGTTATACCCGCGTATGATACGTTATACGTATGCGCCTCCTTTCAACTCTCTCAGCCAGTACGGCTTTTCACTATTCAAGGCATCGTATCATACTACGAGACGACGTGCAATATCCAAACACATGAGCAGAAGAATGATCGCTATCATCGTCGCGTATCATACGTGCCGTCAACGTGGGTGCTCGAAAGTCGAACCATCCCCCCTGCCTTGGTGGCGCACAACCATGCGATATATTATATCAGGTAGTGCCCTCGTCTCTAAAGCGGTTCCACCCGTCGCGCAGCATCTTTCTGTTCCGCGCGACGCCCCCACGGAACCCCCCTTGCGACACCTTCTTGTGGCCGTAGCCGCCACAAATTAAATTTCGCAGATTGCGCGAAAAACAACGTGTCACCGCCGTGTCACTACTGCTGTACGTATTCGGTACTCGTATTGCTGTAACTCTTACGAACCATACGGGTACGTATATGAGCAAGAAGAGGAACGAATGAACGCGTTCATTACTCGTAGTCATCAGCGTGTTACCAACCTGTCTTACGACACCTTCGTGTAAACTCGTTGTTGTTATTGTTCTCACAAACACTACTGCTGCTGTTCTGGTAACATACCTGATACCTGGTACAGACAGCGGTTGATAAGATCATACACAGTTATAATAGCAGTACATCATGATACGATAGATAAAAACCAGCAGACATGACGGTAAGAAACGTACGATACGCCCCTCCTACTCGTAAATAGACCTGTGTCAAGGTGTATCCCCTGCAATCCATTGTACCGGTATTACTATTATAATACTGGTACCAGGTACACAGAGTTAGCAGTACATGTATGCATAGATACATGAGTCAAGGGGAGGGGGGGGGGCGCAAATGGTTAATGGTTAATGTTTGACGTATGATCTGATATATGGCGGCACCGTTGGAACTTGCCCGTTGGTGGTGCTTCCGATCTGCAGGCGCGAACGGGTCGAAGCAACGAAGGGCTCCCCTTGCCGATTGCAGCACGGCCTGAACCCTCCCCGCGTGTGTGGGGCATGAAAAATAGACGTCAAGCTGTTGCATCAACACCTGCCGCCGACAGGAAGCAAGCAGCGCAGAACAACACCGACAGCCTGTCGGTACGACAAACTGGCAGTAGTATGCAGCAGCATTTCTCGCTGGAGGCAATTGTTCGTCTACAGTAGTAGTAGTACGGACTGCCAACGAGTAGACGTTGTATACCTCTCTGCATGATCCTTTAGGTGCTGTATGATGTTGAGCAACGAGCGTACGCGACTCCAACTTTTGTTAGCCTCTTCGTCGCCCAAAGAAGCTTGTACTCGCATGCGTGTGTACAAATAGCCGGGGGGCTCGCTGAAGCGGTGGGTGTTTCAAGTTCGGGAGGTTGGCACGACTTACCTGGTCGTCGACCGTGGGCTGAGGCCTCAGGCCGCCATGGCCTGACACTTCCGGACTCTCGTTCGCCAGCATCCGTCCATTTTGCCAAGTGCTCGAGTCATTGTCATTCATGCTGAGTCTCGAAACGTGACGGGGACTCTCTACTCTCTACAGCAGAGGTGCATGCCGCTTCAAATGCCAAGATGCGTAGGTATGAGGTGCAAAGGACTGCTCGGTGGCGCGGCGCAATTCATCAATAGTCGCTCTTGGGCTTGGTCAATCCATCGTTCTTCAGGGGACATCGGACGTCGGGCGTCGTCGGCAGTTCGTACACGGTTGGTCGACCATCGTTGGGAAGTCGGTCGCCGAAATGAGAGAATATACGATAAAAACGTGAAACGACAAAAAATATGAAACCGCCAGATTTCCGGGTCAACGGATGAATTATTTATTGATTTCGGCCAATCAGAGGGCTGTACGAGCGGTTCTACGATTCTTCACCCAAAAAGGAAACGCGGGAAACCAATTTGTTGGGGCAAAATAAATCCCATCGAACTTTTTCGTTCCGCTGTCTGAAATATCAAAATCAAAAAAATAATACCATCTGGTATATCGCACCAACAACAGCGTACGACATTGGCAAACACACAGCAGCAGCACCAACGAGAATAGCTTACGGCCGACATCATCCTCTGCTGCGATTCCGACACTCACGCTGGCCTTCTACGCCTGTGCCGAGACTTGTGTGATCATCGCCCCTGAGAGCGGTCGTTGGAGTTGGTTGAGAGCCCGCGGAGCAGCGTGCATCAACAAAAAACGAGCAATCGTTCCGAAAGAGGAGGATTGGAGAGAGGCACCAGGCACCAAAGCATGGCGTTCGGAGCGTTCTCTTGCTGTGCCCTGTTCTCGAGCGAAGAACTCGCGGGCGACACAGAGCACCTCAAGGCGCTAGATGTGAGTGGATCGTGGAAAAGAGGAGATCAGCGTATGTTTTGTGCCCGGCCTGAATGCACTTAAGTTGGAATGGCGCCAGCCGCCGCCGCTGCGCTTTGCTGTTTGGTTTGTTCATTTGCCCACGCAACAAGTTTTTTCAAAACCGCGCGATCGGAGAGCGCCCTGCAACCAAACCAACCAGCTTTTTTTGTTTGTTTGCCTTCCCCCCGCGAGTTTGTGTATGCTCGTTTTCTGTACGAGATGCCAAAACACAGAAACGACCACCGCCTCGAGAAATGCTCCAAGCTGTTGCCCACTGCTGCTGTGTAGGCTCCTTGTCAGATAGACACCTTACATATAATCGATCCGGTTGCCACCATTTCGGGGCCTCGTTCGGGGACCACTCGTGCTCATTTGTCCAACGGCAGGCAAGATCCCGGCGCTGCTGCTGCTGCTGCTGCTGCTGCTGCTTCCCCGGTATCCAAGTTAGTCGGTGCATTGGATGGCCTCCAACGTACGCCAAAATATGAAGCTTCCTTGCGTGTTATTTTATCTGTCGATGGTGATGATGACCAGGTGCACTTGTGTTTATGATGCAACGGAGATTTCTGTTTTCTCATTTCGCGAAAGACGGAATGCTCGTGCAGCTGCAACAACAGTATACTACACCAATAGTAGTGATGGACAGCACACGTTCGGCCGGGATGTCTCGGAAGTGTCCGCCGAGCGGCTGCCGCTAGCGCAGTCGCTACGAGCACAGGTATTAAAGGTGTTGGTGGCGGCTGCTGCTGCCGTTTTGTGCCTTGTACCAGGTATGTAATTTTGGTATTAATAGACGCTCTTCATACTTGAGGCAGCACTTCCTTATTTATAGTACGTGGAAACATGTACCAGGTACCAGGTAGCAATCAGCTACCACACGAGGCTTTCGGTGTCGTTTGTGGCTCCTTTACACCAGCATGTACGAGTATGTACGTGGTCTGATCAATATTAAGTATGCCGATTCTCGTGTGCGCACCGCTGCTGGTGTATCGCCATATACCAGGTACGTACATACCTGTCGTATATACCAGGTATATGCCAACATCGCCATCATGTGATATCATTCGTATTCGTGTCTCGTGCCTCTCAAAAAGCGACAATTTTCTAATAAAAGGCTTCGACGTACAGCAGTACGCATACACATCAAATACCTACAAAAACTTCCAAAATTCAACCTCCGCTATCGGTACGAGTAGTCTTGTTTATGCCTGGTATATACCAACAAATATAGCGGCTTGAGGAGGACCACTGCTGCACTGACCTGTACTCGCCAGTAAGGTACTCATGCAGGCCATACCGCACTGAAATCACCGACACAGCAATGCCCGCTGCAGCCACTATTAATATAGCACCCTCGGCTCATTTGCGCCGCGTTAGGTGGATATCTCGGGCCCGAGTGCCTGGGCTCTGGAACGTGACGATTTTTTATATAACCTCTGTACTGCTATAAAATCAAACCGAAACCCCGGATCCATTCAAACCTTGCCGCTGATACTCTCCGTGCTCCGGGGCGGGGGGGAGGGCAGTCCCCTGTAGTGCCCGATTTCCTATCCTAATCGCTGGCCGCAGCGTATCATACGATTACGAACGAACGCATAGATAGCATGGAACGGCCTCTGGCCCTAGGGAGGTCCGCCCCGCCCCCTCCCTTCTGTCTTTATTACGAATAGAAGAAGCCAGGCACCCTCGTACCTGTTTTTTATACTATTAATACTGCAGTTTTACTTGCTGTCAATAATATGCTGAATATTTTGCGATGGTTGCGGGTCTTTGCCCTCATCACACACAATATTATTATGAGTACTTGTCCTATTTCCTATGATATACGTAGGGACTACCAGGTATTGCTGTTGTAGGTAGGGAATGCCCTGGGAGAGAGAGGACTTACGAAACGCGAGGTTTGTGTGTTTTTCAAAGCGTTCTTTCTACCGGTATTCACTCGTACCACCCTTCGACATCCAGCCCGCCGTATTCTTCATTTTTCGTCTCTCCGAATCCAGAAAGTACTTTGCTTGTTTTTAGATAATTATTTTCAATCTCTGTCTTGCATATTGCGTACGTACGGAAGAAGCGTCTCCCGAACAAGTAGTCAAATTTGATGAGGCTGGAACGGGAGGCACAACATACTTCCCAAGTATTTTGCTTCGAAAACTTAAACTTGGCATTTCTCTGTTTTATATGGCGGCAGAAGCAGCACAGCAGCGGCGGCAGCAGCAATAGCAGTATCAGCAGCAGCAAAAAAGGGCTTCGTCCAGATGTAGTAGTCGAAAGTTTCGGTACTGTTGTTGCTGCCTTTGCCATCCGACAAATGTTTTCGCGGCCTGTCGTCCTGTCGCAGTTTTTGTTTTGTTTGTTTGGTTCACCGCCTGTTGACAGCTTTTTTCGCGCCCCTCTGGGAGAAACGTTCGAAACACGAGACACTTGAAAAACATCAACTATAATATTAATAGCAATCGAGCAAGGGAACATCGAAAAATCGAAAAGTCGAGAGACAATCGAATCGAAACTTCGAACACACAACGAAAATAACGGAAGCACGGGCAGCATTCTCTCTTCCCCCCCCCCGCCCCACGCGAACTTGGTTTTGCCTGTTGCCCCGCCCAAACATCTATTAATAGAGAAGCATTATTATTCAGGGAAAATGGTATGCCAAGGACGTCAGGTTTCCACCCACTACGAGTACTCATAGTGACTACTCGTACGAGTACCTGGGTACTGCTGTAGTCGGCCTGGATGATATCATACTAATAATTATTATTACTTGACTACACCACTGTACTGTTTTTCGCTGACTGTAAGGGGGCGATGTGATATATCATACCGGTACTCTGTCAAGCAACTCTGATTAGTGATGAGGGACGATCTTCTATCCCGAACGCTGTACGAATATATGACCATTATCCCTTTAGAAAGGCACCCGCGCTTTGAGGGCAAAGCTGCTGCTGTCTTGGAACTTACTGTAGGAGTTGGAAAAAGCATAGCAGTCGGACTGGGGTCTTACTTTTCACATGCACATCTATCTGCTCGTGCATATTTGTGAAGAAAAACCACAAATATACGAACGACGCAAGGCTTGCAGGAAGAAAGAGGAAGAAGGAAAGTAAGAAAATAGAAGTAGTGGCGTTGCAGTCTATTATAGGTATATATATAATATATAATATATATATACCAGGTATATATACGAGGGTATATGGTTCTGTATATGCGGCGTGTTTCGCTCTTAGCTGCTTAGTAGTATTTCGGCTTGCTCTGTCTCACAACAGCAGTCGTGACGCCGTGACCACAAAAAAATGTTTCTCTTCTCGATGCAGATGTACTCGGCGTGGGATGAAGATTCAAGACGGAGGCTACTACAGTAGTAACTGCTGTGTATGTTCTTCAGTACTAAATGTCGTCCGATAGGAAGAAGTGTTTTCTAGTGTCAAGACCACACAACACGTAACACAACGCGCGTTGCGTTCGATACTGACGATTCAAGCTGTACACCAGCTATTTTCAGCTTATAATATTCATACCTCGTAGAAGTACTACAGCGGTATTAATAGTGCCGTAACATGACTTGTGCAGAGGTGTAGCTACAACAGTCAGTATCATTAAATAGTATTACTTAATACTTGTTGGGTGAAGCGGGGGGGGTGTCTAAAAAAGCACACTCGCGCTCCTTGTCCCTACTAAACTCTGTTATGGACTACTTGCCTGGTGTGTGTGAAGAGAACGAACCGCTGTCAAGTTTGGAAGATTAGTCCCTGAAAAACGGCGGTGGTACCAGGTATTAAAAGTCCGGTACATTCGGAGTACAGGTATATATTGTGGTATATTCGCTCGGAAGTTTATTTTCACGTGGTTTTCCAGGTATCGTGGTGTGAAGTGTACTTTACACCGGTAATGTTATTGTTATGTGTATTTTGACCAGTTTGGGGAACGCCGGTCCGGTGTACTTGTTTTACTATCTGTAGGAGCCTTATTATTTGTAGCAGCGGCAGCAGCAGCGAGGTAAGGGCCGAGTCCCATGCATGATACCCGCGCAGTTAAAATTTGGTACGCATGATACCGGGGCGGATTGAAGAAGGTACACGCGAGAGGCGGTCCGGAACTTATCGGCCATTGTCACAGCTACTTTTAGTGCACAGGCAGTACTGAATGCTGAAGCAGCCCTTGCTACTACTGCTGCTGCTGCTGCTGCTCCTGCACACTACCGACCCGACGCTATCATGACAACGCATGCCAAAAGAATGAGCCGTACAAAAAAACCAAGCCTTAGCCTCGACGGGATGAAGGAATTCAGGCGCGGTTGTACTGAAATTAGTGTTGAAGACACCTTCTGAAATACCAGGTACCGTATTGAATTTACGCTCCTATGTCGTACGAAGCATACAACTCGTAGTACGAGCATGGGCCTGATTCAGGTTATACTTTGATAGAGAGGGCCGGTACTGATACTCTGCGGCGAATTTAATGAATCTATATATCTGCTTACAGCAGCGGCATTTCTAAAGACTTGATTAATACCCACTCGAACTGCCCGGCCGTCTGACCGACGTTCTTCACTGTCCGCTGTTGCCTTGGAAAGTCGCAAGGTCTTTGGGTTTGTCTTTCAGTTCGTTTTGTTTTGCCCCCACCTACCTGTCGTGGTCTTTGAACTATTCCCCACCTTCAAATCATGGTCTTTGAACTATTCCGTGGCCCATCGGACATGGTATCATACCCGTCACAAAAATAACACGTTGCACTGTGGATGCACCTGGTGCTGCAAAGTCGATTACTTTTTCGCTGTCTCCCTCCGATTTTTTAACACCTGGTAGGATTCACGACTGGATATGTACATGGTATCCATTTGTTTGTGCAGGTACCCGCGGGACACTCGCTGTGGGCTTTGGGCTGTGGCAAAATGAGTCCGAAAACTTGCTTGGTTAATCAAAGTTGTACCCATAATATAGGATAGAAGAGAGCAAGAGTTGTAAATTTCGAGTAAATGACTCCCTTGTACCGGTAGTTATGGGTTTTAGAGCCCGGTTAGAGCTTCTCAGCTATGAATGTCAGCAACGAATACAACATCCTATCCAGCAAGTGTGACTCGTATGGTGTGGATTCATACGCTGTACTCGGAGTATTTCGGTACGGTACCATGGGTGTATATTTGTCACTTGCATACATACTAGTACTGCTGTACCGGTATACTTTCGGCGCCGATTAAGCAGCGATGCTAAAAATACTACTATAATATGGTAAGTAAACCTTGAGGGTCTAGTCGTGCCATTTTGCGAAGTATCGGCTACAAGTAGTACCAGGTACAGCACGGTAGTTGTCCTCACACTTCACGTCAAGCTCATGTCCAAAATGTTGAGTCCGTGGCGGTCACTGGTCACTGGACAGGCTCCCAAAAACTGGAGCGGAAGAATAGGTCAGCGAAAAAATGTCGCAGTCTTGAAATCAAAGAATACAAAACAGAGTCAGATACACATCATAATAACTGAAACAGCATTGCACATCTCCAACAGGAGAAAGTCAAATCCTTGCACGATTTGCATCCTATAAATAGTCCGATAGGGGCAGTCTTGCAGTACGAGTACCTGTGTAAAACTATTTAACTTGTAACTTTACATATTTTTAATAGTGTACCATATGGTATATATGTATACAGCACGAGTGAGATGTCGGGGTCTGATCGTGATTATGTTGCTGTTTTCACATTTTCGACTTTCGACTGCACACGCAATTTTGATTATAGTTTATGTTCAGTATACCCTTTTGCCCTTGCCTTGTTGACGGAACCCAGATCGTCACTAATATTCTACAGCAGTAGCAGTATACAGTACCCAGGATCAATCTACAGGTACTATTGGAATATGGTATGGACAGGTCCTTATTATCTCTGCTGTGCGCTTGGTTTTGGTGTTCGCTGTGTTCTGTCTTTTCGTTCATTTCTTGTTTTTTCTTCTGTTCTGATCAGTATTATATCTGCCGTAAAATATCTAGATCGTGACGTGGGAATCGATTACTTCTCTGTCGGACAAAGTGCACAGCACAACTACAACACCGGCCACACGAAGCACTGCTTTTGCTTGTGAGGGGATGGGGGATGCTACGTTTGTGTTTTTGTGTCCGATAACACAGAACACGCTTACACAACACGATACTCCTCGTGCTCTTATCCCCTTTTTTTGGGGACCTCGAGAGAGCGACCGAAGAGCAACACATATATATGTCAGGAGTCATGTCAAGTCAAGCGAAACATGCGCTGTCAAGGGCGTAGGGCCCACTGTTCCACACTGAATCTTACTATTAATAGTTCGGTGTCAGTCGAGGCCTGTCAAGACGGAGTTGCTCTCTTGTCAAGGGGTGAAAGTGCTGTCTCCTGTCATCTTTGTCTAGGAGCCAGTGAGCGCCCGTAAGTACTGGTAGGATGATCAGGCTGCGCACATGCCGTACAATTCCTTGCATTATATCACACCTCCGACACAATGTGTTGCAAAATTAATCTCATGACGCCGTGGCCGGTGCCGTGGGTCGTCGCTTTTTTTATACGAAGTCAAAGATTATCCCCATTGAAGTCACGAGCGGAAGGGTTAATATTAATAGTAGAAGGTTGAAGACTGCAATAAAAACTTGCTCATTATGTTTGTGGTCGCAAGCAAATACCGTGTCCCCCAAGAGGTTTCGTAGTGTACTATTTTTATGTGCGTTGTGATCGCTGTGTGCAATCGCTTCATCTGTGCGCTGGGGATGCGTCGTGCGAAGATCTTGCGTTGAAGTTTGAGCGGAGTGCTCGATCCACGGTGGTGGAAAACCTGTGAACCCCAGCGGCGCTGGTCGCTGCGTGTGGCCGATGCTGCAGCTGTAATCGACACTCGACTGGAGTCCCGATTTGAGCACAGACTACTCAAGTTCTAAGTTGTTTGACCCCGAACGGGACTGCGGGTCTAAAAGGACCAAGTTCGTCACTTTTTCCTGCTGGGTGTACTATAATCAATATTAATATTAATACTGTATTGGCAGGGTTGCATACGCCGCACGAATACTTCGTGTGCTTTCTCGCTTTCTTCGTGTTCGGTTTGTAAGGCAAGTATTCGAGACCCTCTCCAACAAATGGGGAGAGGACGAACACCCTCTCCAAAACATTGGGCAGTTATTCGTCCCATGGATGAATACCCTCTCCAAACCATGGGCCAAGTATTTGCCCTATATGGATGAATACCCTCTCCGAACACACGGGGCAAGTATTCATACCCTCTCCAAAACATGAGGCAAGACCTGGGGCAAGTATTAATAGTTGCCCGTGGGCGAATAGTACCTATTCGACGAATGGATTTGGCAGGTATTCGTCAAATCCAGTCGGATTTGTCCGGGGTGTGTAGGGTTGTGAACGGAAAACGAGAAATGGCTCGGTCGTTTAGGTGAGTCGATTTTTCGGGTTTTCACCGAAAATTCCTACGGTTTCCGTCGGGGGTTTTCTAGCAAACCGAAACCGGAAAAAACGAGAAAAAAAGAAGAAAATATCGGTCGATTTCGATCGTTTTTTGCGTGTAAATCGTTAAGAAAACGTCCGTGTGGGTCCGGAAAGACCGAAAATAACAACTGTCGTTATGTACTGAAACGGATTTCGGTTCTCGGTCTGCAACCCTGACTTCTTCTGTCTGTGCTGATGATGGCGTTTGGTGTCATACTTACAAATTCCGAAACAATGGTAGTTTAACCCCTTTAGAACTCCAGTCCCGTTTTGGAGACAAGGCATTCAAATTCCGAGTAATTTGACCCCAATCGTCCCCAAAACGAGACTGCAGTCCTAAAATGGTCAAGGGCAACCAACCCCTCTTGAAATCTCGAAAGCAAACGTGCTCATTGGCGGCAGCCGTTACAAAACGCCCCATTAACCACAGCTAATAATAGTGCGCCATCCGCAGTAGCGCGTCCACGGTCGGGGAGATTTAAGAAATACGAAAAAAGGAATGGTGGTTTTGGTTCTGCCTGAGAAAGACTAATCCGTCGTGTAACAAAGTAGCATAAAAATTTTCGCCTCATTCCTCAACTTTTTATAAATAAACCACCTCTCAGACCTATATGCCAATGGGAAAGCGAAGTATCAATAAAAAGTTTGAATTTCAAAGATACCCTCCAAAGATTTTTAGAAAAAAAAAAAGTTCCTAACTTTTGCAAAAGCCCGAAAAAAGCAAATCTGGGGCCGATGTTGGGCCAACATCGGCTTGGGAAGAACTCAGGCCGATTTTTGGTTCGAAGCGGCGAGATTCCGAGTCCTCGACAGACATCGATCAACAAAACCAACGATTGCGTCATGAATTCTGACCGGAGTGCGTTCGTTAGGGGCTCCGACCCACCCTAGAGTCACCGTCTTCACACCATGGCCGGTGTCATGTGGCGGGAGCTGACCAGGCGTATGATAAAAAACATTTGACCGCTGGTTTGCACAAAACAAAAGACAAAACTTCTCCATCCGTCTCGAATGGCGAAAATAGACTTTTTTTCAGGTTTGGGAGGATACCGTAGGACGCCGCCGGCAAGCTCTCGCACCCTAGACCATGGATCCTTCGAGGCCGTCATCTATGTTCGTTGGGCTTGCCAGATACCGAGCGGGTTGGCCGTGGGCTGAGTCTATGTGGAGATCGAGCGTCGATCGTCGCACGAGCTGGTTTCTATCACCGTGTTGACAATCTGCAACCAGAGAAAACAAATTGCGCCGCCTGCAGCCGTTGGGGGGGAAAAAATAAAAAACTTGACATTTTTCTCTTTTTTCCCACAGCGGCGGTACGAGAATTTTTTCGGCTGTTTTTTTAAAGCGATGTATTTGAACAAATACTTCTGAACCTCGCGTATCCATTGGCATGGGTCTCACCAATCGACCATGCTTGGCCTATTTTCAGAAAGCTGATCCGGCAAAAACTCCACCCTCCCCTGGAATTTGGAACATTTCCAAATCCTTACGGAACGGCCTTTTTCGCATGGCTGTTTTTCAATGAGATTGCCAAATTGAGACATGGCCATGACGGATTCGTGGTCCCCACCCCATAATCTCACCTGAAAATTGCAGCCCGTACTCTGGTAAATTATGGGCAGTTCTCCCTTTCAGAACTGTAGTCCCGTTTTGGGGACAAAACCGCTCAAATTCTGAGTAGTTTGGTCCTTTTAGGGGAAAGCAGTACTGAAGGGGTTAGGGATGGGATTTTTCAGGCCATCCCCGCCTTTTGGCGTGTTTTTGTGTATAATAAGCTGTAACTCGGTCGCATGAACGAGTTCGATTTTTTTGGCGACTGATCCGTGGTTCCCACCCCAAAATTACCCCCCTCCTGTTTTTTCAGTACGATCGGACCTGTACGAGAGAGAGGGGGTATTTTCCACACATCCCGCTTTCTTGCGTTTTCGATCATGTATCCCCTAAGGGAGTCGGTAAAATCCGTGGAACCGGAGTACTATATGTACCCATGCAACAAGTTTCCAATTTTTTACTATGGTCAAATATGGGAGTGTCGGCATGGTGTTAATTTTTAGACCTTACCCGGGGGTGTTTCACCGCCCCGCCCTCCGAAAAAACTAAACTGCACGCACTATCGCGGATGGTGCCTACAGCAGTAGCAGCAGAACTTTGATGTCTATTTTTTAAACAGGGCTTGACGGGGTGAAAACTGGGTCTCGAACCGTTATTACTTCAGAGTTGATAAAACTTACGTGCCTTACGTATACTACACATTATACCGTAGACTTTCGAGTCACGCCGCAGGCGCTTCTAGGCACGTAGATATACGGCGCGCCGCAGGTGAAAAAAAAGGATGAGACGTGTAGATAGGCATCTATGCCTGAAATGCGTGAATGTGCCTTGAACGTGCCCATCTATTTAAGGCATTCGTCTGAAACAATGCCCGAGGCTTGCCTGAAACCTTATCCTACACTAAGGTTAACTTGTTTTGTTGCAAGGGGTGGAGTGCCTACTGCTGTAATGAAATAAAAAATGCCTTTACTTGTCTGGAAAAGGTAGGCGCGAAAACCAGTGCTTTATGCACGCCTGTTCCAGAAAAAAAAAAGTTCGGGCAGCTTGCACCGACCCCACATTTTTCTTCCCCTTTTACCTGATTTTGGGAATTCCGGACTAACGGTGTTATTTTATAGTGCCCGCAAGGCCTTTCAGGAGTGCCTGACGCGTTCCTGGCGAAAGATCGGCAAGCTACGTAGGCACGGAACAGTCGTTCAGGCACACGCCTGTCTCAGAAAATGTAGTTGAGGTCTTCTTTTAGGCATGCCTTGAAGGCTATAGTTGGGCGTATAGTTGTATACCGTATACTGTTGGTACCTGATAACGCGCAAAATAGCAAGCTCACCGGGGCTCCTTATAGCAAGCATGCCTCGAGACAACGTTTTCACCCATTGACAGACGGCACCGTTGCCTTGACATGCCTTGACTGACATCAATTACTAGTGTTGTAGTTTTTAGTGTGGAACACTCGGCCCTACACCCTCTACAGCGCACGTTTTGTCTTGCTTGGCATGTCTCCTGACATATTTGCCTTATAGGCCACCGGGGCTTGTTGCACATGGCGCAACACGAGCTGAAGGTGTATTGCACTCCCCTCGCCCCCCCCCCGGCCGCCGGAGGCCAAAAGTTGCGACATGTTCAAGGTAATTTGCTAAGAAACGCCGGAAAACTCCTTCTAACGCATTTGGCGGGTCGTTTTAGCCGTTAGAGAGCCAACACGTATTCCTTACGGATGTGTGTGTAAACGCATGCCATGTCCAAGTTGTTTGCCCCAAAATGACTCGTACAGATGAAATAATACTTTTATAAACACACTAAACTGCGGCGATAACATCGTGAAATACGTTTGAGCCTGCGACATGGAACATACCCTCCCCCCCCCAAAAAAAACACCTGCCGCGCAAGAGGCGCCGCCACATTTTCTTTGGCCTGCAGCGAAACTTGTTGTGCAGTTTTAGTTGCGTGTTGCGCAGTTTTGATTGCGTTTCGCGCATATGAGTGATTTCGCGGGAAAAGTTGCGCTGCACCCAAACTGGATTCCTGGAGCACACCTGCCTGGGCAGAATTTCCGACCCAGTTTGCTCCATATCAATGAGGGCACACACAAGGAATATCGACCAGATAGTTCCTGACAAAGATGTCGGTGGTAGCAGTTTGCATCGTCCCCGCTGTCGAGAAAATCGGCTTGGAACAAAAACACCGTCTGAGGCGTCTTTTAGTATTTCGTGTTTTATCGTACCTGGCTTAGTTCATGTACGGCGGGAAATGAAAGGTTGAAAGGAATGATAAGTCTGCCCAAGCAAGTGAATGATGTACCGTGTATCACGCAAGATGATTTCAAAGCCGGTTTTATGGACAATGGGCAGAGCGTGAACGTGGCTGACTGAGATGTCAGTAGCGATTACAGCGTCGTCAGAACCATCCTGTACACTGGATTGCAGCAGTAAACTGTCCCCCCTCTACTCTCTCACTCTCTCCCCACGAAACGTATCATTGGGTTTCCGTACTTTAATATGGCGTGTTTCTTGCACCCTACGCAAGGTAAAAACGTGCCCAGCTCTACTAAGTGTATGTATTGGATGCCGAGCAACGCGTGGAACGATATCAGCAAAAAAGTTTCAAAGCCATCAATTTCGTTGTGTACTTCCCTTGCTTTGGAAAAAATCGACTCCGAAATTCGTCCCAGGGGTTGTGTTGTTTTCTTACCACATGTGTGCTATCATACTTACGGTAGTATATTTGCTCACGAGGTGAAATGGTACGTGGACATGGTGAAAACACCTGCTTGTTCCGATTACGTATCACCCCGGCTGTCTCATGTCACCGGCTTGCGGCTATCGTCGGTTCGTGGATTTGTGGTGCATTCGTTGCCCGGCGGGCCGTTGCTGTGTCGGTTCATCTCCATACCGGTATATTTTGAAGGGGGTGTGGGGGGAGGGGGGGGGGGTGGGGTGTCGGTGTCCGGTGCTGTTTTGCGTACCATTGATGCATTACGTATGAACGACACCCGGACGACGTGTTCGTGTGTCGGGGGGAAGGGATGACGCGCTGCGGCGCCACCAGAGACGGAACAGCCAATCACCACCAGTGATCATCAGTCGTGATGACGATGCGACGTTGTAATGATGACGTCCTGACTGAGAGTATATACTTGAGATACGGAGTAGAATCTCGTGTGTTTGTTTTTACACATTTTTGCCGTGGTGTGTGTGTCCGGTATCCACTCTGTTCCGTGAGATAAGGTTGATTTCCATATCCATAGTTTATTGAAGTGGTCCTGATATTTTTCGGGACATGAATGTTGATAGGATATATATGTGTGTTCGTACGACTTTTCGCTCAAAACAGCAGTGTATATTATTGATTATACTGCTGTACGAGTACGGGGTGATATTACCTGGTATATCGTAGACGAACTGGTTGCTGTAAGCTCGAGCATCTTTCATGCACCCAGGCCCGGCCGGGTGTGTACGGTGCGTCACCTGATATTCATTGCCGAGTTCGTACTACTGCCGTACACAAATACGCGCCCTCCCCCTAGGATTGCACCGCATTGCCAAGATGCTGCGACCTGTGGTATCGTTACTATTGGTAGAGTGTTACTACTATTAATACCAGGTAGTTAATGTCTTGTTGTGAGTCATGACCCATCAGGTACGAGTATTTTATACCACTTTGTCCGTCAATTTAAGGATATTTTTTGTATGTCAATATTTCATCAAAACGAACCTTCCACTAACCCTTTGAGAACCGCAGTCCCGTTTTGGGGACAAACTACTTGGAGTTTGACCGGTTTTGTCCCCACAATGGGAGTGCGGTGCTTGAAGGGTTGAGGGGCAGAGTGGTACCTGGTATTGGAAAGATGAGTTTCGAGGAAATTACGATTTTTTCGATTTGAGACGGATGCTTCTTAACAGTGGAACCACGTTGTTTGAAAGTTCAGTTTCCAATAATCTGCTTTCAACAAACAGCTGAAGAAGTTCTCGTGCCGCCGCTGTGGGATAAAAGGGAAAACGTGTTGGATATTTTTTGATGCGGCTGCCTGTACGCGGCGCAATCCGTACTTTCTCGTTGTAAATTTGTCTAAGCCGCTGATAGATCAGCTCGTGCTACGATAGCCCTTCGGACTCGACACAGCCTCAACCCACGGTCAACCCGCTTGGTGTCAGGCAAGGCCAACGAATGTAGATGTCCTCGAAGATATCAGGCGAATCCGAGGTCAAGGGGGCAAGAGCTTGCCGGCAGCGCCCTACGCTCTTTCTCCCCAACCTGAGAAGAAAAACATTTTTGCCGTCCGGGAGGGATCGAGAATTCGTCTGTTTTCTACACAGCAGCGGCTATTCTGATGTTTTTTTTTGTCATACGTACGCCTGGCCAGTGCCCGCCACATATATATATTACCGGCCATCGTCCGAATGATCACTGCTTGCTGTGACCCCAGGGTGGGTCGGAGCGCGTGAAGAGCGCGCCCTGTTCAGAGGTCATGACGAAGTTGTTTGTTTAGTCGATCGTATGTCTGTCGAGGACTCGGAATCTCGCCCCTTGAAATTGAACATTTCGTCGAGTTTCTCTCAAGCCGATCTTCACTCAACATCGTCCCACCCAGGATTTTTGTTGTTGTTTTTTTCCAAAGTTTGTATGCACATACGTTACGTTTCTCTTTGAAGAATCGTGCTCATAGCGAGCGGGAATGAAATACTCTCCCTGGGGCGGATTTTTTTCAATTTTTTATTTCAATTTTTTCATGAAAGCGATGCGTTCTCGTTGTAGTCGGTCTCTCACAGCTGGGGAGTTTTTTGTTAATGTTTTTTTTTTTTCCAATCGACTGCAGAAAGCGCCTGGCGTGTGCGTACAACTACCAGGTACCCTGCTATTCACCCTTTCAGAACCGCAGTTCCGTTTTGGGGACAAACTACTTAACCCCTTTAGAACCGCAGTCCCGTTTTGGGGACAAACCACTCAAATTTCAAGTAGTTCATGCCCAAAACGGGACTGCGGTTCTAAAGGGGTTATTCATATTGACTGGATTGTCCCCAAAAGGAGACTGCCGTTCTAAAAGGTCAAGACGCGAGTCAACGAGGGATTAACTCTTTTAGAACCGCACTCCCATATGTGGGGGCAAACCCTCTAAATATAAGTAGTTTGTCCTAAAAGGGTTAAAGTGCTCCCCTATTGTTCTCAGCAGTTCAGAATGCAAGGCACGTACGAACGGTAGTGGAGATGGAGAAGAAGAGCCGGCTTCGTGACCCCGAATCTGAGTCCCGTTTGGGGCCGTTTCGGGGACAGTCCACTCTAAGTCCCAGTAGTTTGTCCTCAAAACGGGACTGCAGTCCTAAAAGGTTCAAGACGATTTTATATTTCTAGGGAGGGAGAAGGAGAGGAAGGGCAAAAATTATACCTGGTACACCTGATGAGCAACACAAAAATAAAGAACGCATCCGGGTGGGGGGGATGGGCTTGGGCAGGGTGGGAGTTTAGGAGGGTTGTTGGTTCATGTTTTTTTTTTTTTTTTTTTTTTCTCATCCCATCCATTATCTTCGCACATCTTCTTCTCTCTCCTTTCAACTCGTAACTCAGATCCGGGGTCACATGGCAGGCTCTTCTCCCCCCTTCCCGCTACGGTACGTGCCTTCATTTTTATCGCGAGAAGATTTCGGCCTTTCCTTCCCTTGTCGACTCGCATCGAATAGTGCCTACCCACGCATGTGTTGGGTGTTGGCTTATACCTGGTATATATGTTGGTCCGCACCTTCAAAAATGATACCATGTACTTTATACCTATATATATAATAGCATAAAAAAACGAAAACTGGTATTTCATTTTTTCGGAATATGTATGGGGTGTGAATCAGAGACACATGTAGTGTAATTACAATTGTTTTCGCTGTACTTTATAGGCGTATCTGATACGCCCATGCCCGTGTCAATCGGTACGGGTGCTGATGATGCGGACTGACTTTCATCATATTTTTTTTTTTTTTTTTTTTTTTTTTTTTTTTTTTTTTTCCATCCCATTCATTATCTTCGCACATCTTCTTCTCTCTCTCCTTCCAACTCGTAACTCAGATCCGGGGTCACATAGCAGGCTCTTCTCCCCCCTTCCCGCTACGGTACGTGCCTTCATTTTTATCGCGAGAAGATTTCAGCCTTTTTCTTCCCTCGTCGACTCGCATCGAATTGTGCCTACCCACGCTGCAAGGCGCTCTCAACAATTGAATCCCTTTTTTATTTTTGCAAATAAAGTCAAAGTCCGACCCTCCTAGGGCTCGAACCCAGGACTCAAACAAGTAGAATTCGAGGTTAACCACTTGAACCACCGGGGCGACCGTATGAAATGCTGAATATTGTGTTGTACTATAAATATCAGTAATAATTGTAAAACACAAGCGAGACAAGCGGGACAAAAAAATAGCCCGTCCTCGTTCCCTGTCGTACGTGTGTGTTCTTCCAGAACCGCTGTACGTCAGTACGTAAATGTGAAAACGTGCATACAACTTAACCGGCGTTGTATTTTATCAATATTAATATTCATAATGATGCTCTTAAAAAAATCCATTCCTCGCAGTCTACCGATTTTGTCACAAAAGAAGAAACATAAAAAGCACACGAAAAAGCGAGTTGGTTAAAAAAAAGACCTTCAACAGCTGTAGTGCACATTGCACCCGTGCGAAGGTCTTCCTGACCCTGATTGACCAGGGCCTGATCGTGCACCTGTCGGCCGCAAGGTTCCAGGTACAGCCTTTCTGTGCCTACTCAAGTTGGTCTTGGCCTATCTGTAGACTACGGTACCGGGAGCAGTCTGTGGCCTCATAAGTTGCATCGCGCTCTTCGAGTGTGTTCTCTTCTCATTTGGTAAACCGTTGTTTTCTACCCGTCGACATCCAGCACACACACCCAGTGTCCGTGTCAATCCTTCATCCTAGAAAAGAGATTCAAGCTCTACGTCAGTCGTAAGGCCAGCAGCACGGACACTGGGTGTACGGATTTGAGTTTGTTTGGTATGAATATTAATAGAAGCAACGGGTCGTCGTCAAGACAACACACAACACACGAGGTGTATTTATCATATGTGTGATGTGATCCGGTACACCCAATGAAATCCAGCATCCGCCAAACCCCAACGCCCTTGCTGATTATTCACCCTGAAGAAAGATTTCCCGGTAAGTTTTTCTTGTTGTCACGTTGTCACAGAGTAATAAGGGTCATTCTTATCGGAGAGTTTTTTTCCCCGATTCTCGGCATTTTTTTCGCGCAATTTTTCAATCTTCCATATGTTCCTGATTTTTTTTCCAACCGTGTGAAATTTAACGAACATGATTTTTTTGCTTCCGGAGAATTTCACGAATACTGACAGAACGCCTCCGTATATTGATACATATCATATCTCCAATTATTTCCAAACTTTCGAAATTATGGAAGAAACACTTTCCGATAAGAATGAGCCTCAGAGAGAGATAAGAGTGAATCGAGGCACAGCAGTATCATACGAAAGAAAATTTATTGGCCTGATATAGGATGTGTACCGGATCTAATCTAAAAAGAGCACCATAAAACAAACACGATCGAGAAAAATCGCGAAAAAGTAGGAAACATACCTGTGGTATCATACGTACTGCTGTACCTGGAGTACCTGGCCACTGCTGCTGCAGGAAAGAGAAGCATCGAAACTATTTTCTTGTAATATAACACAAAAAGATAGATATATAGAACAAATATAAAACACGATCGTAGACATACCTGGTACGTAGTACTGTAAGCTGTTTGGTACCATTAATATCATCAATATTATTATTACGGGGGACCATCGTTAATAGGACCTATGGTATATAGATAAAAAACCTACCAGGTATATATTTAACCATTTTTACTAACAACACTTGGTCCCATTAACTACGGTCCCCCGTAATAGTATTATTATCATACCTGGTAGTATTTACGTTGCTGTCGTCTCTGTTGTTGTTGTTGTTGTTGTTGTCACATTAACTCACAACGACAATACAACGCAGTCCGTGGTCGCAGGACAGGCTCCAATAACTCTGGAGTGGAAGAAATACCTCGGTAAAAAAATGAAACAAGCAAAGAGTACACGATAACTGAAGCACATCTGTACATCTCTGTGTGCAGTATAGAGTTTCGAGACAACGCGGTTTTATGTGAAGACAACGGCAACGGCAAAGACAACGGCAACAACGGCATCGACCACTATTAATACAAGAGCGCTGACAGCAACGACAACAAGCAACGGCAACAAACAATGGTGACGATGTAACGCATAAAAACAACGGCAGCAGCGAGAACAGCAACACAGCAGCAGCAACATCTGTTCATTTACTCCCGTTGATAGCGGGAAGAGCGGAGTTGTTACGTGCGCTAATGCAGGCAGCATTTCCACCCTTCCCACATAATATTCCATACGATTCATACGCATCACATACGACCAGGTACCAGGTATATATTTTATACGCAGGTATGATGATACACCTCGTAAATAATACCAGGTATATATATATAGCCAGTATACGACGAGTATTGATACCTGCTGCTCGTATGTAATAGTAAGTGTGACGTGCTAGTTTTTTTTATTACTATTTGGACACGCGAGCGATGTTATGATTTTGGAGTACATACTGCTGAGTCTGCCGAATTTCTCCACAGGACCAATAATCAGGACGGACACTTGGTCTACTTATGCAGTTGGGTAGAAATCAAGTTTTAATGTGAAGACAACATACACACAAAGGTGTTACCTACTGAGCTATACTGATGTATACTGGTAAAATATCGATCGATTACCCAGCCCAGGGTGACACTTACAACACATACCTGTCTGTACCCGGCCGGGTGCATGTTTTAGTTGCCGTGCACCAGGCGTTCCTTATACCCAAGACCACAATGGTCAGCATTCCACCCACCGCCCCCCCAAGGGCACCCGGAATAAAAATTGTGAACCGTAACGGATTTTTCTTTCGCTAGACAGGGGAGGGCGGGGGTGGTGCTACTAGAACCAAGTGAAAAAAAGTGAAGAAAAATATAAAAATAAAATTACGAAACCTTTTTTTTATTTCGTCATCTGATCACAACGATTGCAACGGTTTTCCATTCCGACCTCCGGGGGTGTGGTGTGTCGTTTTATCTTTTTCACGGACGCCCCTGCCCCCCCCTGTTTTTTTTTTTCGAATTTTCTTCCCAATATTTACACAATATTTTTCCTGGAGAGGCAAAAGTTCTGTGGGGCAGAGGGGATATGAGAGGACACACACACTGCACTCTCGCGAACAGCAGTAGCACAGGCCACCTACGTCGATATAAAAACGAAAAACGAGAAAGGCAGGCTGAGATTTGCAGCAGGAAACTAAAAAATATCGGGAGTCGCTATACTGAATTTCGCGTGGAACGCACCCATTTTCCCAGTAAGAAATCCAGCCTGGGTGAGATCTTCTGCTTCTTGGTGAGTCGTCCTGGACTACTACTGATACTACAGTCAGCACTTCTTTTTTGGGCAGTATTAATAGCGCTGTATAGGATACTTGTTTCTTCCGTACGATAATGTCCCAAAGTGTAAGAGGGTTGGTTTGTGAACCCTCTTAGGACCCCAGTCCCGTTTTGGGGACAAACTACTTATAATTAGAGTGCTTTCTCCCCACATATGGGAGTGCGGTGCTAAAGGGGCAGCCCCGTTTTTGGGGACAAACTACTTGGATTTTGGCTGGTTTGTCCCCAAAATGAGACTAGCTGTGGTTCGAATAGGGTTACCATGCAAACGATTCTTACCGTTCGAGACTGAATGGTACCCGGTTATTTTCGTTTCCGGTACGAAGGCCTTTCATGTGTTGGCAGTTGGGATATATATTTACGAAGTACCAGGTATATATATATGTGCATATACGTACCCGGTATCGTATACTTCGAAGTATATATATACCAGGTACCAGGTATATACCAGGTACGTACCTCCTTTCATTGGCGATGGGTTTTGGCTTCATTCGCTCTGTCACTTACGTGTGGCTGTCAGTTGCGACCTCAAAATTAACCTTTTTAGAACCGCAGTCCCGTTCTGGGGACAAACCAGTCAAATTTCAAGTAGTTTTGTCCCCAAATGGGACTGCGGTTCTAAAGGGGTTAACTCGTGCCTCTCTATTAGTAGGAGGAAGAGTCAGTCCGGCCACAACGGCGGGGTGTGTGCGTGCGCTGGCATGTGTTCGTTGTCTCCGCATCAAACCGTGTTTCTATTACGAGGGGCCATAATTAACAGGACCAAATATTGTTAGTAAAAGTGGTTAAACATATAGGTTTTTATGTATACCATAGGTCCTGTTAACTATGGTCCCCCGTAATAGCACATAACATAACATACACCACTCTGAACGGAAATGGGAGGACTGTTTGATATCCAAATGTGTGCCTCAACGGTTCTTACATTTCAGTCCATAGTGGGAGGTATTCAACGACGCCCAGGAGGCCTAATTTGGAGTTCAGCCCTCGCTGATTCTTGATGCTATATATATATACCGGTCACGGAGAGATGCGGTGCCAGTTTATATATATATGTGGCAGATTACGAAAGCAAAGAAACATCGTGGGGCTGTCGGTTTGTGTGTGAGTTGCCTCCGCATTAAATCGTCTTTTCTATTATTAACACCCAGCTTTATCAGTAGACCCAGTGTTCGTCCTGATTTCTTATCCTAGAGAGAGAACTATTTTGTTTGGTCACAGATTGAGCCAGGTGAATTCATGTTCGATAAATGTGAGGACGAACGGGTATTCGGTACATACGCGAGTACCTCAGAGAGCGTCGAGTGGTTGAGCCCGACATGGGGTGCGATGGTTTTCCAGCGTTCAATCCCTCGGCAACGGTACGCGTGGCATGTCAAGCCGATTTTCGAGGAAGGCTCTCCCCCGGCCAGATACTTCCGAAAACACCCTACTGGTAGTTCGGTTCGTATGATGCTGGCAAACCTTTCTGGTCCTGGAAGATTCGAGCACTGAAAAACGATCGCGTCCCTCTGCGAAACCAAAAACGCTTTTTACGGTGGTGTACATGTTGTGTACGAGGGGGGGAAAGAGACGGCACCTGTGACTACGGCTTGTCCTGAAGGTCGCTGAAGGCTGAGAGGGTAAAGCCAGGCGAAGTTGCGTGAGCGCAAGCTGTGGCGAAATTCGATAGTAAAAGTCGACGAGCAGTCGTAGGAACGCTGAACGCTGGACTCTCTCCGCGCGCTGAATGGAATCAACTGCTTGCCGTGTACGGTGGGGGGGGGGGGAACGCAGTGTGGCCACTTTTTGTCCAGGAGGCCGCTACTGATTGTGAAACCCCCCACCAGGTACCAGGTATTACGGTACAGAACGTTGTTGAGTTGGCGCAGGGGTGCGGTGCTATCGTTCGTTAGCGCTCGTTTTTTTTCCCAGAGCGGGAAGGGAAGGTTGCCAACACCGAACAGGAAGGCGTTTTCGGAAAGGGTCTGATCGAGAGAGAGAGCCCAACGAAAATATCGTGTTCGGCTTTGAGAAGCACGGTTTCCGTCCGTGGCGAGAAGAACGAGCGCTGCGAAACGATCGCGCCTAACCCCGTGCGAACTTGACGCCTTTGAACAATTAAGAGTACTGCAGTCCCGTTTTGGGGACAAACCACTTGGGATTGGAGTGGTTTGTCCCCTTATCGGGACTGCAGTCCTTTGTGACACCGAGATGTCTGACCATCACTTTTACTTTCCAGCCTTCTAGACAAGCTGTGGTCAGAGGTGTATTTCCTTTTCCCCCCGCTGGTGCTTGCCTTCATTTTTATCGCGCAGAGGGAGGTTCCAGCACTCCCTCTCTTAGTGTGTGTTGTTCGCATAAAATCGTTCTTTCTATTACGGGGGACCAGAGTTAATAGGACCTACGGTACACACAAAAACCTTTTTACTTCCCTATTTTTACGAACAATATTTGGTCCTATTTACTATGGTCCGCCGTAATATATACCTGTCGGCACCCAGCACAACCAGTGTCCGTGCCGATTCTTCATCCTCAAGAGACGCATGCTCTGTGGTTAAAAAAAACTCGCAACAGAGATACTGCTGTATATACATTGGTAACAGTCAGCAGTGTAGGCGATGCAATGCCATGCCATCGTACTGGATACTAGAAATAGCGCTTGCCAGTTTTCATCGATTTTTTCTAACGCGCACTCTCTCGCGTTTTCCGCGATGAGATGTGGATGCTCTGCCCAATCCCCCTCCGCGAGTCTTGCGCACCCACACCTAAAGAACAGGTTCACCCGCCTCTACCTGTTTTAGGCCGCAGTCCCGTTTTGAGGACAGAGCTCTTATAGTTTGAGTGGTTTACCCCCAGAACGGGACTGCAGTCGTGTAAGGCTTGAGGAGCAACCGTCCCTCGCTCAGCCTACAGCAATAGTTACGACGTACCACCCTGTTCCAAAATTTAAGGAACGTTTTTAGGTTTAAACTTGGTATAAATGATCCTCATTGTGCGGGACAGAGTGGGTACAGCAGCGACACCGTTTAACGCTCTGTCCCGCAAATGCAAGGGTCGATACATCTTCGTGTTACTGTCTAAACGGTCCTCGTATTTCCCCTTGGGGTGGCGGCAACACGGGACGGAGATCCGGAGCCGATTTTCTCCAACGCATGGGGTGGGGACACACACAACGAACAATGGCGTGTCTTTTTTGTTTTGTTTTGTTTTTTCAAAAAAAAATGTGTCCTGATTAAAAGTAGACGCGTCGCTCGGCCTTGACGCTCGTCGCTGCGAAACCAACACTGGTAGAAGAAACCGAGCCGTCGACGCCAATGTTGGGCGGAGCCTCGGCGGGCTGGTTGTCTCTTAACCCTTTTAGAACCGCAGTCTCGTTTTGGGGACAAAGCACTCAAACTTCAAGTAGTTTGTCCCCAAAACGGGACTGCGGTTCCAAAGGGGTTAAGTGGTTGTGGTGTGGAGGACACACCGAGGTGGATTGGTGTGTCGGGTCTTCACGGAACGGAGTGGAGGATCTCTGGTAACCTTGGAACTTGTGTGTAATGAGGCGGTATTGTCTAGGGGACAGGGCCTGATATCCACAGCAGTTGTCGAGATAAAACAACAGCTATGGAATTCGTCGTAGGGGGCGGGGGTGGTTAATTTATATCCCCTTTTGGGACTCCGAGGATGGCGACTACAACAATGGTTGGCAACTTTGATGTTGTCAGCAGCGTGAATGCCGAGCCGTAAGGGTAGGGAGGGTCATGTCACACCCGTGCCGTACGACTGCTCGGGTTGTGCAAAGTAGGACACCTTTTTATTTACGGGGGACCGTGGTAAATAAGACCTACGGTCTACTCAAAAACCTACCAGGTATATATTTAACATTTCTATTCACAATATTTGGTCCTATTTACTATGGTCACCGATAATATTAATATTTAATAGTGTCATCCTTCCCCCCCCCCCCCAATCACGCGGTGGCCGGTGGTGTAATCGGCACTTTTTTACAAAGATGTCTATTCAATAGGAGACATGTCAAGCAAAAGGCGAAACGTGCGCTGTCCAGGGCGTGGGGCCGGTTGTTCCAGACTTGAAAACCTACCCGGTAGTAATTTGGCGTCAGTCAAGCCATGCCAAGGCGAAGTTGTCGTCTGTCGAGGGGTGAAACTGCCGTCTCCTGACATATTTGCTTTTTTTCCCCTCTCAACAGGGTTACCGCTCTGGATCTGGACGGAAATATAAGGACCGCTTTGTTTTTATATTGACGTCTAAAGCATCCATATATTTCCGTCCATAGTGATGGGTGTTATACGCGTGGTAGGTACGTGCGTCCCAGGTCCCAGGCATACTGCTGTATTTGTACGCACGTCATTCCTGATTAAAACAACTGCTGTAAGTGTAAACTCCTTTGGGCTGGTCGGTGCTACTTTTTTGCTGGATTTACTCGCCCGATGGCTATATGATTTTTTCGGCTTTGCGAGCTTTCAAAGTTTTTTTTTTTTCTTTTTAATGCTATTCGTTCTTGCCCGGTGGCCACGTACGCACGTACGTACAAGCGCAGCGGGTACGAGGAAAGACCGCCTGCTTGGTTGACCCTTTTCAACTTGCGACGCCTCCGAGATTTCAAATCAACCAAGATCCCGAGGAGGGAATCCAAGATCCCGAAGAGAGAATCTTGTACACTGCTGTACCAGGTATACGATAGTGCTAGAAATACGATATCGGAAATCACGATGAATCGAAGATCGCATCGGTTATCAAATCGGTATACTAGGTATAAAGTATCCCGATATCCGATATTAACGCCTTTGCTTCTAGCGGGGAGGGAGGGCGTGTTGCTCTATTGCCCCCCCTCCCCCGCCCCCCACCCACACACCAGGAAGCAAATCGAGTTCATTCGAAGCTTAAATCCGTTGCACGTCCGCCTCGCAAGCGGTTCTTAGATAGGATGCAGCTCACCCTTCTTGCGACTCGCCGGACACCTCACGGCGCTTCGCGCTTGGTGCAAGCAATGTTTGCCTGGTCGGTGAAAACCCCGACGTGAGCCCCGGATTGTAGGGATGCGAGGAAGGTCTCAGGTCATCCGACTACGGCCATGCATGGCATGAGTACCCCCACCCTCCTTGTTGAGAGAGTCGAATGTACGTAATTCGACGTCATGTTCCAGTACGAATAGAAGACTCTGGCATGCCTCCTTGGCAGTAGCGTCAGGCTTGTGTTGCCGTACTTGCGCCTCGCGTATCGTTCATCGTTTCGGCATCGGACTTTTCAGCGAACCGATCCGATCCGTTCCGAGAGGGACACCGGGGTGCTTGATCAGATGTCGGGGTTTTTGGCCCCTCATCAGGTCGGGATCGATTTCGGTTCCGATACCCGACGCTGCAGTACTCGCATACCGTATCACACTATCACACTGGGTGATAAGATAACACCCCCCCCCCTGGGACGAATTTCAGACCCGGTTTACTGCAAAACATGCCTTAACCCCTTTGGAACCGCAGCCCCGTTTGGGGGACAAACCAGTCAAATTCTAAGTAATTTGTCCCCGAAACGGGACTGCGGTCCTAAAAGGGTTAAAAGGGGCACACGCAACGAAAAGGGTGGCTTGGAACGATTTCGTCGAGAAGGTTGCATCAGGTCGGGATCGATTTCGGTTCCGATACCCGACGCTGCTGTACTCGCATACCGTATCACACTATCACACTGGGTGATAAGATAACACCCCCCCCTCCTGGGACGAATTTCAGACCCGGTTTACTGCAAAACATGCCTTAACCCCTTTGGAACCGCAGCCCCGTTTGGGGGACAAACCAGTCAAATTCTAAGTAATTTGTCCCCGAAACGGGACTGCGGTCCTAAAAGGGTTAAAAGGGGCACACGCAACGAAAAGGGTGGCTTGGAACGATTTCGTCGAGAAGGTTGCATAGACGCGTTGGTCGGCGTATACGCCCTCCCCCTTATTACGAAACCCAGCTTTGAAAGGAGTCCGAGGGGGTGTGGTATCTTATCACCCGGTGTGTTATACGGTGGTAGTTGGAGCTGGTTGGAGCTAAAAGCTGAACCGGTACAGCCGTTTCACAGCTCGGACATATCGTGATCTATCTATCCACAGCAGTAGATGATCTAGTTCATCACCTGTCGATGTGCGAGGTTGCGCAGGATCTGCATACGGATATAGTACAGATCCAACCGAGGGAACTTACTTTTACCCCTACAGTAGACATGCGGCTTATACGGGTCACGCCCGGCTGTACGAGCTGAAATCTTACAGAAGATTCGGGAGTAGATTTTGCCTTGAAAGGTGCTACCACTATGTCCCTGAATATAAGGAACGTTTGCATATTAACTTTAAATGGAAAGCATCCTCTAAAATTCACGGACAGAGCGGTGCATCATGACGTAGGGTAGCGATGGTCTGTCCGAGTCGTGAGCTATTTTTTGTCCCATAGTCAATTTGCCAGTATACCAGTTGGGCCCAACAGCTGGTTGCTGCTGCTACAAGCATGGTAGCTGGAGCTAGTTCGCGTGAGAGCGGGTAGACCTCGAAATCTGACGTTTGCTGTTGCTGGTATTTGCCGTATTATTAGCTGTGCCTGGTAGCTATTAATTGAAGCTAACGTTTGTTGCTGTTCCTGCTGTTGGCTTTATCACCGGCATACTTGTTTGACCGGGGGGGCTAGAGGTTGCCCGCGGGGCACGCTCTACAAACTGGATGTGCTGTTTTGCTACGAGTATGTAGTCACAGATAAAAGCTCCATTCTGCTGTCGGTTGCACTCTTTTACTCGTAGCATGTACCAGTTGGGCCTACTCTTAAGAGCTGGGGTTTGCTTGTTGCTGCAGAGAGTACTTACAGTAGTAGTTGGCCAAAGTTTGCCGTTCTTCGTACTTGTAGTATATTTCCCCTCGTATACCGGTTCGAGCTTGATTTCGCTGCTACAGCAGTAGTAACTGGAACTCAAAGTTAAGGTTGCTGTTACCGAGTCGCGGCCGTATACCAGTTGGACCTCAAGGCTGAAGTTTGCTGTCACTACGACTACCTGCGGCAGCCGTAGAACGGCACGCGTACAACAGCAGTGTGCTGGGTTTTTTTTTTTGTTTTTTTTTCCCGAGTACAAACGGGGATTAGCCGCCTCTTTTTACTACATGGTAGCTGGAGCTAAAAGTTTACCTTCTCTGCTGTTGCTGTTTTGTACTCGTATACCGGTTGAAGTCAAATGGTACGTTTGCTGTCGCTGTCGATTGATTTGGCAGCTGAGTTTTTTTTTTTTATCGTTTGCTGTTGCTACTTCGTGTTGATATTCTCGTGTACCAGGCGGACCCAAAACCTGATGTTTTCTCTTTTGCTGTTCGTGCCGAGCTAGCTACGTGATATGACGAATATTCAAACGGTGCCTATATGCTGGCACGTTAATACGGGGAAACTCAGCAGTAATCAGAGCCGAGGACGTCGTGTGAACGTAAGGGGATACTTGTTCGTTTTGAGTTCGTTGTTGGTTCTGATTATTATGCCCCTTGGTAGCATTGCGGTGTATAGACGTAACGTGTCCCTCGTGGATCACCTGGTAGAATGTCATATGTGGGTGGATGTATGTGCTCTTGAACGCTGACGCCGGCCAAGGCCGATACCAGTCCCGTCATAACAGCAAAGAGAGAGCCGTCGCAGAATGTGGGAAACGCCTGCTGTTGCTGTTGCTGCTGCTACTGCTGCTGCTGCTGCTGCATGTGGCGTGAAAAATCACAACACGAATTCATACCAGCACGTACTTCGAAGTATATGTTCTTGAACCCTGGATCGGGCCAAGTTCGTTGCCAGCCCCGTCTGCACAGCGAAGAGAGAGCCGTCGCGGAATGTGGGAAACGCCTGCTGTTGCTGTTACTGTTACTGCTGCTACTGCTGCTGCTGCTGCATGTGGCGTGAAAAATCACAACACGAATTCATACCAGCACGTATATGTTCTTGAACCCTGGATCGGGCCAAGTTCGTTGCCAGTCCCGTCTGCACAGCGAAGAGAGAGCCGTCGCGGAATGTGGGAAACGCCTGCTGTTGCTGCTACTGTTCCTGCTGCTACTGCTGCTGCTGCTGCATGTGTGCGTGAAAATTCACAACACGAATTCATACCAGCACGTATATGTTCTTGAACCCTGGATCGGGCCAAGTTCGTTGCCAGCCCCGTCTGCACAGCGAAGAGAGAGCCGTCGCGGAATGTGGGAAACGCCTGCTGTTGCTGCTACTGTTGCTGCTGCTACCAGCTGGCTGCTACTGGTATTGCCGCTTCCAGCTGGCTGCTGCTGCTACTGCTGCTATCAGCTGGCTGTTGCTACTTCCTACCTGTAGCGTAAAAAACACAATGCAGGGATTCGAGGCGATACCACAAAACCAGCCCTTGCGTTGATTGCTTTATTGCGAACGTCACCTTTCCCTCTGACCCTCCCCGAAAACCGGAGCCGAGCCGTCCTACTATTACGGGGGGCCATAGTTAATAGGACCAAACATTGTTAGTAAAAATGGTTAAATATATGGGTTTTAATGCAAATCATAGGTCCTACTAACTATGGCCCCCCGTAATAACACGTCGGCGCGAGTCGATTAGAGAAGAAAATCCTGAACGCTTCTCGCGATAAACATGGAAGGCGTGCACCGTAACGGGGGGGGGGGGGAGAAGAGTTGGCCTTTTGGCCCCGGATCTGAGTCACGAATTAGGGGGGGAGTGAGTAGAGGGACAAAGATGGTACATGAGATGGGAAAAAAAGGGAACATGAAGAAACAACGAAAATGGCGTTGCCGCCACTCGAAAGCTATGCACCAATTTTTACCACGACCGAATACCAACACCAGCACTGTTGACGTAAAACCTCAATTCAGTCTTTTCAGGTGCTTTTTTTGTTTTAGGACTGAAACGGGGGATAATAATTTTCGAGAATAATGTGACAAACAATGGCGTTACGACTCTCTTCTAGGAACGCGCACTCGATGCGCCAAAACGAGCACCAGCACCAACAACGAGCTCGTTCAGAGACACTTTTAGGGCTGAGCGGGGAAAAAAAAAAAGGTCGGAAGCAAAAATTTGACAAAACAATGTCGTTGCCGACAGCACTCGAAACGTACACCAAAGCACAAGAATCACTCAAAACATACACCAATGCATCACGACCGACGCCTCTCACCAACGCTAACCTCGTTCAGTCTTCCTGTCATTAATAAGGCACTTTTAGGACTAAGGGTCATTCTTATCGGAGAGTTTTTTTTTCCCAAATATTTCGACATTTTTTTCGCGCAATTTTTCAAATCTTCCATATTTTCCTGTTTTTTTTTTCCCAAATGTTGGAAGGTTAACGAACTTGATATTTTTGGTTTCTGGAGAATTTCACGAATAGTGACAGAACGCCTCGGTATATTGATACATATCTCCAATTATTTCCTAAGGCCAAGTATTATGGGAAATTTTTGAGACGTTATTTCTGGCTTTTTCAGCGATCTCCGAAGCCCAAAAATCAGAACCATCTATTATGGGACAGGAAATCATCGATATTTTTGATCTCAGTTCCTGGAGGGGGCAAAAATCAGCAAAACCTCTCAGAACTGAGCTCAGTTCTGAGAGGTTTTGCTGATTTCTGAGAACTGAGATTTTTCGTATTTTGGGTGCTACATCTCACTACTACTGCCAGCCCACCTATCTACCTGCGCACCTGCCACCCGTCACCCACCACGCGAAAGCATCAAGCCGACGGCGGGCGGTAACTACGGCGCTTGTGTAAAGAGAGATGGCTTCTCCTTCACATGGAAGCAATATTAGCGGTGGCAGCAGCAGCTGCAACAGCGGCACCAGCAGTAGCAGAAGCAGCAGCAGCACCGCCAGCAGCAGCAGCAGCAACAGCAGCACCAGCAGCAGCAGCAACAGCAGCAGCAGCAGCAGCAGCGATGGCGACTCGATGTCGCCGGCGCTAATCCTCCCGTGTTTGGATGCTGAAACCACGCTCGCGGCCGCCGCTGCCTTCGCAACGTTTGAAGACGACGAGGAGGACGCTGAGACGCCTGCCGTAAAACGCTCGCGACGTGCCAAGCCACGCCCAGACTACAGAAAATCAACTTGGATGAAGATGCTACAGGCCGAAGCCAAGCTGTTGGACCCCACCTCAGACGAAGCCACGATCAACCAATACTATACAAAACCACTTTTAAAAATCAGAACCCATAATACACGTTATATATTTTCACCCACACTTTTCTGTAGCCCGAAAACTCACAAAATAAAAAGACAGAAATAACGTCTCAAAAATTTCCCATAATACTTGACCTAACTTTGGAAATTTATGGAAAAAAACGCTCTCCGATAAGAATGAAAACCGAAGAGTGGGAAAAAAAATGTCGAAAGCAATGTGACGTTGTCGGTAGTACTCAAAACGTACACCTATGCACCACAACCACCACCAGCCACCAGCACTATGACCTCGTTCAGCCTCATTAACCCCTTTAGAAAAACCGCAGTCCCGTTTTGGGGGCAAACCGCTCGAATTCCGAGTAGGTTGCTCCCCCTAATCGGGACTGCGGTTCTGAAAGGGCTCAGGCCCTTTTAGCACCGAGGGCAAACATGCTACTGCTTTGTTTCGACGAATACTTTTGGTTGCAACCAATTTTGGTTGGGCTTCTTTCGGGCTGTTACCGATATAGAAATGACTCCGACCCATGAACGCTTCCTCAGGAGATATGACCCAACCCAAGAATAGTTGTGTTAAAAAGTGGCGTTATGTCCCCCAAAACGGGACAGGTCCTAAAAAGGATACACGAGGGAGACAGACGGACAACGCACAGCGAGGGTGGTGGTTTTAGGAACATCTCGGAACGACGAGGTCTTCTGTTTCCGACAAAAACGCGTCGCTCGGCTTTTGTAAGCTCTCTCTCTTAACTCGACGTGGAGAAATAAGCAATACCAGTACCAGTACTCTAGAAAAATAAGTTTGCGATTGGGGGGCGGGGGGGGGGGGGGGGGGGGGTACTCGATAGGAGAGATGTACTCGATCTCATGCATGGCCGTAGTCGTATGATCATAGACCCTCGCATCCCTACAATGCCGGGACGGAGCATGTCGGGTAATCACCGACCAGGCAGACATTGCTTGCACCAAGCGCGAAGCGCCGTGAGGTGTCTTGCGAGTCGCATGAGGGGTGAGCTGCATCCTACTAAGAACCGCTTGTGATGCGGACTTGAGTATGGACGACGGCTTCAATGAGTTGATTTAGTTTCCGGTGTAGGGGGGGGGGGGGGGGGGGTTGTCTCGCGTGTTGCGAGGAACCATCCTGGACGGGAATGTAAACATCGCTTGGTACTGATGTTTATACCCCAATGGTGCTTGTATTTTCGTGCAGGGTGGTATGTGTATACCAGGCACCAGGCATATGGTACCAGTCTGATCGTGAATGTAAGGGAGTTTACATCGCAAGCAAAAAGTCCAAACGTATCTCATGTCTCTGGCCTGACACTGGTGATAGTCTTCTTCGACCGAAATGTTTCGCCCTTTCGAGCCGGAAAAAAACGCGTTTTATCCCAGATGCCGAAAAAGACTCGGAGAACGAGCTCCGGAAATTAGAGCACGCGGCTATTAATAGCTGCATAGTAGCCAACTACTGGAATTTAATGATGATCGAGTCGGCGGCTTGCAGCCATCCTGCTCGCAGCCCTACGAGTAGTGTTTGGAATGTGTGCCATACCACTCCGAGCCCAAACGTCGGGAGCGTTTAGTCATTATGAACACGAAGCGTTCCTTATTATCCCGCATCAGGTGTGGTATGTGCCACACGTGTATCTCCTTGCAGTTCACCATCGGACAGCAGCAGCAGCAGCAGTGCGTCAATCATTTCGTCTCCGCGAATTTGTACACGGCTGGGCTATGCAACCCCAAAATAACCCGTCTCCCATCGAAAAAATAAAATAAAACAATTGTTTTTGACGCATTCTATGCGGAAGAGTGTGTCGGTGCAGCCTGCGTGTGACACGGCGTTTGTTGCTCGAACACCGCGACAAAAGTGTTCTGTAGCTACTGGTCCTCTCAAGACCTACACATCAGTTTCCACTGCTGTCTCGGATGTATGAGTTATCATGCTGTAAAATCTCAGGATGGTGTTTTAAAACCCTTTTAGAACTGCAGTCCCGTTTTGGGGACAAAACAGTCTAATTCCGAGTGATTTGTCCCCAAAACGGGACCGCAGTCCTAGAAGGGTGTAAGTGCACCCAAACGGCCGAATAATCCGCACGTTTCCGGACAAGGTGGTGTGTGTACGTACCATATGTAAGCGGTACTGTATGGTCTTTGTCGGAAATCGTAGGTTAAAAAAAAATGAAATAATTCCGTCAGGCGAGGAGAAACCCCGGTCGGGCCAGGATACACCACATCCCCATGTCCTCACGTGCACATGGCCACAAAATGGCAAGTTATTGAGCTTTTCGGATTTTCGACGATTATTTGTCGAGTCGTGCCTTTTTTTTTAAGGCCACGGAGGATCTTGTCCAGCCAACATCCCCGGGTTTCCGGGTGACGTGAATTAATCTCGTTTTTCTTTTTTTCCTTCTCATGTGCAAGTAACTCGCGCCTCTATTTCGACGCGCTCGCGTTTGGTTCGTGCCTTCGCAGATAGCGGGCGTGTGTCAGTGTGTCAGCTTTTTTACGTGTTTCATCTATTTTACGGGCGACCATACTAAATAGGACGTACGGTACAAACAAAACCCTATACATTTTGCTATTTTTACTGACAATATTTGGTCCTATTTAATGTGGCCCCCCGTAATAAACACAGCAGCTTCGTGCTTCTCTGAAGACTGGCAGTCCGCGCTTTTTATTCAACAGAGGCCTGTAATGGTACGATTTGACTTTGGGGTGCTGTAACAGGTAGCGGTCGAAATCGGTCGATAAATTCGGAAATACAACGAAAAAAGGAGGCAAGAAAAACAACCCCCAGTTGCAAGATTTGTTGATATGCACCAATAGGGTGGGGCTTGTGGCAGGGGGGGGGGGGGGCGGGGTTAATTATTTTCTTGACTCAGGGAGACGAAATGAAATGGTTGCGTTTGGCTTGCGGACAGCTGTATGTATTGCAAAGATGTCAGGAGACAGCACTTTCACCCCTTGACAGACAGCAATTTTGCCTTGACTGACATACCTTAACCGGTACTGAACTGCTAGGTATTAGTGTGGAACAAGCGGCCCTAAACCCTTGACAGCACACGTTTTGCCTTGCTTGACATGTCTCCTGACATCTTGGATGTACTGTACAGCTCCTCACGAGCAGCAACCACGGCGCCCGTATGATTGAGGCGCGCTTCTTGCGGTTTGTGCGAGGGCGTCGGGCGCGCCAGAGAGCAGCCGCGGGCAGCCAGAAACGACTCACGACGTTGTTTTCAACTTGGTGAACTCGAAGTTGGAGTCGTGAGAGAGAGCAGAGCACAAGAACAAACAAAAAAAACCCGGAGAACTACGGCAGCAGTTCGCTCGGCGCGCCGGAGCCTATTAATGACACCATTTGGCTACGTCACAGCGATGCAAGAACGGCCTGCCTTTATCAAACGTTCGCTGGTTTTTTTGGCGAGTCTTTTGAGCTATTACGGGGGACCCTATTAAATACCAGGTAGGACTTATGGTACACACAAAAAGCTATATATTTCGCTATTTTTACCAACAATATTTGGTCCTATTTACTATGGTCCCCCGTAATGGTAAGAGCTGACACACCCCGTGAAAAATAAAGCAGAAAATAATTTCTTACGTTACGTTACCGCCGTGAGAGGTAGCGAAAGATATTGCGCCGAAAAAAAACGCTAAACAACTTATTACGGGGGACCATAGTTAATAGGACCAACTATTGGTAGTAATAGTAAAAGTGGCTAAATATACTCGTATAGGTTTTTATGTATACCATAGGTCCTACCAGGTATTAACTATGGTCCCCCGTAATAAGCGCAAAACAACTGATCGACCATCCTGGACAGGAATAGAAGGACCGGGCCATTTCATGCTTCTATTAAAAGAGTATTATACTGCTGTAAACGATCCCTATTTTTTCCGTGCAGAGGAATATTGTTTAGTTGCAGCTATTTTCTGCAATTTACAAAAAATGTACCTGTATAACCCACTGGGTGATAAAATATAACACACACCCCTCGGTCGTTTTTCGGAGCTGGGATTCTCGGCGACGGGGAGGTCGTGTACTGAATACGACTACTGTAGCGATGCGTCTACCCAACTTTCTCGACGAAATCTTTCCGAAGCCACCATTTCCCTTGTATGTGCCCCCCGTGTGCTTGGAGGAAACCCGATCTAAAATTCGTGCCAGGGGGTGTGTTATCTCATCACCTAGTGTGATAGTGTGATACGGTATCTTGTTTGCAAATCCCCTACCCTATTCCGCACATCGGACATGCTACTATTAATAATAAGATTTAGATCATCTATATCCTAAACTGCCGCTCTGAGGTGCTGTGCAGGATCTATTTATTAATAGTACAGATTTATAACCTACCTGGTAGACAACATGTCCTACCAGGCCTATTCTTATCGAAGAGCGTTTTTTCTCAATTTTTTCACAGTTTGGAAACATACTGGCGATTTGTATCAAGATACGGAGGCATTCTGTCAAAAAGTATGACGTTCTTCAAAAGCAAAGCAATCATGAAGTTAATTTTCACATATTTGGAGAAAAGCAAAATCTGGAAAGTCTGGAAGATGAAAATATTGCGCGAAAAAAATGGGAATTATAAAAAACAAAACGCTCTCCGATATGATACGAATGACCCTTTTGATAGATCATGCAGCTTAGATGGCACTCGCCGGGCAGTGTGAGGTATGAGTCGATGGTATTGGGAAATTAATGGATATATCTGCCCTTAATGAGCTATACCTCATGCAGTGGGAATCGATTGTTCGTCCAGGGTGTGCTGTATTTCCAAGTCGTTTGTGTATTTTGGTGAAACGCCTACCCAGGCCGACTCGACAACAAGTTCCTGAGAGGTCCGCCGTGGCCTCAGGAGATATATATCATGCTACGACGTACCTGGTGCGATGTTTCAAGTTTCTTGTTGATAATATCGGAGCGCCTGATATGTGCATACCAAGCGGGATAGTGTGCACGTGTGTATCGTAGGTGCGTGCAGAAATGTTGGGCGGGCCCGTGCTCTGTAAGAGTGCACGTATTGGGATATTGATACCAGTATACTGGAATATATATATACCAGGTATATACTATCGATAGTACACTGGAGTGTAAGTACGAGGGTACTGGAATATAGGTATACACCAGAACGTTGGAATAGAAATACTACGTAGGACACTGGAATATTTTTAACAGTATACTGGAATATAGTTACCAGTATACTGGAGCATAGAACCCCAGTATACTGGAATTTAGATACCAATATATCGGAGCATAAAACTCCAATATACTGAAATATAGATACCGGTACACTGAAATATAGATACCAGTATACTGGAACTTAGAAGAGGAGCCGACGTGTTGGATAACTTTCGACTTGCTACCCTCATCCCACCCGGACCTGAGCCTTCCGAGTTGCCACGGGTATTAGTTGCCGATATCCCCCGTTTGTGGCACGCAAAATTATTCGTTATATACCTGTTACGGGGGGCCATAGTAAATAGGACCAAATATTGTTAGTAAAAATAGGGGATTATCTAGGTTTTTGTCTGTACCGTAGGTCCTACCAGTACTTACTATGGTCCCACGTAATAATAATACCAGGTAGACGCCTTGGGAGTGCTTTATGGGGTCAAAGCCTACCAAGTTTTGTACACGCCAGTTTTCGGGTTTGGTATAGATAAGGGTAGGGATGGATGAAACTAGTCACTTGCAAGTCATGACCCGAGCTATTGTGGATTCATTCATTTTGACGAAAGAGGTAAGACGATGTGTACGTACTACCGAGGGTTATATACCGCCAGCCGACAGGACTGGGAGCGAAGAGGCTGCTTGGCGGGAGAAGAATCTGTGCGACCTATGTGCTTGTCTTTTTTATGGCGTTTCGTATCCTAATGCTACCGGTAATGTACGTGTCAGACCCAATCAACCATTGATGAGTCTTCACCCATTTTTCTCGTACATATTATCGTGTGTCGAACCATTTTTTGGAATATGTGGTGAGCCTTACTGTTCGCACCCCCCACCCCCGCGCCCCCCGACGCCGACCCCCACCCAAGATATGGGGAAAACGTAACGAGTGCCCAAATGTTGGAGGCGTCTCTATTGGGAGTAGGCGCAGTAGTGCTCCGTCTCGAGAGAGGTGCGGGTTCAATGGTCGAAGGACTAAGGTGAGCAACGAGTAAGTACGTCCCACCTCGAACCCCTTTCGCCCCTACCGCCCACCCCTGCATACCCCCGCGCCTCTGGAAGTGGCCACACCAGAAAGCAAAACAATTCGTTGACGCTGTCGTTCACTCGCAAGAAAATTCCGCCTAAAAAAAAACGGTTGTTCGCGGGATGCAGCTCTCGCCCTTCGTGCGACGCGACTCGCCCAACGAGCGCATCACGTTTCGCTTCGCAAAGCTTGGTGCCTGGTTGCCTGGTCCGTCAAATGCTCGGCGTGCAACCCGTCCGAGC
This sequence comes from Nereocystis luetkeana, assembly GCA_031213475.1. NCBI lineage: Eukaryota > Phaeophyceae > Laminariales > Laminariaceae > Nereocystis > Nereocystis luetkeana. The sequence goes on from JARUPZ010000020.1 coordinate 5,614,778, forward strand.
TTTTGTGGGGGTGCGAGGGTCTGTTGTGGTCGTACCGCTTCGGCCATGCGTGGGGTCGAGTACCCCTCCCTACCCCCCCCCCCCCCCCCCCCCCTTCGCCCCTCCTAGCCCCTACATACCCCCCACCCTCACTCCTCCACCCCCGCCCCTACCCTCACTCCTGCATCCTCACCCCCGCCCCCACCCCCACCCAAACCCCCGCTACCACCCCCCCCTGCCCCCTCCTAAACCCTACCCCCCACCCTCACTCCCCCACCCCCATCCCCACCCTCACTTCTCCACCCCCACCCCCGCCCTCACTCCCCCACCCCCATCCCCACCCTCACGTCTCCATCCTCACCCCCACCCTCACTCCCCCATCCCCAACCCCGCCCTAACGGCCGCCGCCGCTGCCCCCGCCCCCGCCCCCACCGACTATGGTGACGCCTGGCCTCACCAGGAGGTAGACGCTGCGAGGGATGGTGATATTTCAATTTTTGTGGAGGCGGATGGTATGGACGGGTCGAGGGGAGGGTTCGACGGGACCCCTTTGGTGTCCAGCCCGAGGGTCGCGGCCGCCCAGCACCGGTCGTTGGAGGCGGTCTCGTCGTCAGAATTTCACGAAACCGTGAGTATGTCGGTGTGTTTTTGATTCATTTTTGTTTCGGCCTTGGTGCTGGTTTTGTTTCGTCTTTTGTTTTTCGTTTTTTGTTTTTTTTGTTTTTTTTTTAGTTCTAGTTTCGCTTTGTTTTTGCTTTGTTTTGTTGTTGTTATCGTTGTTGCGGTATGTTGGGTTCGAGTTTTTGTGTTTTCGGGGTTGTGTTTTTTTTGGGATCTGGGTTTTGGTTTTTCGGTTCGGTTTAGTTAGGTTTGCTTACGATGAGTGTGGCTTTTGGTTTTGAAGTTTTGATTTTGATTCTGATTTTGATTTTGGGTAGTTGTGTTTGTTGTTGTTGTTATCGTTGCTGTTGCTGTTGCTGCTGTTGTTTTCTTTTTTTGGTTTTTGCTACGAAGCGCTGATAGCATATGTCAGCAGCAGCAGCACTAGCATCAACATCATACGGGAGGAGGTGAAAGCGAGAGGCGGAGGAGGGGGAAGTTCGTTCGCGTCGAGACGATCAATAGGTGTTTCATCTCGAATGGTGGAGGCGTTTGTTCGTTTTACAAGAGGGGGGCGAGATTTCGTCCAGAGTCTATAGAGAGGAGCTGGATAGAGGAGGAGGGGAGGGGAAGCGGTTCGTCTCAGCGAGGACGGGGAATGTCGTCGACGGAAAGGCGCGTCGGGGTTTCGAATATAAGGGAGGGCGGAAGGAGGGAGGGGGTTTCTTGGAGAGGTGGAGGGATTTTGTTGACAGGAGGGGAAGTGATCTCGTAGAGAGGAGAGGAATGGATTTTGGTAAGAATTTTGGTGTACATTTTTTGCGGTGCCTCATGTCTGGTTGTCGTGTGGAATGGTTTCGTCGGACGGTAAAAAAAAAGCTAGCGCACCCCCCCCCTCGACAGATCCATCGATTTCTACATGGATGATCTAGATTATTCAAGGCAGACATATCTATGACGATCTTGTATGTATGATCCATGTATAGCCCAGGTTGCCGCGGGGGAGCTGTACAATCTGCATGATCTGCCGTGCAATCCGCATGATCTACTGTTTGTAGCACATGTATCCTGGGTTGGATCTGTACTACACTGATCGATAGATCCTGCGCAAACTCTTAAAATGGCCGGTGAGAAAAGATGATCTATCTGCAGACAGATAGATCATGATATCTCCGAACTGTGTTAAGGCAGTCGCTGTCACGACGATGGGCATTTTATTGTTGTTTTCAACGTATCTTTCATGCGACACCTACGTAGGAAGGGCCCAAGCTTGCAATGGCGGACCCTGGTACGATCGCCAAACTCCGCTCGAAAAATGCGGAGGCGTCGGGGGGGGGCGGGGGGGCAAGGGGGTCATCGATTGTGGTAAACGATGAAAACAGGGAACTTGAAGGGGGAGGTGAAATGCGGAAAAAAACATGAAACATTTTTTTGACTGCTTTTCAGGTTTTTGTTTCTTCGTGTTTCCTCGCTGACCCGTGGTGTCTTCGGGAGCAGTACGGAATCCAGCCCAACCAACCATTCAAGAAGGCAGTCAACCATCCGTCTACCGCTACATATCAGTTGTGACCCAAGGGGGGGTGGGTTTGTATAGATCGTCAACGCACCCCACTATGCATGGTGTCGTTGGCGCGCGCCGCGGGAATGTCGGCCGTTGTACCTGGGATCTGAGCGTATTTGGGTCGAAACGTCCCGATGTTGAGATCTAAAGACGTAGTCTGCCGCGGTCGAAACACTGCCCATCGTTAGCCCGTCCCGACCCTACCCAACCCAATCTCACCTTCCCCCGCTCCCCTCCCTCGGGTCTGCTCCAGGCGGTAGTACAATGCTCGATGATCGAGCCCAACCCATCTCAACGTTTCCAGCCGACGAGACCTCACCCAACCCCACCTATCCAAGAAAACGCTTCGACCTGACCTGACCTTGCCTCACCTCTACCCAACCTAACCCCAACTCAACCCAACCTTGCCCCGCCTTCTCGCCTAACCTCATCCCACTTCAACCTGACCGTACCCCAACCTGACCCCAATCCAACATACCGCCACCCCTAACCCTACCTACTGTAGCTCCGACGATACCTGACCCAACCCAACCCACGTTCCTGCCTCTGGTGTACTCCAGGGAGCTGCGCATGGCTTGATTAGCAAGTCCCAGTCCGCCGTGGAAGAGATGGCAGCGGCGGAGGCGTCGGCCCAGCTGGCGACGAGGGAAGCCCAGCTTGGCGTTGTCGCCGCGGAGGAGGCCAGGGCGGTGGCGCAGGCCGCCGCGGACACGGCAAATGCTGAGGTGTGTTTCGCGATACTGATTTGATTGATTGATTGATTGATTGATTGATTAGTTTGACTTTTCATGTTTTGTTTTTTTGTTTGGCATCGCTTGATTTTTTAGACTATCGGTGTGGATAGTTATTCCTACGAGTACGCTGCATATTTCGAGTTTTTCGACTATTAAGTGTCGATAGTACGATTTTGATTATTTTATTCGATCTGAGGCCATTTCTTATGCAGTCGGAATCTAGGATTGAAAAAGCCGGCTTCCGATCGGTGACGGCCACAAAACATTGGCATTTTTATGCAGTTGAAAAAGCGCCTTTTCAATTCAAGATTTTTCGATCATGATTTCCAACTGTATGGACCAGACAGTCGAAATAACTGAGATTTCCGATCCAACTCGCCAGTCGGATTCATGCATCGGAAATGTCAGAAAGTCCCGTCACACACCCACACAACACGACATACGACACGACTCCACGCCACAACATCGGCAGCGCTTGGCTTGGCTGCTGCTTCTTCTGCTGCTGCTCGGCACGAGTCAGCGTGATACATCATTTTATCTACGCCCATCAGCAGCACGTGACAGCACCCGATGGCCCCGGTTCGCGGTATCGATGACCTTTTGCCAAACTGCTGCGCTGGTTGTAGCTTTGGCGACTCTCGAAGAAATTCAGCTGCGCGATGGCCTCGAGGACGAGACGAAGGAGAGCTCCCCGCGTTCGAAGCTCACACGCTGCTCGAGAAAGAAGCGAGACATGAGCATGTATGCGTGGTTGGCGCAGCTGCTGGAAGATGAAGACCTCTCTTACCCCACGAGCATTACGGCGAAAGCAGTTTCGAACCGACTTCCGCCTGCCCCACGTACCCTTTTTTCTTAGAGCTATAGTCAATCTATTGAACGTCACTCCCTTACATCAAACGCCTCCAAAAAAAACACGAAAACAGTATATTCCATCCGACGGACGATAAGAAGATTGCCCATTCACGGTCCAGTCGGAAAAATAAGCGATCGGAAACCGGCTTTTTCAATCCTAGCTTCCGACTGCATACTAAGTGGCCTGAGTGCATTTTTTTTTTCTGGGTTCGTATGCCTCTTCCGTTTCCTTTTCGTTTCCATCGAAGATCCATTTCGGTTTCGATTCCGATTTTGACCGGAACTTGGCTTTTTTTCCCACTCCGTTTCCGCCTCCTTGTCCGTCTTTGTTTCCATTTGCGTACGAATCCACTCCCACTTCCGTTTTTGTTTTTCATTTCGACGTGCGTTTTCACTGTTGTGTTAAATTTCGCTTCCGTGTATATTTCAATTTAATTTGCCTTTCTGCATCCATTACAGTTTCCGCTTCCAAACCTCTCCGCTTCCATTTCGATTTCCGTTTCCATTCCCCTTCCTTTTTCTACTACTCCCACCCCACTTTCGTTTTCACGTCTGTTTCCGCTCCCATTTCCGCGTTCATTTCCACTCACAAGTCGATCCCGCTTCAGGTTTCCACTCCCAGTTTTCGTTTCCTTTTCCGTTTTATTCCCGTTTCCACTCCCACATACACTCCCATTTCCTTTTCGAACTGGAACGGATGAACCGTTTCGAACGGGAATGGATGATCCATTTCGAACTAGAATGGATGGGCCATTTCGAAATATTAATAGAAGGGATGAACCATTTCGAACGGAAATGGATAAACCATTTCGAACTGGAATGGATGATCCATTTCGAGCGGGAATGGATACGCCGTTCCGAACGGGAATGGATACACCACTTTAAACGGGAATGGATGAACAATTTCTTTGGGAATGGATAAAAACCTTTTCGAACGAGAATGGATGAACAATTTCGAACGGGAATGGATAAAAACCATTTCGAACGAAAATGGACGAACTGGAACTATTCCGGAAGGGAATGGTTGGAAAACCCCCAGGGCCTAACGGGACTCCGTTTCTGAAGTCCCCCCGTTGGAACTGCGCCAACGTTTCTGGGGATGATGCAGTCGGAATCGATTTGTGCTACGAGATATTCTGTTGACCCAAGAGCTTGGAATCCATTCCGTGAGGAACATTTGAGTGCGACTAGGTGCGCGATCGTTTTGTCAGCGCTCGTTTTTTGTGTGGAGAAGAACATTCAGTTCGCACAGAGGAGTATTACGGGGGGCCATAGTTAATAAAACCTACGGTACACACAAGAACCTATATATTTCCCTGTTTTTACCAACGATATTTGGTCCTATTTACTATGGTCCCCCGTAATAGGTGCGCGGTCGTTTTGTCAGCGCTCGTTTTTTGTCGGCAATGTTAAGGAGGGCATCAGGAGTCGGACACTCTATTTTTCGGAAGGCTCTCCCCGTGTTCGATGACGGGGGCGGTCTGAGTGAGGCGGTATCCCGATGCAAGGCGGTAGATAATCGCTTGCCGCGAGCGGGGGGACTGCACTCATGACCTGGAATGAATTTGGAGGCTTTCTCCGATAAGGCGGTCGTGTTGCTTTCGCAGGCACACCACCACTGCCTTGCTGGCGGGGGGGGATATTACGGGGGACCATAGTAAATAGGACCATATATTGTTAGTAAAAATAGGTTAATATATTGGCTGGTGTGGCTACCGTAGGTCCTGTATACTATGCCCCCCCGTAATAGTGTAGGTTTGGGCGGGTCACCGATCCCCACATCATGATCTGGATACCCCCCCCCCTCCCCCCCCCCCGGCTGGCGGTCGAGTTAGGCCATTTTGCTGGTTGGGAAACCTGAACTCCGCACAAGGGAAATGATGGTATCACGTACTGCAGTATGTATATGGTAAGGCACCCACGAGGCAGTGGCAGTGACATATCGAAGTAACCCTGTTGCTGTCTCTGGAAGTGGCCGCACCAAAAAACAACTCTATCGATTCGACGCTGTTATCCATATGCAAGAAAGTCCGCCTCGCAAGGGGTTGTGGGTGCAGCTGCAGCTCGCTCTTAATGCGACTCGCCCAATACCCGACCAAGCTTCGCGCTTGGTGCGAGCATGGTCTGCCTGGTCGGTGAAAACCCGACGTGCTCCGCCCCGGCGTTGTAGGGATACGAGAGTCTATGGTTCATACCACGACGGCCATGCATGATATGAGTGCATTTTTTTTTTATTTATTTTTTTGTCCTCCGGCGGATTGGTAAAAACAAAGCTTAACCCCTTAGAACCGCAGTTCTGGTTTGGGGACTAACTACTTGAAATTTGAGTGGATTGTCCCCAAAACGGGACTGCGGTTCTAAAAGGGTTAATCTCAACACACTTCCACGTTCCATCCACCCGCACCCGCACCCTCCCCCCCTCCCCTCCACCCCCCTTCCCGCCCCTAACCCCCCCGCCCCCCTCACTCTCCATTCCAATGCCCCTGCTCGTATCCCCTTGGATGTGATACTGCAGAGAACGGAGCAAACGCTAAGGAATCTGAGAGAGGCGGAGGACGCGGCGCACTCTGCTGCCGCGGAGGCAGAGAAGCGCAGGCAAGGGGGGAAGAACAGTGCATGGCACCTCTTGATTCGGTTTTGGTTTGGGTTGGTAGTTTTGGTGTTGCTTTTTGCCTTGCTTTGCTGTGATTAAGGTCACCTTGCCTTGCCTTGGCCGTGCCGCGCCCTGGCTCGGTTGTTCTAGTTTTTGTGGTCTGTTTTGTTGTGTTTTCCGGCGTGCGCTTGTTGGTGGGATGGTATACGAAGTACTCGTATTATTTTCAGAACCGCTGTCCGCGGTTGATCCCTGAGTTTTTCAGGACGGACACCTTGCCGATGACGTAGACGGCTGAAGTACACGCTACTGCATTGTTGACCCTATCGTCAGTAGTAATGCCGGCATCAATAAAACTGACATCGTTGTCGTAAGAACGCCACTTGCGAGGGGGCGGGGGGGGGGACAGAACGGATGCATGGCTATTGTCGTACCCGATACCAGTACTGATGTTTCAATGCTCCTTTTTAACCCTTTTAGTACCGCAGTCCCGATGTGGGGGCAGACTACTTGAAATTTGACTGGTCTGTCCCCAAGACGGGACTGCGGTTCTAAAAGGGTTAATAAGGAACCGCATAACTAAGAGCAAAAAAGAACTGGTCTAAGGGTCACACTATTATTGGAGAGCGGAGAGCTTTTTTCCCCCATACTTTCCATATTTTTTCTCACAATTTCTTTTCATCTTTTGTTTTTCCAAGTATGTGAAACGTAGCTTTCTTGATTTGTTGTGCGTCTGAAGAATTTCACAATTTTTGACAAAATCCCTCCGTATCTTGATACTTACGTCCTATTATTTCCATGCGGAGTATTATCGAGGTTCGATAAAATATGTGTTTTGTATGTACGGGAGAAGTTGACCAAATAGATCAGCACGGGTTGTTGTACCCGTATAGTCCAGAAGTGCGCCTGGGACCAGTCCTGCTGTAGCAGTTGATTCGCGATCGAGAGGACGCGGCGAAGCAGTGCCGTCAAGACAGGTCTAAGGTGGGGTGAAGACTGGCCTAGCTTCTAGCTCCCGAGGATAGCTGTGGACTGGTGGGAGCTGCTGTCTTGGTCGCTGGTCGGCGTGGCGCTGGTATTTCGGCCTTTCTTTCGGGTTAAAAAGCTCTTCGATAAGACTGTGCCTACCTGGGTGAAATCCTAATGTACGGTGGTGTCTCTGCATTGTGCCTGGTTCAGGTTTGAGGAGGAAGCTTCGGCACGAGCTGCTAGAAAGGCCGAGTCCGAGGCGAGAAAGGCTCTGTGGAGGGCGGAGGAGGCGCAGGTGAGGGAGCCTACGATTATTTCGGGGGGCCATAGTAAACAGGACCTAACATTGTTAGTAAAAACAGGTTAATATATAGGTGTTTGTGTGTACCGTAGGTCCTATTTACTATGGTCCCCCGGAGTGGTATATACAGCAGAAATGGTCCCTCTTTTATAGTGCCGGTATGCGCCAGCCCGCCAACAAGGCGGGTCACTATGGCGGCAACCGTACCGACTCCGCGCGCTGCCACGCCAGTTGATAACATCTGTACCTAGCGATTTTACAGGCACACACAGCAGTAGTTCTGTAGAACGGAGGGGCCATAGTAAACACGACCTACGTATGGTACAGACAAAAAAAACAACTATATATTTCCCCTTTTTTACCTCAAATATTTCGTCGTACCAGGGTATTTACTATGGTCCCACGTGGTAGCAGTAATGGAGACGGGAGTTATGCGTGTATTATACTTCTCGGTGAACAGTAGTAGTAGTAGCAGCAGTATAGGAAGAGTAATGTTGCAGAAGGTGGTCAGCTAATATTGCATGTACCGTGGGCGTCGGGGCTCAACTACTGTTGCTATTTTGCTGCTTACTTTAGGCACAGGCTACTCTTGGGTAGTTGCAACTTGATATGTCACCCGACCCTTGACACCGACTCTTGGCACCGTATTATTCAATCTGTCTTCCTTCCTGTCCTCATGAAAGGGAGTCTTGTTACGTGGGTGGATGACAAGCCTGTGTTTTTTTCGGGGGGGGGGGGGTTGTATTGCTTGACGCATCCTCTCGGGGGGGAGGGCACGGTTGACGAAAGCAGGAAGGAGAGGACAGACAGGACAGCAAGGTACCGGATCGACTACATCAGGAGTATGTAGAACCTGTCTGTATGCTACCAGTACAACAAACTGCTTCGGCTGTCTGGAGGATGCTGGGTTTGCCTGTTTTTCGGTTAGGTGTCGTAGTCGTAGTCCGTTCATGTCTGGTGGTTTTGTTTCTCCCTGCTTGTTTTTGTGTTGTCTGCCACATTTCCTTCTGCGGGGCACGGACCATTTTTCGTTTTTTTTTTTGTTTCTCCGATTTGTTTTCCTTTGCTTCCTTCAAATGTTCTTCTCTTTTATAGAATATGTATGTTGCGCCTGTCGTATCCAGTACGATGGCATTTTACCAGGGATGTCTGTTGCGCGCAGCGCAAGAGGCGGCGCGAGGCGTGTTACGCGCCTGCGGCCCGCAAGCCCCCCGCAGCCCCCCCCCGGAAGGGCCGTCGGGGGCAAAACAAATGCGATATATGCGCAAACATATGCCCGAAAACCAAGCAACAAAGTGCGTTTAAACTCCCGAACCTCGAAAAGGAGGGTATCGAGATCAGAACCTTACCTTCTCGTGTTCTACTATAGAAAAAGGGCCTGACAGAAAAACGCCTCCGGCGAACTAAAAAAAGGGGGCTCAATTTTTTTTTCGCCAAAGGCGAATTTGGAAAACAGTGTTTCAATTTTTTCCCCGCCTACGGCGAACAAAAAAGCCCGCAACATTTTTTCGCCCCCGCGCCCCAAAATGCTTGTTGCTCTGCGCGCAACCAGGCTCTCCGCGGCTGTTGCGGAAAACGGCCATTTTGACCAAAATGTTGTCCCAGCGCAACAGCTAATTAAATCTCTGCTGTCTACTCTGCTTACTGCACACCAATAGCATATCTGTCTCGTAGTTTTGTGCGCACAGAGCTTGTTTCTCTCTAGGATTGAAGAATCGGCACGGACACAGGTTGTGCTGGCAGTCGACAGGCAGAAAGAACGGTTCAACGTGAAGAACACACCCAGGCACTTACAGCGGGCGCCCGGCACTATCCATCGGATCTGAGTTCCGACTTTTTTGGTAGGGGAGGGGGAGAGATGAAAGAGAACGGAATATGACAAATGGTACGGAGAACGAAAAAAACGATTTCCGGGAAAACGGCCAACGAAGTTGTTGCCAGTGTCTTGGTCTTGAAACCTGTTGATAGCTGCTGTTACGGGGGGCCATATTTAATACCAGGTAGGACCTACGGTACACACAACCACCTATATATTTCGCTATTTCTACTGACAAGATTTGGTCCTATTTACTATGGCCCCCCGTAATATGAAATCCTCTCTGTGCGAGGGAAGAAGCTGCGATCTGCCCTTCTTGTTTCGTTTTTTTTTTTTTTGTTCCCATCTCGTATATTTGGCCTTCTTTTCTCTCTCCATCCCGCAGTATTTTCGGGGGGGAATAATAAATAGGACCAAATATTGGTTGTATAAATATGGAAATATATAGGTTTTTGTGTGTGCCGTAGGTCCTATTTGCTACGTATGGTCCTCCGTTAAATTTAATATTAATAGTGACTATTAATAGTCGGTGTCACGCAGTATGGTATGTACGTAGGCTCTTTCTTATCCACCCCCCCGTCATTTGCTCCGTCTCCAAAGGGATGCGTGGTCAGTGGTCAAATGACTGAGGCAAGCAACAAATGAGTACGCACCCCCCCCCCCCCCCACTACGATTAGTGCCTTTCATTTTCGTCGCGAGAAGACCGCAGCAGCCCCTCGTGTGGAATGTACCAGGTAGCATACAGAATACAACGGGAGATTCGCCAATGCGTGTGCAGGGGGGCTGCGCGAAAAGAAAAGCACGCTCCGCTCCTATTCCTCTCTCACCTGATGAACATGGATAAGTTGTTGTTGTTTTTGTTGTTTTTGTTGTTGTTGTTGTTGTTTTTGTTGTTTTTTTACGTCCTTGTTTTTTTTTTTTTTTCTCTCCATCCCCTGTGTCGTCGTCCCCTTTGTTTCTTCTCGCTCATGGTATATGTCGTTCTCTTTGTTTCTTCTCTCTCATGTTATTTGTCGTCTCTCAGATCCGGGGTCACGCACTGGCATGCTTAGCACGCTGTCCCCCCCCCCCCCCCACGACGTAGGGTACTATACTGGTGCCTTGCATTTCTTTTTTCGAGAAAAGGGTCGGGTTGTTTTCTTCCCTCGTCGCCCTCGCGTCTTAATTGCGTGTGTGGTACCCGTTTTCATCCTGGCGGCGAGTATCATAGGCGCGTGCGTGTACGCAGCGAGTAGATCTGTGTTTGTCACACGGCATTAGTTTCGAATTTCAGCCACGGACGATTAATAGAGGTGTCGTATCTTTGCCCGTATCTTCGTGCGATTTAAATTCCGTCTCGTATATTCTCGCGAGGTTTTTGGTTTTCAATTTTTTTTCAGGCTTTCCCTTCTTCTCCTGAAATATTCTGCTGCCAGGAGAGAGCGCTTGTACCTTTCATCCCTTTTGACTGAGACGCTCCCAAGCAGCGTTGGTTGTGAACCGAAAATGGAAAACCACCTCGGTCGGTTTTCTTCGGTTTTTCGCCGAAACGGTCAGTCGGTCTCGGGTTTCTTCGGTTTTTCGCCGAAACAGTCGGTCGGTTTCGGTTTTCTAAGTATAAATATGACCGAAGCCGAAACTGAACGGTTCACCGAAAATGTCGGTTGGTTTCGTTTTTTTTTTTTTTTCAAATACATCGAGAATTACAGTAGTAAAACTCGGTTGTTCGTCTTGAAAAACCGACAGACAAACGGCTTTCGGTTGTCGGTTGACAACACTGCTTCCAAGGCAAGCGTCTTGACAGGCAGCCTTGACAGCCGAAAACCCGGGACACGGAGCGAATATCCCCGTTTTGGGGTTAACGCCTGACCATATGACCGTACTATTGATTTTTTTTTGTGTTTCCTGAACTTTGATTTTTTCGATATTTTTTCTTTCGCCCACGTTCCCGCGTTCCGTTTTTTTTTTTTTTTTTTTTGTTCTTCCCGTTTATTTTCTTGGGCCTTTTTTTTTTCTCTTTCCCTCCTATTGATGGTCGTATCAATAGTATTACGGGGGGCCGTAGTAAATAGGACCAAATACTGTTTTGGTGAAAATGGGGAAATGTTTAGGTTCCTGTGTTATCGTAGGCCCTACCTGGTATTTAATATGGTCCCCCGTGATAGTAAGTCAGATCGGGGGTTGCAAAACAGACTCTCGACCCCCCTCCCCTCCTCGGCTCGTGCCTTGCACGTTTTTCATCGCGAGAAGACAGCCGCCCTTCCTTCCCTCGCGTCTATTTTGTTTTTTCATCCTGCGGCGGATTGGTAAAAATAAAGCTTATTGCTACAGAATCTCGACGATCATCAGAAATAAACTCATGTAAAACGAGTAACCAGCACAACATTGAAAAAAACAAAAAAAATTAGGGGTTTCCACACATATTATTATGGGGGACCATGGTAAATAGGACCAAAAAGTGTTGATAAAAATATGTACATAAATACCGGTAAGTTTTTGTGTGTATCGTAGGTCCTATTTTCTATGGTCCCCCGAAATAGTATATACGGTCGCCCCGGTGGTTCAAGTGGTTAACCTCGAATTCTACTTGTGTTTGACTCCTGGAATCGAGCCCCAGGTGGGTCGGACATTTGACTTTATTTGCAAAAATACAAATAAAAAGGATTCAATTGTTGAGAGCGCCTTGCAGCGTGGGTAGGCACAATTCGATCCGAGTCGACGAGGGAAGAAAAGGCTGAAATCTTCTCGCGATATAAATGAAGGCACGTACCGTAACGGGAAGGGGGTAGAATGCCTGCTATGTGACCCCGGATCTGAGTTACGAGTTGGAAGGAGAGAGAAGAAGATGTGCGAAGATAATAAATGGGATGATCAAGAAACAAAAAAAAACCCAGTTTTTTTTTTTACCAGGGGCTCAGGGGACACTTGTCTACACAAATTGACTCGCTTTCCAGGCAGACGGCTTGACATTATGGTCCATGTCTCAACAACTTTGCTTTTCTCGGTATTTATGTATTAATGGACTCAAGTTCATGTACTGCTGCTGAGTGTTATTCCGATAGACACAGCAGTATATAGATACCTGTCTATAAGTATCAGAACCGCTTATATTGAATGTTAATGCATACACGTTGTTTATATTTCGGGACAGAGCGGAAAACCATTTTGGTGGGATACTATTAATACTACAGTTGTTTGTTGCGTTGGGTTTCGATGTATTATTGTTCTTTCGTGTGTAAATTTAATTGTGCTGTGAGAGCCTTTTAGCACCGCACTCCCATATGTGGGGACAAAGTACTCTAACTGTAAGTAGTTTGTCCCCAAAACGGGAATGGGTTTCTGAAAGGGTTAAGTTTAATGTGTGGACTTTTTTTCGCGAAATCGAATATATCATTCATTCGGTACGGCTTTTACTGGCAGTATGGAATACCTACAGCAGTAGAACATGTATATATACTTGGAGTATATATTTTCATGGCATTTCAATATGGTGGTTCTTTTGTGCACTATTTACCGGTACTGTCAAGTGTTAAATACCTGGTACCTGGTATGTGACTATCGCCGCCGGGACGATTTTCTCTTCTGTTTTTTTCCCTTCTCTATTCCTTCATGCTTCATGCCTTGTCTCTGTTTCCTTCCCCCCTCCCCGCCGTCTGTGTGCCGGTTCCTTCCATTCCTTCGTATTGCTTCGCCCGTTGAGCAGCTATCTGTTCTTCTCGAGTACCTACGAGTATTTCTTATTTATTTTATTTATTTTTTGTGCTCATCCCATTCATTATCTTCGCACATCTTCTTCTCTCTCTCCTTCCAACTCGTAACTCAGATCCGGGGTCACATAGCAGGCTCTTCTCCCCCCTTCCCGCTACGGTACGTGCCTTCATTTTTCATCGCGAATAGATTTCAGCGAGTATATACCTACCTGGTACCCTTTCCTTCTTTTCATAGCAGCCTTTCTCAGTTCTGTTCTCTGATCTCCTTGCGTCAGTTCTGTTCTGTTTCATTTCATTTCGTTTCAGTTTTTTTTTTTTTTTTGTATTTCTGTTCTGATTGTTTGGTCGTTGCTCGTGTTGTTGTCTTCTCGTACCCGGTACGCTGGTATTTCACTCGAATTTTGTGATTATTTGTTCGCCTTTTTTTTTTTTTTTTTTTGTCTCAACATTATTAATAGTATCTCTAGGATGAGGAATCAGGACGGACACTGGGTGTACTGATGAAGCTGGGTATGAATAGAAACACAGCACACACCCTCTTGAATTATGATGTACTGGAATGTACTATTAATATTAATATTTATAACACTTTTTGTTTGTGAGTTTGTTACCGCTCTGTCCCGATATATAGATGCTACCCTGGTATTTATATACTACTATTTAATACAAAACTACGTTATATTTCGGGACAAGAGCCGGTCGCCCCGGTGGTTCAAGTGGTTAACCTCGAATTCTACTTGTTTGAGTCCTGGGTTCGAGCCCCAGGTGGGTCGGACTTTGACTTTATTTGCAAAAATAAAAAAGGATTCAATTGTTGAGAGCGCCTTGCAGCGTGGGTAGGCACAATTCGATGCGAGTCGACGAGGGAAGAAAAGGCTGAAATCTTCTCGCGATAAAAATGAAGGCACGTACCGTAGCGGGAAGGGGGTAGAAGAGCCTGCTATGTAACCCCGGATCTGAGTTACGAGTTGGAAGGAGAGAGAGAAGAAGATGTGCGAAGATAATGAATGGGATGAGGAAAATAAAAATAAAAAATAGTGGTACCAACTTTTTTTAGTGCCGCAGTCCCGTTGTGGGGACAAAATAGTCAAACTTCAAGTAGATTGTCCCCATAACGGGACTGACTGCAGTTTGCCTTAAAAAGTCACGTGGACATTCTGAAACAGTCCATACCCTGGAACACTCTGTATGGCGACTATAGCAGTGTTTTTCGGGGGACCATAGTAAATAGGACCAAAAAATCTTGGTAAAAATGGGGAAATATAATGGTTTGTGTACATCGTAGGTCCTATTTACTACCTGGTATTTAATGTGGTCCCCCGCCAATAGATCATACCCCAGAAGCCACAGAGCTGAAACAATAGTAAAATCAAGGCCTGCTGTTGATGGGATTACGAATGATGATTTGAATTGCAGCTGTTGATGCGATTGCGATGATCGGAACTACAGCAGTCGCGATTATTCAAGTTCAAAAATTTACTGGCTGGTACCTTGTTGGTACCAGGTATTTTTTTTCTCGGTTGTTGTTCCCCCAAGCCTGCATCTGAATACCTCGCTCTCGTTTTGATTTTGTTGTGTTGTTTTAAATTTGACGCGGTTCACCGGTGGGCAGAAAGTGAAAGAGCAGGCGGGCAGTAAGGCGGCAGAAGAGGCCGCGGCGGTCCACCGTGTCGCCCAGGAAGAGGTGAGATGGAGGCGGTGGGATGGAGGGGGAGGCAGTTGCAGAAATTCGGGTGGGGTCAGGTCCGCGCGGGAGGGAGTTGCAGATGTACCGGTAGGATTACGTCGTCGTGGGATGAGGGTGCCAAGCTTTTTTTTTTATTTTTACTTTTTTTCAACCTCCGGCGAATTGGTGAAAATAAAGCTTAACCGTTTTAGCACCGCAGTCTCGTTTTGGGGACAAAGTACTTAGAAATTGACTGGATTGTCCCCAAAACGGGACTGCAGTTTTAAAAGGGTTAAGCTCACCACTCTTCCACGTTCTCGTGTCGTGTGTCAATTTAACCTATAGCTCCCGTTGGTGCCAAGCGGAAGCAGGGCGGTGGATGAGTCGTTCATTGCGGTAGTATACAGGGCTCACCAAAAAACGAGAACGTGTTGAAGGAGGAAAGCATGTTCCCCGGGCTTCCAGGCTGTGCATGCTTGTGTTCCCCGGGCTTCCAGGCTGTGCATGCTTGTGTTGTCTCTTACCACAGTTGCTGTTAGGGAGGGAGGGAGTTGTAGATGTAGGGAAGGCGGAGGGGGGGGGTATAGATGTGGTTCTGATCGACCGACGGTCACCGCCCGCGCACGAAACCTTGCGTTTCCGCGCGTGCACGTTTCGCCTCTACGCACACACCTCGCACCCCCGAGGATACAAATAACCCCTCCGCGCATACTAATCACCCCTTCGCGCACACATTACGTCTCCGCGCAAACACATTGTGCTTCTGCGCCTCGGCGCATACACTTCCGGCCCTATACTCTCTGCAGGCGGTCGCTGGATGGCCTCTGTTCGTTCACTCCGTCCTTTTGTTTGATCGATCGACCGCTCGCGCTCGCGCCTTGCGCCTCTGCGCATACAACTCACGCCTCTGTGCGTACAACTCACGCCTCTGCGCATACAACTCACGCTCTGCGCATACAACTCACGCCTCTGCGCATACAACTCACGCTCTGCGCATGCAGCTCACGCCTCTGCGCATGCAACTTACGCTCTGCGCATACAACTTACGCTCTGCGCATACAACTCACGCCTCTGCGCATACAACTTGCGCTCTGCGCCTACAGCTCACGCCTCTGCGCATACAACTCTCGCCTCTGCGCATACAACTCACGCTCTGCGCATACAACTCACGCCTTTGCGCATACAACTCACGCTCTGCGCATGCAGCTCACGCCTCTGCGCATACAACTCACGCTCTGCGCATACAACTCACGCCTCTGCGCATACAACTCACGCTCTGCGCATACAACTCACGCCTCTGCGCATACAACTCACGCTCTGCGCATACAACTCACGCCTCTGCGCATACAACTCACGCCTCTGCGCATACAACTCACGCTCTGCGCATACAACTCACGCCTCTGCGCATACAACTCACGCTCTGCGCATACAACTCACGCCTCTGCGCACACACCTCATGCCTTCGCGCATCGTGGGTTTGGATCATCTGTACTCTGCAGATACTGTCGGGTTCTCTTGGTTGGGTCTGTGTTCTACAGATACAGTACATATTTGCTGGGTTGGCTCATCTGCACTCTACAGATACTCTCAAGCATATTAGAACGGCGGGCTACTTCTAGGATCTACTATTATACAGTAAACAGTATGGGTGGCGGTAAAATTTGTCCGGTGTCTTTTAATGTATCGTACCCGTATGTGTGCTTGTAATGCAGGCGGAGATAGCCCGGAGACAGGCGGCGACAGCGAGGATGGAGAAGGCGAGGGACCACGTGACCACGCTCCTGACGAGCGAGCAGGGGCTTCGGTTGCAGAAGCATGGGCGGAATGGGAAGAGCATGAACCGCACTTTGACCTCTCCCAACCGCGAGTGTCAGACGCTGACCTGGGGCAAGACTCTTCACGACTTGGGCTCCATGCAGGAGGTGGGTTGGGGGGAAACAGGGGTGGGGGGGGGGGGCGTACTCACTCGTTGCTTGCCTTATGTCATTTGACCGTTGACCACGCATTCCTTTCGAGACGGAGCACCGTTGCTAGTCCTAACAGAGACGCGCCCAACAGTTGAGCGCTGACTACGTTGTTTCCATATATGGGATTTTTTTGCTGTTATTAGACTTCTCTCCGTTATGTTACGCCGCCTGAGGCCACCGCTTATCTCCTAGGATGACGATGGATTGGGAGGTAGGGGAGGGGTGTGCTGATGTCTATGTGAAATGTGTGGGTATGCACCGCTCTTTGTCCGGAAATGCGAGGGTCGTTTTCAGTGTCGGTATGATCGCATGATTACACAAACGGCTGCTCTATCTCCGGACGTACCGGAGTGTCTGCTGCTGTAGGTTATGAACCGTACACAGACGCTCCTATTATCAAGAATAGTACCTGAAAGTAGAGTAAATTATTGTCCGAGAGAAAATGCTTGAGGTGCTTCCGTGTGCTTGCAGTGCTTTGCGGGGTAATGCGAGTACTCGCAGTGCTTTGCGGGATAATGCGAGAACTCGCAGTGCTTTGCGGGATAATGCGAGTACTCGCAGTATTTTGATGTTCTGTGCTGCGGATACTCCCGTATTCGGCAGTAGTTCCGGGTTCATTACCGTGGAATACTGCTGTACTGGTACTCAAGTATTTGAGGGTTCTGCACTACGAGTACTATTAATCACACGTATACTCGGAGTGTGAATGAAGTATGCTGGGAGCATCTGTGCAATTCACGATCCAAGAAATGCGGTGAAAGACGGAGACGAACATACTTCTGTGGTGCGGAGATTTATGGGCGGGGGTGGGTGGATACTGCTGTGTTTATTTTCGGCTAGCCGACGCGGATTAACCGGCACACGGGGGGGGAAAGAACGTCCTGCCGAGAGGTGTCGGGAATCAGAATCGAATCGGGGAACTTGTGTTGTTCTGACTAGATTCTTCCAATCAGAATCGGGAATTTTGGAAATTCGGAGGATGATTTCCCGGCTTTGTTCAGGGATTGGAAAATCGGGAAACTATCGTATTTTTTGCGTTGTGGGTGCGGAGAGAGACCGGTGCGGTGGGTCCACCCCTTGCTATGCCATACCATCCCACCCCCCCCCCCCCCCCCTTCCACTCCCTCCCCCTTGCCCCCTCTCCGCTTGGGGTTTCCAACGCATGCGGCATTGGTATACCTGCTACCAAATATTCGATTCGTATGCCATTGAAAAAACGAACTATTACTCGTATTAGCATACCATCGGAACTCGAATTTGAATCGAAAAGCAGTCAAAACTGAGCTGGATAGTCCCTACCACACTATTAATAATATCTTTACGAAGTACCATGTAGTACAACAAAAAAGACCCAAATCGCACCCAGCTCAGTGTTGTGCGCAGGGCTGATGCGATTGATACATCACGCTACGCCTTACACCCCCCCCCATCCCCAAACCCCCTTTTCCCTCTCCTCCTTGGGGTTTCCAACTGATGCGGTGTGGATACGCTGAAAAAAAGATTAGGTGTGCAGGGGGTTTGATGTGGTTGATACTCCCTTCCAGCCCTTGCCAACCACTCCTAACCCCTCCATCCCCCCGCCCCCACCCCCCGTTGGGTCCTGTTGGGGTTTTCAACAGAGGCATTGTTGAAAATATCGTCACTTGGTTTGTATATTGATCGAGCTAAAAATACGTCTCAGCCGTTAGACCGGATAATAGCACGTACCCACTGCTGCTGTACCAGGTATATTTATTGAAAAAAACGGAAAATGTTCGTACAACAAAAAAAAAGTCCGCGGGGGGGGGGGATGATAACATTTAATCCCCGGAAAAAACCCCATCCAAAGTGAAACCTGAAACGGGCAAAGAAAACCCTCGGCAACCATTATGCCCGGCAATCGCAAGCTGCGTCTGATAATGTGTGTACGTGTACGAAGATGAGGTTGTCGACGAAATCGTCAATCTCACAGCGGCGTGTGTGTGTGTGCGTGTGCGTGCGTGCGTGTTTTTCTTTTTGTTGTCTACTGGTAGGTGCGGAGGGGGACTGACGCCGACCCCGCCTACCCGGGGTTCACGGGCACAACGGCATTACGGCGTTCGAAGGCTGCGATGGGTGCGATGGACCGCAGCTTCAGCCTTCTCTTTCCCACCCGCTCGCTGGACTTCACCGTCTCCACCAAGTGAGTGCTGCCCGTAGTTGTATGACCATAGTAGGGGGGGGGGGGTGGGTGTATTCGATAGGAGGTATGTACTCGATCTCATGCATGGCCGCAGTCGTATGACCATAGGGGTATTGGGTGGGGGGGGGGAGGGGGTGGGTAGAGGGGTTGTGGTTTTTTTTTGTTGTGTGTTTTTGTTTTCGGTGTGTTTTTGTTGTGCTTGTTGTGTTCTCTTCTTGTCGTTTTTTTTGTTTCGGTGTTTTTTTTTTGTGTTTTTTTTGTATATGCCGTTGGTTGTGTTGCTGTTCATGTTCATGTTTGTGTTGCTGGGTTGACTTTATTTTTTTTTCGTTTTGTTGGTTTTGTGATGTTACTGGTCTGGTCGTTACGTATTTTTCGTGGATTTTTCATTTTTCATGTTTTCAAACTTTTTTTTTTTGTGTTGTTTGTCTTTTTTTTTTTTTCGCTTCTCCGATTTTTCAGGGATGAGTGCGAGGAGTTGGTGCTGGGATTCCAGGCCCTCGTTGCGTCCCAGAGGTCCTGAGTTTTCTTCCGTGCCGGAGAGAGGAGGGAGTTGCAAAATATGGGATGGCTCAGGCCTTTCGGGGGAGGGGGGCGGGGGGGGGGGGGATAAGGAGGAGTGGGAGCACGAACCAAATGTGCGATTTTAGGTGTGCTCCTACGCTCTGCCTTCGGTAGGAGTAATGGGCGGGGCTTGGGATGGGCGGGGTTGGGGCTCGAGGTGGTGGCGTAGACGTGGGCGGCGACCCGACGGTCTCCCACCTCAGCGTTGACTTGACGACCATGGGCCGTTTTCAACCATGGACCGTTATTGGCAACCGTGGAAAACGAAGGGGCGTGTACAACCGTGGCGCTTGTAGCCAAAGGATCGAAAGGCGACAGCCGTGGTAAATTGGCGGGCCAAGGGACGTCTACGACCGTAGACACGATGGTATCCGTGGAACGCTGATTGAACGAAGGACGTTTACAATCATAGAGCAGCGACAGCGGGGCGTTTACGACCGTATAACACTTGACAAAATGGGACGTTTACAACCATGGAACGCTAGTAACCATGTGGAGAAGAATCCACCACCCTGGACCGTTTGACGACCGTGGAACCTTGACAGCACCGTGTGGAAATGCATGGTATCGAGCCGTGGGCCGTTGGGGTACCGTGCGGCGTGTGCAACCAGGGGACGTACACATCCGTTGCACGTCGGTGACATGGAGACGTTGACAACCATGGAGTGTTGACAACCATGTGGCGTTGGTGGGCCGTGGAGCGTTACAGCAGTAGTCACCATGGGAACACAGATAAACATGGACGTTTTTCGAGCGCGCGAGGGTGGTTTTGTGCCGTCGGTTGTGTAGCGGAGAGGGACGGTCTCGCCGCAGAGTTCGCCGCTGGTTGGGTAGTGGACCCACATGACATACACGTAGTTGCGAGCGGGGGGAAATGGGGCAGGAAGAGAGTGCGTGTGTGCGCGACATTCGGCGAAATATGTGTTTCCTCTCCCTTGCTCTCTACAGTAGCATAGTGCTCCTAACATAGCATACGATAGTGGTCGGCGCGCCTTTTGCCTCTCGCCCCCATGCTCCTAGCGTAGCATTGTGCCTTCGAAGCCCCCCCGGCTGGCTCCCAGCGTAGACTTGGAAGCTTCGAAGCCCGGCTG
The DNA here is from genome assembly GCA_031213475.1 of Nereocystis luetkeana. Classification (NCBI taxonomy): domain Eukaryota; class Phaeophyceae; order Laminariales; family Laminariaceae; genus Nereocystis; species Nereocystis luetkeana. The sequence continues at coordinate 5,635,322 of JARUPZ010000020.1, forward strand.
TGGTGTTGTCTCGCGCCACCTGGAAAAGCATGGACGCGAGCGTAGAAATTGCGTTAGTGGTGGTTGGGGGAAACATAGGGGGGGTAGAGAGGGGGGGAGGGGGGGGGGGGGGGTACGAGCGTCGTCCCCGGGGTGGTCGGGGGGGGGGGGGGGGGGTCGTCCCCTCCCTTGTGTAGACGCCTCCTGTTGCTACTGAATCCAGGAGGGGGATGGGATTACGCGCTTTAGCTCTTGCCCCCCGGGGGGGAGGGGGGGGGGAGGTACGAGCGTCGTCCCCGGGGTGGTCGGGGGGGGGGGGGGGGGGGGGGTCGTCCCCTCCCTTGTGTAGACGCCTCCTGTTGCTACTGAATCCAGGAGGGGGATGGGATTACGCGCTTTAGCTCTTGCCCCTCCTCGTCTCTGCCCACTTTTTCCCCCTTTCCTTTTCCCCTCCTTTCTTCAATTGTATGTGGCTGATCTTTTATTGTTTGGAGGGGGGGTTGGGAGAGGGGAGGGGGGGGAGGAGAGAGGAGGGGGGGCAGGAGAGAGGAGGGAGGGAGGGGGAGTCTGAACGTATGTCTGCTGGGTGGTGTGTTTTTTTTTCTCCCCTCTGCCGGGATATGTGTTTGTGTGATGCGTTGCCTAACACGGCCCTACGACCCTTGAGCAGTCTTACGTATTGAGGCGTTTTGATGATGGTAGTGGGGGCGGAGGGCATGGTTTCTCGGATCACAGGGGAACGTGCTATGATCATGTCGGTAGCTTTCGGGTGCTGTGGTTTTTCCTCTTTCCTTTTTTTAGGTATCGGCAAGGAAGTATGGGTACACACACAAGCCGTTTTTTTGCTGCCTCCATTTCCCCGTGTTTTTTTGTTTGTTCCCTCCCCCCCCCCCCCCCCGTCATCTCCCCCAGCTTATCTTAGCGGCCTGATTTCACAAAAATCGAGTCTAGCCAGGCAGGCGTTCTTCCGTCCGCCCCGCTCTTTGGCACGTAGGTGAAGTCGTACGGTGTTTCGGCGTTTTTGGGCGGGTGTTGGTCAGTGACACGAGAGTAGAAAGTAAGGGAACCCTGGAGCTGGCCGGCCGTTTTCTTGTTTTTGGAGATGCCGGCGGCTCGAGTCAAAACAAAAGTGTCATTTTTTGTGTTTATTAGTTTCGACCCTGCTGCGGGAACAGGGGGGGGGGGGAGGCGGGGCGGGGGGTAGAGTGCAGTCGGGTTGGGTTGGGTTGGGTTGGGTTGGGTTTAGTCGAGTTGAGTTGGTGTGATTTGGGTTTGCGTTGTTTGTTTGTTTGCTCACTTGCTTGTGCTGTCTGGACGTATGAATGGATGGAGAACATAAAACGAAGGACGGAAATACGGGCCCAACATGCATCAATAAAAAAAATCCAGGTATATCAGCGCCATGAAAAAAAAGACAAACGCAACCCACCGCCTTAGAGGTCACAAGCGTCCCCCCCCCCCCCCCCCCGTCTTTTTTTCCTCTTTCGGCGTTGGCTTGGTGCTCGGGTGGGCTCTCCACAGTAAGTACGTGGTGCTGGCGCACGGCGCGGCGCGGCACCGATTTATAGCACGTCTTTAGACCAAACACGCCTCAGTGTAAAACGGGGAGCGGTCTCGGGTATGGAAGGGTGGTTCCCCCTCCCTCCCTCTTTCTCCCCCCCCCCCCCTCCCCCGCTCCCCTTTTTTCCCCCTCCCCGTATTTTTCACGTAGCCAATACATTGCGCGCAGTGGTTGCAGTGGCCCGTCTTCCGGCTGTATCCACTGGAGAATTGTCGGAGGCGAGAGGCGTGGCTTGGCTTAATATTGGCTCGGCGTGGCTTATTCATAGCTTGGCGTGACCTCGCAATGGCTTGGTTTGACTTGGTAATAGCTTGGCTTGGCCTGAAAGTAGCTTGGCTTGTCTTAACAATGGTCTGGCTTGGCGTATTAATGGCGTGGCTTGCCTTATCAATGGGTTGGCTCGGCCTGTTCAACACTTGGCTTGGCTTATTAATAGCTTGGCTGGCCTGACTAACAGCTTGGGTTGGCTTAGTAATAGCGTGGTTTGGCCTGTTAACAGCTTGACCTGCCTGTCTAGTAGCTTGAGTTGGCTTTTTAATAGGTTTGGCTTGGACTATTAATAGGTTTGGCTTTGGCCTATCAATAGCTTGGCTTGGTGGTTTTGTATCTGGGGTCGGGTGGGGCAAGTTCGTGTATTTTTCGCAATGTTTTCTTAGATGTACGTTTCGCCAGCTGGGTACGGTATGGGTTGTGTGTGTGGGCTACATACCCCGGGAGGTTGCTATGCCGCCTGCATGATAACTTGTGAGTCTTGGTGGTAATTCGCGTTGGGTTCTTCGATGTTTTTTTCTCCCAGTATCTCTCTCCTCTCCGACTCGCTACGTAGGAAACCCTTACTGAGAATTTGTGAGGGAATCGGGTTTAGAAAGCTTAAATCTCTTTAAAAAAACGATTCCACCTGAAATCACCCAATGTTGGGGAAATAACGGAAGAACCGGGAGGGGGGGGAGGGGGGGGGGGGGGGGGTACGGGCACTGAAGGTGGTGTGGTAGCGACCGGGTGGATCAATGACTCGATCCATCTGTCAGTCGGTGAATCGATTTCTCCACGGCTTTTCACGGATCATGACCCAACCCGTGGGTCGGGCCCAGGAGGTCTTAAAAATCTCACGCGTCGGTGCAGGTCACTCCGACTCTATCCTACCCGCGAGGTGTTTTACCCGACTTGTGATGACTTCTGGATTCATCGGTGCAGGCTGAAACAATCCGTATCCATCGCGCGTGGGAGGTAGCAGCGAAACGTCAAAACAAATTGAGCAAAAGACTTCCGAATAGTTTTTTTTTTTTTTGGTGAATTAAGCACACAAGAAGAAAAGAGGCGATTCGCACTTTTTTTAGTTTTGCTCGCTTTTTTTGCCAAGTTTCTAGGGTTTTTTTTCACGGATTTGCGGCTCTGTCCGAGAGAAGTCGTATCAGTAAAAAATCGGAGATTTTCTGTACCAGTTGACATTGGCGTTTTTTGTTTTTGTTTCGAACGCAGATGATGCAGCGGAATCGGAACAGGTAGCGGGCGAGGACGGACATATACTTTGGGTGGGTGGGTAGGTGGGTGGGTGGGTGGGTGGGTGGGTGCGCATTCCCCCCCCCCCCCCCCCCGCCTGGCGTCGTTGCGGTTCTTAGTGGGATGCAGCTCACCCTTCATGCGACTCGCCAAACACCTCACGGCGCTTCGCGCATGGTGGACGCAATTTCTGTTGCCTGGTCGGTGAAAACCCGACGTGCCCCCTCCCGGAGTTGTAAGGATGCAAGGGTATATGGTCATACGGCTGCGGCCATGACACCCCCCCCCCCGCGTCGTTTCGTTGTTTGTTGCTGTACTTTTGTTGGGGACGACGACACGTTTTTTCTTATTATTATTCGATGTGTCCAATGGTGTTTGGGCTATAGGTGCTGGGTGTACTCTTGGCGTGCTAGGCTGCTGAGCGCCCCCCCCCCCCCCCCCGCTCCCCTTCGTCCGTTGGGTTACAATTCGGTTCGGCGGCGGCAGCGGCGGTACTACTGTCTGACAGGTCTCCTCTGCTGCTGCTGCTGCTACTGCTGCTGCTGCTGGTGATTATTTTTTTTCCCCTCTGCTACGGTTGGTGTTGGTACTGTTCTTCTCTGCCGCGTTTATTGTTGTTGTTGTTGGTGGTATTACCGCTTCTTGTGCTGAGACTGTTGGTGATGGTAGTGGTGGTGGGGGTAGTGCTTCCCTGCTGCTGATGCTGCGCGGTTGGTGATGACGGTGGTGTGATACTGCCTCCTCTGCTGTTGATTATAGTAACGGGTGTTGCTGCTGCTGCTGCTGCTGCTGCTGTCGCTGCCCTCGGCTCGTGAGATGCGTTTGTTTTTGCGTCTGCTCTTTGTTTACTAGGTATACTCCAATGGGCCCATTGACGATTTTGTGGGGGTCCATTTCGGGTTGGATTGGAACTATATCGGTTGGTGAGGTGGGGAGGCACCATCAGCAGCCTCCTCTCTCTTTGTCTGTGCGTCTGGTGTTTGTCCGATATTTTAGGAGAAAAAAAGTAGAGTGGGTCGGTGAAGGTGGGTGGGAACGCGCGGGGGGGGGGGGGGGGGGGGGGGGCGACGGAAGAAGAGAGAGGGGGAGAGGAAAGCGCGCGCGGTGTAAATCTATCAAAAACTGCAGCCGCGGTCGACGTTTTCTTGTCTTCTTTTTACGTGTTCCCCTTCTAGTCTATCCTGCTTGTGGTCGTCCGTTTTTTGTTTTCCCTTATTTCTATTGTTAACCTCGAGCACTCACTAGTGGTCGGCCCCGATTCTGTACAGTAACTATTCGTTTTTTTTTTTTGCAATCGGCGCGTGCGTGTCGGGACTAGGCCTCCTGCTTTTTTTTTTTCGCACGCTTTCCGCTACAAGGGAGAGAGAGAGATGGGAGGAGGGGGGGAGGGGGGGGGGGGGGGGGGGGGGGAGCGGAGCGACGCGGCACAGCGCGGTGGTTGCTGTGACCCCCTCAGTATCTGGGGAAATCATGCATTGCACTCTTCTTTACTTCTTCATCCTCTTGTCATGTTCTGCTCATAGTGGGAACACGGAGGCTTTTGATGGAGCTCCTACCCGAGCGCCGCTCGAAACCTGGGAAAAAAGTAGGTTTTGACAGTCGGTTCGTTGCTTGATGCCGAAAAAAGGTGCCGAAAAAAAGGGCACTGAATTTCGGTTCTTTTGAGTAAAATAATACCGAAAAAAAAAAAGGTAGGCTTGGCGATTCAGTCCGTTACTCGATGCCGAAAAAAAAATAGCCTTGAATCTCCGTGCGATACTCGATACTGCAGCACCCAATATAAAGGTAGAGGCTGGTGACTTTCGGTTTTTGCTCCGATTTAAGGTACACAGGCTTTCGCTTCGCTCCTCGCTCCGGAGGCTCGCTACGATAGATTGTTCACCCTATTTTTTCTGAGGCTCCTCGCTTGCACTTGAGGAGCTTCATACCTCACCCGAAAACTGACTCCAGCAAAAATAAAAATTGCATCCCGATGAATAATCCCCTGGCCCAAGTACACAATAATAGCGTCATTTTTCGAAGCGAGATTGACATTGCGACGATTTTGGGTCAAGGAGCCCCGTCATTCAGAAAGCATTTTTGGCGGAAATGTGCTACTTCTCTATCGTAGAACGCGTCGTGCGATACTGCCTAAACATTTTGGGCTTGAGTTTCGGTTCGTTACTCGATGCCGACACGAAGGTATAATAGCCTCGCGGGTTGTCCGTTGAACGTTCGTTGGTCGCTGCCAAAAAAAAATGTACGTAGGCTTTATGAGCTTGAAAATGACGAGTGTGTGGAGGTTTAATGCCAACTTACGAAGCCCCTATTGTTGTCATCACGTCGACCCCAACGATTATACCACGTTTTTCGCGACATTTCCTTAAAAAAAACGCCTGCTGACGGGGGGGGGGGGTACGAGTACACCTCACTTCTCGCACAACAAAAAAAAAGCAGCGACTCACCGTCAAGACGCAAAGGCAGGCCGGTGGGGAACCAATTGGCGACGAGGGTGATTGCCGGGCATGGGGCCGGAGCTGCCGTCACCGCTGCTGCTGCCGGTTCTTCTAAAGAGGGGGAGGGAGGGGGGGGGGGGGGGGCGGGTCGAAGGCCAAGTCTAAAGGCTCGTATGGCGGGCCGAGATTGCGAGGAAAATCGGTATGACCACCCCCAAAATCGACGTAAAATCGACGTCGTAAAACGAGAGCACACAGTGACGAGAGCCGTTGACGTTGGTGGGGCTGGATTTGCCCATCGTTCTGCGGGTCGTCGTGTCGATCTCGGCAGCTATATACCGCTACTATTTTCGCCAGAACTACAGCATTTCCCCCGCCACGGCGCCTTCCCCGGGCCGTTTTCATCTACCGTAGCCCACCTGAACTGGTGCGGCTGCCGCCATCCCAGGCAGAGTAGACAAATTACTCGGGTGTAAGTCCACGCACCGATTTTCGAAGGTGGTATGGGCATGCGGGGCGGGGTGCGCAGCGGGGCGTCAAGCAATTGACGAACACTAACTTGGGCACGCGGTGGCATACGGTACAGCCCATGTGGCCTCGTAGTAGCGAAACTCCAAGGCTGAGTGCGAAAGGGTTAAGCCCTCCAACACCGCACTGGGTGGGTGTAGATACATATGGATAATAATCCAAACTATTTGATTCAAGGCAACCGTACAGGGCCAAGCGATCGAGCTGCTATTACGGGGGGCCATAGTTAATAGGACCTGTGGTATACCCAAAAAACTATATATTTAACCATTTCTACTAACAAAATTTGGTCCTATCAACTATGGTCCCCCGTAGTAGTACGGCGGACCATAGTAAATAGGACCTACGGTACACAGAAAAACCCTACATATTTCCCTATTTTTACTAACAATACTTGGCCATATTAAATGTGCCCCCCCGTAATAGCAGCGTGAAGGAAATGCCTCTCTCCCGGTTCGGCGCTTTAGCGCTGGGACGGAGTCAGATTCGGATTCGGGGGGGAAGGGGGGGGGGTTACTCGATAGGAGAGATGTACTCGATCTCATGCACGGCCGTAGTCGTAAGACCTTAGACCCTCGCATCCCTACAATACCGGGACGGTGCACTTCGGGTATTTACCGACTAGGCGGGCACCGCTTGTTCACTGCGCGTCGAGGTGTCCGGCGAGTGGCATGAAGGGTGAGCTGCATGCTAACTGGTACTAGAGAGCCGCTTGCGAGGGCGGGGTGTACTCGATTTCATGCATGGCCGTAGTCGTATGACCATAGACCCTCGCATCCCTACAATACCGGGACGGTGCACTTCGGGTATTTACCGACTAGGCAGGGCACAACCACGGACAGCGGTCGGCCGCGTCCCGTCAGGTTGCCACCGGAAATTATGGTCCAAAACAAATCGTCGGCAGGTGTGTTGGGTTGTTCTTGACGAGCAAAGGGGGGCACAGACCGCAGCTCGGTGGTAGAGGCTTACGGATGCCTGACAAGGCGAGCGTCGACGAGCTGCAGAGGTAGCAGTTTCCTTGCGCCGTTCCCGTTCGAGATATTTTTTAGTCGAACGAACAGCCGCGTTTGAAGCCTTCGCCGACAGGTGAGTTGTTCTCGTCGAAGCAAGCCGCCCAAACGCTCACCCTAACCCACGCCATGAATGAAACCCAGCAGCGCGGTTGGAGACCAAGTAGCGGCGTTACCTCGCCGGCACGGGCAGCACCTTATGCATGCCACGAGTCGTCGTTGCCAGGACCCCACCACAGCGGCGGCGGTAGCGGCCGCCTTCATCGTTAGCCAAGGGTGCCTCCTATCTCCCAGCTCTTCCTATAAGCTTGCTTGCTTTGTCGCGCGCGGCAGAAGTTATAGCTGCTGGTGAAACAAGATGCCGGGTCGCGGCGCCCATGTTGTACCACCCAACCTCGCGCCAAGCAAGACCGCCCACTGCTTGTTGTGCCAGAGCAGAGGAAGCCGGCAGAGGGTTGCCAAGATGGCCGGTGCGTCCTTTGAGGCGGGGGCGGTTGGGGGGGGGGGGGGGGGTGTACTCGATAGGAGAGATGTACTCGATCTCATGCATGGCCGTAGTCATATGACCATAGATCCTCGCATCCCTACAATGCCGGGACGGAGCATGTCGGGTAATCACCGACCAGGCAGACATTGCTTGCACCGAACGCGAAGCGCCGTGAGGTGTCCGGCGAGTCGCATGAAGGGTGCGCTGCATCCTGCTAAGAACCGCTTGTGAGGCGGACTTGCATATGGACGACGGCTTTCAACGAGTTGATTTAATTTCCGGTGTGGCCACTTCCAGAGACAGCAATGGGGATACTATGTAACTGCCTCTTGGGTGTCATACCATAAAGACTACAGTACGTGATGCGATCATTCCCCTCGTGCGGAGTCAAGGTTCTCCACCCCGCACGAATGATCTAACTCGATCGCCAGCTGTGGGCGACCGCCAAAAACAAAACTACAGTAGGCGTACTCGGTAGGAGAGATGTACTCGATCTCAAGCATGGCCGTAGTCGTATGACCATAGGCGCGGGTGGAGGGGAGGGGGTGATGCGGTGGGTGCCGAGGGACTGGCAGTGGGAGAGGCGATTGGAGGTGAGTCCCGCGAAAATATACGACGCCAACCGCTAGAGATGTGCGCCGAATCCGGCGTCGCCTTGGTGGCGGGGTGGGGTTTCGGCACCGCTGGAATCAAGGCTTGTCGATGAAGGGGGGGAGTGTACTCGATAGGAGAGATGTACTCGAGCTCATGCATGGCCGTAGTCGTATGACCATAGACCCTCGCATCCCTACAATGCCGGGACGGAGCATGTCGGGTTTTCACCGACCAGGCAGACATTGCTTGCACCAAGCGCGAAGCGCCGTGAGGTGTCTGGCGAGTCGCATGAAGGGTGAGCTGCATCCTACTAAGATGAAGCGGGGGGGGGGGGGGGAGTCCCCGATATCATGCATGGCCGTAGTCGTATGAAGAGTGCTGCATGCAATTATTCCTCGGACATGTCATTGATTCCCACCTGATGATCTAGATACTTCTCGGCAGATCGTCAATATATCCCTGATATGTGTGGTCTGTATGATCTGTATGATCTAGCTCGTGTTGCCGAGTGGAGTCCGTACAACCCGCATGCTCTACAGTAGCACATGTTTTCCTGGGGTACGATCTGTACTGTACAGATAGATCCTGCACGACCTCTCACAACGGCAGGCGAGGAACTACAGTAGATTATCTACAGCAGACCGATCAGATGAATCAGATAGATCATGACCTGTCGGTCCGATGTGTGGGCATATTACGTATACATTCACACCTATTCCTCAAACGTCGCTTTCAACAATTAACATGTTCTGCGCTCTCCGAGCACTACCACCGAGGTTAGTCCTAACCACTGTCAGTGCCAGCCAGTGCTACCACCACCCACCGTGGGCCATGGGCGTACCAACATTTTATAAGGTACATACCTGGCATCCGATAGGGGGAACACGGTGAGACCAGGGTTCAACTTTGGGGGGGGGGGGGGAAGCGCGTCTGGCCGTGGGACGTGGGAGATTCAAGCGCAAGTGAGCGCGATCCAGGAAATCAGACGCTGCGCAAGTAAGTCTAGATGGTGAGCGAAGAAAAGCCATCGGAAGTTCAAGCGAAACAGCGAAAGGAAACGGCTCCGGCAAATACTTTTGTTTTTAAAAGCGCAATTCGCGCGACGGACCTATTACGGGGGACCATAGTTAATAGGACCAATGGTATACATAACAACCTATATATTTAACCATTTTTACTAACAATATTTGGTCCTATTAACTATGGTCCCCCTTAATAGCTGGTCTCAGCCCCCCGAGACGTCCGCGGGCTTTCATTCGCTCCGTCAAGAGTTGGCCACGACTCGTTCGGGATAAGAAAAAAAGTGTCGGCGCGTGCGCTCGAGAGTCGAAAGTTGTGCACCGTTCTCCCGCACCGTCAACCGAGGGGGCAAGGAAAGAAGCACAGTTTCGTCGATGTTGAGGCCTGTGGAACATGGACGTAAGCGCGTGACCGGACGTGGCTGATCCCGTACGTGTCGCTCGAAAAGTCCACTGTAGGTCGAGGATGGTGCCCAGAGGGCGGTCAGCACCCGTTTGTGAAGCACCAAGGTTGTGTTGCGGAGGCAGAACGCGAAAGCGAGAGGGATCCAGAGATTTTTCGGAGCGGCTGGCTTTGAGCGGCGCTCAGAAGCACGACTACTGCGCGATACAAGGCGATGCCCATTCACGCACGCAACGCGGCTAGCTATGCTCGCGTATGGGCGGAACCGCGGCGTTTTTCGGTGGCACTCGCGGGTGTCTGCCTGTCTCCAGGAGAGCGGAAGAACCCTACTACGGGGGACCATAGTTAATAGGACCAAATATTGTCAGTAAAAATAGCGAAATGTATTGGTTTTTGTACAGGCCGTAGGTTCTATTTAATATGTTCCCCCGTAATACTAAAGTTGCAAGTCACGAACCGTAGTGGGGGGGGTGGGGTTGGGAGGGGGGGGGGGGGGGAGGGGCCGAGGAGAGCTCACTCTATTACGCGGGACCATAGTAAATAGGACCAAATATTGTTGGTAAATAAAGGTAAATATGTAGGTTTTTGAGTGTACCGTAGGTCCTATTTACTATGGCCCCCCGAGACAGTGACGCCGGATCTGAATTACGACCACTGAGGCGTTCTACGATAGAGGTTCACCCTAAAAAGCCTGAGGCTCCTCACTTGGCCTTAAGGAGCTTCATACCTCACCCGAAAACTGACTTTCACAGCAAAAATCAAATTGCATCGCGGCGAATAATCCCATGGCCCGAGTTTGGAAAACTTTTTTTGTTCGAAATCAAGATTTGGGCTCAAGGAACCCGGTCTTTGAGAAAAAAAAAATAGCGGAAATGTGGTACCTCTATCGTAGAACGGGTTCACTGCCGGAGGGGGCATGACCAAGAAGAGCATGACAGGGATGAAGAAGTGTAGATGTGTGACGGGACACGTCGAGCAGGGAGGCAAAGGAAGGAGGCAGTTACTGCTGTCGCTGCCCCTTCTCTCGATTGTCGACAGTCAGTGAGCACGGCAAGATTTTTTTGACCCCAATCAACCCCTTCCGTACGGCAGTCCCGATTTGGGGACATACCAGTTTAATTCCGAGTGGTTTGTCCCCAAAACGGGACTGCGGTACTAAAAGGGTTAATTGACTGCAACACCCGTTGTTTTTGACCAAACTACTCGGAATTAGTGTTGGATTTTAGTTTTCCACGCAGGCTGCGGCAGGGGTGAACCTGCAATTTTCCTTGAGGCTCTTCACGTAGATTATAGTATAGGAGCTCCACAACAACACCTCTACTACACGGTTTTCAGAAAAAAAAGAGTACGTTTAGCCCGATGGGTAACCCCATGGCCAGGTGACCGCATCCCTTATCCCCTTCCCAAGTAATCCCTCTACATTTTTTTGTGGAAACCCCATTGGGGCGTTGGACCACAATTCTTCTCAAACGGAAGGTTTCAATAGAGCCCGAGGCTTTTTTTCAGTTGTTCAACGGGGATAATTCGTTGTGTCCCCGGGTTTAGCCCGTCACTCTCCGTCACGCACGTCACCGGGTTCCGAAAGTTCCCGGTCACGTCGCTGGATAAACTGCCGCCAATTCCCCATGTTTGCGCCTTAGGGGTCTCCTAGAAGAGGGCCACACTGGATACCGCGAGTACCGGGGCGACGGCGTCGTCGGCAGGTGCAGGCGTGCGTCGGCAGAGAGATGTAGCGGCCCGGGCCCTCATGGGAGAAGGCAGGTGGGAGAAGGACGGGCACGAGAGCAGCATACTTCGAATTGATCCGTAGTAGTAGTAGTAGTAGTAGTAGTAGTAGGAGGAGGAGGAGGAGGAGGAAGAGTAGGAGTAGTAGCAGTGTACGTTCTAAAAGCTGAAAGGGGTGTGGGAGGGGCGTGATGGGGGGTGTACTCGATAGGAGAGATGTACTCGATCTCATGCATGGCCGTAGTCGTATGACCATAGACCCTCGCATCCCTACAATGCCGGGACGGAGCATGTCGGGTTTTCACCGACCAGGCAGACATTGCTTGCACCAAGCGCGAAGTGCCGTGAGGTGTCTGGCGAGTCGCATGAAGGGTGCGCTGCATCCTGCTAAGAACCGCTTGTGAGGCGGACTTGCATATGGACGACAGCTTGAATGAGTTGATTTAATTTCCGGTGTAAGCATTTCCAGAGACAGCAATGGGGATACTATGTAACTGCCTCTTAGGTGCCTTACCTTGAACACTACGTGATACGGTTATTCCCACTTGTACGGAGTAAGGGTTGTTTACCTCGAACGAGTGAGTAACCGCCAAAAACGAAAACAAAAAAACGGTATCCTGGTTGTCTAGCTCACGTAGTGAGCGGCATGTTTTACAGTGTCGTTGCCAACCGATGCCAACCCAACCTATATAGAATAGGGGGGGGGGGGGTAGGCTTGTGAGCGAGCTTTCTCGCAGTTCTTAGCTTATTTTTTTCCCCCTGACGAAATGTAAGGACCGTAGGGGTATGCATATCAAATCATGACGCTTCTTGCGTTTACCTCCAGAGTGGTTTTGACATGTACTACTATTAATTGTCCCGAGCCTAGGGCACAAACATCACAACTTCTGCTGCTTCAGATAGGTCTTTCTCGCACACGGACTGCACTTCCTTGCATGAGACCATCTAAAACCCGTACATAGCACGAGCGATCGAAGTATCACGAGCAGCATGCAGCGATGAGTTTCGACCGAATCCTCGGTCTCACAGCCGTCGTTTTTTTTTCCATAAGCAACACATACTGTAGAGCATCGTAGATAAAGCATAGAAGGAAGTAGACATGGAAGGTAGGTTTGCTTTGCTTCCGGGAATTTCTTCTTTCAGGATTGTTTCGAGTGATCAACGTTGAAGCTCATGCTGCACATTGTCGGATGGCAAGCATAACAATTATATGTTACACATAAATCTATGAATAGGAAGCACAAGTGAAGATATGTGATATGCACGAAACGCGTAACAGCATACTTGGAACCCATGTAATGCCATGCTTCACATATATGATACATACCGGCACAAATTCCATTAAGATATCGTATCACACCTACCGGGTGCCTACGTTAACCCACTTAGGACCGCAGTCCCGTTTTCGGGACAAACTACTTGGAATTGGAGAGGTTTGTCCCCAAAACGGGACTGCGGTGCTAAAAGGGTCAACGAAGCCTGCATTCATGCGGCTTAGGGTAAGAGTAGAAAGAGGGGCGTGTAATGAGATAGAAGGGTGGAGTAAGGGCGGCAGGGGTGGAGGAATAATCGATGTTAGACCGTGAGTAGGTACGAAATAAATGGAGGTAGACTGTACGACACCAAGTAAGTGCCCAGAGCGCCTGAGATAGCTTAGGCAAGCACAATTAGACGCAAGTCGACGAGGGAAAAAAGTGCTGAATTCTTCTTCTCATAAAAACGCAAGGCGCGTATCGTAGGGGGAGGCGGGGGGGGCGGGGGTAACTCATTATCATGCATGGCCGTAGTCGTATGACCATGGAACCTCGCACCCCTACGGCGCCGGGACGGAGCACGTCAAGTTTTCACCGACCAGGTAGACATTGCTTGCACCAAGCGCGAAGCGCCGTGCGGTGTGTTTTGGGAGAATCGTATGAGGTGTCGGCTGCATCCTACTAAGAACCGCTGTGAGGCGGGTTTTCTTGCATCATCGGATAAGTTGTTACTTTGTCCGGTGTGACCACTTCCAGAGACAGCAATGGGTTCACTGTGTAACTGCCTCATGGGTGCCTTACCGCATAGACTGCGTGATACGATCATTCCCCTTGTGCGGAGTAAAGGTTCTCCATTCCGCACAAATGATCTTACTTGACATCTACTGCTCATGATCCAGAACTTTCAAGGCAGATCTGTTCCCGATCTTGTGCGGTTTAGCTCTCACCATGCCGGGTGGGACCCGAACAATCTGCATGATGATCTACTATTACGGGGGGCCATAGTAAATAGGACCTACGGCAAACACAAAAAACTATATATTTACCCATTTTACTGACAATATTTGGTCCTATTTACTATGGCCCCCCGTAATACTACTGTAGCACATGTGCTCCTGGAGGATCTGTACTACGTAACAAGCAGATCCTGCCGCGACCTCTCACAGCGGCCGATGAGGAACTATATTACCTACAGCTAACAGATCAGATAGATCATGATCTGTCCTACTGTAGTAAGGTATGAAGTTTAGTATGAATTAGTATATATCACGCTGCTCGTACCCCCGTAAAGAGCCTTGAGATCGCACAGAGGGTGGGGAGCGATCGTTTTTTTTTTTAGCGCTCGGGTTATGTTTTTTCCAAGGAACGGGAAGGTTTGCCAGACAAATGACGAACAAAACGGTGTGCTCTTTTCGAGCACGAAAAGCTGGCTCTGGCCGAGAGCCTTCCGAAAACTAAATAAACTATTGTTTCGACTTACCACGGCGCACCCCTTTTTTTTACCGTTCGTATCGAGAAAACGAGCGCGAGTGATAAACCACGATCGCAAGCACCCCCCCCCGTGTAAACCTAGAGCTCTTTGCGATAACTCAAGTCCTAGACATATTTATTTGACCCCGCACATACCCAATTGTCCGGTACATACCACGACTCTGTCCCAAAATATAAGGGACTTTTTCACCGAATAGTAATGTAGAATTTGTTTCTTTTTTAATTCGGGACAGAGCACGAATGTGTTACGCAGGGCGCATTACCACTGCATGTTCTAGCGCCGTCAAAAATTGAGACTCGCGTTCGCTCCCAATTATCACTGGTGTGAAAGAAGCACAACAACGCATCGCCCGCCGACGTAAATCTCAACCATAAATTCGAACCTGAAGGGTTTCCCCCCGATCGCCCGCAGCAAAAAATATCATCGTGTATATCAGGTCACGGCTTGGCATGACCCATATAGACCTCACAGCCGGGAAACGGTACCGCAATAAATACCATTCTGGCCGCAAAATATAAGAGTCGGTTGGTGTTGCTACTAGTGCCTAAACGATCCTTGTGTTTCCGGGAGCAGCGATGGGGGTACTATATAACTGCCCCGTGGGTGCCTTACCATAAACACTACCAGGTACGTGATACGGTCATCCCGCTTGTGCGATGTAGGGGTTCACCATCCCGCACAAATGATCTAACTCGATCGCCAGCTGTTGCTGTTGCCGACCGCCAAACAAAAAGCGGGGTGGGGGGTGGGGGGGGCGCGGTGCACTCATTGCCATGCACGACCGTAGCCCAGGGGGGGGGGAGGGGGGGGGTATACTCGTGTCATACATGGCCGTAGTCGTATGACAACACACCCTCGCAGACCTAACAACGTCGGGACGGAGCACGTCGGGTTTCCGCCGACCAGGCAGCAGACACCGATTGCTCGCGCACCAACCCCGAAGCGAAGCGAAGCTCCGCCGCGGTGATGTGTTCGGCGCGAGTCGCATGAAGGGCGGGCTGCGTCCTGCCGAGGACCCGCTCGCGAGGAGGTTTTCAGCAACCTTCCTGTCGCAAACACCATGGTACGTACGTGAAGTATGGGTGCGAAAATGGCGGCAACGAGGGAGCGCTGGGGGTTACGGAGTGCTCGCCAGGGGACGAAACCCTCCCACCAAGAGTTCCTAGTGTAAGGAGGGGGCAACAGGCAGACCATTACTTTATCGATACGTAACATCTATCTGCTGGACCGGCAAACAAGAAAAAAAACACGCAAAAGGTGCGGAGGTGCCCTGCCCTTTTGCTCCGCGGGCTTTCCGTGATCGGGTGCGGTCCCAACGGTTCGTAACCCCTCTAGGACCGCAGTCCCGTTTTGGGGACAAACTGCGTGAAATTTGAATGGTGGTGTCCCTAAAACGGGACTGCGGTTCGAGATGGGTTAAGAGGTACCAGCACCAGGTACCAGGTACCCGGTAGCATGTCGTTTCGATTTTTCTACGTATGTACCTTCTGTGGGCTCCGCGTTGTTATTTACCAGGTATGTTCTCAAAAGGCGCCCAGGAATCAGCATTCTGTCTCTGAATACACGGACCTAGTGGTCGACATATTAAGGAGCTAAATATCTGTGTATATCCGCGCGGAGTGGTAATTCTATGTCGTTTGGATTGTACCAGGTATCCAATTTTCCCACGTACACGTACGTTCGGTGTACTTTCGCGTGTATTTTTTTTTTCACAACTAATTGTTCCAAAATATCTTTGCGTGATTCCTTTTAACCCCTTTAGAACCGCAGTTCCGTTTTTGGGGGCAATCTACTTGAAATTTGAGTGGTTTGTCCCCACATATGGGACTGCGGTTCTAAAAGGGTTAAATACGTGTCCAAAAAGTGCTTACGGTAACAGCTCCGTTGCCTGTTGTTTGGATTAATCTACCAACATGTTCTTGTGGATTTTGCGTGCCCCGGTTATGTACTAGTACGGGGGGTCATAGTTAATAGGACCAAATATTGTTAGTAAAAATGGTTAACTATATAGGTTTTTATGTATACCATATAGGTCCTATTAACTATGGCCTCCCGCAATAAATCGTGCTTTCAAAAGGTCTGTCGTTTCGATTTTTCTACTTCGCGTTATTATTAAATAGTTCATGTTCCACCAAGTACTGACAGTAGCAGGTCTGCCGTTTGGAGCGTTGCCTACCATACTTGTATGCGGACTTTGCGTGACTTTTGACGTTCCAAATATCACGGAGGACCAATGGTAAATAGGAACAAAAATTGTGAGTAAAAATAGGTAAGTAAATAGATAGTTTTTTTGTGTATAACATATAGATAGGTCCTATTAAGTATGGTCCCCCGTAATAGTTCAAAATTGTATGATGACTGGTGGCGTGTATGACTGTATTCACCTACTTTTTTTCTGGGGCTGTTACTCTACTGCTGCTACTACTATACTTCTGCTTGACCCCTGAAGCCGACCCCCCGACCCTAGCCCTACCTCTACCCCCATGCCCCTATGGCAGGCAGTGATCAGCGCTCGGATGTTGTGCTTGGTAAGACTCTAGGTTGATTGGGCCGGCTTGGACGCTGTGCTCGGCAAAAGACTCTGGGTTGATTCGGCCACGTCTAGTAACAATAGTAGTATACCAAAGGTAGGTGCATACCTGGTACCTGGTATATATTACGGGGGACCATAGTAAATAGGACCAAATCTTGTGAGTAAAAATAGGGGAATATATAGGTTGTTGTGTGTACCATAGGTTCTATTTAATATGCCCCCCCGTAATAGTTATTTATACCAACGGCGTCCCCGGTGGCTTGGTAGTAGGTGGTCCGCGTCCCTACTAAGATCAGTTTCGTGGGTTCGATTCTCACCGAGTGCAAGCTCGCGTAGGGACTTTTTCTTGCAAAAAAAAAATGAATACTCGTAGCGGAAAGCGCGAGAGCTTGAGCTATTCATATTAATAGCAACATTCGACGAAAATCGACGAGCAAGAGGAATGCTGATGAACCCTATATGCGCGATAGGAACGAAGGCACGTGCCGGGGGGGGAGAAGGGACGACACCTGTGACCACAGCTTGTCCAGAAGATCGCTGAGGGGGGGGAACACCTCCTACGAGTTAAGCTAGAAGAAAGTAAAAGTGACCATCACTGTACAAAAAAAAAACGCCACTATTAATGTGGTGCATGCAATTTTTCAGTTCCGAATACGGTAGGTGCTCGGAAAAAACGTTTGCCTGTAGGATTTTTACCTGCACTTACTTTCTTCTTTTACTTTGCGTGATCGTTGGCGTTATTTTGGATTTTGCGTGATGTTTATTAACGTTCTTTCGGGCTTTTTTTGCGTGATTTGTCGGCGTTCTTTCGGACTTTTGGGGGATTGTTCGCGTTAGTTACCAAAGTTGATCGGAAGGTCTCCGTCTTTCCGCCCACCTTCCAGCAGGGACCCCTACAATGGGGCGGCCCCGCCCGGTCCGCTCACGAACGGTGCGCCCCGAACGGCCCAGTAGAATCTCGACGTTACACGGACATCGTGGCGACTCATACAGTTCGCGGCAGCGCTTTTAGTACCCACTAAGCAATGCGACACCGTAGGGGTCGTTCCTTGTAGATGTGATTGATGCCTTGTATGGGTCATTGATGCCTCGCAAGGGGTGATTGGTGCCTTGTAGGGGTGGCGGCTTATTCTCTGAGCTCACCACATGACGAGGAGCTCAATATCTCACCCGAAGCATGGCTCCGAAGGAGTTTTGTTCCCGAAAACCCGACCAAGGTCTACACGCACTCGCTCGTGGGCCTGAAACGAAGAGACTATTACTCTCCAGTGAAAACATCGTACAACTACACCGGCAGTAACCCCGGCAGTTCAGTTTGCTCCCTTGGGGAACACAACCGGTCAGAAAGTACTGACCGAGCCAAACAGTGCAACAGAGCCCGGGGGCGGGTAAAATGTTTCGGCCGAAATTCTTCTCACGGACGGAACTCCTCAATGAGGCACATGCCTTTTAACAGCAGGAGGCATGACTTATTGTTTGCACGCTTATGTTTCGTTAGCACCTGTGTATATAGGCCATGGGATTGGTTCATCGTTTAGTACTTGCAGTTCCGTTTTGGGGACAAACTACTTATAGTTTGACTGGTTTGTCCCCAAAAACGGGACTGCGGTTCTAAAAGGGTTAACCAACTAGCCCCTTCAGGCCTTCACGGACTGCACCCCCTCCCGTTGTGAGGCTGAACCACTTGGAATTAGAGTAATATTTTGTGTTTCTGCACGGTAGTGCAACAGCAGCAGTATGTACTATAAGTAGACGGCGAACCCATTTATGTTGAGAAAAAAAGTGCTTTTTTGTTTTGAGACAGCTCTTCGAGTGAGGCGGAGGCTCCAGAAAGAAAAAGACGGATTATACTTACCCCTTGACCGTACCGGTATACAGCACGCCCCGTTGGTGTAGGAAATACCCCGTCTCTAGCGTAAGAACACATAACTTGAGCCTGAACCAACATAAGAATAAGAAGTTGAGCCTGGACCAACATAGGAATAAGAAATTGAGCTGCTCTATAATAGTGGTGTCTCTCGCGTGTGACTGTACTTACCTTGACAAGGTTTTCCACTACATACAGGGTCCTAAGAGCACTCGGACATTTTCAACCCCGAGCGTTTTCTCCGCCTTGAGCATGCATACTCGTATGTATGACGGCTCGCTGCTGTGCTGCTGTTGCTGCGTTACGGCGGCGTTGGCCGGATACGGCAAACACGGATGTGTCTCGTACAGCTGCAGCACGGGCCCGCCAACAAGAAGCACCTCGTATACCCTGAGCAAGCCCGCTCAGATTCTTGTAGTAACGCCGCCCGTAAACGGCCTTGAGCACAGCAGGCTTTTAGTACAAACTTTACTGCAGAGTTCAACGCTGAGCCGTTTTTCTCAGCCGATTTCTCGCAACGTTCTCCAAAAAGTGAGCCTTTTGGTCTCTTCGTTAGGATATTTCTTATCCGTGGGCCTCTACTGTCCTGTACAGCAGTAGTAGCTATGCGCGGAGGGCCTAGAGTATGGGTGAGGGCCAAAAGTAGTTAACCCCCTTGTAGAACCGCAGTCCCGTTTAGGGGACAAACCAGTCAAATTATAAGTAGTTTGTCCCCAAAACGAGACGGCAGTCCTAAAGCGCTCCCCCCTGCATGTTAATGGGAAGGGAAGGCTTCCAGCGAATGAGCTCGTCTACTTCGTACAGACGGATGCATGACCTTGCGGGTTCGGTCGACATCCTCGTGTCTACTCGATACGGCCCCGGAGAACGAAAGAAACATGAGTTTTACGGGGGACCATAGTAAATAGGACCAAGTATTGTTAGTAAAAACAGAAAAAAACATGTAGTTTTTTGTGTGTACCGTAGGTTCTATTTACTATAGGTCCCCCGTAATAGTAGTGTTTTAAGAATTCGGTTATTTTGGTTGGCCATAGTAAATAGGACCAAATATTGTTTGTGAAAATAAGTAATTATATAGGTTTTTGTGTGTACCGTAGGCCCTATTAACTATGGCCCCCCGCAATAATACCAATCAGAAAACCGTGTCCCCGACGGCGAACCGCTCATAGGCTATGTACTTACCGCTGCTTCGTATTAATAGCTGGTTTGTTGTGCAGCAAGTGACTTGTTTTTGTTGTTGCGTGGCAGCGTGCTCGTACAGAGTGAGTGAGTGGTAGCTACGACCCTCAACATGCGCTGTGTGTGTTGTTTTTACCTCTTTTTTCGGACGGGGCAAAAAGACGAGAGGGACGGGTCGCGGAGGAGACCCGCCTCACAACAAGCCATAGAGATAGGTCTGTCCCCTTTTTCTGGTTGTGGGCTCTCTCCCTTGGTTCTCTTTTATCCTTCCGTGGAATGTTTCGTGAGGTGATCAACCAGGCGGAAGCTGACCACCATGCTATCTATGCTCATTGTCGAACGGCAAACAAACGCAAAAATAAAACAAGTAGACGCCAAACACAAAAAAAAAAACAGAACACGTACGTACCTGGTATCATATAGCACATGTATGTATTATTATAGAGCACCGAACGTTCGTACGCCCATGTGAATGGCTGTACGAAAACTGCGCCCAGATTTTGAGGACAAACAGACTTGGGATTATTAAACTGGGAAAAATCTTGCCGTGGTAAAAAAAAGCGGTCTGCCGGATGTAGGAAGTGAAACGAGCTGGGCACACTTGTGCCGTTGAAAAATACCGCTCGAGGCCGAAATATATATTATACGATACGGCCGTTGTATTGATGGGCTCTCCGTCCAGCAAGGAGAGGAAGCCTAAAGCTGGCTCGCGCCTCCACACGAGCCGAGCCCAAGACAGAGAGGACACAGCAGAAACCAACCGTTTCAGCTAGAGGAGAGGTCCACACGCTCACCGTATACCGGAAGGACAACCACGGGCAAACCCCGGGACAGGGTCTTGCGTTCAGTACATTATAGCAGTAAAGAAAAAAAAAATCTCGACTTCGGGTTGAGATTAAAAAAATTGAAATCCCCGAGCAACAATACGTGTTGATCCCACTATTACGGGGGACCCTAGTCAACAGGACCTATGGTATACATAAACACCTACCATATATATTTAGCCATTTTTACTAACAATATTTGGTCCTGTTAACTATGGCCCCCCGTAATAATGTGAATACTAATAAAAGGGGTGCTACTATATTTGCGACCATCAGAGTGATATACTGGTACCGGCTGCGCACGTGTGTCTGGCTTGAGGAGGCCCTCTCCCTCCTGTTCGTCCAGCTTTTTTAACCACTTCACTTTTTTTTTTTGGTCTTTTCTTTCTCTGTCTCACAGACAGTGTGTGACATTCTCTGTCTCACAGTGTGTGACCACGGAATCAGTATCTCTCTAGGATAGGGAATCAGGACGGACACTGGGTGTGCTGATGAAGCTGGGTAGAAAGGACGATTTCATGCGAAGACAAAAAATAACAACAACAGCAGCAACAACAACAGCAACAACAGCAACAACAACAACAACAACAATAACTGCCGCAGTCCTGTTCTGGGGACGAAGCACATAGAAATTGAGTGATTTGTCCCCCAAAATGGGGCTGTAGTCTTAAAAGGGTTAAGGCCGTGGTCCGTTGTGGGCTAAAGGTGAAAGGTTAACCAATCGCCTACCCAACCTAAGCCTCATAACACTTTCCCCCCCTGGAACGGACCGGATTTTACGGGTCGACGCGCTATACCACGCGCGGTTCCAATTTCTGGGGATCCAGAAGTACCTGGTATAGTGTTATAAAACTTAGATTGGATAGGCGACCGGTTAACCTTTTACCTTTAGCCCAACGAACTATTTTATAAGACCTTACAAAAAGGCGTCGTCGGCAGGCCATGGGTCGTTGGTCGTGAGTTCGAATCTCACGTCCACCATCAAATCGCTTTTTACAGAAAAGTGAGTTTCCCCGCATGCCAAGAATCTGAAAAATACTTCTGGATCCCCAGAAATTGGAACGGCGTGTGGTGGCGCGTCGACCCGTAAAATCCGGTCCGTCCCAGGAGGGGAGAGTGCCATAAGGGTTAGATTGGGTAGGCGATCGGTGAACCTTTTGCCTTTAGCCCAACGGACTATTCAACGTTGTGGTGACTCGAAACTTTCCTGAAAGAAGAAATCCCCGAAAACAAAGGAAACCTATGCACAAGCTCTATCTACCCCCCGTGTCTACTTCTCTCTATGCTTCATCTACGATAATACTCTGTGTGTTGTCTTTCCTCCCTCCTACGTATCAATAGGTACTCGTCACTTTCTATGCTTGAACATTAAGCCGCATCCAAGCTCCATCCCCACGCCATCGGTTTGGGTCTGTTATTATTTCTTCTGATACGTTGATTAGGATAGATGCCGGCAAATGTTTGTTGGAGATGGGAGATGCCTATTATGCATGTATGACCGCGACGGAAGATGGTGTTCAAGTTTTTTGGGCTGCACATATTACAGGGTATAATACATCATCGTTGATGGTCGGTATGGTGACGTTACAACATAATAATATGTTACTACAAGCAGTAAACCGCAAATAGCTACAACAGTCGCCTTTACTATCACGGGGGTGTGAAGGTCTTCGTCCGTTGGGCTAAAGGTAAAAGGTTAACCGATCGCCTACCCAATCTAAGCCTCATAACACTCTCCTCCCCTGGAACAGACCGGATTTTACGGCTCGACGTGCCACCACAACAAGCGGTTCCAATTTCTGGGGATCCAGAAGCATTTTTCAGATTTTTGACATCATAAGGAAACCCGCTTTTCTTTTCAAAGCGATTTCATGGTGGACGCGAGATTCGAACTCACGACCAGCGACCCATGTTCTGCCGTCTTTGCCATCTGTGAAGACGGGTGCATCGATATAACCTGGTAAGGGGCACAGGGATGTCGGTGCTGGGTAGAGCACGCTGCTTGTGGATCACGAACTTCTTATTAACGCTCCTCAAGTGAGTTGAGAGGTAGGGGGAGAACTCGAGCGAGTAAGGAGGGCATCGTCGGGGACACAACTCAACCCAGACGTTGACCAAGGCCAATCTGTATGCAGATACAGGCTATCGGGGCGTTGTCCCACAGAAGATTCCCAACTATAACAGAATGTTCCCGACCGGGACGTTGTCATACAGAAGATTTCCAGACTTATAACCTAGTGTTGTGCGGGCCAAGGGGATGTCTGAACTGCTCCATAGAATACTCCATAAGAGGTATGAATAACCATACAAGATTCGCCTGCAAATATATTCCTACGTTTCTACATACAACCATATAGTATTCCTCTACAGGTACGTCTGGTACCTGCAAAGAGCTGTGTGCAACCATACAAAGATCCGCATACGGGTATATGCGTTCCTATACAATGGATGTGCTACTCCATCACATTAGCCCACCCTGAATGGTCCTAGGTGCAGACCACTCGGCGATTAAAGGATGACGACCATATCATCCCAACATCGGGAAGAAGGATCGAAGATGCGGCTATTCAACACAGAAATGAGGTGATAGAAATACCCCACACCTCGTAGTGAGGCTTCAACGCCTCATTCAAGAATTACTCGACTATCCGGAAGGGGAAATACAAAAAAACGCAAGAAACCAGACAAGGCGCAAGGGCGCGAAGGAAAACAAAGGCGAAAGACAATACGTTGGCGGGAAGTACGCCGCAGAGCTGGAACGGGAAATGGAACGGGGTCTACAACGCGGGGCCTCGGAGCTGACGAGAACGTGGAGGCAAAGATTAAGGCGTGGGGCCCGCGGCGGTCAGCTGGTAACGCACTAGCAGAAGCGAGAAAGTAACGTGCTCGGCGTTTCCCAAACGACATGCGCTAAGAAAAACGAGGGCATTAGGGAATGCCTCATATACTGCAAAGCAAGCAGAAAAACGCAGGTCGTAGCAAGGCTAGTCTCGGCTAAAACAAGTCTGTCAAATCAAAGTGGGCCAAACCAAACATCTGGAAAACGGCAACAAAAGCATCGAAACTAAAGCGAGTCTCGTGCGCTGAAACAAGGTAGGAAGTAAAAAGTCGTCGAAAAATTTTTTGACTCGGAACTTAAAAATAGAAAGCCTCATATGATGATGCTCACGGAGTGGCAGGTGTTGGGGAGGGTAGAAGAAGGCTGTGAGAAGCAGGTGCGTCTAGCTCAGCGGTGACCAGTCTTGCTGACGTCGTCGCCACTTGTTAAAGTCTTAGTCCGTTGAGCTAAAGGTAAAAGGTTAACCGATCGCCTATCCAATGTAAGCCTTATAACAGGGGGCCATAAATAGTAAATCGGACCTAATATTGCTAGTAAAAATAGTTAAATATATGGGGGACCATAGTAAATAGGACCTAGTATTGCTAGTAAAAGTAGTTAAATATATAGGTTTTTGCGTTCACCATAGGTCCTATTTACTATGGTCCCCCGTATCATCATACTTGGTAGATAGCGATTTCGTTGCTTTCAAAACCTGTGAAATTGTAAACAGCTCCGAAAACCTACGCACCCCATAGAACACGCGATCGAACTAAATCACACCAAGGTTGCTGCAAATATGAGGTTCGGGTAAAGTTTCGATCTCACCACAGCTTCGTTTTTTTTTTCTTCACAATATATTAATATGTTATGTAACGTCAATGTTGTAACAACATACTGCTGAGAAAACGCTGAAACAAAGTTGACGAGTTCTTCCACTTGATGCGAAGAGGAAACTGGTCGATGATGCTCCTACCGGTATTACATCGATCCGGAGCTGTTTCTCCGACATGCCGAGCCCTTGGGATACTGTCTATTATTGTGCTGACTTGAAAGAGAGCGATGGACGCAGCAGAAGCCAAACACCAAAACAGAGTGTCCGGAAATGCAAAAAACGTGGGGGGGTATCGCCAGCAATACCCAAACGTTGCTTACACTTCCGGACAGAGCTGTACAGAGGAGGCAACGCTGATCACGACAGGCCACAGCTTCCTCTACGGTTCCGAGGCGGGCCGAGCGCCAACTCTACGAATGCTCGTCCGGGACGGCAGGTGTCCTTCGCGAGCACCCAACCACTAACTTGCCACTTTCGCGGGGGAAATCTTTTGGGCGCCTCGGGGTATCTAGAGGGTAGCAGCTTCGTTGATCGGCTGGCGGCGAACGTCGTGAGGGGCGGGGGGGAGGGTGCTAATGTCTCGGATTACATAGCCGTAGTCGTATGACCATAGACCCGTGTGTTTTGTAGCCTCAGGCAACGGTAACCCAGACTGCATGGCAGTCGAGTTCCGACGATGGTGGTATATACATCCTTACCTGCTGTACCAGCGATGATTAGCTGTCGCTTCACATCGGAATCCTCCCGCGTTCTGTATTCGAGGCTGCTTCTCCAAAAGCGGCGCAATTGATTCAGCTGCTCCCTAAACACAACCCTTTTCCAATACTTGATGAGCCCGGAGGTCTCCCATGAGGCTGTGGACCAAGGAACATTCTAGAATGTTCGTAACCTCAGGCAACGGTAGCCCAGACTGCATGGCAGTCTATGGATGGATGTTTCAGGTCGTGTATTATTGGCTTCCCACAAGGTAGGGACAGAGAAGAAGTGAGCCCGCGCGTCACCACTCACAACCTCAGATGTCAAGAGTCACATAGTCCACAATAGGCAATGGTACCAACCGGTACGCACCTGTCATCTAAAGGGACCAAACGAACACCGTGGGGCGCGGGGGGCGGGGGCGGGGGGGGTACACTCAAGTAATGCATGGTTGTAGTCGAATGACCATAGACCTTCGTATCCCTACAATGCCTAGACAGATTGAACGTCGGTGTTTTCACCGGACAGACAGATATTGCTTGCACAAAGCGCGCAGTGCCGTGGGGTGTTAGGCGGAATTTCTTCCACATGGATGACAGCGTCCAATGCATTCTGTTTTTCTTCTTTCTGGTGTGGCCACTTCCGGGGACAGCAAAGGGAGGGGGGATGCGATACGGCCTACCCTGGGGTGGGTTATTAATCGATAGTTCACCAAACTACCTGTAGAGAGCAAGGAATACGGGATCGGAGCTCCCGAGGAATGTGCCAGCGTCACTAACACCAAGACAAGAGACGAAAGAGGAAAGGTATGTCTAGTCGTACAGGTTGCTGAATGTTGAACCGTGCCCCCATCCTTAGACAACGCCTCGGAAGGGATGTATGGTCAACGTCTTAATGACTAGGGCAAGCACCGAATGAGTACGCCCTCACCCCGCTTAGGTAACGCCCACGCGTGAGGGGGAGGCGAAGGGGGGTTTAAGAGGTGGCGGGGGGCGGGGGTGGGGGGCGAGCGTGAGGACACCCTTCGGTGGAAGGAAGCGAGAGTGCGCCTGAGGAAGACCGGAACGGAGGCCAAGCTGCACCTGAATACAATGGGCGAGAGAGGGTGGCGGTGGAGGCGGGGGGGGGGGTGTACTCGATAGGAGAGATGCACTCGATCTCATGCATGACCGTGGTCGTATGACCGTAGACCCTCGCATCCCTACAATGCCGGGACGGAGCATGTCGGGTTTTCACAGACCAGGCAGACATTGCTTGCACCGAGCGCGAAGCGCCGTTAGGTGTTCGGCGAGTCGCATGAAGGGTGACCTGCATCCTACAAAGGACCGCTTGTGAGGCGGATTTTCTTGCATATGGATGGCAGCTTGAATGAGTTAATTCAATTTCCGGTGTAGCCACTTCCAGGGACAGCAATGGGAGTACTATGCAAGTGCTTCTTGGGTGCCTTACCATAAGCACTACGTGATACGATCAATTCCCTTGTTCGGAGTAAAGGCACAAATGATTTAACTCGACGACCAGCTGAGGGCGACCGCAAAAAAAAACAACTGAAAAAACGGTACCCTGGTTGTCTAGCTCTCACGTAGTGAGCGGCATGTTTTGCAGTGTCGTTGCCTACCGACGGCAACCCAACCTATATATAATAGGAAGGGGGGGGCATTTGTTGCTTGCTTCATTCATTAGACCATTCTCCACGTACCCCTTTCGAGGCGGAGCACCGTTCCGACCCCCATTAGAGACACCTCCAACAATTGGGGGGATGGAAGGGGCAAGAAGAGGACGGAAGTAGGGGCGGTTCAGGCTTTTTCTGACGAAGGGGCTCACGGGAGACGTGAAGCGGTGGAGACCGATAGTATCTGACGGTAAGGCCTGGTATAAAGAAATGAGAAAAGGGGGCGGCGCCGTCGTATCTTCCGTTTCGTGAAGCGGCTCTAGAAGAGGACACGCGCAGTTCGGACGATGGACGCTAGCGTTGGGGGCATTTCGCGGGGGCTGTGCGTGGATTCGGAGTGTTCTGGAGAAGCAGGCCCGAGAATTTGGAGTGGAAGCAACAGAAACATATTCGGAGAATGCACGCACCGCTACGCACTCGGACAAGTTGCGAGGTCGACTCGGAATGGGAGGATGCGGGGGACAGTGAAGGATCATGCAAGGAGTGGGAGGACGTAGGTGAGCTGGAGGGTCACGCGAGGAAATATACACTGATTGGGAGGGGGGGGGCGGGGGGGGCGGGGGGGGGGGGGGGGGCGAGTAGGAGGTGGTGGATGAGCTGGCAGGGTTTCTGGCAGAATAGTATTCTGATAAATGACCTGGCCGGGAAGTGAATGGCGGTGAACCTATACTAGGAGCAGCGGAGTGGGAGGGCTACCACTGCTGCTCCAGCGCTTCAGGACCAGAACTGTTAGTTGTACTCGTGGTGAAGCAGCCTTAGTTTCTCTTGGCCTGCAGTGGGGGATGAAGAACAAGCACGGCGAAGAAAGTGGAGACCTGATTCCCCCTCGATAGCGAATTTTGACGGAGGTTTCGATCTTGGCGCCTGAAGCCGACCCTCTTACCCGAACCCTAACCCGAACCCTTGACCAGTGGCCAGTGCCAGGAAGCTGTGCTTGGCAAAAATCTAGGTGGATTCGGCCGGCTTGGATGCTGTGCTTGGAAATATCCACCATGGTACGGTTCTTCGGCCCGCTCGGGACGCTCTGGCTTGGGAAGACTCTAGGTTGAAATGAGCCGCTTATAATATACCCCTGAGCCAACCAGAGTGCGCAAATGGTTACCTTTGGAACATTCGCTATCGGCAGGTGACCACTGCTGAGAAAGGGGTTAGGGGAACATCAGGCGAGGCTGAGGCGAGCGGAGATGGGATATATAGTCAGGGACGAGGAAACTGGCCGGCGGAACAATGGTGTGTGTCGGGCGGGGGGGGTTGACGTGGGTCGCTTTGGTCTTGACGCATCAGCCGTTGCTTAGGGCATCGAACCCGTTCGCAGGGAGGGGGGGGAGGGTGCATAAGTTTACTACTTGAGAAGGCAGACGTGCCTGCCTTCGAGCAAGGGGTGCAGCTGCGGACGGAGAAGAGGAGGGCGGCCGGCACGAGGGAGGTACATCCCAAGGGGGGGGGGGGTACTCGATATCAGGCATGGCCACAGTCGTATACCCCAACGGGGGGGTTGGATAAGACCAGGGGATAAAGCGGGCGGTCACGATGAGGATCCGGGAGGCGGGCTGGGGGAGGGGACGAGGGCTAGAGGGGAGTGTAGGTGACTGGGTCGTGAAGCTGTTCGAATCCTACCGACGAGTACTACCGAGAAGCAGCCCATCGAGAGGGGAGAACGCCCCGCTGATGGCGTACATAAGCGGGGGGCGGCGAGAAAGCGGGCGACGTACTATTTAGGAGTTGGCTGGAGAGAGCAGGGGGTAAATGGAGGTCGAAGAGGAGGGGGGGGGGGGGTTGCGGACCTAGCTCCGGATACAAATTTCCTCCTTTCGGGAAGGATAGGAGGGGTGACGAGGCTGGCGAAGATGGGCGCTCAACCGTGGGATCTAGAGAGAGTAGGGGAGAAGGGCGTCGCAGGCATTTATGGAGCACGTCAGGTCGAACAGGGAGGACGCGCTTTTAGGTTTCCAGAGCTTGTGTGGTACTGCTGCTGTGGGCACGAAAACCAGCCGAAAGCTGGAGGCAAAATAATGACGACAATCCAGTTTTAGCTCTACATTGCTTGCATTTCCGTCCAGAGTAAGCACGAGTACACATTTTTTTAACAAACGCATACACTACTCTGTAGTACAGTATACATTGTTCAATGTCTCCACAGTAATTATTTACGCGTTCCTTGTGGAAGGCGAGGGTCCCGAGCACCCCCTGTGTGTTCGTTGTGTGGCATTTAATTTTATTACCTGGTATGGTTGTAGTACGTCATATCGGGTAGGTAAGAAGGTACATTGTTGCTACTGAGCGTTGCGCACAGCAAGTAAAAGTAAGCAGTATTAAAATAATACGTGCCGTACGTAGATATCATGAAAGATGTCACACCCCATCGGATGAATTTATTTTTTGAAGCTGACCCTTTTCCCGTCAACGGGGAGCAGCAGCACAGCTCTGGCTCCAAGCGAGATGCATCTACGATTTATCGAAAAATCCCGGATATGAAAATCATACTGGTACCAGGTACCAGGTACGTGAAGAACACACACACGTACGTATGATACTCGCACAGAGCATGCCTGCAGGTGTCGAAGGAAAATAAAAGGCATACCCTGCTCGAGCTTGGTGCTTCATTTGACACCCTGCCCCTATCTTCAAGGCGCATGAATAAATGCAGCCGGCCACCGTCCGCAGAGGAGCCGCATCGGAGGCCCACCACATACATGCAAGCGGTTGGTTGTGTTCGTTCATGGGAAAAGATCTCCAGATGGATCTTTCGAAATTTTCTTGCCCCCCTCTATTTTTCAGCTATTTTTGCTGTTGATGAGAAAAACCGTGTGTGTATCCTCTGTGACTGCTGTGTACCAGGTACCTGGTATCAATCAATTTTTTTATTTGATCCTAAAAATTTCGCATGCAGCTTGTTGTGTACGAGTCCGTGTTCCCATGGTATCGCACGTCTCACAGCAGACAGTGCCGGAGAGGAACTCACATGCGAGCATGATGCACAGTGCACAGCAGTCAGCGTATCGGATCGAGGCGGAAGGGGAAAGGAGGGACCACCAAATCGAACAACCAACAGACGGTCTACGAAAATCAAAGTTCAAAGAAGATTATCAAGCAAGGGCGCTGGCTCTTTGATGAAGTTCCTTGCTTTTGAAAATTTGGTCCTCTTTTCTGTCGGGTTTTGCGACTCGACCTCTCTAGTACCCAGGGTGGGTCAGTCGTGCACATCACCCCCCAAATTTGCCCCACGCCCCTTCTTCATCACCACCACCCTGCCTGAAGGTCGCGAGTCATCCTCCTCTCGCCTGCTTGCTGCCTGCTGCTGCTTGTTGCGATACGTCCGTGTTGCCTGAGTTCGTGACGCTCGGCTGACGCGGCGCTGCTGCTTGGCTGCTTGCCATACACCACAGGCGGTAGTCTCATCACACCACGACAGCAGTAAGCACCATCATCAATCTGCGACAACAACAACAACAAGAACAACAACGCCAAAGCAAGCGAGGCAACGCAAAAAAATATATGTCAGGCATGCCAAACTACCAGAGCCTCGACGAGCAGCCGACGGGCATGGAGATAGCGCCTGGTTCTTCCTCTGCCCACGAGGAATCGCTGCCCAAGCAGCCTGACAAGTCCTGCATGGACTCCTGCCTAATCGGCTGCCTGAAGTGCACCGATTCCTGCTTCCCGTGGTACAAGTGAGACACGGGCGGGAAACATGCAACGCTTTTTTTTTCGTAGTTTCCTGTTCCACATTTTTTAATACCTGGTATTAATAGTACTACATCCGAGGTACTGCTGTACCACTATTATTTACGGGGGGCCATAGTTAATAGGATCAAATATTGTTAGTAAAAGTTGTTAAATAATATAGGTTTTTATCCATACCATAGGTCCTATTAACTATAGTCCTCCGTAATAGTAACATTCGTTCGTAGACTCGCTATTGGGGTGTGTGTGTGCGCCCGCTCCAGTCCGTTGCTGTGCTCTGCTCCACCCAACCAACGTAAGAAGTTTATGTTGTCACGTATTGGTACTTGCATATCGACTCCCGAGCACAGGCTGACGATGCTTCTTTGGACCACTGCGAGTGCCGCGAAAGCCGTCGCAAAGCAGAGCGGAGCAGAGCCCGAGCAGAGCACGAGCAGAGACAGAGGAGGAGATACTCGTAGGGCTAGCCTTTTCCCCCGCTTTGGGCTAATGAATCTACCATTATTCGTATTTTAGGGCCTATCTTACGGAGACACGTAGACCGTACTTTATACCAGGTACAGCAGCAGTACCATGTATGCAGCAAGTAAAGTTGCGGCGCCCGAATAGCGAATGGCGACCCTTGCTTCACGTATCACGGAAAGAACCTCTGACTCTGACTCTGACGATGATTTGGCGTTGGGATCTGCCGTGTTGTTGCTGTTGACAGCAGGTGCATGCATGAGAGTAGTGCTATATTTCCTCCATGCTCCGTGCACATACAGCATATATATATATAGCACATCATATCGTGTCTTGTTCATCACAGGCAGGGAAAGGTAAACTTCTCTGCTACTCGCATGCCCTTCCGTTTCATCGTTTCAGCACGGTCCGGTGCATCTTGCTCTGTTTGTTCGGTACCAGGTACTTGCTTGCTCAAGCGAGTGTGCGAATGACGAATCCGGACCCGTGGTTACGTATGTAGAGCGGCAGCGGCAGCAGAAGTGCGATTTTTTCGCCAGCCGGCCAGAGGCCTGCTCGAGCGTTATTACTCCTAAAAAGAGCGTAATATATCTGGCACCTCTCCCTCCAGAGTCCAGAGTCTGTTGTGTAGCAGGTTGTTTTTCTCGCATCAACTCTCAAATCAATGAGTACAGCAGCAGTATTATTATATTACATTGATTAAGGTTCTGGAGCCCTAGGAAGATCCTGAAAACCATTTGGAAAAAAAAAAAAACTCGTCTGGGAACAGCACGACGCTTCACACCTCAAACCTTTTAGGACCGCAGTCCCGTTGTGGGGACAAAAACAGTCAAATTCTAGGCAGTTTGTCCCCAAAACGGGACTGCAGTCCTATTATAGTACACGAGACGAAGAAGGGGCACACACAGAAATCAATGTTATGTCTGTGCAAACTGAATTGAAAATTGCAGTACTCGAACTGCTGTAGGATGGACGCGAGTGAGTATCACTCAACTTAAATACACAGCAGTGGTACGGAGTACGTCCTCGTACCCTTCAAAAACTGCAGTGTCCTATTGCAGGGACTGCAGTCCTGTTTTTGGGGACAAATTACTTAAAAAGCTGTTATTAATAGAACTGCAGTCCCGTTTTGGGGACAAATTGCTTTTATTAGGAATTTTTGTGGTTTGTCTCCAAAACCGGACTGCACTCCTAAAAGGGTTAATATTGATTCCGAAGAACCCTTTTAGTACCGCAGTCCCATTTTGGGGGGACATTACTTGGAATTTGAATGGTTTGTCCCCAAAACGGGATTGCGGTATTTGTATCAACCACTCAGTCGGTCGAACTCACAGAGCTGGCGTATTTGTGACCATTTCGACCCTGTTGTTAGGACCGCAGTCAGTCCCGTTTTGGCAAGAAGGACCATAGTAAATAGGTCCAAATATTGTTAGTAAAAATAGGGAAATATATAGATTTTTGTTCATACCGTAGGTCCTATTTACTATGTTCCCCCGTAGTACTTGGAATTCGAGTTGTTTGTGCCCTAAACGGAATTGGAGTCCTAAGAATACGCTTTTCTATGCGCAGCACCACTCTGTCCCTCAATATAAGGACTATGTTTAGACTTTAAAGTGAGCGCCCGCAGTTGAGAATCATCACGTTGAGAATAGATAGGCTCAGATCGGCACGAACGATAAGAAAATTGGGTCAAGACACAGCGCAGCAGTGGGACCAACTCTAAATCCTACCGCTCTGTCCCGAAATATAAGGACCGATTTCGTCTTAAAATCAAGAAAAAAATCCTTATATTTCGGTACGGAGCGGTGTACTGGTACGATAGAGTTAGATCAAGGTCGGGAACAATATACCCTTTGGTAAGATGTCGAGCCTGGACACCAAATTGACGTTCATTTACTCTTTTAGTACTGCTGCAGTCCTGTTTTGGGGACAAATAACTCAAATTCGAAGTACTTTGTCCCCGAAACGGGACTGCGGTCCTAAAAGGGCGCCCACTCTAATGACAAAAAATCCTATTTTTTAGTGACAGCGGTATTTCGTGAGATACAAGTTTGTATATGTCGTTCGCCCCGGTGGTTCAAGTGGTTAACCTCGAATTCTACTTGTTTGAGTCCTGGGTTCCAGCCCCAGGCGGGTCGGACTTTGACTTTATTTGCAAAAATAAAAAGGGATTCAATTGTTGAGAGCGCCTTGCAGCGTGGGCAGGCACAATTCGATGCGAGTCGACGAGGGAAGAAAAGGCTAAAATCTTCTCGCGATAAAAATGAAGGCAAGTACCGTAGCGGGAAGGGGGGAGAAGAGCCTGCTATGTGACCCCGGATCTGAGTTACGAGTTGGAAGGAGAGAGAGTAGAAGATGTGCGAAGATAATAAATGGGATGAAAAGAAAAAAAATATGTGTACCAGACCAGGGAAGTGTGCTATTAATAATGTGAGAACATCATCATCATCGTCATCGTCATCATCAGACCTGCACCCGCGTATCGTAACGTAAATCGTAATAAACAAACATTTTTGTGTCGTTATTATTGTTTGTGTTTCCATTTAATCCGCAACCCGATCGCGGCCGGCTAGAAATAGCGACATCTTCGTCACGTAAAACAAGCCATTACTGTCCGCACCCTTCGAAGTGCAACAGACAGTAGCTACGATTAATATATATACCTGGCAGCAGCAAGTAGTGCACAACGCGGCTGTGAGGCATGAGGGCCCGCCGACCTCTGGCCATTTTAGCCTCGCCCTTGTCGCTACATCGCCCGCCGTGACTTGGACTATACGTTATAGGGGGGGGGGGGGGGGGCACCTGCAGAGAACCTTGCCATCCATTATGGCCCTTTTTTTTTGTCCGTTGTTTTTCAACTGAAAGTACACAGCAGGACTGGGTGTGATAACGGTTCCCTGGTACCTGGTACACAGTATAACCCCCCCCCCTATATTTAGCCTTGAGCGGTTTTAGGGAGCTATTTACAAGGTTCATGCACGACGAGCACCTCTATGGCACAGCGGTAGTACTGGCAGTAGTCTACAGGAGGAGTAGCCTACGAGTACCGTACATAGAGCAAGCAGGATAGAGAGGCCCCGCCAATAAAACATACCCACGAACTCGGTTGAGAGTGCTTACAGAGGACGAGGTATCGCTCTGTCTGGCCGGAAATTGTGAGGAGCGTTTACAGCAGGAGTCTTCTTATCAACACAATGAACCCTATTTGGATTTCAGAGAGGAAACAGCTGACGATCAAAAATGACGCTATACAGCGACAGCCTCTGCGTGATCGGGGTGTGATGTAAATCGATGTCTGAGGCGCAGCAGTGCAACAAGACCTATGTTGATGGAAACTTGAAGTTCAAAAGTTAAAAAATATATATATATACCAGGTATTGCTTTAAAAAAACAGCCGAAATTTTTCACGTACCGCCGCTGTGGGAAAAAAAGAGAAAAATGTTTGATTTTTTCTTTTTTTTCCCCCAACGGCTGCAGGCGGCGCAATTTGTGTTTTTCTGGTTGCAAATTGTCAACACGGTGATCGAAACCAGCTCGTGCGACGATCGACGCTCGATCTCCACATAGACTCAGCCCACGGCCAACCCGCTCGGTTTCTGGCAAGACCAACGAATATAGATGACGGCCTCGGAGACATCAGGTGGATCCATGGTCTAGGGCGCGAGAGCTTGCCGGCGGCGTCGTACGGTATCTTCCCAAACCTGAAAAAAAGTCTATTTTTTGCCATCCGAGACGGATGGAGAAGTTTTGTCTTCTGTTTTGTGCAAGCAGCGGCCAAATTTTTTTAATCATGCGCCTGGTCAGCTCCCGCCACATGACACCGGCCATGGTGTGAAGACGGTGACCCTAGGGCCCTAACGAGCGCACTCCGTTCAGAATTCATGACGCAATCGTTGGTTTTGTTGATCGACGTCTGTCGAGGACTCGGAATCTCGCCGCTTCGAACCAAAGATCGGCCTGAGTTTTTCTCAAGCCGATGTTGGCCCAGCATCGGCCCCAGATTTGCTTTTTTCGGGATTTTCCCAAAGTTAGGAACTTTATTTTTTTTTGTTACGTGGCCCAAAGGAAGCGTGTTCTGAATTTTTTTGGCGGGTATCTTTGAAATTCAAACTTTTTATTGAAACTTCGCTGTCCCATTGGCATAGGTCTAAGTCGCGCGGCACGGGTGCAACATGATACCCGTCCTGCTGGGCGCTCGTGCCGCTCGCATATGAATGGTTGATAACGCCAATTTTACCAACCATTGTTTTGGTCGGTGTCTCGGGAGTTCCAAGGGGGTTATAATTCGTCTTTAGGAGTGCAGTCCCGTTTTGGGGACAAACCAGTCGAATTCTTGCGTAGTTTGTCCCCCAAACAGGACTGCGGTCCTGAAAGGCTGAATGCCGACCCTTTCAGGAATGCAGTCCCGTTTTGGGGACAAAACACTCAAATCCTAAGTAGTTTGTCCTCAAAACGGGACTGCATTCCTAAAAGGGTTAAAACGCTCCTTAGGTTTCCTCCCAGGGTGGTGCGGGTATTTACGAGTGACACGATTTTTAGAATACTGCTCACTGCTGATGGTCTGTCTTTCTCTTATACCTTGGTTCCTGGTACACTGTTTCTTTCCCACCGAAGGATTTGAGACGTAGACGTCTCCAAAAACAGCAGTAGTTTGTATTACGGGGGACCATAGTTGATAGCACCTATGGTATGCATAAAACCTACCAGGTATATGTTTAACCATTTTTACTAACAATATTTGGTCCTATTAACTACGGTCCCCCGTAAACAGTCGTGTGTTCGTACAGGACGACCACACGTATTTTACGAAGGAAACGGGCAATAAGAAAAGGCAGGCCGATATTTACATGAGAAATTCGGGAGT
This sequence comes from Nereocystis luetkeana, assembly GCA_031213475.1. Taxonomy (NCBI): domain Eukaryota; class Phaeophyceae; order Laminariales; family Laminariaceae; genus Nereocystis; species Nereocystis luetkeana. The sequence goes on from JARUPZ010000020.1 coordinate 5,670,742, forward strand.
CTTTGTTAGAACACACCCCTTTTCGAGTAAGAAATTCAGCATGGACCAGCTCTCCTGTTTCTTGCTACCAGGTACATAATCACACAGCGGGTGTCCTGTACTCTGTACTACGATCATGAATACTACTCTGCATGAAAACTTCAAAGGTACCAGGTACCTGCTGTTAATATTACGGGGGACCATAGTTAACAGGACCTATGGTATACATAAAAACCTATATATTTAACCATTTTTACCAACAATATTTGGTCCTATTAACTATGGTCCCCCGTAATAGTAACTATGGGTTGCACGGTAGGTACTACATGAGTAAGTCGGTACCCTCCTGACCACGAAATCGTCTAATCTTGACCCTACCATCAGCGCCCCATTTCCACGACGACCGTTGGCACCATCGCTTGGAGATGAACCGACCATGGACGACATGACGGCGGTAATCCGGGGCATGCCAAACTGGAAAGCGGTGGGACCAGACTCCGTTCCGGCCGAGTTACGGAAACTCGACCACCCTGAAGTCATCCGGTACTGTCACAACTAACGTGTCAACGTGTGGAGAACGGGTGACGCCCCCCAGCAATGGAAATATGCCACCATTAAGGCCCTTCATAAAAAGGAGGATCGCTCTGATTGCAGCAAGTACCGAGGGATTTCGCTTGTTACCTATTCAGGCAAAGTATTGTAGAAAATGGTTGCTTCCCGCCTCAGTAATTACTGCGGGGCTAAAGGGATACTCCCCGAGGAACGGTGCGGCTTTCGCCCGACACGATCAATAGTCGACATGCTGTTCGTAGTGCGTCGACTGCAAGAACTCGGACGGGCTAGAAAAAAATCCCCTGTACATGTGCTTCATCGACCTGCAGAAAGCGTAAGACTCCGTCGACCGAGACCTGTTGTGGGTGGTGCTATCAATAGCACGCTTCGGCGTACCGGAGAAGATGCCATCCGGTATCCGCGGGTTCCACGAAGGCATGCGAGCTCGCGCGCGTACGGATGACGGTGAGCACTCGGAATGGTTTGACGTCATTCATCAAGGGCCGCGGCAAGGATGCGTGCTGTCACCGCTCCTGTTCAATGTCTTCTTCGCTGCTGTGATACCCGCCGTGCTGGTATCAGTGAAGACCCACATATTTTGAGGGACTTGGTTTACCTTGAGGAAAACCTCGGGGAGAGGACGGGGTAAAGGTTGACCCACTAATATGCGTATGGAAGGCAGTATTGGGTATGCTGTACGCGGACGAAGCAGGCATTGTGTCGAAGTCGCCGGAGGGCTTTGCGAAGATGATGACCGTCATTGAGACCGTTTTCGAAGCAGCAGGCCTCACCGTTTCCGAAAAGAGAACGGAGACCATGCTGCTGCGGACACCCAACCAGGCACCCCAGACCCCACCACTCGTCATCGAAGCAGCGGGACAGAGGTATGGGACAATGCAGTTTTTGTACCTATGGGCCGCCTTGTCGTCGCAAGCGCTGGCGTTATGCCAGAGATCACACGACGGATCCGACTCGCATGGGCATGCTACAATCGGTGCTAACGGGAGCTGTAAGATATGGAAAATGCCCCTTTCACTCTAAGGGTGCGCATGCTAATCGCCGAGGTGATGGAGACCCTGCTGTAGGGGTGTATGACGTGAACTGTTCGCTGAGCTCCGAACGGCACACCACAAACTCCTCCTACGGATCATTGGTTTCCAGTGCCGACAACGCACCGACCACCTCATGTCGTACGCCAAGGCCCTCCTAGAGCCACAATGCGATAGCGTTGAGACGACCATCCTCACACGACGCCTCCTCTTTGCGGGGACCGTACAGCGGACGACCAATGAGCGGCTGACCCGTCGGGTGATGTTTTGGACGATGGATGATGGAGAGAAACCGGGACCAGGCCGACCAGAAGAGAACCGGGTCCAATGTCTAGCAGACGACCTCAGGTTTTTTCAAGCTTTCGAGGGGCCTACGGAAAGCTCCCCTTTGCTGTTCGGAGTAGAGACGTTGTTATGTCCGAGGGCAGCTACGAAAGGCGGGAAGTGTTACCGGGGGATCGTCGACTGTTTCATGGCGAGGTGGCACAGGGACGAGGCGCAGAGAAGCCGACTGCGACCCGTAGCTGGAGACGCCAAGAGCGGCGACAAGGGGAGGGGGGGGGGGGGGCAACCGTACGTACTGATACAGCTGTCGATGAATGTAGAGACGAAATGATCGGTCGGGTGGCTAGGTATCGGTTCGACTAGCCCTTGAATTCTAGCCGTCTTTGTGTTTTTAATGGGGAGGGGGCACGAGAGCGGCGGTACGGACACTTGGCACCGTTATTTGACGAGAGTAGGGAGGAAACGGCAGAGAGTGTGTCCAGGTCCCCGAATCGGTTTTCTGTTTAATAGCAGAGAGGGGCACCCATGTTACTATCACCGCCTGGAGTACGATTTTTCTCTCGTCTTTTTTTCCTTTCTCTCTTCGTTCGTGCTTTTTGCCTTGTCTCTCCCGTTGTTTCCTTTCCCCTCTGCGCCGTTGTTGTGCCGGTCGGTATCTTCCTCCCCTTCTTGTCGCTTTGTCCGTGCAGCAATCTGTCCCTTCTTTAGTGCGTATGCTTTCCTTCTAGCAGCCTTTCTGATCTCCTTGCGCCATTTGTATTCTGTTTTTATTTCCGATCCCCTTTGTTGTTTTTCTTGTTCTTGTTGCTTGTGTTGTGGTCTCGTACTCTGTAACCTGGCATCTCACTTGCTTTACCCGTGAGTTTGAGATTGTTTTGTTTTTGCTTTTGAGCTTTCTCTGTTTCATAGTGTCTGTGACCACATAGTTAGCATCTCTCTAGGGTAAGGAATCGGGACGGACGCTGGGTGTGTTGATGAAGCTGGGTAGAAAGGGCGATTTAAAGTGAAGATAACACAAACATACCCAAGAAGGGGCGTGGATGGGTCTCATGTGCATATAGAGTCATTTTTCTTTGGTACCGGCTGCGTGCATGACACCTGAACGTGCAGAACAATATTGGAACGCGAAGACTGCCGCCAGCAACGAACCACGTATTCCTTCAGTGTTTTCTCCGCCCTTTGTACTCGTCGTTGTGATTGATGATTCTGACGAGGTGGCATATCCAGCAGTACACATCATTACCAGTGCTGCGTAGTTTATTCCATGCCAATATCCAACTCACATTCACTTCATCAGCACCGTCCGGTACTTCGCCGGCAATAGTCGACTCATGGCTGCCGCGCGCTATGGTGAAACCGATTTTGATTTCCACATCTTCCCTTCCCTACTTCCTGCATATTTAAAGCAATTTTCCACGCCGAAAGTTCAATATCGAAAACTGTGTTGAAATGAAATGTCCGAGCTCTCTTCCAGAAGTTCCATAAAGGGTGGCATGTGGCATTACTACCACCAGGAGTGGCCTCACGCATTCCCTGCGTGCCATCTAAATGCTCTGGAGTTGCGCCCCCAGCAGTCGTGGTGTGGGCCATGCCCGTCAAGTTTCACGAGGACGTTTCAACTTCGAGTGCATAGACTGCCGAAACCGTGATTTTCGTGAAAATCTTGTTTCACATCGTCTTATGTTAGCAGCTCAAGTAGGCCCGAGCGCTTGAAGCTTGTTTTTTTCACGATCGACAAAGTAGCTCCAATATTTGGCAGGCTCGTTACTAGGCTGTTCGAGGCCTATCGAGCTCATGTTTTCGCTCGCACGATGGGATGTGTACAGCCCACGTTCTCGGTGGGGTGCCGCGCCGCCACGCGCTTCCTCTCGTGCGCTGGCGCTACTACCCGTTTTGACCTCGAGCACATAGGCCTCACAACAGTGATTTTCGCCAGAATGGTGTTTCATATCGCCTGCGTTCAAGGAGGCCCGACTGCTTGAGCTTTGCTTACTACCGGTGCCATCGACGAATCAGCTCCAGTATTTGGCAGGCTCGTTAAAAGGCTGTTCGAGGCCGATCGAGCTCATGTTTTTTTCGGTCGCACGATGGGATGTGTACAACCCACGCGCTCTCGGTAGGTTGTCTCGCCGCCGCGGGCTTTTTCTCGTGCGCTGGCGTTACGTAATGTTACTTGAAAGTATCCGCTGTTGTTTTCTCGAGCGCACAGGCTTCAAAATGGTGAATTCAGTCAGAATTTTATCTTTCTGGTCGCCTGTATGATTCCGAATATGGTTCCGAATCCGGTCGCGACCAAGCAGTCGTCAGTCGGAAATCTCGATCTCAAGGGGCCCCTTGGGACAAACACACATCCGAGCACTGCAGTCGTTTGAAAAATTGAACCCTTTTTTTTTTTTTTTTTCAGTTGCAACGCTGCTTCTGGCACATTTTTGACCTTTCACGGCTCCCTGCAGTACCGAAAACGACTTTTCTCCGCTTTCAAATGCTCAGACCATCCATCTCCCTCACGGCAGTTCAATGAGAGAGCGTAGATCGTAGACAATATTTCTGTGCCAGGCGTCGGATTGATGCGATGCCTTTTTCAGCACGAAAGGTGCGTCTTGTCTACAGTAGAAAACAACTCCCCGTACCTCCGGTATGCATAGACGAATTTGAAAAAATGGAAGTTCCTCAGGCTGCTGATGATGTTTCGACTTGAATTTTCTTCGAGAACGCCGAGCACTATTATTAATAGTACGGGAACCTACGGCACCTGGGCCTCTATTAATAGCTCGACCGTATAGCAGTAGCGTATAGCAGAGTGTTGAACCCGGACAAGGGCCCCGGAATGGTAAAAAATCTTGTCGCTGAGCATTTTCGTTACGTGGTGCAAATACAGTAGCCATGGCTGCCCCCCCGTTGCAGATCCGAGAGCCCCAACACCTCCTATTGATGTGAGACCATAACGAACAAGCTGTACGTTGGTCGGGAGATGGTCTGAGCCCTACCACTGTAGTGCTGGAGCTGTGCCGTGTTCTTCGAGGAGTCGTGATATGCCGTCATTGTACTCGTAGCAGAAATTGTATTTTTGCTCCTGTAGAAAACTCGAATATATATATACCAGTACCTGGTATATATATAAATATACCATTATACATATTAAAGACCCCAGTACATTTCTGTTTTGTTGTGACCGAAGGGGCCCCTTGACCCTTTTAGGACCGCAGTCCCGTTTAGGGGGCGAACTACTTGAAGTTAGAGTGGTTTGTCCGCGAAACGGGACTGCAGTCCTAAAGGGAAGTTTTTCGGAAATATGAAATACCACGTATCATATGTTTTTTTTTTTTTTTTTTCTCATCCCATTCATTATCTTCGCACATCTTCTTCTCTCTCCTTCCAACTCGTAACTCAGATCCGGGGTCACATAGCAGGCTCTTCTCCCCCCTTCCCGCTACGGTACGTGCCTTCATTTTTATCGCGAGAAGATTTCAGCCTTTTCTTCCCTCGTCGACTCGCATCGAATTGTGCTTACCCACGCTGCAAGGCGCTCTCAACAATTGAATCCTTTTTTATTTTTGCGAATAAAGTCAAAGTCCTACCCACCTGGGGCTCGAACCCAGGACTCACACAAGTAGAATTCGAGGTTAACCACATATATGTACGTAATTATGTGGGTTCAAAAGCGGTACTGGGTTCTCCAGTACTACGCGCTTAAAACGTTGGGGGGCGATGTGGGTTCCAGGTTATCGACCAGGCCGTCGCATGGGTATTGTCCCGAGGAGGTCCCACCTTTCGCCGAGGTCGTGGATATCCGTATCTTATTGTACGACTGTGGTCACCCATATTCCTGGACTATGTAATGTTGTCAGCAGAGATGTCGTCAGCAGTGACATTGCCCCGTGACAGGTATTCACTGCAGATTGGAATGCAAGGCCCGTGCCTTGCACACACACTCTCCCTCTCCATCATCGTTGATGGTCGTTTCGTGGGATCGTCAGTACCGACCCTATACCAAAGCCTGGCGTGTCCTACACGCTAGGCAAGTGCCATATATGTCGAGTCGAGCCTGGGGGGTCCTCCCCACAATTATATATTTTCTGTATGCGACAGACGTATGATATTGTACTTCGTATATGATGAACCGTGTCCACGTGAGTCATTCAACCAAGTTAGCGGGGAAACGTTTTTTGTGACACCGAACCACGCTGAAGCCGCCATGAACCGCACGAAGCCGTGACCGTATAGCACGGCTCGACCGCCGACGGAACCGCGGTTTGTCTTCGTACGGTTTCAAGTTAACCGCACCGTTAAATAAACGATCTCAAGGTTTTTGGAACCGTACCTTGATGCAAACGGTGCGGTGCGATTTCGATGGCATTCCTACGGTGCGGTTCGGTGCGGTTTTCAGAAGTCGTAAAACTTCCCGTGCAGCTCGGTGCGGATTTTTCAGATGTCGTGAAGAACCCTACGGTGCGGTTCGGTGTTTTCAAGTGTTCTACGGTGCGATTCGGTGCGGTTTTCAGAAACCGTTAAACCTAGGTTGCGGTTCGGTGCGTTTTTCAGATGCCGTGAACCCTTCGGTGCGGTTCGGTGCTGTTTTATGCCCTACGGTGCGGTTCGGCGCTGTTTTCCGATAGCGTAAAACCTACGGTGCGGTGCGGTGCCGTTTTCAAGAGAACTAAAACCTAACGATGCGGTGCGGTGCGGTTAACAGCACCGAACCGCACCGAACCGATAGGAAAAACCGCACCGTAAAGAACCCCGCGAATTTCAAAATTGTTTTTCTCAGCAATGCGGAGAGATGCTTCCAATGCCACTATTCTATTCGCTGTTGTGTACCTGGTACGTGTATACCGTCTTTTGTTTTATCGAAAATCGGCTCGGAGAAACACCCCCGGGGGTGTGCTGTCTTGCGTGTTGTATGATCGGCATACCATGCTGGACCGGAATGTAAGGGCCGTCTAGACTGCAGTAGACAGCAACATTAATGCTAATCGGTATTCACATTTATGCCCAGGGTGGTGCGTGTTTAGTGTTCATATTATACGGGTATACACGGTGCATGTTTGCTGTAATATAATGTCGATGTTCTTATTACGGAGGACCATAGTTAATAGGACCAAATATTGTTAGTAAAAATGGTCAAATATATAGGTTTTTATGTAAACCATAGGTCCTATTAACTATGGTCCCCCGTAATAGTATTTGTACAGTTTTTTATAAATTCAACAGCTGTGAGATCGAGGATTTAGTCGAAACTCATTTTTGCAAGCTGAGCTGTGTGTAATAACTTCGATCGCACGTTCTTCGGGTTTCATGTGGTGTCTTGCGGGCAGTACAGTCCGTACACGAGGGAAGACAACATTTGGAGCTGCGGTGTTCTACGTAGTCTATTTGTTTTTGCGGTTTCGCCAGGCTTTACAGGTCGTCGTAAGGGTTTACTCCCGCACTGGAGACAGCGTTTTGAGAGACCTGGTATGATACATGGGTACCCTCTGCTATATACCATTGACACCCAACGGTGACAGAACTCCTAACCAGATAGGCTAGAAGCTTGGGGAGAAAAACGAAGAGGAGGAACCCGCAGAAAGGATACGAGTCAACCGAGCGACGACATTGCAACAAGAGATGGGTCGACAAGATGGGTGGGATCTCATGCCGGGGCAGAGAGGCCTCATTGATCTCCAAAGTACATACAAAATTTGCCAACGACGCGATGTTACAACATCAATCTGGAACGGAATAGAGGGGACGACAGCAGGGCGGATCCCTTTTCGGGAACGCCTCATCGTTGTACTGGGAGAGGCGGGTACCGGCGGGTCGGTCTCTCTCTTTGTAGCCCTCTCGGGACGTCACAGAGGAGAAAAGTTGACACTAAAAAGTGATGATCACAGCTCGTACGGCTTCATGCGGGACTGGGGGATGGCACGAGTTTGGTGTCCCAAGTCTTAACGCAGGGAGTCAATTGCAAGGCAGGGGCGCAACATGATCCTACCCACCCTTACGGCTCGGCACTCACGCTGCCACGGACGGCTGATGACGCCAAAGTTATAATTGTTTCTGTCGCTATCCTGATCAACTAGTAGGGGTCAACTATGGTCTTAGCGTGCCCTCTCTCGAGTCGGGGTACCCGCCACTGCTGGACACCGTTAGGGCGCTGGTCAGCTGTAGGCTGTTGCGCTGACGCTGTTGCGTGAGCGCGAGAAACCTTCGGGTCAGAATCGCGCGCCTTGTACCAGCGCCAGCCACCGGAGGTCTGTGTGCGGTACACCTTCTTTGTTTCGCCTGGCGCACGCACGCCTTTCCACGCGCCTTTTCGACGTTCGGGAGCCGTCTAGATGCACTTTTGTCAAACCGTGATTTTTCGGGCGTTGTCCACGAACATCTCCCATTTTTTTCCCCCTCCTGCGCCCCCCCCCCTACGTAAGGAGCAGCCCTCCGAGTCCCCTTTAAGGGGGGTCCTCTCGAGGGGCGAGGGGGGGGGGACCCCTGCGAGGGGCCGCGGCACGCCTTCCTCCGCCTGTTACGCTAGACCGGTAGTGTATACGACCTGTAATGTATACCATGATATACGAAATTGTCGTGTGTACACCTCCGGAAAGAGATATTAATAGTAACCAGGTACCAGTACCTGGTACGTACGTGGGACAGGCTGTCATCCTGATCCCGTAAAAAGCCCCCGAGTTCCGCACGCGCGGGGGGGTGTATGATCGGTTTTCAGCGACCGATTTTTTTTTTTTCCAGAACGGGAAGGTAAAGGTTGCCAATACCGAACGCCAAGGTGTTTTCGGAAAATTTCTGGTTGATTGAGAGAGCCTTCCGAAAATGCGACATTACCCGGTACGACTTTTAGCACCCTTGCGCACCGTCGCCGAGAAAAACGAGCGCTGAAAAAGCGATCGCACACCGGTGTACACGAAGTCAACGCGATTCAGGTATGCCCCGACTGAATTTTCAGTTGTTTTTCGTGTTTGTTTCCTTCTTTATACCTACTGCTGTGGGTACCTGTACCTGTGGACTGCCTTTTTATTGACGATGGGCTAGGTTGGTACAGCAGTATGGCAAATGAGCTATTACGGGGGGGACCATAGTTAATAGGACCAAATATTGTTAGTAAAAATTGTTAAATATATACCTGGTAGGTTTTTATGTATACCATAGGCCCTATTAACTATGGTTCTGACCGCGGTTGGGCTCCCTACAAGTGAGCAAATACCCTGGCTATTACGGAGGACCATAGTAAATAGGACCTACGGTACACACAAAAACATGTACATTTCCCTATTTTTACTAACAACATTTGGTCCTATTTACTATGGTCCCCAGGAATAGTAGTAAAATTGTTAAATATACACCAGGTATGTTCATTTGTATGCCATAGGTCCTATTAACTATGGCCCCCCGTAATGTTAATAGTTAATGCCAGATGAGAGGGATCATCTACGACAACAGCGTATACATTTCCGAATATTTATCCCCTCTCGCTCTTTTGGCATTGGGGCGTCGAACGGAACACGCGCTGCACCTTCGACGCGTAGAAAATGCAGACAAAGCAGCAACAAAGAGTACGACCCCCGACAGCAACAGCACCAACAGCAACAACAACAACAGCGTTTGTCGGGCGGCAGCAGTGGCACGGACAACCGGGTGATAACCTATACCTGGTAGGTCGTAATTTCTCAACCTCTAGGACTGGGGTGTGTATATATATATATATATTGAAGGGTTCTTTACGTTGCGGTTTTTCCTATCCGGTCGTTGCGGTTCACCGTAGGATTCTTGCCTCTCACAAACCGCACCGCACCGCACCGTAGGTTTTACGGTATTGGAAAACCGCGCCGAACCGTACCGCAGGACACAAAAGTAGCACCGAATCGCACCGTAGGGTGCGCGACATCTGAAAACCGAACCGGACCGAACCGCGCTGTAGGTTTCACGCTCTCTGAAAACTGCACTGAACCGCACCGTAGGCTTTTTCAATTTCTGAAAACCGCACCGAACCGCACCGTAGGCTTTTTCAATTTCTGAAAACCGCACCGAACCGCACCGTAGGAATGCCATCGAAACCGCACGGCACGGCACCGTTTTCATCAAGGTACGGTTCCAAAAACCGTCAGATCGGCTATTTAACGGTGCGGTTAACTTGAAACCGTAAGTACTGTAGGCAAACCGCGGTTCTGTCGGCGGTAGAACCGTGCTATAGGGTCACGGTTTTGGTACGGTTCATGACGGTTTCTGCGCGGTGTGGCGCCACAAAAAAAGTGTTCCCGCCAACTTGGTTGAATGTATTACGCAGGCACTAACTCTTTACAATATCATGTCATGCGTCTGTGGTGTACATACTACTGCGGTAGATACCATACGTATACGTACAATCTGATGTTGGTATTTGATGTTATTATTATTATTATTATTATTATTATTATTATTATTATTATCATTATTATTATTATTATTATTATCATTATTATTATCATTATTATTATTTTTATTATTATTATTATTATTATTATTATTATTATTATTATTATTATTATTATTATTATTATTATTATTATTATTATTATTATTATTATTATTATTATTATTATTATTATTATTTCATTTGCCATCTATCTGGAGTTGTGCTGCGCTCGTTCCAACCACACCATCCGCATCACATTTACCAATCATACGATATGTATAAAAGAGAAGCTACTACAGCTATTACTATTAGAACTTGTACTCGTACCTGGTACGTACGTATTTTGTTCAAAGAGTTTTAGCCAAAAGCAAGTATACCTGGTCCTTTGAAAAAATCAGGTATACCTTGTCCTTTTTTACCAATAACAAGTACCAGGGTACACACTAATACAAAGTACAAATGATACTCCAGGAGCACACTGCTATTGGCCAGCTTTACATCGCACGTGATTTTGGCTTGAAAAAACCAAGTAAACCTACAGCAGTGGATTTGCAAGGTTGTCTTCGGTAGGGTACATACAAAACAATACCTGGGGTATTTACAGGGATAATACCCTACCAAGAACTTGGGTAAGTTCTGTTCGGCACACATGTGAGTTCTGTATGACATTCATACCCGTACCCGAAACTCCTGTAAATTCTGTACGCTCGTGCCAGAATACCCGGGGTATGGGTACAACACCCCATACCCGTACCCGGTCTTCGTGTAGGGTAAATACCCGGAAAGCAGAGTAAATACCGGGGTACATACCCGGTACCCGACACTTTGTAAAATACGGGGGTGCTGGTACGGGTACGGGTACAACCTTCATATACCCGCCCGGAACTTCTCTGAAGTTTGGAAAACTTCCATACAACACCCGGAACTCCCGTGAGTTCTGTAAGACTTCCATACCCGTATCCGGAACTTCAAAACGTTCTGCAAGATTTCCATACCCTTACCCGTACAGCACAAACCCTACAGTTTCCATACCCTTACCCGAAAAGCACAAACCCTACAGAACTTAGACCTATGCCAATGGTACAGCGAAGTTGCAATAAAAAGTTTGAATTTCAAAGATACCCGCCAAAAAAATTCAGAACACGCTTCCTATGGGCCACGTAAAAAAAAAAAAAAAGTTCCTAACTTTTGGAAAAGCCCAGAAAGAGCAAATCTGGGGCCGATGTTGGGCCAACATCGGCTTGAGAAAAACTCAGGCCGATCTTTCGTTCGAAGCGGCGAGATTCCGAGTCCTCGACAGACATCGATCAACAAAACCAACGATTGCGTCATGAATTCTGAACGGAGTGCGCTCGCTAGGGGCTCCGACCCACACTAAGGTCACCGTCTTCACACCATGGCCGGTGTCATGTGGCGGGTGCTGACCAGGCGTATGATTAAAAAAACGTTTGGCCGCTGGTTTGCAAAAAACAGAAGACAAAACTTCTCCATCCGTCTCGAATGGCAAAAAATAGACTTTTTTTCAGGTTTTGGGAGGATACCGTAGGACGCCGCCGGCAAGCTCTCGCCCCCTAGACCATGGATCCACCTGATATCTTCGAGGCCGTCATCTGTATTCGTTGGGCTTGCCAGATACCGAGTGGGCTGGCCGTGGGCTGAGTATGTCGAGATCGAGCGTCGATCGTCGCACGAGCTGGTTTCGATCCCCGTGTTGACAATTTGCGACCAGGAAAACACAAATTGCGCCGCCTGCAGCCGTTGGGGAAAAAAAAAAAAAAAATCGAACATTTTTCTCTTTTTTCCCCACAGCGGAGGTACAAGAATTTTTTCGGCTGTTTTTTTAAAGCGATACATATGAAAAAAAACTTTTTAACTTCGCGTTTCCATTGGCATAGGTCTTAACCCTGTAGATTTGTCTGCTCGGACTAGCTTTCAACTGTTTTCGTCGAGGTTTGAGCCGATCAGAGGGCATACGTATGCTGTCTTGTATACGCCCTACACAAAGACATACCCGCACCGCTGTCTGTGCTTTGATCCACCCCCCCCCCCCCCCCCCTCCCCAGCGCATCCTCGCCTTAACCCCCGACATTTCTCATTCCGCTGACCCTCCCCTTCCCTTTCCCTTCCCTTCCCTTCCCTTCCCCTTCCCCTCCCTTTCGGCCTGGTGGTTGCATTGGTGTTTGATGGTGCACTTGTCGACGCCCTCCTCCTACCATCAGATGGCCTTGCAATTGCGGTGTCATTGCCCTGCTCATGCGGAGGTCCCTCCTCCAAAAGTTCAACCTCCTCGCGGTGAGAGGGAGTCGAGAGAAAAAAATATAAAGAGGGGGGAGGGAGTGAGGGAGGTAGGTAGAGAAAGTGGGAGAGGGAAGGAGGGAGAGGGTGAGGAAGGGAGAGAGAGGGGGGCGAGAGAGAGAAAGGATAAGGGGAAGGCAGGGAGCGGGAGATGTAAGAAAATATATCAATTCATTGACGCTGTCATCCACATGCAAGCACATCCGCCTCAAAAGCGGTTCTCGTAGTAGGGTGCAGCTCACCCTTCATGCGACTCGCCGAACACCACTCGGCGCCTCGCGCGTTCTGCAAGCAAGCGATGTCTGCCTGGTCGTTGGAAGCCCGACGTGCTCCGCCCCGGCACTGTAGATGCGCGAGGGTCTATGGCCACACGACTACGGCCATGCATGACAATGAGTACACCACCCCCACCACGACCCCGACCCTCACCACGCCCCCAACCTCTCGCCCTCCCGACAGCCATCTCTACCGCCACCACCCTGACCCCCACTCCTGTACCCCTAACTCCACCCCTCCCAACTTTTGTGCAACTCCACAGGTGGACGAGGTGACGCCGCCAGTCATCCACTCTCCGGTGGGAGGCCTCCCCGTAGAACACCGCACGGACGCTGGGTACTACAACGAGGTCGACTGCGACGCAGCGGGCGGCGCGGGCGAGGCTTTCGGGCGCAACTGCCCCGCCTACCCCGTCCAAAAACGGCGGGAGATGACCCCAGACCCATTCCTCGTGGCCCAGACGCTGCTCGCCCGCCGCCCCTCCGGCCCCAACAACGTCTACTTCAAGCCGGCGGGGGCGCAGCTCAACATCCTCGCGGCGGCCTGGATTCAGGCAATGACGGTGAGAGTCGGGAGGGTAGGGGGGAAGAGAGGGAATGGGAGGCGGGTGTGTGTATGTGTGTGTGTGTGCTCATTGTCATGCATGGCTGTAGTCGTATGACCATAGACCCTCGCATCCCTACAATGCCAGGACGGGTTTTTTTTTGGGGTTGCCCCGTCATCGTGTTCCAGGGGTGGTATGCGCTCTTGGCCCTTGTGTCGTATTTGCCATGGTTTGGGTTCTGGGGTGGTTGGGTGAGTTGTGGGCGGTATAGCTCTACTTCCACATGCCTGTACTTGCTTAGTGCTCGTTGCGAGGGGGACGCGCACCAATCAAATACATACATACATACATACATACATACACACATACATAGAACTACATACTTAGGTCACAACCCCTGAGCGTGCTCGGTTGGTGCATCCCTGGCCTCTCAGAGCTCCCACTTCCAAACCGCCTCCTTTCATTACTTGCCGGACCTTTCCAGCAGCAGTTCTTTGTTTTCTCGGTCCTTTCTTCCTTTTTTCTTCTTTCGTTTCGTGTGCGTGCGTGTTCTCCGAGCACGGCATCGCGGGAGGACCCGGCACCGTCGCGGGTGTCAGCGGGTGCTGGCGGGTAGACGGGGGGTTGCAAGGAGCGCGGTCGCCGCTTTCGTGCCTAGGCGTCGCGTGTGCCTCGAGACACGGGGGATGCATGAACGGGCTTTGTCTGGCTTCGATTTATGATTGTTGATAGAGTATGTACGAGTTTATAAAGGTCGTTCGGGAGCGCAAGATAATATTCAAGCGGTGCTTATTTTTGCGACCATGCTGAAGTTGAAAGAGGGAGGTGTGCAGTTTGAACACCAACGTTATCGAGCTGGCGAACGACGGCCACGGTGAGCACCGGGCTTTACGCGGGGCGGGCGACGGGGCTGATTGTGGCAGAGAGTGATAAAAGCTTTACTCGGACCGAATCGGTGGCGAGGTGGTCGCGAGAGGGGCGGGCGGCGTACGAGGCTGAGAGAGAAGCTCTTCTGTGCGATTTTTTCTTTTCTTCTTTTCGACCGGGTGTAAGGTGTTCCAATCAGGCAGAAAAATAATACACGAGAGGGGACGGGTTTTTTTTTCCTTTCCGAGTTTTCGGTTTCATTTTCATTGTTTTTGCTGCTGTGGCGTGCTGTGCTTTCGCTTTCTTCGTACATACAGTACAGACATACCAGGTAGAGCATATCGAAAGAAAAAAATAAGTACAGGCAGCAGTAGTAGTACCCTACCTGGGGTGTATGTACGTACGTACGACATCCGCGACGCGAAGCGTATATGTGGCATCCAAGCTGACGTCGGAGCTGTTTTTTCCTGAAGCATGGCGGCGGGACTCTTGGCATTATCAAGTCGCCGGTTAGCAGTTACGATCCTTGAAAACACTAAACTCAATCGTGGACCTCTGTCCGCTTCGCATAATTTGATGTACTTTTTTCCTTCCTGAGCGAGCGTAGCGGGCGGCGTAGGCCGCCCGCGGAGCGAAGCGCCTTGTACATACATACATACACAAACAAAACAAACAAAACAAACAAACAAACCATCCAGAAAAAAACGTGTTTTTGTTTTTTTCGTTTCGCCCTTAACTTTTTTTTTTTTTCCCCTTTCCCTTCCCCTTTCCCGCCCCTCCCTCGCTCCCTTCGCTTCCGTCCTCTTTACGGACGTACACCGTTCCCGACACGACCCCGTCCTCAGCACGACTGGATGGACCACACGGACGGGGACGAGGCCATCATGTCTGGAGGCGAAGCGCACGGTTGCCCCATGGCCAGCTTCAAATACAACGTGAGACGCGCCCCCGATATAAAGAATGCTTACCGGGCACCTGGTAGTTTAAATATATATATATATATATCTCCCCATCCCGTTCATCGTCTTCGTCCTTGTTTTCTCTTTTTTTTTTTTTTTCTACTACGAGGGGCCATATTAAAATAGGACCTACGGTACACACAAAACACTATCCATTTCGATATTTTTACTAACAATATTTGGTCCTATTTACTACCCCTGGTACTATATGGTCCCCCGTAAAAGAATCGTAACCCCTAACACAGGCTTTTCTCCTTCTTCCCCCTCGCGGTCCCCTCCCGCCTTGCTTCTTCATCGCGAGAAGACTTCGGCCCTAATGTTCCTCGTCGCCTTGTACCCCGGTATTGTAGATACCTCTATTGAGCTGGTTGAGTAGGGCCGGCTGCCTCCGAATAGATAGGTACGTACAGCCCCTCGGAATGCGTAGTAGATAGGACGAACTATTGTTAGTAAAAATAGGGGAATACATAGGTAGGGTCCTGTTTAATATGGTCCCCCGTACTATTAATAGGCGCCTGTGAAAACGCTTGGCACATTGCTATCGCACGGTACTAACCAACTAGCGTGGCAGTGAGTGGGCGGAGTAGTGCCGGTTGCCGCTATAATGCCGGTGTTGCTGGCTGGCGCATACATACATACTTCGTACATACATACCGGCAATACTGTAACTACAGAAGGACCATTTTTTGTGTAGAAGATTGCCCCTTGAATGACCGCCGCTACACTAAATGAACTATTACGGGGGACCACGGTAAACAGGACCAAATATCGCGAGTAAAAACAGGTAAATGAATAGGTTTTTGTGTAGACCATAGGTCCTATTAACTATGGTCCCCCGTAGTGGTTGTTGACGCGCCCGGCAAGACCGGTCGGCTATGATATCGATGGCGTATTTTCTTTCTCCAAGGTCACTGAGCCCACCCCCGGCCCGTTCTAAAACTGCAAATATTGCACTTGCTGTAGGTATGTGTGAAAGTGAATAATATCATTACGTCGGCTGTGAAATCGAAAAATGTCCTCGAAAAATGTTTTTGTAACCTGCGTGTGACTTACCATACCGCGGTATCGTTTACAAGATAGATACGAGGGTGTGTCCGCTTTAAGACCACGCCGTGACCAGCAAATTTAAGTCGTCTTGCTTCTGTTTTGGGGTTAGCTTTTATTTCTGCAGAAATTATCCCGTGTTAATTCTAAGTATTTTGTTTTCGTGACGAGCCGATTCACCTGATCTCATCTCTCGGCCATGGTCTTAAACCGGACGGTCTTTGAATTGGCACGCAAATGCTGTACACATATGCCACATATATGCCTATGGTATGTGTTTTCAAGTTCGTAAATATACATATATGTATGCATGATGCCCCTCCTTGCCCTTGTCGCTTTTGTAACCCTTTTACGCCTGTGTGTATGAACCTTTGGACACACTATATTTACTGAACACCCTCCCCCTCCCTCACTACGGCCATGCATGATTTCGAGTACCCCCCCCCCTCTGCCTGGTCTGTGAAAACCCGACGTGCTCCGTCCCGGCATTGTAGGGATGCGAGGGTCTATGGTCGCACGACTACGGCCATGCATGATATCGAGTGCATATCTCCTATCGAGTACACCCCCCCGCCCCCATCGGCTGTATGACCTTTTTGGACAGACCCACACCTATAAAAACAATAATACAATATATTTACTTACACAGCAGCATCCCGCACCCATCCCGCCCCTCCCTCCCTCTCACCCTCCCCGCACGAGCAGAAAACAGGCGACGTCCCTTGCACGAACGGACAACCAGCATACCCGAACCGGAGAACCCACTGGTGGGACGTATCGTTTGTGTACGGCAGCGACTCCGACACCGTGAGCAGGACCCGCACCGGCGAGGGAGGCCGCATCCATGCCGGGGAACGGGGCGTGATGGGCCACGCCCCGAACGGTGTCATCAGCACCGGCGACAACAAGAACTCTTGGGTCGGGGTTTCCCTTCTGCAGGTGAGGGATTTGAGGGGAGGGGGGAGGGGGGGGGGGGGGGGGGGGGGTTGTACTCTTGCCATGCATGGCCGTATGCTTATGACCATATTGGTCGTTCGCATCATCCCTACAATGCTGGGACGGAGCACGTCGGCTTTTCACCGAGCAGCAGGCAGACATGGCTTGAACCGAGCGCGAAGCGCCGTGAGGTGTTCGGCGAGCCGCATAGAGGGTGAGCTGCATCCTGCTACGTGAGGGGGACTTGCATATGGCCGACGCACTCCAATGGGTTGATTTATTTTCCGGTGCGGCCACTTCCAGAAGACAGCAACGGGGGTACTATGTAACTGCCTCGTGGGTGCCTTACCTTGAACACTACGCGGCACGAGTTTTCCCTTTGTGCTTGCGGAGTAAAGGTTCTACACCCCGCATAAAATGATCTATCTCGATCGCCAGATGTGGTCGACCGCCAAGAAAAAATAAAATAAAAAAATGAACGATGCCCTGGTTGTCTAGCTCACACAGTGAGCGGCATGTTTTTATGCAGTGTTGTTGCCAACCGACGCCAACCCAAACCTCTAAAATATGATATATACCAGGTAATATAAAGGGGGGGGGGTACCTACTTGTTGGTTGGTCTAGAACTTTGACGATAGACTATGCACCCCTTCAGAGACGAGGACCGTGGGTAGTTTTGGAGGTGTTGCTACTGCCGTATAGCTGCCTGTAGAGGTACTGTCGTATCTGGTACGGGTTTTCTTGGGGTACAGTGGGCGAGATTGATGGAGGCTGCGGGGGAGTCGGGGGAAATCGATCGAGACCTTGGAAAATGTCGGTATTGCTATGGTATGACTACTGCCTAGACTGGATAGCTACTGCATAGCTACCTGTATAGCTACTGTATAGCTACTGCATGGCTAATTTATAGCTACTTTTTAGCTACCTGTATAGCTATCTGTATAGCTATCTGTATAACTACCGTATATAGCTACTGCATAGCTATCTGTATAGATACTGTATAGCTACGGCATAACTACCTGCATAGCTACAGCATAGCTACTTGTATAGGGGTTTTCCTGCTGTTGGCGGGAGAGATGAGGGGGTGGGGAGAACGGGGTAGGGGGCAGGGGCCGGTCGACACATTTAGTAGTGATTGCCCCAATATATTTTCATGCTTGGTTATTAGGCCAGAAGGATCGAAGGCACGGGAAGGAGACATGGGGGTGGGGTGGGGGACAGGGAAGGGAGGTGGACAAATCCACTTATTATGTACTGGGCTTCGTTAGTTTGTTGGCTTGTTTGTTTTTTTGTTTCGTCCTCTCGTTTTTTTTTGGAGTGGCGGAGGAGGAGCAGGGATCTCAAAATGCTTCTGTATGCACTGAAAGGACAACGCTGCAATTGGCGCGTGCTTTTCGTCTGCTATCGGCTAACACAAACCCTCCTCGTTCCTTGTGATTTCGGCGTGCGTTCCGTCCGTGCGTTAAAAACCAAATTATTTCGTTTGTGTCAAATGTTTCTCGCACGTTGACGCGCAGGCCCTGTTTTCGATGGAGCACAACTCCATCGCGGACGAGATCGCCTTGGCTCACCCCGATTGGAACGGTGAGATTCTTCTTGCCTGCCTGGTCGGTCGAAGCCCGACGTGGTCCGTCCCGGCATTGTAAGGATGCGACGGTCTATGGTCATACGACTACGGCCATGTATGATAGTGAGTACACTGCCGTGTCGGTGAAAATCTGACGTGCTCCGTCCCGGCATTGTAGAGATGCGAAGGTCTATCGTCATACGACTACGGCCATGCATGACATCGAGTAAGTACCCCCCCCCCCCCCCCGCCAACCCCTGATCAAACAGGCCTACCAATACACTACAAGACCCCCATTGAAATTAAGAAACAGAAACACTGACCCGTGCAGGGTTTCCTGTTTGGGAACGACTGCGGTCTGCGCTAACATCAGTACAACGAAACCCGAATTTGCTTTGGTTCGAGGCAGTCTTCGTTTTTTGTTTTGTGTACTGGGTTAAAATTCACTCCCCGAATTTTGGTTGGACTCTTGTCTTCGTTTTTTTTTTGTTCACATTTGGTTGAAGCTCATTGCACACGGGGGTGGAGAAGGAGAGAAAGAGAAGGAGGGTGGGGGCGGAGGGGGGCGGGGGGAGGGGTTGCACGAAGGGTGTCCGCTGCTCGTCTGTCGGGGCAGGGGTGTCAGATTTTCCAGGCGCATTAGACTAATGTTTGTTTTGTTTGTTTGTGTTTTGTTTTTTGTTGAGCCAGTCGCTCTTGTTTTACGTTTTCTATTTTTTCAGACTTGTGGTTCGCGTCGCTTGCACCCCACCCTTTCCCCCCCCTAAAAAAATGAACAAAAAACACAACACAAGCACAATCACAGATTAATATCTAGGGCAGCTTTTTCTCCACAACATCGTGTAATTTCTCTGTGCGTTGCAGTACGTATTCGTGCTTTTGCTCGTTGTGCTCGTCTCGTCTAATCCTCTCTTTTTTCTCGGTGTGTTCAGGTACCGCGCAAAACGTTTCTGTTTCATTCATGTCCGGTATTTTCGCGGCCGCTGCACACCGATTCAACGAACCCGCAACAAACTGACGAAAACGAAAAGCTGACGAGCCCAACGAACCGGCGTACCCAACAAACCGACGAGCCCAACAAACCTACGAATTCAACCAACCTACGAACCCCCAATTATACCGACGAACCCAACAAAACCCACGAACCGCACAAACCGGCGAACGCGACGATTCTACGAACCCCAATAAAAATGACGAACCCAACGAACGGGCGCACCAAACAAAACCCGCGAGCCCAACAAACTGGCGTACCCCACAAACCGACGAGCCCGACAAACCGGCGAACCCTATAAGCAGACCTACCAATGAATCAACAACGAACCCAAACAAACAGGCCTGCGGACGAATCAACAAACCGACCCACCCCGATCTGCCCAACAAGCAGACGAATCCAACAACCCAACCAACGTACCCAACAAATGAACGAACTCAACAAATCGATGCACCAGCAAGTCAACAAAATCGACAACCCCCAAAAAACTGACGAACCTGACAGAAGGACGAACCCAACAAACCGGCGAACCCAACGAACTGGCGCACCCAACAAACCGACGGACCCCATATACCGACGAACCCAACAATACAATAAACCGACGTACCAACAAGCCAACAAAACCAACGAGCCCCCCAAAAAATGACGAAACCAACAGACCGACGAACCTACCAAATCAACGTACCGGCAGACCAACAAAACCAGGGAGCCCCAGAAAAAACTCACGAACCCAACGAACGGGCGTGCGAAGCAAAACTCGCGAACCCAACAAGCCGACGAACCCCGCAAACCGACGGAATCCAACAACCCAATAAGCCGGCGCTACGTACCCAACCGGCGAGCCCAATAACCAATACAAATAATAAAAAAAAAACTAGCGAGCCCCGATAGAACTGACGAACCCAACTTAACTACGAACTCAACAAAGCGGCGAATCCAACGAACTCACGAACAATGAACCGGCGTACTCAACGAGTCGACGAGCCCAACGAAGTCACAGACCCCACACACCGACGGACCCCAACAAGCCGACGTGCGGATGCCACCCACGAACCGGCGACGCAACAGACGAGGGAATCTTCCGCAAGGCGAGGCTGGCGGTGTGCGCCATCGTCGCGAAGATTCACACCATAGACTGGACGGTACAGCTGCTCAACACCAGCACGTTGGAGACCGCCATGAGGTTGAACTGGTACGGCCTGATCGGTGAGTGAGTGAGTGAGTCAGTGAGCGAGTGAGTCGTCCCCTTCAGATTTTAGATCAGATCGCTGTAAATGTAGACCACTCTATTCATAAAAAAACCTGCGCAACCCGAAGACCGCGCGATCGGATTGTCGCACCAAGTTTTGCGCAAAAATAATGAGTTTTTTTCAAATATTTTGAAATATTTTTTCAACTTTCGAGCTCATCGCTTCGTTTTTTTGTGTTTTGTGTTTTGTGTGTGTGTTTTTTTTTCATGTACAGATCACGCTGCTGATGTTTTTTTTTTCACGAGAATCCGCATGATCTATCTGCACAACATGCATGCCACGGGGTCTGATTGATCTTGACCCGTTTAGGACCGCAGTCCCGTTTTGGGGACAAACCACTCGAATTTTGAGTAGTTTGTCCCGTGGACGGGACTTCGGCCCTACGTAAGAGGGTTGAGGGCCTGAAAGATGTTGGTACATGATTTCTGCAGTAGTTCGTAGTGAATATGCGTACAGGGTGGGCCTATGTTGTAATGCGTGAGCTGTTTTTTTTTTTGTGAGCGCGTTGTGCTCAATTGATCTTAGCACGATCTGATTGTGGGTTGACGTCTACACGTTTCCACGTGGGGATCCGTCCGCAGAGTATACACGGTCTACATCAACCTACTCACGTCATGTATGTTATGTGTGTCCCGAAGCAGAAGATGTTTTGATGCCAAGGGTGCAGGGAATGAAAGCTTACCACGAGTTGACCGGACGAGAAATTGCCCGGCTCAACGTTCGGTAGGCCTTGGCTCAATGCCGTCTACCGACGCCTGGTACGAGAGGGACATAATATCGCTTTTTGGCTGATGAACTATTTTCTAGAAAATGGGGCTCCTTAGCGCTAAAATCTTCGGAACATTTTCTGTGGGTGTTTTTTTTTTTTTTCGATATTTAGTATTTGTACACCTGCAGCAGGCCATGGGATTGTTCGTCAACCAGTGCACTTTCATTTTTTGCCCCCCCTTTTTTTTTTTTTTTTAAACTCAGTTTTTGGGTGAGGTATATAGAGATGCTATACGATAGTCAAGTGAGGAACCCCAGAAAAAAATCGGTCCACCTCTACCCAAGCATGTGTCTTAACTCCCCTATACGCTTAACCCCATTTGTATGGGGATACAAGGCTAGTCGGATGGCGATCGAGAGACCGCCATGAACGCGCGGATGAAGGTCGAATGACCGAAAGTCCTTCGTTGTAAATGTGGGAGCCGAGAATCTGCCTTCGCTTTTCAGCCGTCAAAAGAAAGAACGACATGCGTTGCCAGCCCTCCATTAATAACCTGTACCTGGTACGATCTAGGTCAGGAAGACAATTCATTGTCCGTCGTGTGAAACGTGGCGTGTTTCGAGCAAAGCCGAAGAGGGGATTGGAAGGCGGTGGGGGAGGCGCGCGGGGGTGCACTCATGTCGTGCGTGGCCGTAGTCGTATGGCCATAGAAACCTCGCATCGCTAGGATGCCGGGACGGAGCCCGTCGGGTTTTCGCGGAGGCGGGGAGGACGGGGGGGGGGGACGCAGGGGACTGGGTTTCGTGGCAACCGGCATTGTGAACTTTTGGTTGTTGCCTTGTACGCAGGGACTCACGCGTACGGTTTTCCGGGTTCGGCAAGAGTCGCCCGGCGGGACGAGACCTTTCGCGTCTGCGCGCGGTCGATGCAAAAACAGGGGCGGGGTTGGGGCGTGTGCTCATGCCATGCATGACCGCAGTGTAGTTTTCGAGGGGGTGCACTCGTGTCATGCATGGCCGAACCTACTGTAGTCGTATTACCACGGACCCTCGTATCCCTACAACATCGGGACGGAGCACGTCGGGTTTCTTCCACCAGGCGGCGGGTTCGGGGGGGGGGGGGGGGGTTGAGAGGGAAAGGGGGATTTTTCGCGTGACGACGACCCTCCGCACCTGATCTCCACTCATGCTTCGCACGGGGGGGGGGTTCTCTACCTGATCCAAGGCGCACACGCAACCCTTTTCTTTTCTTTGTCGTTTTGTTTTACATCTACAACAATTTTTACGGCTTGCCTTTGACTCACCAGACCTCCCGCCGTTCGATCGCTTTCTGCCTCGGACCACGTGCCCCCGGGCAGGCAAGTACCTCCACGACAACACCATCCTCGGAAGGGCCAGAGTCGCCATCATTTCCGGCCTGAAAGGCCAAAAAGAGGTAGGTGGGATGCGCTAGCGAGGGTTTCCAGAGATATGGCGGCGGCGATCTCGGAAGAGCTTTTTGGGGGGCACGCTTTTGGGCTAGGGTTAGGTTTGGGGGGCTCGAGGTATAACTAAAGCGACCGCGGAACGGTAGCGGGACGCACGATCGAGCGAGCGAGCGATGGCCCGCCCGCCCGCGGGGTACGGCAGAATGTAGGTGCTTGCCCGCTTCTCGTTTTTCCATAAAGAAACGCCCGTAGGCTCTCGCTTTCCCAGGGTAGTCCACCTCTCGTCGCCGTGCCAGTTCACGGCCTCTTCTCCCCTGTGGTGGACGCGGCCGTGAAAGCGTAGGATGGAGCCCGCGGAACTGGCGTCGGGCGAGGAAAAAGGCGGGCGATGTTTTGTAGGTGGACGCTTCACACCGCCGCGCGTAGGCTCAGCAGAGCTTACTGTACCTGGCACCCATCATTCGATACTTGATCTGATTGGTTTAGGGGTCAGGGTTAGGGCTGGTCTGATTGGCTCAGGGGTCAGGGTTAGCGTTGGTCCGATTGGCCTAGGCTAAGGGTTAGCGTTGGTCTCATTGGCTTACGGTCCGGGTTAGGGTTGTGGGCGGATAGAGACGGGGTTGCTTTTTTTTCAATTTATTTTTTCTTGTCGATTTTGGCTCCGGTTTAGGTTCAACTGTAGGTTCAAGTGCGGAGTCTTTTTGTACAAGTTGGGGACCTGGCCCAAAATAGTACCTCTTCGGGTCGATACATACCAGGCACGATATCAATGAGGGTCTCTTTCACGCCGAAAACCTGTCGAACTGCACAAGGTGAGACAATTCACATCATTTGCTGTGCGATAAACACTGGAAATATCGTGGGTGTATCCACGCCCACGCTGCCCCAGAGTTTTACCGTACACGATCCCTCTCTCGATTACGAGTATCGTAATATCTCTGCCTTCGAGTATCGTAGTATACCTGCCTTCGAGTATCATGGTATATATGCCGTCACTCGAGGTGGTCCGATGATATATCGTTGACGCGATTTTTATTTGGATGTGCTCGATCAGGAGGTTCAATCGTTGCCATTCCCCCGCCTTTTGTTTTTGCACGTACATGCAATACTACTCGATCACCAAGCCATTTCCAAACGCACACGCCGTCGGCCCGTAAGCGTCGGGGTAGCTACCCATCTCTGCACATAATACCGGTCGATGCGATGCACGGTGCCCACGCTTCCGCGCTCGCTCGCTGCCTGTGCCGCGTATAAAGCGCTCCACCTCCGCCCCACTTCCGATGTAGAATCAGAATTCACCAAATACCTGATCAAGAAATCACGAATACCTGGCCCAGCGAGCGACCGCTGTCCAGGTGCAAGGCCCCGGCCCTGTCTGTTCGCGTGTTCTACCAGGCTGCCAGCACCGTTCCGTGCGGTATCCACTTGGTAGTCGCACAAGCGCGATCAACCAAACGGTGCCCGCTGCTGCTGTCGAAGTAAACTTCGTACTACTGATAACGTGCTCAGCCAAAGAATGTGAACCGTAACGCCTAATTATCTCTACAACAACAAACTCTAGATTATTACAATATCGGTTCCCGATCTCTCATAATATTTTCCTGTGTCCCCAAAATGTAAGGAGCGTTTGTATCAAATACGATTTGACTTAAAACCTTGAAAAAAATTAAACGTCTTGGAGTAGTACGTACTCTGTGGCGCAATGCATATTCCACCGCAAAGAGAGTTGATATCGCGCGGGGGTGTTCATTATCGTTTTTCGGCGCTCGATTTTTTCCAGAACCGGAAGGTTAAGGTTGCCACTACCGTACAAGGAAGGCGTTTTCGATAAAATCTGGTCGACAGTGAGAGAACCGTTCCGAAAATATAATAAAGTGTTCGACTTAATTGACCCTTTCCAAGACTGCAGTCCCGTTTTGGAGACAATTGGCGACAAATCGCTCGGAATTTGAGTGGATTGCCCCCATAACGGGGCTGCAGCTCTTGAATTGTTGAGCAGCCAGCACCCTTTGATCGTTGTCGAGAGAAACGAGCGCGCCGACAAAACGACCGAACTTTTTTTTTTACCCTTTCTTTGTGGACTCTCGACGCTCATTGGCTCGGCGGTACTTTGTGCTCGTTGCCCCGAGAAAAGCTCATTGCGTCTGCTTCCGCCGGTGTCGTTACTCCCTCGGCCTGTCCTTTTTTTTTTTTAATTTAATTTAATTTTGCTCTTATCCCCTCTGTCGTGTGCGCTGTTTGTTTTCTGTCGCCGGTCCAATGTACCTGGTATGTAAATATTAGGCTGAGAATCACGGGACTCCTTACAAGCTGACGGAGGAGTTCGCGACAGTCTACAGGCTGCACCCGATGCTGCCCGACGCGGTGTGTACGTGCGAGTTTACGTTTGTTTACGGTTACGTTTTTTTTATTTTTTATGATTTCTGTGCGTTGTTATTCGTTCGGTGTTTTGAGGGCCTTTGTTTTTTTTTTATTTTTTTCCGTCTTGTTTTGGGTCGGTGTAGTTATTGTTCCGAATTATATTATTGTTGTTGTCGTATCTCTTCTTGTTTTTCGTAGTTAGTGTAATTATTGTTCCGGATTATATTATTGTTGTTATAATAGTTGTTGTTTCTGTTGTTGCTATTGTTATTATTATTATTATTATTATTATTATTATTATTATTATTATTATTATTATTATTATTATTATTATTATTATTATTATTATTATTATTATTATTATTATTATTATTATTATTATTATTATTATTATTATTATTGTTGTTGCCTTTGGGTGCTGTTGTTCTTCTTCTTCTTCTTATTATCATTATTATTGTCATCATTGGTATTTTTGTTTATTTTGTTGTTGCTGTTATCATTGCGTTTGCCATCCGGTATCGTATAGCTTCAACGTTGACCACCCACAGAATGCCCCCGAAAGAAAACCAAGGGAATCCAAACCATTACGTGTTCGGCTGTGTGCTTTTTAGTTCGTTACAACATGTACAATAGTTCGGTTCGGTCGCTTGGTTGTTTCGTTGTGGTGTGTTGCTACTGCTTTTAGTTCGATTGTTGTTTTGATTGTTTTGCATATTTATGATTTTCGTCTGTTTCTCCCCGTGTGCTCATGTGCTCAATCAAGGGTTGGCTTCCTATCCGATTCGGTTCGGTGTGTTGCGCTTGGCCTGCCTTGTCTTGTAATGTCTTGCTGCCATGTTGTACATATACCTGGTATGATACGTACCGGTACCTGGAGTGACTTGTGGTTTTCATCAGTTTTGGTTACGTGTTCTCGTCTCGTTTTCGTTGGGTGGTTTGTTCGTTCGTTAGTTTTCTTCTTCGTTTTTTTTTTTTTTTGCGTTTTTTCGTCTCGTTTTTGTAATTCAACGTAAAAGTGAGCTTTCTTGTTGTAAGAGTACCGTTTTCTTGCCTGTCACCTTTTTTATCTTTTTTTTTTCATGGCCGCTCAGATGGAGGTGGGCAGTGAAACCGTCAACATGGAGGATCTCTGCGCAGTGAAGGGAGAGAATAATCTTGTCCGGCTTGGCGCCGGGCCCTTCTGGGAGGTGGGTGGCTCTACAGCAGTGCCGGTAGGCGCCAGCCCACAATTCCGGCACTACTGCTGTGGCAATGGCACTGATTCGCACATCCACTCTGGTTGGATACGTAGTTGTCTAACCCAAACTCCCATACCCTTGCCGACACTGGTTAATCCCATCTGTGCCAAGCGATTTCGCATGCACTAACTGTAACAGGCAGCCAGCTGGCACTATTAATAGTCAACCGGCACCATGGAGGGACCTCTACTCGCACAGCACCAGTGCTGTTAATATTAGTCGTGCACATCAACTGAGCAGACTACTGCCTGTGTTATAATCATTGTTGAAGTACTACTATTAATACTAAATACTTGCTGTATGTGCACACTATTAACCCTTTTAGAACTGCAGTCTCGTTTTGGGGACAAACCACTCAAATTTCAAGTAGTTTGCCCCCAAAACGGGACTGCGGTTCTGAAGGGGTTAACCTCATTGGGACTTCAGAGGGGAAAGAATAGCTGCAAAAAGTGACGCTGGTTATAACAACCATGGTGGCCACTGCGTGGTTGGGGGATGATGCAATGGTTGGTGCCCGAGTTACAATAATGGTTGATACAGTGATACTACTCTCGCTGCCGGTCGCTCACGCTGCTCGTACGTACACAGCAGTACAGCAGCAGTTGACTATTAACGCCAAAGTTTTGTTTTAGTTGTGTGAGTCACTATTAATATCAAGGGCTCCCAAAAGGGGTTAAATAGTTGCACTGCTTCTGCTACTGCTACTTGTCCTGCTACTGCTGCTGCTGCTGCTACTACAGTACTACTATTACTACTACTGCTACGGGGGACCATAGTTAATAGGGACCAAATATTGTTATTAATAGAAAAAATGTCAAATATATACCAGGTAGGTTTTTATGTGTACCATAGGTCCTATTAACTATGGTCCCTCGTAATACTACTACTACTACTACTACTACTACTACTACTACTACTACTACTACTACTACTACTACTACTACTGCTACTACTATTCCGCCCAAGAAGACCAGTACCTAGCAACCAGTGCAGCCGCAGCCTACTCAAGTTCTTGCCACGGCGCCACAACAACATCATAATACCAAATTTAGTCCTCCCATTTTGAAGACTTTTACACATTTCAAAGCAAAGCCGGTAGCAACAACCCATCCACACCTTCCCAGGCAAAATCGGATGACCTCACCCCCCCGTCCGCCCACCCACCCACCCGTCCGCCCACTCACCCACCCACCCGCCATGCCACTTGGCTGGCTTTCCACAACTCCACAGGCGGCTACCCGCGACCCATGTGGCGCCTTGGCGTTATTTAACTACCCCGACTTTTTCAGAACAGTCCCACCCACCACGAACGCGGGTGTCCCCCTGCCCGATGCGCCGGTCGACCTCGCGGTGCTGGACATATTTAGGGACCGCTCCCGAGGTACGACGCAAGGAAGAGCAGGGCGGCGGGGTGGGGTGGGGTGGAGCAGGCGGGCGGGGGGCGAATTTTTGCCCAGAGTCAGTAAATATCGGTTGCCGTAAGCTAGTTTCCGCCTGCAGGGGCGTGAGTGCCTGAATAGGTTGTTTGCGAAGGAGTCGGTTGTATTTTGTTTGGCCTCTTGTAGTCTGTTTCCTGCAGGGTAGAAGTCCCAACCCACGAAAAAAATAGGATCAATCCAGCTGCTGCAGAAAAAAGCGACCAAAATGATGTTTTTAAACCCACGTATTCTTGGGTTGTGGGTTGGTTAGCAGACGCAGCAACTTTTGATTGGCTAGTGCCTTCGGATGCACCTGTTTCACCAACCAGCTCCTCATGTTTTGTGGTTTCAAATATGTTTTTTATATACTCAACCAATTAATAGGACTATCGCAAACATCCTATTGCTTCTACGCGTTGGTGGGATCGATTAAGGCGGTCCCCGTTGCTGTTGTCGTCGTGGTTGCGGCTCGGTGGTGCATTCATTCAGGCGGCCGCCGACCTTGCTGTTGTTGTGTTGGTTTGCTGAGGTTGCCGACGGCACGGGTCGGTGGTGCGTTCGGGCCGCCACCAATCGTCTGAGGATGTATGTGCGCGGGCTTTCAAGCCGCCTTGCGCGGCGCTCCGCTCGCTCTCCGACAGATGGGTGTCGATTTTTAGGAACAGCCGCAGGCATGTGTGGCATGTTTTTGATCGTTTTGGTTGGAAGTTAGGGCAAGTGCGCTTGTCTTATTCACTGTGTTTGCTTTTCGTTTTTAATTGACTGCTGGTTTTCGATTTTTTTTTCTGTGTCTTTCGCTTGAGTTGGCTTTGTTGTTGGGCCGACTGTCAAGTTGTTAGTTCAAAGTAGCCGGTAACTGAGTGTGGTCTGGTGCTGTGCCATTTTTTGTGTTACGGTCGGTGGCTTGGTGGCTGTTTTGTTTTATTGCCATGGTAGCTCGTTGATACGTTTCTCTAAGTCTGTATTAAACTTCACTGCTTCTCCGGCGATTTTGTGACGCTGAGCGCAAGAACTGGACTCCCCAGTCCATTTGTGAACTCCAAATATAGCACTCAACCCCCCCCCCCCCCCCCCCCCGCCTCGCCTCGCCTCGTTACCGCACCCGCCGGCGATTACCCCGTACCCCAATCCCCTGCCGATAACGCGATGGCTGTGTCGCACTGAGCCAGGCGTGCCGCGGTTCAACGACATGCGCCGCGCCATGAACATGAACCCCATCAAGAAGTGGAGCGACCTCACGAAGGATAAGGAGTATCAGGTGGGACTTGCCACACCGCTCGCGGAGTTTGTGGTCGTTCAGAACGGAAGACGAGGACAGCAGCGACGGTATCAGTAGGAGCGGCAGCAGCAGCAACATGTCCGCCATCAGTTTTTTTTTCCTTTTTTTCCATTGTCCGCCCCTCCGATCGACGACGATATCGGTATTGCGGATGCTAACGCTGTTGGTACTGATATTACTACCGTTCATGATAATGGTATCGCTAGTTTCAATTTTATGGGAAATGCTATTAATAGCTGGTTTTTTGCTAACGGTGTTGATACCGATAGAGACCCTCCTCGTGCTGTTCTCCCGTCGTGCAATCATGCGCTTGGTGCCCAACTGTTGTTCTGCCCGGATCGATATTGAGCAGGCGGCGCTGCAGGAGGTGTACGGTGACGACGTAGACCTGTGTGACACGCTCGTCGGAAACCTGGCCGAGGACAAGATCGAAGGTTTTGCCATCAGGTGACTACAAACGAAAACACATAGGAAATAACCAGATAAAGTAGGGACAATATCCGAAAAGGCGATAGAAATACGAAACCAGAAACTTGATGACAAACTCGAGACACTGCTGCTGCTGTAAGTACACAGAGCCTGAGCACGCGCGACCGGCGTGTATATCGCTCAACCTGCGAAAGCTCGGGGGGGGGGGGAGGCAAGAGAAGTTCATTGAACTCATCACTGACTAGTACCAGCACGATTCTCAATATGAAATGAAACGGCGGCGGTGCGCACGCGATGCTAAACACGGCACTGAAGCTCACCTACCTTTTGGCTTCTGTAATTGAGTTTTCGTGTGCTACGAGTGGAAAACCAGAAATCAGTACGTAGAGCTTGATGCGTTTTTTTTTGTTTCTCCGCTTGCAGCGTCTTCTCTTTTTTGCTTTGTAAAGGGTGGGGGAGGTAACCTGAAGCAATTGAGCCGTGACGACTAACGGTGGGTAGGAGGTGGCGCACTGTCTTTCTTTTCAGGGGCTACCTTTTATGTAAGCAACGAATGCCTCACGTCGGTCCGCCCTCTTTTTGCCTCTCTTGTTCTTCCTTTTCTCTTCCCGGGCGTCTCTAGCTTTTAGCTTTTCGCAACGTTTGGTATTTTATGCCATCATTTTCGCGTCACCCTCCCAGTTTTCCCATCAATACATACTGTGGTTATTCTCCAGAGTACGTGTCTAATGCCCCATCCACAATTGTTTCGCCGCTCCAGTCTTGAGTACGAGTCCGGTGCATGTTTTCGGTTAACACGATTGTGTGGCCCCTTTTGGTCTTTCCGAATGTCGTCGTGATCAGGTTTGCCGCTTGCCCCACGCCCCACCCTCCCACCCCCTCTCCCCTCTCCTTTTTGTTTATGTGTTTGTTTCATCTGCTGCTGCTGCTGCTGCTGCTGCAGCGAGACGGCTTTCCACGTCTTTATCGTCATGGCCAGCCGCCGTGTCGAGTCGGACCGGTTCTTCACCAAGGACTTCACCCCGAAGGTGCGATGCCCGAACTTGACCAATCAACGTCGCCATGTTGTCTTGATTGGTGCCATCCTCGTGTCGATTATTGTGTATTTAGAGCTATGTGTGCACCCCCCGTCCGACGGCTCATATGGAAACCGTTTCTCCGTAAACGGAACGATGCTGCTGACCCGCTTGCTGCTGTCACGCCGTTGCGCCCGCAAAAGGTGTACTCCCAAGAGGGCTACGACCGCGTGTCCAACACGGAGGGGATTCAGGATCTCCTCCACCGCCACTTCCCGGACGTCGCCAACCGAATCCCCGAGGGCCAGTCGGCCTTCAAGCCGTGGGGGGTGTAAAGCTGAGCGATGGCGCCGAGGTGGCGATTGTCTGGTCTCTAAAAACGCGCGCGGTCGGGTGGCCTAGCGGTAGATGCAGCGGTGGCGGTACCGGTAGCTGCAGCGGCGGCCGTGCCAGCGGCCGCAACCGCGGATGTTGGAGGGGGTGTGCGATAGTGCAGGTCTGTTGGAGGTGCTCGTCATTGTCTCCCCCGAGAATGTGCAGAGGCGCGACATAATTGTCGCAGGGTCATATTGAAGACTGCAGTTGGCACGGCGCGGTCCCATCGCGAGGACAATTCCAGCTCGAGCGCTAGACTCAACTTGACGTGGGAGTTGGCGTTGAAATTGAAGGGATAGGGCCGCAAAGCCGCACTTTATTGGTTCGTATTATCAAAGTTCAAATTATGGCCGACCATCCCAGAAGTACCGTTGAATTCGCGCTCACGGCTCACTCCAAGAAGAAGGGGTACGTAATTATACCCTTGAGCGAGGGGGCGGGCGGGGATACGCGTGGGTACTCCGGGGTACGTGTCGGTTCTAGGCCAGGCAAACGTTTTTAAGCGGCATGCGGTAGGTACTCGTACAGACCAGAAAGAGGACGGAATGCCTATTGACGGGCAATCGCCGGGTTTGGGTTTGTGTGTTCGGTTGGTGGGTTGGACTTGAGAGTATCCCTCTGTGCTAATGGGAGATATATTTACACATGGGGAAGGAAGTATAATAATACTTTGGGGATACTAAGCTACTTGACTCGCTAACTCCGTGAGTACATATAAATAGCCGCCACGCCGCTGGTATATCTCGTGCAGGAAAGACGTTATTAATAGTAAGTCCGTTGGGAGAGTAGGCCAGGTTTGGCCTGCTTCGGTTCCTCCACAGGGTCAGAGGAGAAGACGTT
Source organism: Nereocystis luetkeana (assembly GCA_031213475.1). Lineage (NCBI taxonomy): Eukaryota > Phaeophyceae > Laminariales > Laminariaceae > Nereocystis > Nereocystis luetkeana. The sequence continues at coordinate 5,702,810 of JARUPZ010000020.1, forward strand.
GTTGTCTTTCGCATACCTCCCGGAAGTGACCCATTTTTTTGCGGGGGCTAGCGGCCGATTTTTCCTGGTGGAAGACGGGACTTTAGCGTTGCTCGTTTTTTTTTTGGGTTGTTTTTCGACTTTTGTCCGTAGTAATGTAATAAGTGACACGGGACGAGTTTTATCCTTTACCAGTTGCGCTGCTACGCGTTTGCTGAGGAGCGTGCGTGGGCGTAGCTTAATTATTACTGTTGTGTGTACCGAAGAAGGCGTATATGTGTAGTACGTACTGGTTAGCTCTTTCTTTTGTGAATGATCCCTTTTGTTTATTGATGTATTTTTGGTCTGAGCGGATGACTGGATGGTGAACAACAAAGTGGCAATTGGCATCATGTTGTTAATCTCCAAGCAAGGAGAACGAGGGGCAGCAGGCCTTGGGACCTTGCCTGCCTGACTTTGCCTTGTCTTACACAGCGCCAGTAATTCGCGCAACTCAATCAATAAACGTGAACGCTCCAGGACAGCGTCCTGTGGTTCGCGACTATCTGATTACTTGATGGGACGTTATAGGCCACCGATACACTATATGCTGCTCTACTTCCACTCACTCCACGTACGTGGTGACAGGTGTTTCCTCGAACGCCCACTTTCTGCTTTTCCTGCTGCGGCTGGGACGGACTTACCGGTAAGTATGTCATGTGTTTTGGTATGTATTTGGTCGAACTTCGCTGTACATGTGTGCAGTATATTCCTTTTCGGACACACCTCCTTTGATTAAATGCTTGTTTCGGACGGCCGGGCAAGAACATATTTCTCCAAATAGCAACTGTGGGTTTACACATATTAAGGAAACATGCTCGTGTGGCTTTGGAGGGAGAGCTGGCTGATTGATTCCTATTCCACAAGTGTAAGAACGAATTCAGAAAAAGTGTCTTGTCTGTCTGTCTGTCCGCATGAGGGTCACTCTACGGTCACCTGCGGACATTTTTTTTTTCAAACGGCTACACCCATGCCGCACGCATCAGGTCGAAGCCTTTTTGGAGGCGATCGCTATGGTCCTAACCATACTTCATCGGGTGCCCTGGGTGTGGGATTATCAGATTTAATTTCCTGCATCCCAATCGGGGTGACGGGTCGAGCAGCAGCAACCGCTCGCCCGCGGCCAGCGGAAAAAAATGTTTGTCGACTCTATTTTCAAGTGGAATAGGTGAAATTCATTTTAGTACTGTGCTACTATTAATAATAGCGATCAGCAGTACGGCAGTGGTAAAGGCTTTCCTCCGTCCTTCCCGCTTCTCTCCGTCCCTCCTTCCCTCCCTCCCGGTGGTCGTCATGGTCCGAACCACACCTGATCGGGTGCCCTGTGTGTGGAGTTATCAGAATTGACTTCCAGCATCCCAAACGGGGTGACGGGTCAAGCAGCTGTAATCGCTCGCCCGAGGTTTTTTTTTGTCAAATCTTTTTTCAAGTCGAATAGGTTGAATGAAATTAATATTCTTGTACTGTGCTAGGAGCGATTAGCGGCAGAGCAGTGGCAAAGGCTTTCCTCCATCCTTCCCTTCCTCCCGCTTCTCTCCGCCTCTCCTTCTTTTCTCCGTCCCTCCCTCCCTCCCTCCCTCCCGGCGATCGTCATGGTCCAAACCGCACCTCATCGGGTGCCCTGTTTATGGCGTATCAGAGTTGACTTTCAGCATCCCAAACGGGGTGACGGGACGAGCAGCAGCAATCTCTCGCCCGAGGCCAGCGGAAAAAATTATTTGCCATATCTATTTTCAAGTGGAATAGATTGAATGAAAGGGATAAGCAAAAAAAACTTCACCTTCGAAACTTTCGTATTTTTTGTTTGTCAGCTCTTTTTGCAAGTGTGTGTGTTCTTCATACTAAACCGTTCGGTCTACCCGTCGATATCCAACATAACAACCAGTGTCCGTGCCTATTCTTCAGTCCTAGAGAGATGCAAGTTATGTGGCCTCAAAACTACGCCACAGAGATACTACATTGGGACGTATGCAGTAAGCAGAGTAGACAATGTAATGCCCTGTCATCATACTGGATACCGGATACGACAGGCACGACGTACATATTCTATGAAAGAGAGAAAACAAACGAAACAAAAGCAGGACAAAAAATAGAAAACGAATCGAAAGAGAAGAAGGAAACATCGAGGGAAGAACTGACGTGCCTCCCCGCAGGGGATGTGGCAGACACTTGAAAAGAACGAGCTAAAGAAACACAGCACCACTACATGTAAACACAGTAAGACGAAGAACCAAGGGAATAACAGGTAAACCGAAGCACAAAGCACCCTCCAGGTAGCCGCAGCAATTTGTGGTGCCGACGACGCCAAATAAAATGTGAAGGTGATACCTACTGAGCTATAGGGGTAAAATACCGATCGATTACCCAGCCCAGGGTAAAGCCTTCCAACCACTAGCATAGCCAGGTTCTCCCTGCCAGTCGGTCTGCTGGAACTTTGCTACCCTGTCTGCCGTTTCCGTCCTGCGTTCGTCAACTAACTATGCCCCACCCCCGGGGAGGACGCGTCAGGCAATCCGAAACAAGCAATATATATGCAGGCTCGTCATCTACCCACGCCAGCCACTCGACTCCTTTCGTAAAGACAAGAAGAAAGGAAGAGAAATAAAATGAAATTTAACCTGAAAATATCACAACAACACCGTTTCGAAACTTGGTAAGTACTTTCGGTCTTCATTCCGTAGATTTTTCGGTTCAATGGGGGTCCCACTTGTTGAGTGCGATACCTTTGAATGGGGGGGGGGCCCACGTAATACGTACGGTGAAAATCTCTATCTGGACTCACTTTCATCCCACTTAACCCTTTTAGGACTGCAGTCCCCGGTTTTAGGGACAAAGCAGCCAAATAAATTCCAAGTAGTTTGTCCCCAGAACGGGACTGCAGTGTTGTTCTAAAAGGGTTAAGTGCGGCTGCCGCACTCAATCGACTGGAACCGGTCCCGCGGTAGTAGCGTCTAAATCTCTTCGTGCCTGGTACAGAACAGCAGTGTCAGCGGGCAGTAGTAGTAGCCCCTACAGAAACGAGGGGACATGTTATGCCGCCTCCCTCGTACAAACTTGGACTCAACTACTATATATGTAAACGTCCTCGAATAGAAAATACAACAATATTCTTTGCAATTCTTTGCATGTATGTATGTGGCGAAATTTGAAATTTTCATGGCTGTCTTCGGTAGTTCCCGCGGTAGAGATTTGATTTGACCTTTTCATCAATACAATGCGCATCGTTGAGCTTATAAAATCACACATGCAAACAAAAGAAAGGAGGGCTCCGTGGGCTTCGAATGCACTACACGACGAGTACTTACTTTCCTTTAGAACCTTGACCTGATTGAGCACGAGCAGATACAATAATTATCGACCGCGGTTAATTTGCGAGTTAATTTATCACGCTAATCAGATAATGATTTTACTCGCCGACTTTTTACTTCTATATAAAACAGCGGGTGTTTGGTAGATGCTTCTGAGGGAGTGCTTAAGCAAGGGGGTGGTCGCTTCTTGGTGGATTAGATGGAGAGATGTTGGTTGTGATGATAGTCTTCATGTGCGCCACATCGGTTTTGATTTGTCGTATGATACTGCTGCGCTTTTTCTTCTGGAGAGTTTTTCACTTTCTGTTCCTTAGCCTTGTTTGAAACAACACTACACATTGTCGGATGGGTTAGGGTTTAATACCAAAAATATAAAAGTGAAGAGTGCGTTCGGACCGCAATGTACCCGTCTTCATTGTTTTACATCATGCCGTTCCTTTTTAAGCTTCATGATACGTAAAGTTTCGAAATTTTACCGTGCAAGCCCAAAATATAAAATAAAAAATGCCAAATACAACCCTGGAAAATGAAATCTGGCGAACGATTTCAACCATTCATCATTATACGACATGATGAAAACTATTCGACGTCGAAAATTCGAAATCGAAATCTAAAATCTGAAACAAAAAAAGAGAAGAGAAAGAAAAAACGAAAAAACAAGCAATAATCAGGAAAGAAAGCACACGAGAGAATACTGAGAGTTTCGCAGATTTTCAGCGAGATATGGTGTTAAACAGAGACCAAAATATATGCGGTAGTGTTTCAACTCCTCATACAACCCGACCAACTACAACAAATGGTTACGAGTGCACACACTAGTGGAATAAGCACCCCAACCCCGTTTCTTGGCCGTGCAATAACAGCAGCTCACGCTTACCAGTTAGCTTCGAACGGTTTCCGACAATATCCGAAAAATGTGTGTATGTGTCCGCCTATAAACCCAAGCTCCAAACCTACGACCTCCACCCCCCGAACGATACCTGATGAACACCCCTCCGACGCCACCCCCTAGCCGTTGGCCATCGCTCATCATCTTAACCCCCCTCGCCAAGTCCCAGCTGATTTGGCGACGCCCGCTAGATGCTGTGCTGTTTCCCTCCTCCCTCGTCGAACACATCCTTGCGGCCGTTCGTGTACTGCCCCGGTATCGTTTTTGATGACTGCAAAAAATCGAGCATTTTAGGAGTCCCAACCCCAAAAAGACCGTCTGTGATCACAGAAAAACGTTTGAAATCTACGGCGAACTGCTGGCCACTCGCGCCTCCTAGTGATTAACTCTATTCCCCTCGGTTCCTTCGAGTGGCCGACCCTCCCTGCCTCCCTCTCTCCGTCCCTCCCTCCCTTCCTCCGTCCCTCCATCTCTCTTCCGTCTGTCCTTCCCATTCCAGTCGAGCTGAAGCGATAAAACTTGAGTATGAAGGTGTCAACAAGCCATTAATATTGATGAAACACATGAAACAGAAATAACCACTGACATCACGACCCTACCAGGTATATACTAATCAAGGACAAGTTTCAACGTAACAACGAAATAAAGCCTGTTCGATAGTCGTTTTGTGAGCACAGAGCTTGGTTTCTCTGCGATGAAGAATCAGCACGGGCACGGGGTGTGCTGGATGTCGTCTACCTGGTATGATTTTGCTTCTGGGTATTTTTGTTATGAAACTATGAAATACGTCAGCTGTGAGTTCGACTGATTAAATAGTTGATACTCAACTTTGCAAGCTGCGTATTTCTATATTTTTGCCGAGAGTGTACAGTATAGGCCCCCCAATAAGAAAGTGCCCAATGAGAACATAATGGTATGATTTTGCTTCTTTCTGGGTATTTTTGTTATGAAATTATCAAATACGTCAGCTGTGAGTTCGACTGATGAAATAGTTGATACTCAACTTTGCAAGCTGCGTGTTTCTATATTTTTGCCGAGAGTGTACAGTATAGGCCCGCCAATAAGAAAGTGCCCAATGAGAACATAATGCTCGCTTTTTGAAGAACGCTAAGAAAATTGGGTTGAGAAAACGACCCAGTGGTGAACTCTACGCTAAATCCTATATAATAGCCTATGCTCAAGGTTGTTTGAAGATGGCCCCCCAATAAGAATCTCAGGCTTGCCCAGATTAGGCGTTTCTTGTTGGCGGGCCCGTACTGTAAACGAGTAGGTTCTCCAGCTGGACTAAGAACAACGAGTCAAGAAAGCCTAAACACACCGCCGAGCCTTTTGATAGTGAGGCACCGATCCTCTTTTTGTTGAGCCGCCGCTAAACTTCTAACGCGCCGCCGCCGAAAAAGACCAGAGCTTTATGCAACACGCATACTTCAGGCTTGACTCACGACAGGAACCGAGTGCCTCGTACGGAAATAACACAAAAATGAAACAAATCAAATTGAATTGTGTCAACAACAAAAACAACAACAACACACGTTGATAGAGACTCGGACCATAATAACACAAGCCCGACGCAAGTTGGTGCACGTGGCAGTACCCCCAAAACTTGCGACGTATAAACACTTTTGCCCAAGCTCTCTAGATCTAGGACTCGCGAAACGTTGTCGCCAGAAACGAAGCATCAAGCGCCGGAAGTGTCCCATGCGTCATACCCTCGTGCACTGCTAAACAATTGGCATGTACTTCCCACCCTATACTGTACCTGCTAGCGCCTTGTGTGTTGTGTCTTTATCAGCAAAACACTTTGCAATTCATAAAACGAGCTGGGCCCGCACAAGCATCCGATAGACAAGCACGTTCAAGCCCAACGAGCTCATACACAGGCTACCATCTACTTACCCGCCGTTTTCAGACTCGTAAAATACGGATAATCTTGCTGCGCCGTTTACAGGCCCACCAGGACAACCGCTCCCCCGTCCCCGACTTGCCGCTGGCGTCCAATCGGCTAAATGCTAGATGCACATCGAACCTTAGTCCTGACTCGGGGTAGTGCGTCCGAGGAAGTCACACCGACCACCCCCCCCAACTGTTCATCACGTGGTAGCTTGTCCGAGGCCGTCTACTATCCGTCCCATGTATAAGTTATCGTCATGGACCTATACGTATATTTTGTAGATGCGTTTATAATGTTGTCTTACCACCCGAAATATGTGAGAAGCCCCGAATGAGCCATGCTAAGGTAAGATTGCAGATACGAGTGTGTGTACGGTTGCTATCCTGCAGGCGTCATCAAACTTGCCTAGAGCCCAGACTATTATTACTAGAAGCGTTTGACTCTTACTCAATCCCTGCTGAAGAAACAAAGCGCCCAAAACAGAACACTCGTAGCGCGCAGCAAGGAGGCATGCTTCTCACACACAAAACCAGTGGTCGAGATGCATCAAAGCCGAATATACTAAAACTGGCAATACATGCTTTATGCAGGGTCTCAAAGCGTCCCTACGTTCTGCACGCACTAGAAATTTAATGAGGCGACATAATTACAACATCGCCTGCAGCGCAGACGTTTGCTCGGTGTTTATCCAGACCCGCCCTTTACAACCAGTATTGCTCAACACGAAAAACCGCGCATTCAATACTGAACGGAGTATAAACACGGCAGTGCTACGTATAGCTATCGAGAATGATCGCGGGCTTGATATGTCTCGGGGCCCCACTCAAAGTCGACTAAGGTTCTTCGAACCAATGCGATAATCGCTAAACTGCTGGTGCCACTATATTGACGAGGTCTGCATGCATCTACCTCTCGCCCTCTACCTCTAGCCACGACAAATTCCCTGCTAAGTAGAACGGCGCATCAATGTATTCCCTATTGCCGCGAAGAAAGGGCTAAAAATTTCCAGTCAAAGGGTAGCGGACCTGAAGCACATCTCCACAATCCCGGCAACGAAAAGCCTCCACAAATCGAGTGCGAGTCCCTTCGTCTGGTAATCTTCCCCTACGATGGAGCAAAACAACTCCCACGACAAAATTGACACCCTCCCGCCCCCGACTTGTCGATGACGCTCAACGGCTAGACGCCAAATGCGCGTCGAAATTCGGCCCCAACTGTATACTACCTGCTACGTGATAGCACGTCCGAGGATACCCCACACACTATCATCCCCAACTGTATACCATGCAACAACTTGTCCGAGGCTGTCCAGTACCCGTTCCGTGCGAGAGTCCCTTTCTCTGGCAACAATTTTCTTGCGGTGGGGAAATACAACTCGCACTACAAAATAGACACCTTCCCGCCCCCGACTTGTTGATGACGCTCAACGACTAGGCGACAAATGTGCATCGAAATTCAGCCACAAATGTAAACTACCTGCAACGTCCGAGGATGCACCACGGACTATCATCCCCAACTGTATACTACGTAACAACTTGTCCGAGGCTGTCCGATACCCGTCCCGTGCGAGAGTCCCTTTCTCTGACAATATCTTTCCTACGATGGAGCATGACAACTCCCACTACAAAATAAACACCCCCTCGGCCCCGACTTGTCGATGACGCTCAACGGCTAGACGCCAAAAGCGCATCGAATTCGGCCCAACTATATGCTACCTGCTACGTGATAGCGTGTCCGAGGATGCCCCACATACTATCATCCCCAACTGTATATCACGCAACAACTTGTCCGAGGCTGTTCTATACTCGTCTCGTGCGAGTCCCTTTCTCTGACAAGAGTTTCCCTATTGTGGAGCAAGACAGTTCTCGCAACAATATATATATTTTCCCCCGCCCCCGCCCCCGACTTGTCGCTGAACTTCACCCCCAACCGTTTACCACGTGATAGTGCGTCCGAGGAAGCCCCAAATGCAATCACTCCCAACGGTATGTGACCGTGGTAGCTTGTCCGAGGCTGCCCAATATCCGTCTCATGCGAGTTTCTTTAGCTCCCCTTCAGACAAAGTACGAAGGGAACTTTTTGGTTGACTCCGAAAAATGAGCCTTTAGGCAGAAAATAAGCATTTTACTCGGCTGGGCACTCAAAAACACCAATACACTCCTCAAGATCCACCCTGAAGTATTCCGAGGGCTTCTGGAGCACTTTTCCGTTTTCCAGAGCCACAATTTGAGTTTGGTCTCAACCAATCAACGTCCTCCGCAGGGTCATATTCATGATTGTTCGTCAGAAATGGGGCCAGAAATAATGGAGTTTTGCAGGTTTTCCCTTCAAACTCATCTTGTCCTCAGAACTGACAACACGGACAAACAGTCAAACTACGACTCTGGAGAAACGGAAAACCGCTCCAGAAAGTTCACGGAAAACTCCGGGGGGCATTCTGAGAGTCTACCGGTGTTTTTGATTGTCCCGCCAAGCAAAACGCGTATTTCGGTGAAAAAAATGGTTCTCAGAGCCTAAACATATGTCCCTATAACAGGTGGTCTCAGGTGGAGCAAAAACAACTTTCGCCGCAAACTAAACTTTCAACTTGGTGCTGACGTGGAGGCGGCCAGACGTCTAATACGCAGCGATCTATAGTCCCAACTGTATTCATTGCTATAGCATGTCTGAGAATGTCCCATGGGCTACCATCCCCAATTGTTCATCACACTATGGCTTGTCCGGAGTTGTATACTATTCCTCCCACACAACTACCTTGCCTCAGCGGTATTCGTAGACTGTGTATATACCAGGTGTAAGATTTTCCCCAAAACATATATATCAAACAGCGCCGGGTAGACCCTACACGTTGAATCAGCCGACATGGGTGTGCACGCGGTTGTCTACCAGTCTGTGCATCTGGCATTCGCCAATAACCCAGGCCGTCAGAAACTCAGAATACGCACCACCTGGCCTAATCTCTATTCCGTCCTGCAGAACGAAAACCACTGCAGATACCTCACGCCGGGCAACGCTTTCTGCTCGTCCGCACACAGACGTAAACCCAGCAGGTCGGTCAAGGCACACCACACTGTTACTGCCACCCTCTCCGGCGTATGTACTACAACGCCTAGGCGACGCCCACCCCACGCCGCTTGGCGTAGGACAGGACGTACGCCCCGCTTGTCAAGGCCTCAGCTTCGGTGACTGGAATCACTTTGTCATCGTTAAACCGGTACCACTGGTTGGCGGTGCCGCGGACGAAGGCCACGTAGTGGCCCGTGTGCGCTGTGCCCCGGTGGTGCACGACCGCTTGCAAGTCGTACATCACAGGTGCTGCGGTGAGGATGCGGTGGAGGTGGGAGCAGCGTGACGGTATGTCATTGAGTCAAGCACGTGAGATAAAACACCCAAGTGCGTGCAGTAGATGGCGATAGGACAAAAAGACACTCGTGTCGTCACGTTATAGCTGCATCAAGCATGCCGTTGTTCGTCATTTTGATCCTGGCGTGAGTGCATTTGGCGATCGTTAGGAAAAACGGCTGCTTTCTTGAACAATCAAGTGCAGTCCTTCAAGACCTTTCACGTCAACGTCAGTGAGTGTTGACGGTTCGCGCTACCGCAGAAGCCAGCCACACCAACTAGAACGTCAACAGCACCTCGAATAGTCTAAATATGATGCTCGTTTCTACTCGGAAGTGGACGAAGCCACAGCAGCTCGTTTTTGCGTCGACATGAATTACCCCATCGTACGTATCTAGACGGCTACGGTCGCACCGCACATGGCAAGGTTGCATAAGATCACCCAAGGTGCCCAGAAATTGATCGACGGATGTAATTGAATATTATTTGTTTACAAGCATAAATACGACGTACGGACAGTGAGTATATATGGAGCGCAGGATTGCTTACCCCCGAATAGCCTTCCAACTTCCGTGAAGGGGCCAGCGTCCAGGACGGTCGGGATGTCGACCAAGTGTGAAATCTTCTCCCTTCCACTGATTGGTAGGCGGCAAGAACCACGGGCGGTGCGCGTCGATCGGGTGGGTCACAACGTGCATTTGGACGACCTGGGATAGGACTCCAAACAGGTGCACAAACTGGAACGTATCGAACGCCACGTCAAACCCTGCACAAACTGGAATGTATTGAACGCCACGTCAAACCCTGACTCTATGCAAATCGCGCGATCTGAAGTTAACGATATGCTATTGTTCCATGCAGCACACCAACATGGAGCGGCCGACAATCCCGTTGACTCCAAGTCTGCAACCTCAAAGTAGTCAAGCCCTGGGACACCAAAACATACTGTTAGTGTGTCAGATCACGTGCTATGCTTATAGGTATAATGTTGTTAGCATGCCTAAAGAAATAGAAGACCTGAAGCTTCAATGAATTCTTGCTTATTTGCTTGTTTTCGAAACATGCGACATCGCCAGCAACGCCTTAGGAAGGCCGAAACGCAGCCCAAATACGCCGAAAGCTTGTTTTAAGTATGAGGATGACATTGCTGGCCCGAAACGGCGCTTCCAGTGGTCACTCCACTTCCCCACAGCTGTGGGTTTGTAGCAATATTGTTTGATAAACGAAAAGAGCGCATGCGCAACACGGACAATACAGCAGCACAGGACCCAATCACGTCTACGCCGTCCACGCTGGGAGGTGCCAATAGCAACTTGTGATCTGATGCCGACATGCGAAATATCGATGGTATCAACCCGACGACAGTCTTATGTGCCCGACGCTTATATGGCATCAATCTCGGCCGAGTAGTTGGCAATTTGTCGACTCGGCCCTGCCACACGTGCCAGAAACGTAAAACACGTCTTGCTTCGCCCTGAAGTGTGCGTTTCGATAAGCACAGAACTCACCCGGTTTTGGTCATCGCAAACCGACCGAGCTGCAGAAGCCACTGGTCGGGGCAGCTACCAAGCATGGTCGATCGTTTCCTCCCGTCGGCTATCGCCTGCGGAGCGGCAGTTAAAACGCAAAATATTCGGTTCATGCTTACGTGCAGGAATTTCTTCCATCGGCTTCGATGCGGACCCCTGCCTCCCTGGTAGTGCTTCGACACCTCGCATCAACTAAAAGCATTGCCGACATACCAAACAAAAGGTGCGAGCAGATCATCAGCGTAGGGCTATCTGCGATTCCACACCTGAATCATACCAGGACCTGACTGCAGGTATCGAATAAGTCGAGGGGGCATGAGGGGAATTCCAAGACCCAAGACAGCGGTAAGCGCTGAACATGAAAGGAGGAAGAAAACGCCAACCTAAAAGGCACAAAATTCTGTCACTGGGGGGGGAGAGGTGTTCAGAGGAGCTGCTTCTCTTCGATATATGCGCAGCGACCAATCGACTCAATGGCAGCTCACCTGTCGGCAGTCCCCGCAAGTTTCGATTTGTTCGGTGCCGAAAACCTGCGCTCGTGTGTGCGCATACCGGCGAAAGAATGAAAACCAGCAAGGGTGCGGGGTGCCGTCGTCGGGGGCATGGGTCATTGTCTGTGCAGCATACATCGATTTCGATGTGCTCGATCCCGCGGTCGCGTGCAATCGAGGTGCGGCACCGAGAACACGCATGCAATCAGCTTCGCCTGGGACCGACGGGTGTTCATAAAACATGTTTCTTTCTCTCTCGCTTGGTAAGGTGTATCGGCAGGGAAACGCGTTGTACACATCCTTCTTTGCACAATGTATAACTAAACTTCAAGCAACGTCACGCCAAACCTTCGTGAGCAAGTCGGAGAGCTTCACGGAACGCGCCCCGCCTCCTCCTCCTCTTCCTCCTCCTCGGCCTCCTCCTCCTCCTCCTCGGCCTCCTCCTCGGCCTCCTCCTCCTCCTCCTCCTCCTCCTCCCCCCCGCCCCCCCCCTCCTCCCCCCCCCCCCCCCACCTCCTCTTCCTCCAGTCCCCCCTCCCCCCCCTCGTCCCCCCCCCCCTCCGCCCCCTCGTCCTTTTCTTCCTCTACCTTTTCCTCCTCTTCCCCGTCTTACTTTCCCTCGTCCTCCTCCACCTCCTCCTCCTCGTCCTCCCCCCCCCCCACCCCCCCCCCCTCCTCGTCCCCCCCCCCCCCCCCCCCGCCCGCCTCCTCCTCCTGCACACCCCCCTCCCCCCCCTCGTCCCCCCCCCTCCCCGCCTCCTCCTCCCGCGTGCTTGCCCCCTCCGCCCTTGCCAGTCCCCCCTGTCGCACCGTTGGCTGGCAGCTTCTCCATGGGCACAGGAAGAACGACAAACTCGTCCAGAGATTGCGTTTGCTGCAGGCGAAACACACACGCAGGTAGACGGCAGTCATCTTACGATTTAAACCACCAGTGCACAGCGCGCATGAAGACAACACGCCGGATGACAACAGCCAACTGGCGCTAAGGCGATTCTACTCCATTTGAGGCAGAAAGGAATTTGCGATCGTGCGATAGGATTGCAATGCACGCCAGTGTCTGAACGAGTGTTGCCGCCCTTTCGCTCTTGGGTAGCCTCTACGTTGTGGCGGGTGCCCGTTCACGTGCTGTAGCGCATTATTCCCGCCAACCAATCAGGGACCGATCAAAACGCGCAGATTCAACTTCCGTGCCCCTGTACAGTTAATGCCTGCACCTGGTACTGATATGTTTCAAGTGTTGGGACAAAGCCGAAACATCTTGGAGACTCAGGACCACAAACCTAAGAATAGGCCAACCCCTCCCGCTCCAAAATAGTATTCCACATAGCTTACCCTGCCACAAGAGCACTTGGAAAGAACGTCGAACTTGCCCGTCATGGCTTCCACCGCCTTGTGGAGGTCTTTCCCCTGCCAATACACAATCGCAGGCAAAGCAAGCAGTTGACAAATACGTAAGCACCGATCATGACGCTCACAAGGGCCTACGTGCCGCGTCACCCCAGCGTAGCATAGACCAGGCAGGTGGCAGTGCGATCGATCCTGATAGCCGTGAGGAGGACATGCGATAAGTCGACCGCCACAACCGAAGGGCAACCACACTAACATCCGCTGGATGGCCTGGCGGTCACTTAACTTCCAACCGCCCACGGCTACTCTGCCTTGCACACGTGATCCGAGTGTCGCTCAAGATCGCTCTTACCGCAGTTCCCCCGACGCCGGCACCTAGGTTGTCCAGGAAGAAACTAAGAACCTCAGCCGCGTCCGCTTGCACGCCGGCGGTGAACTGTTCTCGAAGTGATCCGGATAGCAAGCAGACGAGTTGGGGGCTCGTCACCAACGCATCGCGAGGCTAGAAGAGGAACAGCTCCCTCATTACGGTTCTCGTTCGTACGTTTGCTAGCGATATGCCACGACACGCACGCTAGTTGCGGAAGCCACACGAGGGTGAACTCAGGGGCGAAGACATTAGGGTTCACCTCTACATACCCATGCTAATCGACACATCGCATAGCTTGTGCAATTTGGACCTTGGCCGCGGCTATTAAGGTAATGAAGGAGCACCACGACAGCCAGCGTTCGGGCCTATCGTTTCCACATATCGAGGCTGTAAGAGTGTTCGAGCGCTTCGCACTGCGGCGACGGCCCATTCGGTGTCTCGTCAACGGGTAAGATCAATAGATCGCCTATGTCTCGAACACTTTGCATAGCTGCCCATGCCGTTGTTACCAGAGACAAAAGTATGGACGCGTTTCGTCACTTCTCACGTATGGCGATTCGTTGATAGCCTCGAGGACAGTCTGGTTGACCTCGCAGGCGCCGCCTTCCGGGGCCTTGTCCATGTCCTGATAAATAAAACACGATGAAGTCACGGGAACAAAGCATTGGATGAACAAAAGGAAGGGCCACGAGACACATGGGTAACGCAATACGTGCTCACGAGCGTCCTAAAACGGCTGACAGTCAACATTTCCGTCTATATCCCCATTGACTTGCCCCGCTCTTTCAACGCCCGGTCGAGTCTACACGTACCTCTCTACAGATGTTGCAACAACGATTGCAAAATAAAGACGAGTAGGCAAGCTGAAAATCGTTGCTAGCGCAGAGTGGTTGACGATAAAGTACCACACGCCGGCAGGGCACTATCTCGCCGTTTCCACCGACAAAATATAGCTTGATAGGTATCAAATTTCAGTCTGACCTGGAAGAGAGTTCCTAGTCCTGCCGCCAGTGTCTCCTTGTCCTTCCGGGGCTGGTGTGGTGGGTTTGCTGCAGACCCAGGCGAAAGAGGAAAATACAAGGAAGACGCAGATTAGACGCCTATTGGGGCGTAAGCAGGAGTGTGGAGAGAAACACTACCGCGAAAGGCCCGTCCGACGTCACAGCGACTTACAAAGCCACCCGGGCTCGACATCAAGAGTAACAGCCGTGTGCTGTCGCGATTGCGGACGTACCATGTCCGCACTACTATTAAAAGCTTGGACCTGCTACTGCAGCACGCGCATTCGGCGCAGCACGCGCCCGATATAACGAGCGGACGCATTCTCGCAAGCAGCTACAGTGTGTGATGGATGTCGATGAGCAAGCAACAGCAGCAGTATACCCCAGCATATTACTTGCTGGTGTATGACCATGATTCGAGTCCTTGGGAGTCCTCGAATTCGTTAGGATGAGTGTTCCCGTTCAAAGCTAAATGGACGGACAAAAACAGCTATGATTCCACCATTTTCAGGGGGAAAGTCTCCTATTCTAGACTTACCCTTGTCCGGCTCTACAGGCTGCTTCATGACACTCTTCACGGCGTTGCTGACGATGGAGATGCTCCGCAGCAGCTGCAGAGCGACATTTGTGGCGCATTGGATGCTCGGGTTTTTCAACCCACTACCTCGCATGGCATCACGAACGTAGGGTTGGATTGGAGCGAGGAAAGCAAAAAAAGAGTCAAGACCGTTGGCGATGATGTCGTGCCCGGCTGGAAATCACGGTCACACTTGCATAATTTATAAGAGAACCGGCTGCTAATGACCGCTGAAACCCACGCACGTCCTCAGGAAGACTACCCACGTTTGGGGTCGAAACCATGGCAGTGCGTCGATGTCACCTGTTAGTAAAACCAAACGCAATCAATAAAGCGAGTTTCTCGTGACTGCCAGACGGAATCGTGCAGCTGACACGCATCTCGTATATTCCTAACACTGTCTATTCCCCCCCCAAAGGTAAAGAGAGAGCACATGCACAAAGCGCTGTGGCTAGTTTCTCTCACGTGCGGTTTGTAGTCTTCTCCGGAGGGGTTCCACTTGATCCGTCCTGAAGAAAAAAGCAAGGAGACGAGCGATAAGGTAAACCCAACAGATGTGTATTACTTCATCTTGAAACCCTCTTTGTTGAAATCTACATGTGCCCTCACTCCTACGTCGTTTGCCATTACCGGAACAAAAGCGTCCGTCTCAATCACGACTTGAACACAACCTCGCACGCCTGGTCGCGGTCTGCTGTCCCAACGCTTGCCGCTGCGGTGATATGCAACACAACGCGGAAACCATTTACTTTGCTCGATAAAGAGAGAACGAGGGGGTGGGGGGCAACCACGCCCAGACGATAATGTCCTATACGCTGATGAGCGACTAACCACGGAAACATCGACTGGTGCTACTACTGTACGAGGTACGGGCAAGGTATGCATCAAACACAGGGAGTAGACGCAATACAGCAGGGCCCCCCATGGTAGTTGGCTGTTGTTGAAAGGATAGGTGTGATAGGATGCCCCTGAGTCCGTTGGGATAAAACCAACTACATTGTGGTCGACAATAGTTAATATACGATGTTTTCCCGTCTTTGGCATTGTAGCGCATGCTGAACCAAGGCCCTCAAAACGTTCTACCTCGAACGGCTGTCGAAGGATATCGGTGCCACCGGTCTTGCGCTTCTGACGCTTCCATGTCGTCGCTGTCACCCATCTTTTGGTCCTGTTTGTTTGCGGTATCGCTTGTCGTGTCAGGATGACACCGATGCCGATACCAACGACGAGTCGGAGTCTGACTCAGACACCGACGAGGTACGAAACGATCCTGAAAAGTGTGATAGGGTCGTTTTATACCTTGTCGCCGCCGGCCTCAGACTTCGACTCGTCGTCGGTATCGGCACCGGTGTCCTCCTGGTGCGACAAGCGATTCCGAACTCAAACAGGACCAACAGAGGGGTGACAACGACGACATGGGAGAGTCAGAAGGGCAAGGCTGGTGATAACGGTATCCCTCGACAGACGTACGAGGTAGATAGTTTGAGGGCAACGATATACTTGACCACGCACTGCAACGTCCGCCACGGGAAATTCTTGTGTGATGTCTATTCTCGACCACAGTTGCCTGTGGTAGTTGGTGATGTCAGACTGAGCTCAGCGGCATCCTATCACAGTTCTCAGGATCGTTTCGTACCTCATCCGTGTCTGAGTCAGACTCCGACTCGTCGTCGGTGTCTGAGTCAGACTCCGACTCGTCGTCGGTGTCTGAGTCCGTGTTATCCTGGCACGACAAGCGATACCGCGAACAAACAGGGCCAAAAGAGAGGCGACAACGACGACATGGGAGCGTCAGAAGGGCAAGGCATGTAGTACCGGTATCCTTCAACAGACGTAGAAGGTAGACAATTTGAGGGCAGCGATTTACTCGACCATGCGCTGCAACGCCCACGACAGGAAAATATCGTGTGATATCTATTCTCGAGCACAGTTGCCTGTGGTAGTTGGTGATGTCAGACTGAGCTCAGCGGCATCCTATCACAGTTCTCAGGATCGTTTCGTACCTCATCCGTGTCTGAGTCATGATCCGACTCGTCGTCGGTGTCTGAGTCAGACTCCGACTCGTCGTCGGTGTTTGAGTCCGTGCTATCCTGGCACGACAAGCGATATCGCGAACAAACAGGGCCAAACGAGAGGTGACAACGACGACATGGGAGCGTCAGAAGGGCAAGGAATGTGGTACTGGCATCCTTCAGCAGACGTACGAGCTCGAAAAATTGGGAACAACAATTTGCTTGATCATATGCTGCAGCACCCAAGGCGATCAACGATCGTCAACAATCTGCCATACGTGATGCAAATTGGAGATGGAGGGACAATTAATACCGTACAGTTTTGTGTACACCCGACATCAAAAGAGTGAGCTGCATAGGATATGTCGCATTTTTGTGCGTACTTAACGACTATGGGCACATTAACGCCACCTACTAATGTTAAGGCATCATCTTCGGCTGCAGGTCTCTGGTGATTGGGTGTTGTTAAATGGCAATTAGAGCGCTCCCATCACATTCCTCAGAATACTTGCGTACCTCGTGGTCGCCGCCAGTTGATCCGGATTCTCCGTCCGTGTCCCCCAACGAACCCTTGCCATCCTGGCATGACAAGTGATATCGCGCACGGGCACGACCACAATATGGTAGGCAAAGACGTTACGGGCGCGGTTGACGGCACCGGTATCTGTCAGCTGAGCGTAGGAACATCGCCGGCAACGATTCCCACAACCATGTGCTGCGGCGTCCACGGTGAGCAACGATCGTATGAGATCTGCACAGAGTAAGAGGATTATGCTGTGGAGGAGGGACCGGACGTGGGGTGCATACTCTACTGCCGCAGATTGAGGTGCATATGATACATCTAGTGATGTTTAGTCGCGAAAATTATTGTCGTATCAGCATTGCACGGACGATGCAGAAGGATAAAATACGATATGGGCGGGGGTATCCGCACCCGTATCCTTCGGCAGACTCAAGCTTTCCGAAGGCAACGGCCTGCTTGACCGGGTACAACGCCGCCCACGTCGAGCGACGGGTGACGAGCTCTGTACTAGGGGAAAACAGGATACAGCCTTGCAGGAACAGCAAAACGTCTGGACTAATCGTCACGTCAACACTCTGAACTACACACGTTTGAACACGGTGCGTGGCTGGCGACCATGAGTAACGCCAACTTTTAACACTGTGGTATCGTCCTCGGCATCAGGTTTCCACGCGTGCTGTTCCAAAGAGCTCGGGTCTACTCCAACGCAGTGCTCGGGATCATGTACCTGTCCGTCGTCACCGTCCGCCAAGGATCCCCCGTCCACGCTTCCAGGTCGGCCCGCGCCCGGCTGGCACACCAAGCGATGTCGTGCAAATACATATCAAAAGTAGGGTGTGGGTGAGAGCCTGAGTGATGGCACAGAGTCATTTCAGTAGATGTCCCCGATTTGAACGTCTGCGCTCGTACGATTGCCAACTATTGTTAGTTTCTAACGTGCTAATCTTGTTGCGACAAACAATGCCTATAAGACACCACCTTATCATGTAGCGGTTCCGCACGGCGAGCCACCAACCCTCATGATGTAGGACCCAGCAGTTGGCGCATTGTTCGCATCGTCCGCTGACGTCTTGTCCCTGACATCTTACTACCCCGTTTGTGGCTGATGCAAAAATAATACGACCGAGCACTTCGATACCCCACGCATACGTCAAGGTGGGGCCTTACAACGTGACGGCACGTGCAGGGTGGAACTGACAACACTGCGAAGTACGGCGTAAGTGCACATCATCCGGATTCATGCACATGTGCTCTGACTATCCGGCGAGCCATTTTGCGGTCTGACACATGTCGTGAAAAGCCAAACACATGTTTGTCAGACGCCAGATGCCAGATAGCACACTACCTGGTAAACAGATGGGTTACACGCACGACCATATTCGAGGAGACCACCTGATCACAGCCATTGACAAGGTATAGTCGATCTAAAAATGTAACCCGAACGCCATCTTTCGCGAGCTTATAAGCTTATACAACGGTCCAGCTGACTGCGTCAAGTTTCACGAATCGAACACACGGGGACCACTACCTTTCCGAGCATGGTGTATGCTTTCTGTCCAATCGCTATCACAATATTCTCGAAACCACGTATCAGTTTTTGGTATTACTAATTCAGGACGACTCTCGAGATCTCCACACACCGGTACCTGCTGAATGTCACCCCAGTCGCCGATCCCGAGATGAACATTAGACGCTAAGATCTTGACGACCGGAAACGCAAGCGCCACGTAGATGCCCAGGACAGGCGCAACATTCACCGTCAGAAACCACACGACCCTTCCCACTAGCGCCACCAGGAAGCGCAGAGTAGACGACATGGATGCCGCTAAGGACGCATCAGGTCTCCCTGACCACACCACCTGAATTACGCCGAGCATCCAAGTAAAAATCAACCCCGGCGGTCCCAATATTCCATGGCCAGTTTTGTCCACAAACACAGGGAATACTTGGGTCAACACCATCAAGTCAATACTGGTAGTCACCATTGTACAAATACCAGGACCTGCATCACCCGCACACCTCTGACGGAAGGTTTGATAGAGTCGGACGCTAAGTCGCCCGCCATTTGTTCAGCGGCAGCCGTCGCCACCGCTCTCCTTCAAGAAGTGAACAGGGGTCTGGCTCTCGTGGTTCTATTTCTAGTTGTCCGATCTACAGCAAAAGTGCTCACCATCGCGTGAAGGTTGCCTGGGGGGAAACCCTCCGTCCTTGTGTTGAGGTCGAAAGCCTCGGTAGCCGCAGACACCGACGGGATATCCAGCGCAACGGGGTGCCAGTGGTGACTTGCCAAGGGCAAGCACAACGTGCGGAACGGTTCGCGTGTCAGATCCTTCTGAATCTAAAGAACGCAGTGTGCGTGTGTAAGGGAGTGGCTGCGTCTGTCGGCAGATTCTCTTGAGGTGTGGGGCAGCAATAGGATGCACCCGAAATGGTTTCGAAGGCGACGCAGTCAGCACATGTACACAATCCAACTTACGGGTATGGATTAGTGTGAGGGGTTGATTACGATGCACCTTACCGCACAAATAAACCTCTGGAACGTTGGTCTATACCCCGAGAGCACGGTTGGACAACGCCAACGGATTTCCCGGCAGATATTTGAACAAAACCAATCGATACGCCGAAGTGCGGAAACTCGGACGATTCATTTGTTGTGTGAAAGTACCTCCATAAGGGTGATATATTGTCTAGCACATGCGACAACCGCCGACTGCAGAGGCTTCCCTGCAGACACGAGTGCCGCCAGGAAGGCAGGCAGTCGCTGCCTTGCGTAATCGACCCACATTAAAGGTGGGGGCGCTTTGATCGCGTCAAACCTTCTCCGCTTTCACTTCATACAGAAAGCCGTTCCAGTCAATATCAGGGCACCTCGGGTATTGCCTTGACACAGGACACTTCCCACTCGGAGCAGAACCTTGCTAGTTCCCTTCCCACCCACTCGCAACTTTAGGTTACACAATTCCATCGACAACCCTGACGGTCAGGTAGCACCTCCACCAAGTTTACGTTTTGCCTTCCAAGCGTTGAGCAACACCTTGCACAATTGACCAATCGTGGGGGTTAAATGTAAACCACAACCGCCCTGACTACGTAACAGTAGCAGCCGTGACGTGCATTGGAGAAGAATTGAACAAAATATACATCGGGTAGTGCGCATTAGTTCTTAACTCGATGCTCACCTTTGTCCATCGCTGGTGAATGCTTGCGCGGTGTATGACGCCCAAAGCTCCCGCTCAACACACCCAACACGCTCAATACGCCCCGTAAGAACCTCGGACCCCTCGATAGAACGCTTCCTGCGTTGCACTAGGAGCTTGTAATCCAGTGCTTGCACCTGCAATAGGCACATACAGGAGGCATGGTGGAACAAGTAAAGGCAGGAAATTATCATATGCGTACAAAACCCAGCGCGCATACCTTAGGGATAGCGAAACCGTGCAGCTCAACTGTAAACTGTACTGGCATGTGCTACAACCACCTGAAACGTTTAGCCACAGCAGTTTCACATTGGCTCACCCTCATGGCGTCCTTCCAGAAATGAGCATCGTGCTGAGAGTTCCATGGGACGCCACCGACGATGGGCTTCCGGTCGACCAGGTATATCATAGACTCGCCCGAGGCATGGAAGGAACCTGCACAGGTGGCCGGAGTCACGAAGCAACCCCTCGGACACACGCTTTGAATCGCGAGCAGGAGCGTAGGACCATTGGTGTTGGGGGAGGGTGGGGACGGGGGGCGATCCAGCGCTAAGACACAATCTGCGAGATATCGTGAAGGCTTCAGGATTGGCGCTCCGCACCCTTTTGTTCTGAAATACAAGTGCCTTTTGTACATTAATATCTAGTACAAACTGCCCTTTTTAGCGAGAGAGTGGTAGGTTTCACAACGGTTGGCTGGATTCATTTTTTTCCGATCGGAGATAGAACGGGAAGGATGTATAAAGAAATACCGCGGGTCCGTGGTTGCGAGCTTTTGCTTCACTGTACTCAAGTTGTGTGTATCAGAATATTTGAAACATCCGCGTCAAGAGAGGCGAAGGATACGACAGGCTGCAAAGCTTGACGGGGTACCGGGCCCACGTGCCGACGTACTGCCAAACCCAACCCAGAATTTAATTCAGACATTAGTGTTTTCGCCATCAGTGCACGCGCTTCAATCAAGTTCGTCATGAAACGGTCAGGCGTGTTGCACGTGTGGTGTCGCTATTTCAAGAGTTCATTCGCACATCATACATGGTTTACCACAACAGGGTTTCCCCAAGGAAGGGTATGCCAAGCCAGGACTGGTGCAGGTGGTTCCTCACAAAAGCTCTGGATGAAAAAAATTCCCGAAGCACAGAACGGAAGGCTTACGGCATGGACCAGCTTGTGGAAACGGTAAAGCGTTTCCGATTATGGCATGTCCGGTGCACTTATGTAGAACTCCGCGCGACGAGGGGAAGCCCGGAAATCACGAAGCCACGTGAACCCTTTGCGGCGCATGGAGCCCCAATAACCGCAGCATCACCCTTCCCACATGTAGGGAAGCACAGCGTTTGTATATCGAGCAGAGCACCAGACATCCGTTCTGATAGCGGTTCAACGAAAACGTTGGGCGTTCCCGCTGAATGCGTTCGATGGCAACACCGCAGAGCCCCAAGCGCCTTCCAGTGTGAATATCGTTTTACTACGGTAGGTTAGCTCACCTGTCGACCTTTGGGCAGCCCGATGCTGCGGAGGTCCCGCCGCCGTCGTACACTACCATTGCCTTCGTCAGATCGGGCGGCGCTTCTGCAGGTCTTGGTGGTGGCTCTTCAGCTGGCGAGACGAGCCCTAAGACTAGGCCGATGACGTGTCCTTCACGGTCGGATTTATCTCGATTCGGAGAAGGTTCCTGTCGAGGGCAGAAGAACGGGGAGCACGACAGAAAATTCAAGCTACGCGGTAGATTGACGGTTCCTCGGGGACGCGAGAGGGCATCGTTAACCCTACTCTCAAGTACGTGGGCTTACTCGAATGAGGTTTCCCTATGCACGCACTCCTGCAGCCCTTGTCCTATACACAACCCCTGCGACTACCGTACCGCCGATGTCTCCAATCGCCCATCTCGTTTGCGCGCCATATTAACATGAAGCTGCGGCTCGTGTCATGCAAAAGTCTCGGGCCTTTCATACCTCGGCCGATAAACATTTTCTGCAAAGAGGACACCATGAGATGGAATCTTCACGCCCCTGCTACAATCCACGGCGTACTCAAATGGCATTTTGGTTTCGTCAGGGCTTTGTATAACAGTCAGCCAAATGCGAATGACAATGGGTCCACCTCATGTTGATACGATACACGCTTAATAGACGTTGTTCGCGAGAGTTCATCGTTCAGCTCAAAACGGCGCCGAAGTATACGCGGAACACGTGGCTTCGTCCATGAATACCTCCGCCAGGGTCAACACTGCTGAGATACATCTGGCCGAAGCAAATGGAAGTACCGTTATGCTCGAAACCATGCTGTGCTACATCTACAGGCTTCGAGTACGAATACAACTCAATACGCATGCACGGCTCCTATATACTAGATTAAGAAAAACACCATGAGTAGGCTTCCAGTTGTCGGTAACTGCTAGAGTTTGTATTTGTCCATAGCTGAACAGGTTCGGTAATACTAGATTGCTGAAGTATTTTGTAAGAGCTTAGTGTACAACAGTACGTGACATGCGTCGGATCCTGTCATAAACAATGACCTACCAGACAGTGTTTTAGTGGCGCATGATCGCTTAAGAGCACAAGAAAACTCTCCGGCAATAGCCTAACGACACGTAATGCCTCGCGCAGTTCCAGAAGAAGAAAGCCCATACCTGTACGAACTTTAAGGCCCACAACCGACTATTAATAGACATCTTAAACCTACGACGACCTAAACGGGTTCTTTCAGGGGTTTGAAAGAGACGAAAACGAACCGGTTTGCTTTGATGTAACCACCATCATTTGGTGCCACGTTATCTGGGCCCCATATTTAGTCTTCGTCTTCACGCAGCGTAGGGCACGCAGGACACATGCAACGGCATTTGCACAGCCAAAACTTCTGGACACCGTGGCGAATAGCCCCATAGTACCGGTGCACCTTAATGGGTTCGACATCTGTTGTAGCCCTTCGCTTAAACCAAATGTTTTTGCCCGCGGCAGACCAAGATCCATGAGTTCGATATCTAGCCATTCGCCAAAACAAACTTCAACTGCCCGCGGCAGACCAATACCCATGTATTGAGGATAGCTACTTCGCCACTGGTACCCAGCACAGTGAGTACCAGGCGGCCCATAGCCTGTCGAGTTCGCTGTCGGTGACATACTTACACCTCATCAGATACACGTAGTTCGTGCGGCACAGCAGCATGACCTACTGCTGTGTACTGGTATACGAGGATGTCATATTGTCGGGTAAATTGATTGTACTGAGGATACATACTGCCTAGGTAAAGCACAAGGCGCGAAAAGCGACACCAGTGCACAGGCTTTGCACTATGATATGAACGTACGTATCATGCACACGGCCATACCAATTTAGTAGATCCGACATCGTCCTATAGATGTGCGGTTGAACAATATGATTGAACAATATGATTGGTTCGTACAAAGTCCAAAATAATTGAACCGACCACGCAAGGGTGCCGGGTCGTTGAGCTCTATTATATTGTTGCCGTCGTGCTGGTAAGTTAGGGTCACGAGGTCACGAGATACGACACGGGTGCGCCGCCTACCATGTCCCTCTTCATTTCTCCCCCCATCGCCTCCTCTTCGAGAGACCGCTGTTAATCAACACAGTATTACCGTTGGGGCATATTTCTTTCATCAGCTCTGCGGAGCGCAGCTCATGCTGTACAGTCGAGTAACACACGGACTGAAGTGCTTGTCTCTGCTCTGTGGTAGACTGTCTGAAGCAAGATCAGCAGGTCTATCACACGCACGCACGGATGGATACACGAATTACCCTCATTACCATGTGGACAACTTTCAGCAACCACTCGCAAGGGGTGCCCGTCCGTATCAAACAACACACAGTAGTACACACCTCTTCGTAGACATCCTCCGGAGGTAGATCGCTGACATCGAACGGTGAGCCGGAGATCGGCGTCGCGTAGAACAGCGCAGAAGCCGGCACCACCGAGGGTGGGATGGTGTCGCTCCTCCACAGCATCTGCCGTGCAATCAGGCGACGACAAAAAGTATGATATGTGCACGGGTCCAAGCGAAACGGTTAGACTCCTCTATTCGATGCAAATAGGAACGGGCCCTTCTCAGCGAACGCACCACAAGGTAAGCAGCTGCTGTCCTGGCGGCGATGCTTGGAATATTTGAACGTTGAACCATTCACAGAACGTGGCAACGTTTGAGTTTCAGGAGGTGACGCACATGATTCATAGCATGCCGAACACAGCCGATGAAGAACGGCACCACTTAAAGTGAACAAAAAATAGCCTTGATGAACTACCATGCGTGGAGGAAGCCCCGCATCTTGGTTCAACTTCGGCAGCGAACCGCGAGGGGAAAACTGGAGTGTTTCGCGAAGAGGAGATGAGGTCCGTGACGCTCTAATTCGGTTGGGCATAAGACAGCACGATAACATACACCCATTCATGCGAAGAACAGGGTACGCAACTGAACGCTGTGCCCCATTCGGAACGACAGCATGAAATGTTGCAAAGTAAATATTAGTGTCAGATTCGATTTATCCTTATTTTTGTACTGCTGACGTTGCTCAAAGCAAAGGATGCCGAAAATGCATTGCAAAGTGACGATTCGGGAGGGTCGAAAACATTGCACGGTCGCACATCCCGTGCAAATCACCCAACGGAAGAGCCGGGTCGTATGGATGGGGGGACAATATCAGCACATATGCTACATGCATCAAATCGGTACATGGGGAACGAAGAAGTGGTTCGACAACAAATCATTTGCATAAATCGATGTCGATCGATATAATAAAGGGTTTTGCCAGGGATTTATTGAGGAATTGCACACCTCGCGCGAGAGTAACGCAATGCCATGTCATCGTACTTGGATTCGACAGGCACGATATACACATGCTAGCAAAACCAGATGAGAGAAAACCAAAATAATCGAAGAAATGAAAAATGTGTCGTGCCCCCCAGGAGAAGTTGCGACAGATAATCCAAAAGAAACAAAATAAACAATACAACAACAAAAGCAAGAAAAATAATGAGAATTTAAAGGAGAGGACAACCAAAGCACCTTCGAGGCAGTAGCAGAAGTTTGTGGTACGAGTAGCATAGGGAGGCTCTACCTACTCATAGACAGGTTCTACCGACCGAGAGCACAATCAAAGCACCTTCGAGGCAGTAGCAGAAGTTTGTGGTACGAGTAGCATAGGCAGGCTCTACCTACTCATAGGCAGGTTATATCTACTATTAACAGTCGATCTGGAACCTTGCTCTCTTGTCGTCCGTCTCCTTCCTGTTTCGCCAGCCGCCGTTTCGCTACAGCCGTTACCCCCCCCTCTCCCCATGCCCATGAGACGCCCCCCATATAACGGATGTGTGGCGTTTCCTACTTAATTTCGCTCCATCTTCGTGCCAAACGCAAAACACAAATAATGAAAGAAACTAAATAAATCGAATTAAAAAAATAAATATTCTACTACTGTAGCGTAACGAGAACAAAAGAAGAAAACTTAAATAAAACACACAAAAAGCGAAGGCAAGAAACGACAACAACGAAAAAATAATGACAGCAAAAACTACGACGAGCAGTTGAAGCATCGCTGTCGACCGCCCTGGGGGAGGTGCAACGGACTGTACAGCCAAAAAAGAGAAAAAACAAAACAGAAAGACCCACAAGAAAAAATAAATAAGTGGAACGCTCTATAACTGTCAATTTCGATGCCGCGAGACAAAAACCAGATCAATTTCGACCACCAACAGAAAAAAAACCCCAATCGATCCCCACACTCAAAACAATTCATTTTCGGCCCACACGCATAAACCAAGTCAATTTCGATGCAATACAAAACCAAAGCTAACTCCGACACTACACCGAAATCAAGTCAAGTTCGATCCCTAGTCTAAAATAAATACAATTTCGATGCCCCGACCAAAAAACACGCCTGTTTCGACCCACACATTAAAACCAAGTTATTTTCGACCCCCACATGAAAACCAAGTCAATTCCGATCCCTTCACTGAAATCAAGTCAACTTCCACTATCCACACAAAATCGAAGGCACTTTCGATCCACACACCAACACCAAGTCATTATCGGTCCGCACACAAAAGCCAAGTCAATTTCGACCACGCATACAAAACAAACTTAATTTCGATCCCCACACTAAAACCAAGTCAACATTGGGCCGGAATCAAGAACCAAGTGAATGCGACCCCCCCCATAAAAACAAGTTAACTTAAACCCCAACACTGAAATTAAGTCAATTGTGATCTCCACTCTAAAATCAAGTAAATTTCGATACCCGCTCAAAAACCAAGTTTATTTTGATCCCCGCACTAAAACCAAGTCAATTAAAATCCACACAAAGACCAAGTCATGTTCAACCACTCCACAATAGCCAAGTCAATTCCGATCTCTACACTTAAATCAAGTCAATTTCGATCGCCTATCCTGAAACCAGGTCAATTCCGATGCCCACACCACATTCAAGTCATTTTCGTCCTGTGTGAGCTGACGTGTCATTCATCCGGATGCATTTTCCTGTGGCACAGCAGCAGTACGTACCAGGTACCTGGTATATTATTCATACGTGGACCAACTTGCGTTGTTGACGTGTCCATACTAATAATATAGTAAACCCCCGACAAGATTATGTAAATCTTTACCAAATTTTACAGTACGGGTGTATGTACGGCCACCTATGATACTGGTAGCCGGACGTCGCTACGCGACATTCCTCCTGCATGTAGCATGTCTTGGGATCATACACGAGACCCACGACCGGCGCGCACACCATCACCAGAGCACAGCAGTCATCGTTTCTTCTTGTTTTGCTTGGTACGAGGCAGTAGTATGTACCTGATATTTACGTCACTGGTCTTTGTAGTGTTGCGAGTCGTATACTTCATGGGGAATGACTCCTGCAATTGTCAGGGACGTGGTAGTTAGTGGCTGTGCTGCACCCTTTATCAGACAGTCCGGAAAGACCTGGAGATCGTTGATATGTGTATGGTGTTTTTTGGTTCGATTGCTCTTTTTTCACTGCATGCCCGCGAGTCGTCGCTCTGACAGCACCCCAGGCAGCAGGCGTGTTCCTCTCTGTATTCACAACTACCGTGCGTTTCGTACGGTGCAGGCAGCACTCCAGACTGCAACCGCTCTATTAAATAGTCAGTAGTCACGACTTGGTTAGTTGTTGGAACGAGGGAATTCTATGCTGTAGTTGAGCGGATACGCGCGGCCATGTTAGTTCAGTTTGCACATTGATTTCATTTTGTGTGCGCCTTTTTCGTCTTGTGTATTTTTAGGTGGGAAGCGTCGTGCTTCTCAGCCGAACTTTGATTTTTTCAAGTTTTTTTTTGGGATTTTCCTAGGGCCCCAGCACCTTTGTGTGGCCACGGACTCTTTGATTTGAGAGTTATGTGAGATCAACAACAGCAGCAACAACTGCAACAACAGCAACAACATATATACCTGGTAAGTCGTAAGTCGTAATATTAATAGTACACCGGCGTACCATTAATACTAATACCTCCTTTACTGGGAAAACTGCCAATGTATGGGAGCAGCAGCGCATTGCTCAAAAGAATACTGTACCACTGCGTCCAAATAACTGAGTATGCCCCGGGTACTCACCTATCGCATTTGTTTTTGTACACACTTCCTAGCTGACCCTATACCTGCACCTGACATCACACGTTTCGTAGTTCGTTCGGGCGAACTGCTAAATTCAAAATATGGCCGATCCGCCATTGAGGCTGAGAGGACCATTACATTCCGTTTGTGTCATCGACCGACCTCCTTTACTATCCAAAAACCGAAAACACTAACCAGCAAAGCAGATCACGCGTGAAACATGTCGTTGCATTCCGTGATCGGCGGCCTTGGAAAAATAACTATTCCAAGGTTATGTTCTGTAGGGTAAGTATACCCGGGGTATTTCTTCGGGTGTTACTCGTACCCGGAACTTCTGTAAGTTATGTACGGCATTCATACCTGTACTCGGAACTTCCGTGAGTGCTGTGCAACATCCATACCCGTACCCGGAACTTCTGCAGGTTCTGTACGCCAGTGGCATAATACCCGGGGTACGGGTACAACACCCCATACCCGTACCCGGCTTTTGAGTCGGCGAGATACCCAGAAAATCGGGGAAACACCCGGTACTCGACACCTTGAGGGTACGGGTACGGGGGGAAACAAATACCTGCCCGGAACGGGTGTGAGTTCAGTACGCCAGCTGACACATACCCGATACTTCTGTGAGTTATGTAAGACATCCAAAACCTTACCCGGAGCTTAAACCCCTACCCGGAGCCTCTGTGAGTTCTGTCACACTTTAAAACATCCCTACCCGGGATACGCAAACCCTACAGAACATATCCTTGACATGTTCAGTTCTGAAAGACACCGCGCCAAGCAATGTCAAGGTAGCCCGCTATACCGAACCCATACTATCGCTGTCGTACTGCAGTACACAACTACCAGGAAGAGTAGTTCAAGCGGCCACAAAGAGACCACGCGCGAATTTGTTGAGCAACGCCCTTTCCGAAAAATGGAGGGAGACACACCATTTGCTTGTCGTGAACGCACAATTTCATTCCACACACAGGCCGGCTGCTTGTCGTGACTGTTTTCTGCATTGGTATTGACAGATCCATCGTTGGGGTCGTCGGCTCAGACATAGTATAGCACTAAGCATCACTGCTGCGATAATAATCTGATGGTACACCACGATCGAACGAGGGGGCAACTGCTCAAGCAACAGACTAACCTGGACGCTCGCTGCCCCCCCCTCTTCTGTGTACTCAAGGACGATATCATGGTAGGTTCCCTTGATGAGGTTGGCCAGAACCGTCCGCTCCTTGACTGCCCTTAGGTTTTCTGGACATGACGCACGATATTCACATACGGAGAACGAGGTACCATATGTGTTGTGGGCACATTGCGCTCCCCCGGAGTACGTTTTCGAAGGGAAGACTAATGGGTGCTCACGATACGCTCAGTAAAAAGTTAAACATTAGCACATCGTGCTTACTCAAGTTCTCATCCATGCATAACGCGCCAACTGCTGCATGGGGTAAACTACTATTTCTACCGCTATATGGCCGTCTCTACCGCTGCCACAGTTGGCCGGGGGGTGCTTTATGTTTTATAACTGTATCTACTATATACCACCACCACAAGCAAGCGCTCACAGCACACGGTAAATACCTGCCCATGAGTTAATAACCAACTTGTGGTCGAGAAATAGCCGGAAGCCCCCGTGGGCCCTCACGAAGAGGTGGAACGTTTCGCTCGAAGGAGCGAGAAGCTTTCCTTCCCATCGGGCGGACACGAGCCCGTGACCGAACGACGTCACCGGGTTTAGCCCCCAATTGAAGGACACCTGGTGAGGCGAGAGCGTATGGGCCACGGGTGGGGAGGGGGAGGGGGCGGGGGCATTGGAAAGGGATAATCAGGGGGACTATTCGTACCTAAATCTATGCGACACTGCCCATATCACACGAGAAAACATCGGAAAAAACGTTCATATACAGCAACAACGATTGAGGCTCCGGAAGCGGGTGTACCCAACATCATGCATGGCCGTAGTGGTATGACCATAGAACCTCGCAACCCAAAAACGCCGGGACGGAGCACGTCCGGTTGTCAACGACCAGGCAGGCATCGCTAGCACCAAGCGCGAAGCGCCATGATGTATTCGACGAGTCGCGTGGCGGGTGAACTGCATCATGCTGAGAACCGCTTGGAAGGCGGAGTTTCGTGCATATAGATGACCGCGTCGAATTCATTGACTTGTTTTCCGGCGTGGCCATGGGGGGAGAAACTGTTTTTTTAATGCAACTAGCAGCGGCGAAAAATTAAGACACAGGCTGTGAAACCTTCGTGTTCAACCGACAAGAAATGAACGGACTGACCGCAACATCTAATGCTCAATATCATATGGTGTTGGGCCGCCCAATGTCACTCAGAGACTGATTTAAAAAGTACCAAACTATCATGCGGCTCTGCTGACATACTGTCCAAGACGTTCAAGATTGCGGGGTGTCTGATCTGTCCTTGATAAAGTGCCGAATACGCTGCAGAGCGGCATCGTAGCCTACGGCAGCGACCCACAAGGAAACGTTGATGAGCGAAAGCATGGCGGAAAGTCCAAATATGCTATCGGGCATGGGTACGTACTTATGCCCTAACATACATAGAAACCAACTGTATCATATTAGGGGGATGCTTTGTGTTTAGGCTCTGTAGCCCGCTCCTGCAGCAAGGTTTGCTTGGATTGTACGCATCAACGCCATACACCCGCCCGTACATCGTGTACCCGCGTTGCCAGGTATTCCCTCAAGGTGCGCTCTCTCTAAGCCGCGGGGCGGGGCCGCCTCACCTCTGGGTCGATCTTGTGGACAATCGGGGTACCCACCAGCCACTGGTTGTCCCAGAACTTGGCATCCAAGCCACCAGAGAGCAGCTGTGTCACTGAGGCCTGTGATAGAGCCGAAACGTAGACAGAATGAGAGTTCAGCAACATGTAGAGTTTTGTGTGCACCCATTACACGTCGTGGAAAACAAACTACGTGGAAACTCATCCTTTGCCCCACGACGCACGGATTTCATCGTTCTTGCTCGATATATACCATAGCCAACGCTCGCTCGTCGCATCCTATAGCGGTCGGCACCCAAAGCAATGCGGTGTGCCCGGTCGCCACATGTTCTCCTTGCGCGCATAATAAAGATAGTGTCCCGCTGAGTGTAAATATACAGCTTAACCCAGGAAAAGCGACCGACCCGAGGGCAACCCAGTATACTTCAATGCCGGCAGTACTATTATAGAAGAACGATACACCAGACACCAGGCATGCTACTTTGTACACGTGAGGTTGTACTGTTCTTCACCTCGTGGGGTCCGGAACCGGGAGCCACGTATGAGGTGAAATACCGTCCGGGTTTAAGGACTTCCTCGTCCTCCACAAACGGATACCTTGTCCCGGCACCACCAGAAGGGGATGTACCGACCTCAACGGCGTCCGCGTGGTTGCCCGCAGTGTCACTGTACCACAGAAGCGTTTTGACGAACAGTTGGGGGTGGCATGCATGTCTGTTTATACACGTTTTTTCTACGCAATACATTCGCTTTACACGGGTTCGCAGTTTATTTTCTTTCATCCTTTGGTCTCATATGTTTCGGGGAGCAGGACTCCTGGAGCGCGTTTCATTTAGTTGTCTGAGCGTAAACATCAGGTGCATTTGGATTTTATGTGACCATCTAAGTGAACCTTGTATTTACGATCAAACTGGTGTACATCTTCCGGCGTGGTGAGTCCTATCTCCGTGCGTGATATGCATGTTCAAAATTAAGCGTTGCTCAGCTGCACATCATACGGGAGTAGAGTTTCTTCAGATGCAGTAAAACGTGCTTCAGCCGGACGCCACAATGGCAAGAAAGCGTTACTCTTCGGAATTCTCCTAACGAAAAAAAACAAGGTTCGTGCTTCAATCCCCCGGCTTTGTCATCCGAAACAGAGGCACTACGAGAAGCGTAGCAGCACGGGCTAACCTCCGAGCATGTGGTATTCATGCACACCCCTTTCTCTTATAAACGTATGTGCGCCAGCTACAGTCGCTTGGCGTCCAGGCGTATACGGGCCAATGAAACGGGGGTGATGCGGTACGCCAAATCAAGCTTCGAACTTCAATCCGTCCCTTTTGTTGCTGTTTAGGTTACCGTAAACAATGCAGCGAAATCCCACGCGAAACCATTCGCCAAGCGCAAGCGACAATTCACCTCTCGAACGGGAACGGTCCCGGCGGCAGCAGTAGAGGTATCGGGCACATCTCGCCGTCGACACGAGGTGCGTAGACCGCCACGCCACCATCCGCTTCCCACTCTTGGGAGCCATCCGCGTTGGTGCGGAAAAGCTCCGTGAAAAAGATGTCGCTTCCTGGGCGTGACAAAGAATACCAAGTACACAAGGGAGGACAACAAGCATGTTCACATCTCGGGCAATCTACAGCTGCCAATCGCAGCTGGGGAGGGGCGTAACAGGAAGCGCAATCAAATTTACCCCCCAGTGAACAAAGTCAAGAGGTTTTAAAAGAAGTAACTCGCACAAGGACTGCACGAGTTGCTGCCTCCCCAAGAATGTTGAAACAAACGAATGACCGAATAAGTGCCGCTGAATAGCGTATCGTGTAAAGCTGGTTTGGGGCAGGCAAACGACCGGCAGTGACTGCCTGTGGGCTAAAAATACCGTTTGCGAACTAGGAATACCAGGACATTTACGCCTCCCTCCTTGCGGACGACAAAAACAACTCAAAAATACATACCAGGGTATCGTGGAAAGGAAGCTCCGGAAAAACAAAGCAGGTCCGAGGTAAAACTACCAAGGCTTTTCATGGTGTGTTGCTCGCTCAAAACGTACGGCGCGATGCCGATTGATACTGCTATTCAAAAAGCAATGTCGCAGTGTGGCGTGGCGTGGATGTGCGGTGCGATCATCTGTTCAATAGGCGGCTTCTTACGGTGCGGTGGACGATGCACTGTACAAAACTCAGGTGCATTTCGCGGTTTACCGTAGAGCTAAACTGTACCCGGAACGCAACCTATATTGCGGCTCTCGGCGCTTTCGCCTCCACCAGCAGACAGGACTTGCAGTATATAACATTGTACGTACTTCACTCAGCACGTGCCCATATGACCGTGTAGCGGAACGATACAAGCGTCAGCCATAGACTGGGCGATAAAATGGGCCTGATGATTATTGTAGCGAGCATTATCTTGTGACCTGAATACTAAACGACAAAATATGCTTGTCGGTCACAACACCATCGTAAGCGCCGGAACGTTTCAAGGGAAACCATAATAAACTTGAGCGAACCGATCTCGGCATGAAACAATATCGAGCCACCACAAAAGAATAATGCACTCACCTCCCGTTGTGGGCTTGCCGTCATCAGTGCGAGCATTGACGTAGAAACTGGTGACCTGTCCCTGTGTGGTGAGCCCCCCGTGTGGTAGGCAGCATCGAGCAGCGGGGGGATGTGAACGTGTTCAGGTCGCGGATGTTTTGCTGCGGACTATTTCAAACAATAACACCGCCACGAGAAGAAAGACGATGGTGCTCGGCGCGCCCCAAGGGACAGCGGACCCGGTAGCTGTTGCTAAACAGTGCAAGTTGGCCGTGACCGCTGGCACGCCTCCACGGCTTCCTTGGTGCTAACGCCGCCTACGAGCGCGCTGAGCGCACACATTTCATTTCAATTCCTCAACGGCGCATGATTTAGTATTAATAACAGCCCTTGACGCGTTCAGCTCCGTACAAGCCCTGACGGTTCGCGCTATTGACAGCACCTCCGCGCATTCAGCATCCCACAAGAACGATATTTGTGTAACCTAGCCACGGCGCTTCATCTGCTAATACGCCTGGGAATGGATTCGTGTTAGTACCTGAAAACAAAAACGAAGAATGTCGCATGGTAGAGATCTGGGATAGCATATATATAGCAAATCAACCAAATCCGTGACGGGGGAAAAAAAAACTTTGCCACCAAAACAAATGATCGATGATGCTCCCTCCCGACACAAAAAAAAAGCGCTGTGCGGGGTCAACGTCGCGGCGTCGAGCTAGAAGCTGAAAATAAGTCAGCATTGCTTTTTGCTCAAAACGTTCTGCTGGACAGCGCACAACCAAACCCAGACCGTAGGGTAGCAGCGTAGACACGGACGCGCGAGCGTGAACGATTCGCACGTTTCTGGTAGGCCCATGGGATTGGCGGCCGGCAGCACGAGAATGCTGCCCCCCCTGTGAAACATTTATTGTACAGATAAAGTCGCAAGCTATGTGGTCCTGGTTTATTGCTGTTGGGCGCGTGCAAGCAACAAGAAGAAT
The DNA here is from genome assembly GCA_031213475.1 of Nereocystis luetkeana. Lineage (NCBI taxonomy): Eukaryota > Phaeophyceae > Laminariales > Laminariaceae > Nereocystis > Nereocystis luetkeana. The sequence goes on from JARUPZ010000020.1 coordinate 5,737,148, forward strand.
ATACCCACACACAGCTATCGATAGTCCGCTGCGTGCTGCTATACTGCACTTCGCCGAGACCGGGATTTCGACGGCGCTGCCCGCATTCTGTGGAAGCGCGCCACACCTCTAGCTCACGGGCAAGTTGTTGCTGTGCGTGCAGCTGGGCTTGAGCCTTGCGGCCAAGGCTGCATGCACTACTCGCCTGAAGTTCTGCATGATGTTGCTGTATGCACTCGTACGTACCTACTACTCTATACGGAAATGTAAGGAACCGTTCATTTTCATATTTATACTCGGACGGTCCCTGCACTTCCGGACAGAGTGGTACGGTAGTTTTTTTTTAATTCCATCATTTTCTCAAGTGAGGCCGCCGTGTCATGCGTGCATCTGAACGCTAGGGGTGACTCGCTTCCTGCTGCATCAAGGCCCGATCACAGATGGTCTTCGCTGTAGCGATGGTGCCGGATGTGATGACAATCGCTCGGCGTGTGGCCGCGTTCATGTCTGGCATCGTTTTCCCGATACAATGAAGACTGGTCGTCCTTATTTTTTCCTTCTTCATCTCGGGATATTTGTCGAATTTCCTATCAACAGTTGACGTATCAAAAGAGGGTCAACTTTGGAGCAAATTTCTTGTCGGTTACTTGTCGGGTTCAAGCGCGGGTTGCATTGCTGTGCGCACAAAGCCCTAGCAGAGGGGATGACACATATTTGTTCTTTAGTATTGTCGAGTAGTTCTCCCCTGAAGACCAAGAACGAATAGAACCTGAAGAAAACGTTTTTTTCAGTATATTTCCAATCGTATAGAAAATAATCTGCAGATCAATTCATAACCGGCCATCCCCTCTTTCTCCATCGACTGGGTGCGTTTGTCGAACGCGATAATCCCATTTGTTTCCTGTGTCGAGTAATCACTTATTTGCTGCAACCGTGAATGTATTCTAAAACCAAGTGATTAGGGTGGTGCCAGACTAGTCTAGAAAAAAAAATGTTTTGTTTCAACGGTTTGTTGAATAGACTAGACATTTTGTTACGTCTAACACGAATCCATTCCCAGGTCTAGCAGTAATAATCAGAACGTCCATTTATCCATAGAGCGAATATGAATATTCAGAACAAAGCTGGTACGAGCTCTATAGTTCGGCGCACCTCTTGGATTTCATCAACACTGTCATCCCCGGCGTTGCCGCCGTGAAGAACTCCGCGGGTGACGACGGTCTCCACGGGGGACGCCTGGCACTCTGATCGTTGAGCAGACACAGGAATGTCCCGGCCGATCGCGCTGGGTGGCAGCACCTATTAATAATCATAATCGAATCATGGCCACATAACGTGGCTCGGTCAGCTGCAGACAAACGTTGCTGAGTGAGGACTACCTGGTGTATTGTCACTGCAGATGCGATATAAGTTTTGAATGCCAGCACATTGTAGTGTTCGATTCAAATCGAAAACGATATTATTCCGGACTATCCACGATAATCAGGTACAGTCTCAATCGTGCAAGAACTGTGATATTTGCAGAGTCTGATGAAAGCACGGTGCGTGGACCCAAGGTCTGGCAAAGGGGGGAGCTACGTAGCTGTTAGCAGCATGGACGTGCGCCTGATACCTGGCCACAAATCCAAAAGGGAGTACCAGTGCATTTTACAACGCTCAATGCTTGTGTTTTGTTTCTCCTACTTACTACTATTAATACGTTGCCTACACGCACTACTCCGTTGTCTACGTCTGTCGCTGTATTCTTCACGATCAACGCCAGTCGCAGGTCCCTGCCTGTGACCACTGGTTCGTCAAATCGCTCAAAACATCTGCGAGATATACGGCGAAGCCATTAAAGAAAACAAATGAATGCCTGTTCTTCGCTGTATTAAGCTAGCCTGCACCTGGTGGGTGGCATGCCCGTTGGCACACTATTAATAACCGACCTGCGCAATGCGTAATTCGTCCCTGCGACCCCTCGGCACGAAGGCGCTTCGGTGCTTCTTATGCGAGACGGCCGCCCTCAGGCCTGAGGCCGTGTTGGAGAAAGAGGCGCTCCACGGGCCGATGGTGGAGGCCTCAGCATCCTCGCCGCTTCCAATGGCAGGGACTACGAAAAAAACGTTAGGCACGGGAGGTGGGGGGGGGGGGTTGGCCGACGCCTGGTGATGCAGGCTGCCGGACTACACAAAAAAATGTTTTGCCTTTACTCTGAAGACCTAAGTTTCAAAAGCGAACGAGGGTACTCATCAACCTAATGGGGAGTCCGGCAGACAGCGACGAGCCGCCCCCCCCCCCTCTTATGCACCCAACGCTTCGTATACTTTGAAAGGCGGCGTCATATGAAGCAGTGAGAACGCCGAGGCCACCACCGTCGACATTCGACGGCGGTGGCCTACGTGTCCTCGCTGCTTCCTATGGCGCCGTCTTATAAACCAAGCAAAACATTGGGTGCGGGAGAGGGGGGAGATGTGGTCGATCGGCTCGTCGCGACGCAGTCTGCCGGACTCCCCAAAACCCGTGGCTATAAAATGGCAGGAGCGACCGAGGGTGCGAATCAACCGAATCCGTAGACCCCACTAAAGGGTGCGCCATCCACCCTGGGGCTGCGTTGGGGGGAGAGGGAGGCACTTCGTTACTTTTATTGATGGAGGTTGTGGCTCTCTGTGATAGTTTTAGCACTGCAGATCCGACAATCGAGATTGGTGCCAGGCGCAGGCAGCACAAAACGCTACCAGGTGCATTGCCAACTTGATGTCACGCACAACAGACCGCATCAACACGAGAAAGAAAAATACATGATGGCCCCAAGAAAAGCAACTGCATATCGGAGCGGATTTGAAACGGGGGCATGGGCTTCGCGGTGTGGACACTGCTTTTACAGAGTAGCGTGAAGAAAGAGGGGCATACTTTTTGTTTCACATCATAAGCTCGTAGCGACAACAGCGTGAACGATCTCCGTGCCGCCTCCGGCATCAGGGATCAGATAAACAAAACACTATTGATCACATAGTTCGTATGCGGACTACAGTACGACACCAAGGTAGGTTCAGATGCCACACTGAGCGATACCAGGTACCAAGTACGTATTGGTAGACAGATTTGGGGAGGTGCATACGTAGCTATCATACGGGGAAAAAACGGCTATCGACTCCAGCACAACTGCCACCAGCTTAGCATAGACGTGCATCATGTATGAAGTCCTAGAAAAGCCTTGGGGTCGTATTGATAGAGTTCTGCATGCTATGGTCGCGAGCGCAGGGAATGCCCTTGAAACGGTTTCGCTGACAAGCTTAAAACTAGAGGGGGTCTCACTTATTTCCATTGATACAAGTACGAGTAGGTACGACAAACATGTTCCTCGCTCCATCTTAGCCGGCGATTTGGAAGCGTTTGCCTACAATCGAGATGCCGCAGTGATGTAGCGTATTTCGATCCAGTTTGCTGGCTGGCGTGATATTCTCTGCTACGACCGTCGGGCAGAAGGCCACCCCCGACCGATCACGATCACAGCCCACGGGGGGCGTCACATCTTCAATATTGAACACCGCTTCAAAAAGAAACGACTCACAGAACAATCATGCTCCTGCAGTATCGCTATGAAACCGGATCACACCGCAAAAATGAGCGGAATCGTTCTGTGATGCCAATATATGATGATAATACTCCGAATGAATCACCTGGCTTCGCCTCGGGAAGCGCGGGGAAGTCCCTTACGTCGAAGCCTCTTCCTACTGCGCTCGAAATCTGTCGAAAGATGAACGCACGCGGGGAGCGAGCGTGTTTTGTTCGGGTGTTCCATCAGCCGCCCAGTTGTTACATCGTACCTGGTATGTATGATACGTATGTACCGTATAATCATGCGAGTAACGTTCGATGTTTCTATGATACCATATCATATAATACCAATACCAGTACGTAATGCTCGAGAGGCGCAATAATTTCTTTCGGCTCTCGGAGGGCGGATCTCAACTACGATACTGCTGTATGCCGTGTCTCCAGACCTATCTTCGCTGCGTAAGGAGGAGCGCGCAGCGAGTGCTTTTCACGCGAACGCTTGATTCCTCCTGGCACCTGCGGCACCGGCACCAGCTGTTGCTACGACGATCCCTCTGGTGGCAACGGAGCTACTCGTACATACCTGGTAGGTATCATAGTGGTGCTCGTTTACGATCAAGAACGTTCTTCATTCTACACAACAACAGCAGCAGTTTCAACAACCGAGCTATCGCAACAACAGCAGTAGCAGTAGCAATTCCGAGCCAGCAAAAAAGTCACTTACCATGGGCCGGACGGCACGTAGTCCACCGAGCCCGACGTGTCCCATAGCACGGCTGACCTCGTAGATTACGGTTTCGTGGCCGACGTGTAGGCCGACTTGGAACAGCAGCGATGCTGTCGCGGCAAATACCGTAACAGCATGCCGCATCATCCCCGCTCGAATCCCCGACATGGCACTTGCTGTGTGGTGATCTCGAACGCTGCCGCTTCACAGGCGGACCACCCCTGAGACAGGATGGCCCGCGAAGAGTAAGAGCCGCCCGGTTGAGCAACTCTTCCCAGCTCGTGCTGCTCTAAGCGGCTCCGGTATCTTTGTCGTTGTTTGTTGCCTTTCAAAAAAACATTTCAGTTCATCTCCGCTCCGCGGGGTTGCTATGTACAGTAGAGCATGCCTCATATTCACAACGAAACCTCTTGCTCGGCTTTAAAGGAAAGCCTTTTCTCTCTCTCTGATCAACAGCAGAATGCTCTGTGCTGATAGGCTCGATGTATCAATGCAGTGACTCAATTCAAGGATAGTATTTTCTCGTGTATTATCGTCCAAGGTTGCAGCTGGTGGCTTGGAGAAACGTGTACTGACAGAGGTGGGGCCTGGGTGCCGCTCCCTCGTCCTGTTGCCTCCAACTGCTCGGGCCAGGCTCTTCCAATTGCAAATTGTCGACAGCTAAGCGTGCCGTGCATCCCAACGGAAAGCGTCGCTCTCAACTCTCGAGGCTATTATCAACACACTCCATACTTCAAAGCTATCTACTTTCTTGTACCCCATCTTCAATTCTCAGCTCACTTTCTCGTATATCTCCTTATTTTATGCACTGCTGCTGATTGGCTAATTTCTGCACTTATTCTTTCAATTCAAATATTTTGCATTCTCAAATTCAATTCTGGCATTCTCACATTCGAATCTGACATTCTCTCATTCAAATCTCCAAAATGCTTCCTAAACAAGCATTTTCGGTTCTCAAGAAAACTTCCATCTCCACTCTCAATCCTTACCAACTCAATCTGTCCATACAAATTCCAACTGAAACTCCAATCTCACCACATTTGCCCCCCCAAGTTCATTGTCATCTTTTCGCAACAAAGTCACAATGAAATAACACCACCCTAGTTTGAGATTGCTACTGAAATAACAGTACATTGCATTAAAACTAACATACTAAAACGTTATCTCTCAGAGCTCTTTCCTAAACTTAACCAAAAATCTTTCCACCCAAATCTTTCCACTAATCGACCTGTATTCAACCATTTTGCAATGTTATGAAGTCTGGTCTGTTGTAATCCCTTTGACCTGTCCGAAGACTGCAGATCGGTCCTAAAATTAACCACCTTCCCCCATTATGTCATACTGATTATAAACAACTGATTTCTCTCATTCACTATGTAAGACACTCTACACAACCATTCAATCATAGTACTCCGAATCAGCAATTCTAACCATACAGACATTCTCTTAACCGCCCACTCCCTGTCCCAGTTTCTGCTACTAATGCATGTATACGTCCCAGATGATTAATTTCCACCATTCCCCCTCATCTGCCCGTTCTCATGTTATCCTACATAGCATGCAGAAACTTCTTACTACTTTGCATAGTGACATGAACATGCCAACACCAAGTTCCTATTTCCTCGCTAACAGTTGTCAGCTTCTCCTCAGAAAGATGAACATTGTACCTCTTTCCCAGGTCCAGTAACTTGATCGTATGCGGCAAGTTCTTGCTCTGCGCGTCCTCTGCCACCATCACTACCCTTGCCAGTTGCCATCCTGAATGCGTGGTTTTAAAGTAAATATAAGAGCCAATGATGTCAGGGTCATATATTCCAGGTCTACCACGAGTATCACAACAAACTTTGTATCCCTTCGCGACATGTCTCTCGCCTCTCGCACTTGCAAGTGCACGTTTGGCAAGCTGTACTCGATATCTTCGGTACTTCGCGTTTTCTCCTCCAACCTGTACCGGATCTCCTGCCCAGTATCTTGAGACTAAGTTTCCATACTGTTCAATATCAGTTTCGTGCTCCCAGGTTTTAACTTTCACCTCGTCCCAGCTAGTATAGTATTGTACTGCATTTTTCCCTCCTAGGCCTCTCGAAATTCGGTGTTTCGTAATAAAGGTTGGTCTAATGCAATAGCTGTCCAATTCCATACTAACGTCCTCAGCGGTTAAATGGAAAGGGGGCGAACGTTCCGAGTACTTATTTAGAACATAACTGCACATAGCCCATGGCAGAAATTTCGGCCCTTCCGCTCCTTCGTGAGGGTTGTAGCACTTTTTACACCGATATATCGATACCCTTGCATTGATCTCTCTACCCGGTTCATCCTTACGAACTTCTACTAACAATAAATTAGCTCCAACTATTTTCCCATCGTTTGCTGTTCCAGGTCCTACAAATAATATTTTATAAGGCCCGGTCCAACACTGAGCCAGTTTTGCAGCTAATGCAAACTTTCTACTCTTCGAATCAGCTTCCTTGGTTTTTAGCACATGTTGTCCACCTCCAGTAATAGTGCTCTTATCGTCATAAATCCATACCCAACCTCCAACTTCAAACTTTGGACGTCGATTTATTAACTCTTCCAAGTTTTCGTTTGCTGCTTCATGTCTGGCTTTTATCAAACGATCTTCCTCCTTAACTAACTCATAGGCCTTCACTTGTCTATCCCGCATAAGTTCGAGATAATCCAATTGGTCCTGTTTCAGACCCTGATGACCTTTTACACCCCGTCCTTCTAATATCGTCATAGTAGGTAACCTTGGGTATCGTCCAATGTGCACCTCATTAGGAGCCAACCCTGTACCTCTACTTACGTTATTATTGTGGGCTGCTACTGCGTGCATCAACATTTCATCCCAGTTCTTTTGATCATCAGCAATAAGATACGACAACATCTGACAAAGGGTATGGTTTAGCCTTTCAACCATTCCGTTCGTTTGAGGATGATAGGAGCTAGTAAATTTCTTAACAGCTCCCAATGTCTCATACACAGCTCTACTTACTTGGGATATAAATTCCGTACCTCGATCGGACAAAAAGGTGTGAGGACACCCCCATCTTGGTATGTAATCATCCACTATCCTTGCTGCACAGCCTCTGGCAGTTTTCTCTTCCTTTGTTAACGCATATCCTTCTTCTGCGTGTCTACTGAATAAGTCTACAATCAAAAAAACATAAACATTTCCATTCTTCGTTTCCGGCAAAGGTCCTAATAAATCAAATGACACCATCTGTCCTGGACGACTTGGTAGTGGCAATGAAACTAACGGCCATCTGACAGTACTTCGAGCTGTTTTTCTGGCTTGGCATGTATAGCATCTCCTAATCCACCACTTGACGCTATCGGACATTCCGACCCACCAATAAAACCGCTGTAACATTGTGAGTGTAACCTTCTCACCCAAATGAACGGCTTCCTTGTGAGTACAATCCATCACCCAAGGTCTCAACAACAATGGCACGTAAGTCCTCACTGGCTCCTCTCCCAGCAAACGTTCGAACCGTCCAGGGTTCCTGTTATCGCGATGCACAGGTTCACGAGTAAGACGTTTAACTAGTAGCTTTTGCGAATTAGTGAGTTCCATCAATTCTCCTTGTGAGACTAACCGCTTCACTTCCATTTTATCCACTGTATCAGGTATAACTTCATTAGTAATATCGTCAACTGTGATTCCAGCAAGTATAAAATCAACTGCGGTTCGTGCGGTTTCATCTTTTAGCTGCTCTGTGGCCCAATCACTAGCAGATTTCTCACACAATCTTTCTCCAAATTCCCTTGCTTCCATACTCTCTAAATCTTCCATTGGAAGTTCATCACTGTTTTCACCATGGTCTTGGCTACCAGCTAATCCAGCAGCACTACCACCTTCCTCTTCAGGATCGATCACAGAGACTAACTGTTTTTCTCTCATGCCTAGAAGGGTTCTACCTTCCTCCGTCATAGGACATGCATGCAATACAAGTCCAGGCTCCCATTGACCACTTACTACTTGCGACGTTGGTTCTACCAGAGGTGTATCGTCTGGTATAGCATTTATACGCTGCGATTCTACTGTGGTCGACTGTCTTTTCTTCCGCTCATTCTGGATCACCTGCCAAACTCGAGCTGACTCTTCGTTGGTGGTTAGCGGCGCAGTCCTCAGTTCTCTCTCCCCCACCGTAAAAACAAACCCGGGTTCCGGCTGTTCCAACCCTTCCAAGGTTGAACTCATAGGTTCTGCTAGAAGCAAAGACCGGACTCCGCTTGCACCGATCATGTAAACATCGATATCTGTAGGATCAGACAATCGGACATCAGGGTCATTATCAGCTTTTGTAGCAGGCAATGGTAATCGCGACATCAAATCCGCATTGCCATTTACCTTTCCTGGCCGGTATTCCAACGTATACGTATAAGCACTCAAAAAATCAAACCATCTCTGTACTCTATTGACTTTCGTGGACAGACTCTCCAAATTCTTTAAAGGTTGATGGTCACTTACCACCGTGAAAGGAATGCCATAAAACAACTGCCTGTTTTTCTTTTTAGCCCATACTATAGCAGCACATTCCAGTTCTGTGGCGCTCCAATTGCGCTCATTCGGTAATTAATGTTGTTCTGCTCAGGAAACAGATTGGTCGAACGGATGAATCCGGTTGTGTCTGTTCAATTACAGCACCTAACCCATCTATCGATGCGTCTGTAATCAACCGAAAAGGACGGTCTCCTGACATTGCCGCTTTAAAATCTGGAAAGGCTAAAACTTCTGGGCTCGTCAGTCGTTTTATCAACTTTTGTACTATCTCGACATGTTCTGTGGTAAACACGTATACAACATCTTTTTTCAAGAGGTTATTCAGAGGTCGAGTAACAGTTGCCATATGGGGCAAAAATTTCCGGTAATACGATAAAGCTCCCAACAACGATCGTAACTGGCTGACATTCGAGGGCATGGGCAATTTGGTCATTGCCTCTACTTTACTCGGATCAGGTTCTAGCCCTTTTGACGTCACACGATGTCCTAAAAATTTGATGACTCGCACTCCTAAAAATGCTTTCTTCGGTGCCAGTTTAAGGTCAAACGTCGTTAATCTTTCGAAAAATCTCTCCAAATCACACACATGTTCTGCCCCGTTTTTCGAAAAACACACAATATCATCTATAAAAAGGCGAACACGTTTTAAACCCTCACACACACGCAACATAATGGATTGAAACCATCCAGGACTAGAAGCTAAACCCATTGGCATAACGGTCCACTCGTAATTTCCAGCTTGTGTACAAACAGCGGTCAGTGGAATAGAGTCTTCGTGTATAGAGCACTGGAAAAACCCGCTCACTAGATCCATAGTGCTAAACACATTCGCTCCGCCAAGGTCGGACAACAAATCATCTACTGTGGGTAGAGGCATAACTGGAATAATTGATTGTGCATTTAAACGCTTGTAGTTGCAAGTCAATCTAATGCGACCATCAGCTTTGGCAATTACCACTAGCGGACTCGACCAATTTGAATATGATCGACGTAAAATTCCCGCTAAAACCAATTTATCAATTTCAGTTTGAACTTTCTCAGCTAACACAGGGGAATGTCGATACGGTCTTTGTTTCACCGGTTGCGCATCTTTCTTAAGAATAATGCGGAAAGGATCAACTGTAACATGTCCCAAGTCAGTGCTATGCTTCGAAAAACGGTGTGCGTATTTACAGAGTAGGGTTCCAAGAGAATCAATATCGTTTTCAGTCCAGAGGCTCTCTTCAAAATCAAAATGAATTGCACGCAAATGCGTGGGGACCTTATTCCATAATTGTATAAACGCTTTCCGTTGTACTGGGTTCAAATTAGATAACACTGCCGGCGGTGGTTCATCATTCAAAACTTCTGGACTGCCACTTCCTTCTACTATGGCATTTATGCTCGGCATCTCATTGGGAGTTATCTCCGCGTTGTCCAGTTCGCATAGTGTCAACCTCTCACCACCTACACCCAAACGCATACCTCTCTGTACTTGGAAGCTGTCCGAATTCAATCTTTGTATTGGTATTTCAGACGCTCCAGCTTCTACGATAGCTTCCTGAGGAAACCAACTTGGTCCAAAACGTATGTAGTATTGACCTTTGATGGCAGGACTACCATCAGCATTCGTAAGGCGTACTTTCAACCAAGACATAGCATTCGGCAAGCGATATCTATGGCTGTCAACACGGACTACTACTTGACCATTTCCTTTCTCTTCTACCATACCAACAGCGTTATTCACCCACTGCGTGAATTTTTGATCAGTGGTCTTTGAACCGCCTTCGGTTTCAAAAGTTAGTACTGTTTTATGAGCATCCACGTCGCGATATTTTCGGATAGGGAAGTGCGACCAACTATCACGGCCTAATAAAACCGCAGTTTTCATCGTTTCATCCGGTACAACATTCGCATACACTGCCAAACAAACAGTAGGGGACCTAACCGAACCATGATCAATTTTTTTTCTGTTCCCCAAATAAATATTCAATCGCACCTGGTACGAGGTTACTAGTGGTACTCCATGAAAACCTCCCCAAGTTTTCCTTTCGACCTTTTTCAAGGCGTCTTTAGAAGCAGATCCACAAGCAAGCATTCTCAGCCATACCTTCTCCTGAATGAAGGATGCTGGGCTCCCCGTATCCAACAATGCTTTGACTGCTTGAGTCCTTAGTGCCTTGATACCCGCAAACAGCTGTGCTCCAGCCGTATGGTCCCATCTATCCAGCATAACATCACCACCAACCGCTCTCGTAAACTCCGACAAATAATCGGCACGTTCCCCGGGTTGTAGTAACACGCTGGCAGGGGGAAAAACAGGAGTAGGTACATAAGAACTCTTCCTCGCTGAGGGTTCAAGTGCGTGAATATTGTCATTGACTATTTCGGGACCAGAAAAATCACCGCTGTTACACTCCATAAAACTACCCTTAGCTGGCTGCCCTCCAGCTTTTAAAACAACAGGGTTCTGGTTAGATGCATTAACCTCACCGGTATCCTTCAACTTCGGTTTTAACTCATGTCGTTTTTCTTCTATACTACTCAAACCATGCACCTTAGGAAAACGACCATTCTTTTCACGTATTCCTAGGTCAAAACTATCATCCATACCAACATATCTACTCCGGGTAGTTGTCGGCGGGGTTATGCGAGGAACACTGGGCGTACCTTTGCCGGGGTAACACCAAACTTTCTCACGCTTCCTTAATCCCCTTCCTAGACTTCCCCGGGCGCTCGTATTCTGTACAGGGGAGGTCAAAAACTTCGGTTGATCAGCCGAAGGGGGTGCGCTTCGTTCCCCTACAGTTGTGGATATTGACTTGTTCTTAGTATAACCACTCACTGCTACACTCGGCTTAACTTCACCGCTTCGAACTCGCGTTTTAACCGGGGGCCTAGTCCGAATATCAACACGGTTCGGACGGTCAGATCTCATCGAATTACTACTAACGACGAGACGTGTGCAAAGAGGTGGTAACACTTGAGCGCTCAACGGTGTTTCAGGGTAATTACTTCCATCACTACCTGGAAGGCGACAGATTTCATTACCGCCCCTCTTACCGTTCTTAGGCAGATTGCATCCTGCCTCTTGGTCTTGACCTGCTCCGCGCAAAACAGATTCGACCGTATTTCTTATAGTTGTCGCGGGTCTTCCCCCTCGAACGACCTTATCCTTATCTGCGCCACCTGAAGGGGTGCGCGATGGGAGAGACGACAGCCGTAGTGCTACCGGAAAGGAGGCCAACCTACCGTTGCAATTTCAGGATGATTTAGCATTTCTTTGTGCGCGCGCAAGAGCCCATTGACACAATCGCTTTTGCCATCGGCGCCAGCGTGCTTCGGCTTCTTGGGGCGTGCCATCACCAACGGCAGGGTGAATCAGATTCGATCTATTCAAAAACTTCTCTGGGCATTCTCGCGCAAAGTGGTTTTCATGACCGCAATTCATACATCGTGGCCCATATGATCTGCGGGCAGCATCACGATTTTCTCTGGTGTCAAATTGGACGTAAAAAGGTGGATCTTTGTTATTACGACCAAAACCGCCACGTTCTTGCAGGACCGCATGCACCTGACCAATCTCTTCTGCCTCATCCTCAAAAGGATCAACCTCGACTTTCATAACTCCCCCAAACTGCCTGCTACGGAATGCTTGGTTGTAGGATTTCGAACGGGTGGTCATTCCGCCAGTCATCCTTGCCGACGCAGTTGCCATTGTCTGGTTCAAGGACAAATCCTCCAAAGCACCCATTAAACCGTCTACACTGCTATACGGTACGGCAGTCATATTACGACCAGAAAATATCTGCGCTCCCAACACAGCAAACTGGTCATCTACGCCCGTTTTAATTGCAATCTGAAGTGTACCGTCTTCAGGCGCAACATGACCTACACTGCGAACGTTGGCAAGTAGCAACTTCAACTCAGTCACATACTTACTGAATGGTGTACCCGCCGGTACTACCAAATTCTGCAACGCTTGCATCACAGCTGCAGGGGTAGACTTGCTAAGTCCACGGCACAACGTTCGAACGATATACTGCAAGACATCTGGACCAATCTGACCTTCCTTTTGAAGTCTGATTCCGTCCTTAAAAGCTTGCGTGACTAGCGACCGAACGTCCGACACCTGAGGAGCATTAGTTCGGATAGAACGCAGGATATGCCGCTGTAAGCACATTTCCCAACCCGGGGTCCACAAAACAGGGTGCGAGTCTTCACAGGCAACACGCAGGCTGATGACGGCGTCATTGATCGCAGTGGTGAAATGCACTAAATCAGTACCATTGTGATCATGTGTAAATGGAATTAATGGTACCGGCATCAAAACCCTAGTATCAAACCGGGCATACAAGCGACCAATCTCGGCTCTGCGGCGAGGACTCGGAACATCATCAATCAAAGGATTGGGTACTGGTTGCACGACCGGAGCAACAGCGGTTACAGCTACTGCAGGAGCAACAGCAGGTACAGCTACTGCAGGGGCAACAGCAGGAGGAGCTATAGGCACAGCAGGCGCGGCTACAGGGGCGACAAGAGGAATAGCAGGCGCAGCTACAGCCTGATTCGACGCAGGGGCAGTAAGAAGCGATGAAGTGGCCCTACGTGGCTGCTCTACCCAAACAACCTCTTCATCATCACTGGAAAGTCTCATCCCTTCTTCCCCGTCATACCTCTTATTGGGGTGTTGTCGTCCCCCTCCCCTAGAACTAGGCTGTCCCCGGTGGCTATGGTGTCCATGCGACCGGCCAAAATTTCCCCGCTGCTCGTGCAGTCCCGGACCGTGGTGTCCCTGCGGGCGACCAGAAATCCCTCCAGGGTGCATACCCTGCCCACCCATGAAGTTGCCTACTCGGTTTTCTGGAACCGCCGGCCCACCCATCCCTCCTGGAACCGGGGCAAAGACAGGCATAGGTGCCTGAATAGGCGCGGGCACCGAATTAAAAGCAGGGGCTAGTACCTGCGTGGGACCAGTCGTCGGTGCAGCAGCCAGCTGTGCCCTCAGCGAGGACTCTGCCAATTGCAGCCTTTCCTCGCAGTCCAGCTCCGGGAACCTCGCCTTAAGTTCCCGTTGTATGTGTACGAGTCGCACCGCCGTCTGCAGGTCGTCCTTCCCGACTGCCGTTAGTACCGCAGTAGTCGGAGCAGGAGCAGTAGCAGAAGCAGGGGCAGCAACAGAAGCAGCGGCAGTAGGTGCAGCAGCAGAAGCAACGGAAGCAGCAGCAGCAGCAGAAGCACCAGCGGAAGTAGCAGCAGCAGAAGCAGCGGAAGCAGCAGCAGCAGCAGTAGACGACAATACCGTCGCCCCACCATGTTCCGCGCGGCGACGCCGCATCTCCAGATCCCTTTTGTGCTTTTCAACCTTACGTCTCAGAGCTAACTCTCTTTCCTTGAGACCAGCCTCCATCTTTCTGGTCTCAACTGCGTCTTTGTCCGCCTCCTCCTGATCGGCCTTTCTCCGGGCTTTGGTGCGGATGTTGTGATCCGCCAGGGCGCGATCAGAAGCATGCAAGGCGTTGGAAAGTTCGACCCTTCTCCTCTCCTCCGCCTCAGTGCGGCGACGACATTCCGCGGCTTTGTCGAGGTCGCTCTGCCTCTGGGCATACGTTTTGTGTCTGACCGCCTCGACGGTGCGTTCCAGCTCGAGGACCGACTTCTCCAGCTCAGCAGATCGCTGGTCTCTCCTGTCGACGAACAGTTGCCTCTGGGCCGGATTTTTCAGAACCATACGATCCGAAGTCTGCTTCCCCTGCTCGTACGACAGGACATCATAACGATTGTCATGAGCAAACACAGCGCGGGATGAGTTGGCAGGGAGCAAAACACCAGGTGAGTTCAGAGGACTCGGAGGAGCATGCACAGAACGCGGAGAGCTCGTGTGAGACACGGGAGACGAGTCCGACTCAGACAATTCTAAAGCTAGCTTCTCGTCTGCAGCCAACGTCTCTGCTATACGGTCTGCCGCCTCATTTTCTTCTGCTTGCAATGCGCGGGCAAACAGTTCATCAGAGGTGAGAGAGGGCACAGCAGTAGGGCGAGAAACGAGGGACTTTTTACGAATACGTCTGTCAACTACGGGAACCCTCCTGTGAGGCGCTTCCACAACCCGGACTATCGCACCACCCGGACCCGCAGCAGTGACTCCCCTAGTGGCAGCTGTGGGGTGAATCCCCACCACTCTACACTGTTGTTCCCACGACAACCCGTCCATAATGGACCTAACCGTCGCAGTCAAATCGTCTGAGATTTCGGTTCCGACTCTCACCGTTTTTTTCACCGCTATCCGACGGCGGCGAGGACGGGCCCTTTCCCTTCAGATCAAGACCAGCGGCAAGACCAGCACTCTTCCGCCCTTTGGCCGGAGGCACCACCACACCCTCCTCCTCCTCCTCTTCCACCTCCTCCTCCTCCTTGAGAGAAGCAGTGGGGCCTGTCTCAGCATCCGACCACTCCACCTCCTCGTCTGAGTGATCAGACGGCACGCCAGGACCCACCACAACAGGGTCCACCTCAGACGCTCGCGCCTGAGCGAAATCTTTCGCGGCAGCTAAATACGACGAGTGACGCAGGCGTACAATCGGCGCAGGCGGAAGGAACAGAGGCGGCGGCGTTGGTATAGCAGCCTCAGAGCTAACCATGATGGGCGCACTGCGATCAAAAGTGGGCGAGGGAACACGCACACCCCTACCAGCGGCACGACGGCTGCTGCGCTTTTTCCCGTGTCCCTTAGGGGGAATCTCTACTGTACCCGCCACACCATGAGCCAAGGGCTGTTCTACGTGGTGGGCCAACGTCAGCTGGGTGGGACTGCGTTCTACACGGGTATCGCGTGTACTCGCACGAGTACGCGGCCTAGAGCCGACAGAGGCAGTGCGGGCTACCCCCCGTGTCACCACACCACGCTGTTGCTCACCAGATGAACGTACAGGAGAAGACATGGTCCGGTCGAGTCGAGGAGAGATACAAAGTCCGGATACCGTCGACACCACTTTAAAGGAAAGCCTTTTCTCTCTCTCTGATCAACAGCAGAATGCTCTGTGCTGATAGGCTCGATGTATCAATGCAGTGACTCAATTCAAGGATAGTATTTTCTCGTGTATTATCGTCCAAGGTTGCAGCTGGTGGCTTGGAGAAACGTGTACTGACAGAGGTGGGGCCTGGGTGCCGCTCCCTCGTCCTGTTGCCTCCAACTGCTCGGGCCAGGCTCTTCCAATTGCAAATTGTCGACAGCTAAGCGTGCCGTGCATCCCAACGGAAAGCGTCGCTCTCAACTCTCGAGGCTATTATCAACACACTCCATACTTCAAAGCTATCTACTTTCTTGTACCCCATCTTCAATTCTCAGCTCACTTTCTCGTATATCTCCTTATGCACTGCTGCTGATTGGCTAATTTCTGCACTTATTCTTTCAATTCAAATATTTTGCATTCTCAAATTCAATTCTGGCATTCTCACATTCGAATCTGACATTCTCTCATTCAAATCTCCAAAATGCTTCCTAAACAAGCATTTTCGGTTCTCAAGAAAACTTCCATCTCCACTCTCAATCCTTACCAACTCAATCTGTCCATACAAATTCCAACTGAAACTCCAATCTCACCACACGGCTAAAAAAACAAAAAAAATGCTCCCTGTACGAAACAGCGAGGACGAAAGGGAGTGTGGTCTCAAGGTAGACACGCGTGCGGTCGCGGTATACTGCGCCTCTCTCCCTGGAATTGAGCAAGGTACTGGCTACTCGGTTGTGTGTCATTTCGTCGGTGCACCTGGTGTTGGTTCCGGCCAAGCAGCATCAACTTTGTTCTGCTCAAGCAGCACAGCAGCAGTGCTTTGCATCCATGGCCGGTCTCTCTGCGGACGAGACGTGAGATATCGCCACTGCAAGGAACTTGGCGATCTGGACTGGCGGCAGCGCTCGTGGAATCTCGCACATGATGTCGGTTCGTGCGGGGATACACGCGTATAAAACTAAGGTGCGGATGGCACAGCAGTAGAAGCAGCAGCATCTGCCAATAGTGCTGTTGATGTCTGCCGCTGTGTGTCAGCTGTGGGCTGTGGGCTGTGGGTGGGCTGTGCAGTATGGGTCTCCTTCTGAATTTTGAATTCTTGAATTTTTCAAGATTATCGGCCTTGTTGGACGAAATTTGAAATTTGTATTTTTTCCACCACGCTCTGATGTATATACGGGCACCTGGTACCAGGTACCACAGGTATTCGATACGTACGTATTCAACCATTGCACATTACGAGTATCAGGACCGGATTGGGGACAGGGTCGCTGCTGCTGTACCAGGTATGTATTAGGTCGTATCATAGGTACAATTAATAGTTGTGTGGACGTATGCGTTGTGCACGTATGAACATGCACCGGCAGACCTACTGGGAACAGATCTTTACGACAAGGACGGTGTTGCTTGGTTTTTACATACCAGGTACCTGGTATAAGGATATACGGACCACGACCCTTATCTTTAGATACCACCCCACCACAGGAAACCAACCACCCCGGTGATAAAACTAAACTAAACTCGTTCATGTATACTTGCAACATGGCCATTATCACGTGGCCCCAGGGTTGGTATGATTAAAGTAGTAGTCGCCATGATCGTTCTGTGTGGCGTGTTTCACTCGCCCCAAGGAATAAGCTTCGGTGATGTGCTATGGAGCTGAAGTAGAGCCTTAGAGCAGTAAATCAGTACGTACATAGAACTACATACTTAGATCACAACCCCTGAGCGTGCTCGGTTGGTGCATCCCTGGCCTCTCAGAGCTCCCACTTCCAAACCGCCTCCTTTCATTACTTGCCGGACCTTTCCAGCAGTTCTTTGTTTTCTCGGTCCTTTCTTGCTTTCTTCTTCTTTCGTTTCGTGTGCGTGCGTGACCTTTCCAGCAGTTCTTTGTTTTCTCGGCCCTTTCTTCCTTTTTTCTTCTTTCGTTTCGTGTTCGTGCGTGCTCTCCGAGCACGGCATCGCGGGAAGCCCGGCACCGTCGCGGGTGTCAGCGGGTGCTGGCGGGTAGAGGGGGTGTTGCAAGGAGCACGGTCGCCGCTTTCGTGCCTAGGCGTCGCGTGTGCCTCGAGACACAAGGGATGCATGAACGGACTTTGTCTGGCTTCGATTTATGATTGTTGATAGAGTACTCGTATGTACGAGTTATAAAGGTCGTTCGGGAGGGCAAGATAATATTCAAGCGGTGCTTATTTTTGCGACCACGCTAAATTTGAAAGAGGGAGGTGTGCAGTTTGAACACCAACGTTATCGAGCTGGCGAACGACGGCCACGGTGAGCACCGGGCTTCACGCGAGGCGGGCGACGGGGCTGATTGGGGCAGAGAGTTCTAAAAGCTTTCCCCGGACCGAATCGGTAGCGAGGTGGTCGCGAGAGGGGCGGGCGGCGTACGAGGCTGAGAGAGAAGCTCTTCTGTGCGATTTTTTCTTTTCTTCTTTCTTCTTTTCGACCGGGTGTCAGGTGTTCCAATCAGGCAGAAAAATATTACACGAGAGGGGACGGGGATTTTTTTTCCTTTCCGACTTTTCGGGTTCATTTTCATTGTTTTTGCTGCTGTGCCGTGCTGTGCTTTCGCTTTCTTCGTACATGCAGTACAGACATAAAGCATATCGAAAGAAGAAAATAAGTACAGACAGTAGTACCCTACCTGGGGTATGTACGTACGTACGACATCCGCGACGCGAAGCGTATATGTGGCATCCAAGCTGACGTCGGAGCTGTTTTTTCCTGAAGCATGGCGGCGGGACTCTTGGCATTATCTAGTCGCCGGTTTGCAATTACGATCCTTGAAAAAGCTAAACTCAATCGTGGACCTCTGTTCGCTTCGCATAATTTGGTGTACTTTTTTCCTTCCTGAGCGAGCGTAGCGGGCGGCGTAGGCCGCCCGCGGAGCGATGCGCCTTGTAACACCTATTTAACCCTTCGGGGCCCGGAGATACCGACCAAAACAACGGTAACTTGTTCTGGGCTATCAATTACTACCTGTTAACTATTAATGGTACCAGGTACGAATACCTGTATTAGGGGCGTTATTAACCGGACGTTTTTTTTCGCGTTTCGAGGAAAAATCCCGGATTACCTTTTTTTTTGGCGTTTCGCGGAATTGTTTCAGCCCTGGCGAAATACCTAAAACATAATTTCCCGAATCGCAGAAAAGTCCCTCATCGTCGCAGAACATCGGGCAGGTGCACCGTGTGAGCCGTGTGCGCAATGCCACCACTCGGCACTGTACAGGATAGATCATCAGGGTCATCCCCAGGGTCGTCCCCAGGCCGTGGCTGGTCGTAGAAATCGCCGTGCACAATGAGAACTCTATTCATCCAGTCGACAGAGCCGACCCATCGACATAGCCGAGATCAACACGACATCGCCAGCTATTTTCATGTTGTGGAGGGTTTTGTCGCGCCAGGAGTTGAGCTCACGAGGTACGGCGAGGCACGGTCGCCGTTCTAGGAGTCGGGGTATCGCCTCTCTAGGAGTCGGGGTATCTTTAGCAGCACGATCCAGCGGACGGCCTTGCTTGCGCGCTGCTGGTTTCGACGATTCGATCAGATGGACAAGCGTTGCAACCTCATGAAACATGATACCAGACGCTAATACGACCCACCGCACTTTTTTCGCGTTTCCGTGAATTTTCCGGGGAACCCGAAAAAAAAAAGTCCAGTTGACAACGACCCTTAGGTATGGTCGTGGCCGATACGAGGTAGTTATCAACCGTCTACTTGTAGCAGCAGCATGAGCGCCCACCAGTACGGGTAGGATCATGCTGCGCCCGCGCCGTACGACTCCCTGCATCCTTATTAGGACGCCGATTCACATCACGCCCAGTGGCCGTTTCTGTAATCGTCACCTCTTACGTACATATCGTCAGGTTTCTCCTCTCGAGTCCCAAGGCGGTCAAGGGGGGGCCTTCAGCCGACACAAGTACAGTGCGGAAACATATTTTGTTTCGCTTTTTTCACTGTTGCAATACTATTTATGATATGTACATTTGCGATCGTTCATGGCTCCCTATTGAAAATGTCATTTATCCAGTGGTAAGGCTCGAAGCATCGCCCTCACGACAGTTAGTTTAAGAGAGCGCGGGCTATATATAGACATTAGCTATGTGTCGGGCGCCGGATCAATTCGATGCCCTGATCACACATCACGAAAAGCGCCTCTTACTCGAAAACATCTCATCATACTACCTCTGCTACCCTCGGCCGAATGGTCGTCTCTCATGATATTGACACCGTTTAAATCCAGATCTCGACGACAAGGCTAAGCACTCTTAATAGTAGGTGAACCTACCTGGGCCTCTGGTTGGACCGTTGGTAGTGTCTTACACGCACACAGCGTGCATGTACATGTATGTCTACACACCGCACAGGAGCTCCGGAAATATCAAATTGCTGCTGCTGAGGAAACTCGTTTCATGAAGCAAACACAGCAAAGGATGCCCTCCTTTGCAGATCCAAGGGCCCCAATGCCTCCTATTAATAGAGGCCATTGCGAACAGCGTATATGTTGCTTGGTCGACAGTCTGAAGCTCAAGTTATGGAACTAGGCCGTTTTTCGGTAGGGGGGCATGATATGTCGTTAGTGTACCAGAAGTAGTAATGCACCTGAAATAAACGGAAACGTACCTGGTGCAATTTTTCATAATAATAGGAGATTTAGTACTTTATTTTATGACCGAAAACTGAAGTACAACAGCTCTACCGTACGCCTAGGACACCTACTTGAGATCGGGGGAGTTTCTTTATCCCCCCCTACTCGTTTTTTTCTTTTCACGACCAACTGTTGCTTCGATTACCAAAACAAAGTCATGCCGCCAGAGGCCGGGACCAACGAGGCGCCGATTCATTAGAAGACTGTGCTTGCTAAAATCACCTCAGAATCGCACTGTTTGCAACCAGATCACGCACGTGATGGTTTAGCCGGGAAGGTATTATTTGGTGATCTTGCACAGCGGCACCATGACAGCAGCTGAAAGTACGAGTGTGATCAGCGTTCTTATGTATGACTGCTGTGAACATTTTGTGTTCTTTCGTGAGTGGTCCGTGTAAAATGTTTTCAAGTTTTGGCCATCGCCTATAATCAAGTTCGACGACCCAGCTTTTGGCCCTCTCCAGTCTACACAGAGTATTTTCGAGACGTCAGTGCGTTCGACAGGCCACGCCAAATCAAATAGGCTCATCACGTAGGTTCAGCGATGTCATGGAGATTGCGCGTTCCACTTTGCTCGAACGGGCTTGTTTGGCAGGAGTTGTGTCCTCCTGAGTACTGTGTCGCGGGAAGTCAAAATGCAGAGGTAAGCCTTGACACTGACACGACTACTGCATCCCACGGCATCGGCCACGCTATGGAATGGAGGCGGCACCCGGCCATTGCAGCGCCCGCGCCCACATGTAATAGTGTGTGGGAAGGGCATGGCACTGAAATCGGCGCCATGTAATGGTTCTAGAAGCTGATATCGATGAAGTTTGATTGAGAGTGCGACGAGGGGGTACTTTCCCCCCCTCGCCCCCGCCCCCCCCTATTATATGCCTGGTGTGTATAATATACTTGTACTTCCCCCCCCTCGCCCCCGCCCCCCCCTATTATATGCCTGGTGTGTATAATATACTTCGTATATATATAGGTTGGGTTGGCGTCGGTTGGCGACGACGCTGTGAAACACGCCTCTTACTGCGTGAGCTAGACAGCCGGGGTACCGTTTTTGTTGTTGGTGTAGTAGTAGTTGTTGTTGTTGTCGTTGTTGTTGTTGTTTTTGTTGTTGTAGTTGTTGTTGTTTTTTGTTGTTGTGTTTTTCGCGGTCACCACAGCTGGCGGTCGAGTTCGATCATTTTTTGCGGGGAGAACCTCCCCTTCTCACGTCGAGGAGAATCGTATCACGTAGTGTGTATATGGTGAGGCACCCAAGAGGCAGTTACATAGTAAACCCATTGCTGTCTCTGGAACTGGCCACACCAGAAACTGAATCAATTCATTGACGCTGTCATCCATTTGCAAGAACATCCGCCTCAAGAGAGGTTCTTCGTAGGATGCAGCTCGCCCTTCATGCGACTCGTCCGACATATCACGGTGTTTGGCGCTTGGTGCAAACAGTGTCTGCCTGGTCGGTGAAAACTGGACGTGCTCCGCCCCGGCATTGTAGGGATGCGAGGGTCTATGGTCATACGACTACGGCCATGTATGATAATGAGTGCACCCCCCCACCTCCCTCCCTCTCCTTGTTCTGTTTTTTACACTGCTTCATCACTGATTGTCGCCAGAATCCTTTCCCCATGTTCATCGCCATGGTCAGCCGCCGTCTCGAGTCAGGCCGATTCTTTGCCAACGATTTTCACGCCGACGGTACGATGCGCGAACTTGACCAGTCAAACGTCGCCATCGCTGCCGTGCTCGTGTCGACGTGCTCGTTCATGTACAGCTACATATGTGTTTGTACCCCCCCGTACAACGGCCTGCACGAAAACTTTTTAGTTGTAAACGGAACTCTGTGCTGCCCCGCTTGCTGCTGTCACGCCGTCGCGCCCGCAAAAGGTGTACCCCCAAGAGGGCTACGATCGCGTGTCCAGCACGGAGGGGATTCAGGATCTCCTCCTCCGCCACTTCCCGCACATCTCCAACAGGTCTCCAAGGGCCAGTCGGCCTTCAAGCCGTGGGGGGTGCAGAGCTGAGCGATGGCGCCGAGGTGGCGATTGTCTGGTCCGCAGCACGCGTGCGGCCGGGTGGCCTAGCGGTAGATGCAGCGGTGGTGGTACCGGTGACTGCAGTGGCGGCCGTGCCGGCGGCCTCAACGGCAGGTGTTGGAGGGGGTGTGCGATAGTGCAGGTTTGTTGGGGGTACTCGCCAGTGTCTCCCACAGCAATGTGCAGAGGTGCAACAAGATTATCACAGGGTCAAATTGAACACTGCAGTAGGCACGGCGCGGTCCCATCGCGAGGACAGTTCCAGCTCGAGCGCTAACCTCAACTTGAAGTGGGAGTCAGCGTTAAAATTGAAGGTATAAGGTCGCAAAGCCGCATGTCATATGTTCGTAATATCGAGGTTCAAACTATGGCCGACCGTACCAGAAATACCGTTGAAGTCGCGCTCACGGCTCACTCCAAGGAGAAGGAAAACATCCGTTCACCCTTGAGCAAGGGGGCTAGCGGAGATACGCTTGAGTAAACCGTGGTATGTCGGTTTTGGGCCAGGCAAACGTTTTTAAGCGGCACGTGGTAGGTACTCGCACAGACCGGAAAGAGGACGGCGGACCTGTTGACGGGCACTTTGCGGGTTTGGGTTTGCGTGTTCGGTTGGTGAGTTGGACTTGAGAGCATCCGTCTGTGCTGAAGGGATGGATATATCCACATAGGGAAGGAAGTGCAGTAATATTCTGGGGAGAATAAGTTGTGTGACGCGCTGACTCCGCAAGTAAACATAAATAGCCGCCACGCCGCTGGTATCTCGCGTAGGAAAGGCACTAGTGACTGCGTTGGGAGAGTAGGCCAGGTGTGGCCTGCTTCGTTTCCTTCACAGGGTCAGAGGAGAAAATGTTGTTGTCTTTCGCCTACCTCCCGGAAGTGACTCATTTTTTTGCGGGGGCAAGCGGCCGATCTCTCCTGGTGGAAGACGTGAGTTTAGCGGTGCTCGTTCTTTTTTTCGGTTGTTTTTCAACTTTTGTCAGTATTAATACAGTAGTAACGTAATAAGTGTGACCCCGGGCGAGTGTTATCGTTCACAAGTTGCGTTGCTATGCCAATGCCGGGGAACGTGCGTGAACGTCGGGGGCTTAAACACTACTGTTGTGTGTACCGTACGTGGCATGTGTGTATTAATACTGGTAGTACGTATGTACTTACTGGTGAGTTCATTGCTTTGTGAATGGGCGTTTCTGTTTATCGATGTATTTTTCGGTCTGAGCGGATGACTGGACGGTGACAACAAAGTGGTAAATGGCACTATGTTAATCTCCAAGCAAGGAAAACAAGGGGCCGCAGGCCTTGGGACCTTGCGCCTTGCCTGACTTTGCCTTGTCTTACACAGCAGTTGACACAATCAATCAACGTGAACGCTCCAGGACAGCGCCCTGTGGCTCGCGACTACCTGATGGTTTGATGGGAGGTTGTAGGCTACCGATAGACTACTGCTCTACTTCCGCTCACTTCACGTACGTGGTTTTAGGTGCTTCCGCTTTCTATTTTTTCTGCTGCGACTGGCACGGACTTACCGGTAAGTATGTCATGTGTTTGGTATGTGTTTGGTCGAACTTCGTTGCACAGTTGTGCAGTAAATGTCTTTTCGGACACACCCCATCTGACTTAATGGTTGTTTCGGACCGGTGGACAAGAATATAATTCCCCAATAGCAACGGTGGGTTCACACGTAATAAGGAAACATGTTCGTGTGCTTTTCGAGGGAGAGCTGGCTGATTGATTCCTATAGCTTATGCTTGTCAGGTCGCTTCTAACGGTTTCCGACGATATCCGAAAGGTGTGTGTACGTGTCCGCCTGCAAACTAAACCTACGACGCCCACCCCCCAAACGATGCCTATCGAACACCCCTCCGACGCCACCCACTTAGCCGTTGGTCACATCGCTCATCATACTAATCCCAGCTTGTTTGACGTCGCCCGTTTGATGCTGTGCTGTTTTCCTCCTCTCTCGCCGAACATCCTTACGGCCGTTCTTGTACTACTCCAGTATCGTTTGGATGACTGCAAAAAATCGAGCATCTTAGGAGTCCCAACCCAAACGCGACCGTCTGTGATCACTGACAAACGTTTAAAATCTACTGCGAACTGCTGGCCACTCGCGCCCCCTCGTGGTGGACTCTATTCGACTCGGTTCCCTTCGAGTGGCCGACCCTCCCTGCCTCCCTCTCTCCGTCCCTCCCTCCCTTCCTCCGTCCCTCCATCTCTCTTCCATCTCTCCTTCCCATTCCAGTCGAGCTGAAGCGATCATAACTTGAGTATGAAGGTGTCAATAAACCAGCATTTGATGAAACGCATGAAACAGAAATAGCCACTGGCATCACGACCCTATATACTAATCATGGAAATGTTTCAACGTAACAACGCATTGAAGCCTCTTCGATAGTCGTTTTGTGACCACAGAGCTTGGTCTCTCTGCGATGAAGAATCAGCACGGACACGGGGTGTGCTGGATGCCGTCTTTGATTTTGCTTCTGTGTCTTTCTATGTTTTTCCCGAGAGTGTAGACGAGTAGGCTCTCCAGCTGGACTAAAACCAACGAGCGAAGAAAAGCTAAAACGCACCGCCGAGCCTTATAATGATTAGGCGCCGATCCTCTTTTTGTTGAGCCGCCGTTAAATTTCGAACTCGCCGCCGCCGAAAAGACTGAGAGTTTTATGCAACACACGTACTTCAGGCTTGACTCACGCATTGATTGAAAAAATCGGTCGGGCGTTAGCCTCGATCGCGCCGTCACGAGCAGGGGTAGCTGACCCAGAGACAGGCCGTTTTCGCTCAGGCTCGCCTCCGACGGTTCGGTGTGGGGGAACAGCGAAGATTTGGCTAAAAATGATAATCGGAGGTTCGCTTCGTGCTTCGTACCATCAATCAGTCGCTGCGTGTAATACCGCGAACAAATTGAGACTCATAGCTCACGCTTCGCATATGGCGAGCTCTGCCCATCTGCGTTCTTAAGCTTGAGAATGCCAGGCTTTGATCAGGTCTCAATTCCTGGTTCCTGGACTAATTCATCTGTGTTATGCTTGAGGTGAAGAAGACATTGGTGGTCATTAGTGAGATATTCATACCTATATCGAACTCAGCATTCGTAGGCACTTGTTTTTAATATGTGCCATGAAACGGAGATAGCCAGTTGTGCTCCCGAGCGTATCATACACATATTGAAGTAGTCATCATGCGGAATAACTTTTTTTACAGCAGTGCGAAAAACAATCGACCTCGACAGATAACCAACCCAGGGCCAGCCCGATTCGTATCGGGCAATGACAGCGAATAGGGGGTGTGCACGATGCCCGGGGCAGGTATGGAATGTACGACTGCTGTATGATACGTACTGAGTAAATTATCACTTAGTAAAACTGAGTATCTGTTTTGGTAATTGCAAATCTGTCTGTCTGTCTGTCTGTCTGTCTGTTTGTCCGCATGCCTTAGATTTTCGAACACCTTCCAATGATCGATATATAAGGCCGTTACAGACGATATTCGTACGACGTATTCGACTCTTGCGGACCTTATAAAGCGGGACCGGTTCCACCTGAGTGCGGCAGCCGTTCCCGCACCGCACTTATTCCACTTGAGTGCGGCAGCCGCACTAAAGTGGGATGCATTCGTGTCTAGAGATTTTCACCGCACTTATTACGTGGGGCCCCGCACTCAATAAAACCGCGCATTCAGGACTGCAGTCCCATTTTGAGGGCAAATCATTCTAATTCCAAGTACTTTGTTCCCCAAACGGGACTGCAGCCCTAAAAGGATTCAGTGGGACCCCCGCCGTACTGAAAAATCTACGGAGGGAAAGGATTTAACGAAATTTCGAAATGGTGTTCATACCGAAATAATTTACGAACTTCGAAAACGGTGTTGTTATGTGTTGCGTCAGCGTACGAGGTACCAGGTACTACTTCTGCTGTAGGGAGGGAGGTACAAGGAAACAAGGAGGAGCTGGCAGGCAGGCAGGCAGGGAGGGGGGGGGCGAGTGGGAGGGAGTGACGGAGGAGGGAGGGAGGGAGTGACGGAGGGAGGAGGGGAGGAAATGAGGAAGGTAGGGAGCGAGGGACGGACGGACGAAGAGAAGCGGCAAGGAGGCAGGGACGGAGGACACCCTTTGCTATTGCCGTGCCGCTTATCGCTTGCAGCACAGTCCAATAATGAATTTTACCCATTTTTCCACTTGAAAATAGACTTGACGAAGGTACCAGGTACTACTATTGCTGTAGGGAGGGAGGAACAAACAAGCAACGAGGAGGGGGCAGGCAGGCAGGGAGGCAGGCAGGGAGGGGGGGGGGCGGGTGGGAGGGAGTGACGGAGGGAGGGAGGGAGCAGGGCGCGGGGGGAGGGAGGAGGGGAGGGAGAGGGGGAGCGAGGAAAGGACGGAGAGAAGTGGCAAGGAGGCAGGGGCGGAGGATAGCCTTTGCTATTGCCGTGCTGCTTATCGCTTGCAGCACAGACCAAAAATGATTTTTACCCTACTTTTCACTCGAAAATAGACTAGACGAACAGTTTTTCCGCTGGCCTTTGGGGAGCGATTGCTGCTGCTCGACCCGTCACCCCGATTGGGATGCTGGAAGTCAACTCTGATAACTGCACATACAGGGGCACCCGAAGAGGTATGGTCTGGACCATGACGATCGCCCCCGCGAGGGCTTCGACCTGATGCGTGCGGCATGGGCATAGCCGTTTGGAAAGAAATATGTCCGTAGGTGGCCATTGAGTGACCCTGATCGGACAGCCAGACAGACAAACAACTTTTCTGAATCCGTTTGAGAGACCACAAGTGTACCACTTGTGGAATTATAGAATAGTTCTGGGCTGATACGGGCCGCGAACTGATTTCCTTGGAGTCGTTTTTTATTAAGCGCGAGGTCGAGGGGAGAGGGGAGGAGTATGACTGTAACTGCTGTAGATGCGAGTACGTGTAAAGAGCGAAAGATCCCGCTGGTCGGCGGGATACTGTGAAATGCCATGCACCAAGGGAACCGAGTGCCTCGTACGGAAATAACACAAAAATGAAACAAATCAAATTGAATTGTGTCAACAACAAAAACAACAACACACGTTGATAGAGACTCGGACCATAATAACACAAGCCCGACGCAAGTTGGTGCACGTGGCAGTACCCCCAAAACTTGCGATGTATAAACACTTTTGCCCAAGCTCTCTAGATCTAGGACTGGCGAAACGTTGTCGCTAGAAACGAAGCATCAAGCGCCGGAAGTGTCCCATGCGTCATACCCTCATGCACTGCTAAACAATTGGCATGTACTTCCCACCCTATACTGTACCTGCTAGCGCCTTGTGTGTTGCGTCTTTATCAGCAAAACACTTTGCAATTCGTAAAACGAGCTGGGCCCGCACAAGCATCCGATAGACAAGCACGTTCAAGCCCAACGAGCTCATACACAGGCTACCATCTACTTACCCGCCGTTTTCAGACTCGTAAAATACGGATAATCTTGCTGCGCCGTTTACAGGTCCACCAGGACAACCGCTCCCCCGTCCCCGACTTGCCGCTGGCGTCCAATCGGCTAAATGCTAGATGCACATCGAACCTTAGCCCTGACTCGGGGTAGTGCGTCCGAGGAAGTCACACCGACCACCCCCCCCAACTGTTCATCACGTGGTAGCTTGTCCGAGGCCGTCTACTATCCGTCCCATGTATCAGTTATCGTCATGGACCTATACGTATATATTGTAGATGCGTTTATAATGTTGTCTTACCACCCGAAATATGTGAGAAGCCCCGAATGAGCCATGCTAAGGTAAGATTGCAGATACGAGTGTGTGTACGGTTGCTATCCTGCAGGCGTCATCAAACTTGCCTAGAGCCCAGACTAATATTACTAGAAGCGTTTGACTGTTACTCAATCCCTGCTGAAGAAACAAAGCGCCCAAAACAGAACACTCGTAGCGCGCAGCAAGGAGGCATGCTTCTCACACACAAAACCAGTGGTCGAGATGCATCAAAGCCGAATATACTAAAACTGGCAATACATGCTTTATGCAGGGTCTCAAAACGTCCCTACGTTCTGCACGCACTAGAACTTTAATGAGGCGACATAATTACAACATCGCCTGCAGCGCAGACGTTTGCTCAGTGTTTATCCAGACCCGCCCTTTACAACCAGTATTGCTCAACACGAAAAACCGCGCATTCAATACTGAACGGAGTATAAACACGGCAGTGCTACGTATAGCTATCGAGAATGATCACGGATTTGATATGTCTCGGGGTCCCACTCAAAGTCGACTAAGGTTCTTCGAACCAATGCGATAATCGCTAAACTGCTGGTGCCACTATATTGACGAGGTCTGCATGCATCTACCTCTCGCCCTCTACCTCTAGCCACGACAAATTCCCTGCTAAGTAGAACGGCGCATCAATGTATTCCCTATTGCCGCGAAGCAAGGGCTACAAATTGCCAGTCAAAGGGTAGCGGACCTGAAGCACATCTTCACAATCCCGGCAACGAAAAGCCTCCACAAATCGAGTGCGAGTCCCTTCGTCTGGTAATCTTCCCCTACGATGGAGCAAAACAACTCCCACGACAAAATTGACACCCTCCCGCCCCCGACTTGTCGATGACGCTCAACGGCTAGACGCCAAATGCGCGTCGAAATTCGGCCCCAACTGTATACTACCTGCTACGTGATAGCACGTCCGAGGATACCCCACACACTATCATCCCCAACTGTATACCATGCAACAACTTGTCCGAGGCAGTCCAGTACCCGTTCCGTGCGAGAGTCCCTTTCTCTGGCAACAATTTTCTTGCGGTGGGGAAATACAACTCGCACTACAAAATAGACACCTTCCCGCCCCCGACTTGTTGATGACGCTCAATGACTAGGCGACAAATGTGCATCGAAATTCAGCCACAAATGTAAACTACCTGCAACGTCCGAGGATGCACCACGGACTATCATCCCCAACTGTATACTACGTAACAACTTGTCCGAGGCTGTCCGATACCCGTCCCGTGCGAGAGTCCCTTTCTCTGACAATATCTTTCCTACGATGGAGCATGACAACTCCCACTACAAAATAAACACCCCCTCGGCCCCGACTTGTCGATGACGCTCAACGGCTAGACGCCAAAAGCGCATCGAATTCGGCCCAACTATATGCTACCTGCTACGTGATAGCGTGTCCGAGGATGCCCCACATACTATCATCCCCAACTGTATATCACGCAACAACTTGTCCGAGGCTGTTCTATACTCGTCTCGTGCGAGTCCCTTTCTCTGACAAGATTTTCCCTATTGTGGAGCAAGACAGTTCTCGCAACAATATATATATTTTCCCCCGCCCCCGCCCCCGACTTGTCGCTGAACTTCACCCCCAACCGTTTACCACGTGATAGTGCGTCCGAGGAAGCCCCAAATGCAATCACTCCCAACGGTATGTGACCGTGGTAGCTTGTCCGAGGCTGCCCAATATCCGTCTCATGCGAGTTTCTTTAGCTCCCCTTCAGACAAAGTACGAAGGGAACTTTTTGGTTGACTCCGAAAAATGAGCCTTTAGGCAGAAAATAAGCATTTTACTCGGCTGGGCACTCAAAAACACCAATACACTCCTCAAGATCCACCCTGAAGTATTCCGAGGGCTTCTGGAGCACTTTTCCGTTTTCCAGAGCCACAATTTGAGTTTGGTCTCAACCAATCAACGTCCTCCGCAGGGTCATATTCATGATTGTTCGTCAGAAATGGGGCCAGAAATAATGGAGTTTTGCAGGTTTTCCCTTCAAACTCATCTTGTCCTCAGAACTGACAACACGGACAAACAGTCAAACTACGACTCTGGAGAAACGGAAAACCGCTCCAGAAAGTTCACGGAAAACTCCGGGGGGGCATTCTGAGAGTCTACCGGTGTTTTTGATTGTCCCGCCAAGCAAAACGCGTATTTCGGTGAAAACAAATGGTTCTCAGAGCCTAAACATATGTCCCTATAACAGGTGGTCTCAGGTGGAGCAAAAACAACTTTCGCCGCAAACTAAACTTTCAACTTGGTGCTGACGTGGAGGCGGTCAGACGTCTAATACGCAGCGATCTATAGTCCCAACTGTATTCATTGCAATAGCATGTCTGAGAATGTCCCATGGGCTACCATCCCCAATTGTTCATCACACCCTGGCTTGTCCGGGGTTGTATACTATTCCTCCCACACAACTACCTTGCCTCAGCGGTATTCGTAGACTGTGTATATACCAGGTGTAAGATTTGCCCCAAAACATATATCAAACAGTGCCGGGTAGACCCTACACGTTGAATCAGCCGATATGGGTGCGCACGCGGTTGCCTACCAGTCTGTGCATCTGGCATTCGCCAATAACCCAGGCCGTCAGAAACTCAGAATACGCACCACCTGGCCTAATCCCTATTCCGTCCTGCAGAACGAAAACCACTGCAGACACCTCACGCCGGGCAACGCTTTCTGCTCGTCCGCACACAGACGTACACCCAGCAGGTCGGTCAAGACACACCACACTGTTACTACCACCCTCTCCGGCGTATGTACTACAACGCCTAGGCGACGCCCACCCCACGCCGCTTGGCGTAGGACAGGACGTACGCCCCGCTTGTCAAGGCCTCAGCTTCGGTGACTGGAATCACTTTGTCATCGTTAAACCGGTACCACTGGTTGGCAGTGCCGCGGACGAAGGCCACGTAGTGGCCCGTGTGCGCTGTGCCCCGGTGGTGCACGACCGCTTGCAAGTCGTACATCACAGGTGCTGCGGTGAGGATGCGGTGGGGGTGGGAGCAGCGTGACGGTATGTCATTGAGTCAAGCACGTGAGAGAAAACACCCAAGTGCGTGCAGTAGATGGCGATAGGACAAAAAGACACTCGTGTCGTCACGTTATAGCTGCATCAAGCATGCCGTTGTTCGTCATTTTGATCCTGGCGTGAGTGCATTTGGCGATCGTTAGGAAAAACAGCCGCTTTCTTGAACAATCAAGTGCAGTCCTTCAAGACCTTTCACGTCAACGTCAGTGAGTGTTGACGGTTCGCGCTACCGCAGAAGCCCGCCACACCAACTAGAACGTCAACAGCACCTCGAATAGTCTAAATATGATGCTCGTTTCTACTCGGAAGTGGACGAAGCCACAGCAGCTCGTTTTTGCGTCGGCATGAATTACCCCATCGTACGTATCTAGACGGCTACGGTCGCACCGCACATGGAAAGGTTGCATAAGGTCACCCAAGGTGCCCAGAAATTGATCGACGGATGTAATTGAATATTATTTGTATACAAGCATAAATACGACGTACGGACAGTGAGTATATATGGAGCGCAAGATTGCTTACCCCCGAATAGCCTTCCAACTTCCGTGAAGGGGCCAGCGTCCAGGACGATCGGGATGTCGACCAAGTGTGAAATCTTCTCCCTTCCACTGATTGGTAGGCGGCAAGGACCACGGGCGGCGCGCGTCGA
The DNA here is from genome assembly GCA_031213475.1 of Nereocystis luetkeana. Classification (NCBI taxonomy): domain Eukaryota; class Phaeophyceae; order Laminariales; family Laminariaceae; genus Nereocystis; species Nereocystis luetkeana. The sequence continues at coordinate 5,769,008 of JARUPZ010000020.1, forward strand.
TCGGGTGGGTCACAACGTGCATTTGGACGACCTGGGATAGGACTCCAAACAGGTGCACAAACTGGAATGTATCGAACGCCACGTCAAACCCTGCACAAACTGGGATGTATTGAACGCCACGTCAAACCCTGACTCTATGCAAATCGCGCGATCTGAAGTTAACGATATGCTATTGTTCCATGCAGCACACCAACATGGAGCGGCCGACGATCTCGTTGACTCCAAGTCTGCAACCACGAAGTAGTCAAGCCCTGGAACACCAAAACAGACTGTTAGTGTGTCAGATCACGTGCTATGCTTATAGGTATAATGTTGTTAGCATGCCTAAAGAAAGAGAAGACCTGAAGCTTCAATGGATTCTTGCTTATTTGCTTGTTTTCGAAACATGCGATATCGCCAGCAACGCCTTGGGAAGGCCAAAACGCAGCCCAAATACGCCGAAAGCTTGTTTTAAGTATGAGGATGACATTGCTGGCCCGAAACGGCGCTTCCAGTGGTCACTCCACTTCCCCACAGCTGTGGGTTTGTAGCAATATTGTTTGATAAACGAAAAGAGCGCATGCGCAACACGGACAATACAGCAGCACAGGACCCAATCACGTCTACGCCGTCCACGCTGGGAGGTGCCAATAGCAACTTGTGATCTGATGCCGACATGCGAAATATCGATGGTATCAACCCGACGACAGTCTTATGTGCCCGACGCTTATATGGCATCAATCTCGGCCGAGTAGTTGGCAATTTGTCGACTCGGCCCTGCCACACGTGCCAGAAACGTAAAACACGTCTTGCTTCGCCCTGAAGTGTGCGTTTCGATAAGCACATAACTCACCCGGTTTTGGTCATCGCAAACCGACCGAGCTGCAGAAGCCACTGGTCGGGGCAGCTACCAAGCATGGTCGATCGTTTCCTCCCGTCGGCTATCGCCTGCGGAGCGGCAGTTAAAACGCAAAATAATCGGTTCATGCTTACGTGCAGGAATTGCTTCCATCGGCTTCGATGCGGACCCCTGCCTCCCTGGTAGTGCTTCGACACCTCGCATCAACTAAAAGCATTGCCGACATACCAAACAAAAGGTGCGAGCAGATCATCAGCGTAGGGCTATCTGCGATTCCACACCTGAATCATACCAGGACCTGACTGCAGGTATCGAATAAGTCGAGGGGGCATGAGGGGAATTCCAAGACCCAAGACAGCGGTAAGCGCTGAACATGAAAGGAGGAAGAAAACGCCAACCTAAAAGGCACAAAATTCTGTCACAGGGGGGGGAGAGGTGTTCAGAGGAGCTGCTTCTCTTCGATATATGCGCAGCGACCAATCGACTCAATGGCAGCTCACCTGTCGGCAGTCCCCGCACGTTTCGATTTGTTCGGTGCCGAAAACCTGCGCTCGTGTGTGCGCATACCGGCGAAAGAACGAAAACCAGCAAGGGTGCGGGGTGCCGTCGTCGGGGGCATGGGTCATTGTCTGTGCAGCATACATCGATTTCGATGTGCTCGATCCCGCGGTCGCGTGCAATCGAGGTGCGGCACCGAGAACACGCATGCAATCAGATTCGCCTGGGACCAACGGGTGTTCATAAAACATGTTTCTTTCTCTCTCGCTTGGTAAGGTGTATCGGCAGGGAAACGCGTTGTACACATCCTTCTTTGCACAATGTATAACTAAACTTCAAGCAACGTCACGCCAAACCTTCGTGAGCAAGTCGGAGAGCTTCACGGAACGCGCCCCGCCTCCTCCTCCTCCTCCTCCTCCTCCTCGGCCTCCTCCTCCTCCTCCTCCTCCTCCTCCTCCTCGGTCTCCTCCTCCTCCTCCTCCTCCTCCTCCTCCTCCTCCTCGGCCTCCCCCTCCTCCTCCTCCTCCTCCTCCTTGGCCTCCCCCTCCTCCACCTCCTCCTCCCCCCCGCCCCCCCCCTCCTCCCCCCCCCCCACTACCTCCTCTTCCTCCAGTCCCCCCTCCCCCCCCTCGCCCCCCCCCCCCTCCGCCCCCTCGTCCTTTTCTTCCTCTACCTTTTCCTCCTCTTCCCCGTCTTACTTTTCCTCGTCCTCCTCCACCTCCTCCTCCTCGTCCTCCTCCCCCCCCCCCCCCCCCCCCCTCCTCGCCCCCCCCCCCCCCCCCCCCGCCCGCCTCCTCCTCCTGCACACCCCCCTTCCCCCCCTCGTCCCCCCCCCTTCCCGCCTCCTCCTCCCGCGTGCTTGCCCCCTCCGCCCTTGCCAGTCCCCCCTGTCGCACCGTTGGCTGGCAGCTTCTCCATGGGCACAGGAAGAACGACAAACTCGTCCAGAGATTGCGTTTGCTGCAGGCGAAACACACACGCAGGTAGGCGGCAGTCATCTTACGATTTAAACCACCAGTACACAGCGCGCATGAAGACAACACGCCGGATGACAACATCCAACTGGCGCTAAGGCGATTCTACTCCATTTGAGGCAGAAAGGACTTTGCGATCGTGCGATAGGATTGCAATGCACGCCAGTGTCTGAACGATTGTTGCCGCCCTTTCGCTTTTGGGTAGCCTCTACGTTGTGGCGGGTGCCCGTTCACGTGCTGCAACGCATTATTCCCGCCAACCAATCAGGGACCGATCAAAACGCGCAGATTCAACTTCCGTGCCCCTGCACTGTTAATGCCATCACTTCGCACCTGGTACTGATATGTTTCAAGTGTTGGGACAAAGCCGAAACATCTTGGAGACTCAGGACCACAAACCTAAGAATAGGCCAACCCCTCCCGCTCCAAAATAGTATTCCACATAGCTTACCCTGCCACAAGAGCACTTGGAAAGAACGTCGAACTTGCCCGTCATGGCTTCCACCGCCTTGTGGAGGTCTTTCCCCTGCCAATACACAATCGCAGGCAAAGCAAGCAGTTGACAAATACGTAAGCACCGATCATGACGCTCACAAGGGCCTACGTGCCGCGTCACCCCAGCGTAGCATAGACCAGGCAGGTGGCAGTGCGATCGATCCTGATAGCCGTGAGGAGGACATGCGATAAGTCGACCGCCACAACCGAAGGGCAACCACACTAACATCCGCTGGATGGCCTGGCGGTCACTTAACTTCCAACCGCCCACGGCTACTCTGCCTTGCACACGTGATCCGAGTGTCGCTCAAGATCGCTCTTACCGCAGTTCCCCCGACGCCGGCACCTAGGTTGTCCAGGAAGAAACTAAGAACCTCAGCCGCGTCCGCTTGCACGCCGGCGGTGAACTGTTCTCGAAGTGATCCAGATAGCAAGCAGACGAGTTGGGGGCTCGTCACCAACGCATCGCGAGGCTAGAAGAGGAACAGCTCCCTCATTACGGTTCTCGTTCGTACGTTTGCTAGCGATATGCCACGACACGCACGCTAGTTGCGGAAGCCACACGAGGGTGAACTCAGGGGCGAAGACATAAGACATTAGGGTTCACCTCTACATACCCATGCTAATCGACACATCGCATAGCTTGTGCAATTTGGACCTTGGCCGCGGCTATTAAGGTAATGAAGGAGCACCACGACAGCCAGCGTTCGGGCCTATCGTTTCCACATATCGAGGCTGTAAGAGTGTTCGAGCGCTTCGCACTGCGGCGACGGCCCATTCGGTGTCTCGTCAACGGGTAAGATCAATAGATCGCCTATGTCTCGAACACTTTGCATAGCTGCCCATGCCGTTGTTACCAGAGACAAAAGTATGGACGCGTTTCGTCACTTCTCACGTATGGCGATTCGTTGATAGCCTCGAGGACAGTCTGGTTGACCTCGCAGGCGCCGCCTTCCGGGGCCTTGTCCATGTCCTGATAAATAAAACACGATGAAGTCACGGGAACAAAGCATTGAATGAACAAAAGGAAGGGCCACGAGACACATGGGTAACGCAATACGTGCTCACGAGCGTCCTAAAACGGCTGACAGTCAACATTTCCGTCTATATCCCCATTGACTTGCCCCGCTCTTTCAACGCCCGGTCGAGTCTACACGTACCTCTCTACAGATGTTGCAACAACGATTGCAAAATAAAGACGAGTAGGCAAGCTGAAAATCGTTGCTAGCGCAGAGTGGTTGACGATAAAGTACCACACGCCGGCAGGGCACTATCTCGCCGTTTCCACCGACAAAATATAGCTTGATAGGTATCAAATTTCAGTCTGACCTGGAAGAGAGTTCCTAGTCCTGCCGCCAGTGTCTCCTTGTCCTTCCGGGGCTGGTGTGGTGGGTTTGCTGCAGACCCAGGCGAAAGAGGAAAATACAAGGAAGACGCAGATTAGACGCCTATTGGGGCGTAAGCAGGAGTGTGGAGAGAAACACTACCGCGAAAGGCCCGTCCGACGTCACAGCGACTTACAAAGCCACCCGGGCTCGACATCAAGAGTAACAGCCGTGTGCTGTCGCGATTGCGGACGTACCATGTCCGCACAACTATTAAAAGCTTGGACCTGCTACTGCAGCACGCGCATTCGCCGCAGTACGCGCCCGATATAACGATCGGACGCATTCTCGCAAGCAGCTACAGTGTGTGATGGATGTCGATGAGCAAGCAACAGCAGCAGTATACCCCAGCATATTACTTGCTGGTGTATGACCATGATTCGAGTCCTTGGGAGTCCTCGAATTCGTTAGGATGAGTGTTCCCGTTCAAAGCTAAATGGACGGACAAAAACGGCTATGATTCCACCATTTTCAGGGGGAAAGTCTCCTATTCTAGACTTACCCTTGTCCGGCTCCACAGGCTGCTTCATGACACTCTTCACGGCATGGCTGACGATGGAGATGCTCCGCAGCAGCTGCAGAGCGACATTTGTGGCGCATTGGATGCTCGGGTTTTTCAACCCACTACCTCGCATGGCATCACGAACGTAGGGTTGGATTGGAGCGAGGAAAGCAAAAAAAGAGTCAAGACCGTTGGCGATGATGTCGTGCCCGGCTGGAAATCACGGTCACACTTGCATAATTTATAAGAGAACCGGCTGCTAATGACCGCTGAAACCCACGCACGTCCTCAGGAAGACTACCCACGTTTGGGGTCGAAACCATGGCAGTGCGTCGATGTCACCTGTTAGTAAAACCAAACGCAATCAATAAAGCGAGTTTCTCGTGACTGCCAGACGGAATCGTGCAGCTGACACGCATCTCGTATATTCCTAACACTGTCTATTCCCCCCCCAAAGGTAAAGAGAGAGCACATGCACAAAGCGCTGTGGCTAGTTTCTCTCACGTGCGGTTTGTAGTCTTCTCCGGAGGGGTTCCACTTGATCCGTCCTGAAGAAAAAAGCAAGGAGACGAGCGATAAGGTAAACCCAACAGATGTGTATTACTTCATCTTGAAACCCTCTTTGTTGAAATCTACATGTGCCCTCACTCCTACGTCGTTTGCCATTACCGGAACAAAAGCGTCCGTCTCAATCACGACTTGAACACAACCTCGCACGCCTGGTCGCGGTCTGCTGTCCCAACGCTTGCCGCTGCGGTGATATGCAACACAACGCGGAAACCATTTACTTTGCTCGATAAAGAGAGAACGAGGGGGTGGGGGGCAACCACGCCCAGACGATAATGTCCTATACGCTGATGAGCGACTAACCACGGAAACATCGACTGGTGCTACTACTGTACGAGGTACGGGCAAGGTATGCATCAAACACAGGGAGTAGACGCAATACAGCAGGGCCCCCCATGGTAGTTGGCTGTTGTTGAAAGGATAGGTGTGATAGGATGCCCCTGAGTCCGTTGGGATAAAACCAACTACATTGTGGTCGACAATAGTTAATATACGATGTTTTCCCGTCTTTGGCATTGTAGCGCATGCTGAACCAAGGCCCTCAAAACGTTCTACCTCGAACGGCTGTCGAAGGATATCGGTGCCACCGGTCTTGCGCTTCTGACGCTTCCATGTCGTCGCTGTCACCCATCTTTTGGTCCTGTTTGTTTGCGGTATCGCTTGTCGTGTCAGGATGACACCGATGCCGATACCAACGACGAGTCGGAGTCTGACTCAGACACCGACGAGGTACGAAACGATCCTGAAAAGTGTGATAGGGTCGTTTTATACCTTGTCGCCGCCGGCCTCAGACTTCGACTCGTCGTCGGTATCGGCACCGGTGTCCTCCTGGTGCGACAAGCGATTCCGAACTCAAACAGGACCAACAGAGGGGTGACAACGACGACATGGGAGAGTCAGAAGGGCAAGGCTGGTGATAACGGTATCCCTCGACAGACGTACGAGGTAGATAGTTTGAGGGCAACGATATACTTGACCACGCACTGCAACGTCCGCCACGGGAAATTCTTGTGTGATGTCTATTCTCGACCACAGTTGCCTGTGGTAGTTGGTGATGTCAGACTGAGCTCAGCGGCATCCTATCACAGTTCTCAGGATCGTTTCGTACCTCATCCGTGTCTGAGTCAGACTCCGACTCGTCGTCGGTGTCTGAGTCAGACTCCGACTCGTCGTCGGTGTCTGAGTCCGTGTTATCCTGGCACGACAAGCGATACCGCGAACAAACAGGGCCAAAAGAGAGGCGACAACGACGACATGGGAGCGTCAGAAGGGCAAGGCATGTAGTACCGGTATCCTTCAACAGACGTAGAAGGTAGACAATTTGAGGGCAGCGATTTACTCGACCATGCGCTGCAACGCCCACGACAGGAAAATATCGTGTGATATCTATTCTCGAGCACAGTTGCCTGTGGTAGTTGGTGATGTCAGACTGAGCTCAGCGGCATCCTATCACAGTTCTCAGGATCGTTTCGTACCTCATCCGTGTCTGAGTCATGATCCGACTCGTCGTCGGTGTCTGAGTCAGACTCCGACTCGTCGTCGGTGTTTGAGTCCGTGCTATCCTGGCACGACAAGCGATATCGCGAACAAACAGGGCCAAACGAGAGGTGACAACGACGACATGGGAGCGTCAGAAGGGCAAGGAATGTGGTACTGGCATCCTTCAGCAGACGTACGAGCTCGAAAAATTGGGAACAACAATTTGCTTGATCATATGCTGCAGCGCCCAAGGCGATCAACGATCGTCAACAATCTGCCATACGTGATGCAAATTGGAGATGGAGGGACAATTAATACCGTACAGTTTTGTGTACACCCGACATCAAAAGAGTGAGCTGCATTGGATATGTCGCATTTTTGTGCGTACTTAACGACTATGGGCACATTAACGCCACCTACTAATGTTAAGGCATCATCTTCGGCTGCAGGTCTCTGGTGATTGGGTGTTGTTAAATGGCAATTAGAGCGCTCCCATCACATTCCTCAGAATACTTGCGTACCTCGTGGTCGCCGCCAGTTGATCCGGATTCTCCGTCCGTGTCCCCCAACGAACCCTTGCCATCCTGGCATGACAAGTGATATCGCGCACGGGCACGACCACAATATGGTAGGCAAAGACGTTACGGGCGCGGTTGACGGCACCGGTATCTGTCAGCTGAGCGTAGGAACATCGCCGGCAACGATTCCCACAACCATGTGCTGCGGCGTCCACGGTGAGCAACGATCGTATGAGATCTGCACAGAGTAAGAGGATTATGCTGTGGAGGAGGGACCGGACGTGGGGTGCATACTTTACTGCCGCAGATTGAGGTGCATATGATACATCTAGTGATGTTTAGTCGCGAAAATTATTGTCGTATCAGCATTGCACGGACGATGCAGAAGGATAAAATACGATATGGGCGGGGGTATCCGCACCCGTATCCTTCGGCAGACTCAAGCTTTCCGAAGGCAACGGCCTGCTTGACCGGGTACAACGCCGCCCACGTCGAGCGACGGGTGACGAGCTCTGCACTAGGGGAAAACAGGATACAGCCTTGCAGGAACAGCAAAACGTCTGGACTAATCGTCACGTCAACACTCTGAACTACACACGTTTGAACACGGTGCGTGGCTGGCGACCATGAGTAATGCCAACTTTTAACACTGTGGTATCGTCCTCGGCATCAGGTTTCCACGCGTGCTGTTCCAAAGAGCTCGGGTCTACTCCAACGCAGTGCTCGGGATCATGTACCTGTCCGTCGTCACCGTCCGCCAAGGATCCCCCGTCCACGCTTCCAGGTCGGCCCGCGCCCGGCTGGCACACCAAGCGATGTCGTACAAATACATATCAAAAGTAGGGTGTGGGTGAGAGTCTGAGTGATGGCACAGAGTCATTTCAGTAGATGTCCCCGATTTGAACGTCTGCGCTCGTACGATTGCCAACTATTGTTAGTTTCTAACGTGCTAATCTTGTTGCGACAAACAATGCCTATAAGACACCACCTTATCATGTAGCGGTTCCGCACGGCGAGCCACCAACCCTCATGATGTAGGACCCAGCAGTTGGCGCATTGTTCGCATCGTCCGCTGACGTCTTGTCCCTGACATCTTACTACCCCGTTTGTGGCTGATGCAAAAATAATACGACCGAGCACTTCGATACCCCACGCATACGTCAAGGTGGGGCCTTACAACGTGACGGCACGTGCAGGGTGGAACTGACAACACTGCGAAGTACGGCGTAAGTGCACATCATCCGGATTCATGCACATGTGCTCTGACTATCCGGCGAGCCATTTTGCGGTCTGACACATGTCGTGAAAAGCCAACACATGTTTGTCAGACGCCAGATGCCAGATAGCACACTACCTGGTAAACAGATGGGTTACACGCACGACCATATTCGAGGAGACCACCTGATCACAGCCATTGACAAGGTATAGTCGATCTAAAAATGTAACCCGAACGCCATCTTTCGCGAGCTTATAAGCTTATACAACGGTCCAGCTGACTGCGTCAAGTTTCACGAATCGAACACACGGGGACCACTACCTTTCCGAGCATGGTGTATGCTTTCTGTCCAATCGCTATCACAATATTCTCGAAACCACGTATCAGTTTTTGGTATTACTATTTCAGGACGACTCTCGAGATCTCCACACACCGGTACCTGCTGAATGTCACCCCAGTCGCCGATCCCGAGATGAACATTAGACGCTAAGATCTTGACGACCGGAAACGCAAGCGCCACGTAGATGCCCAGGACAGGCGCAACCTTCACCGTCAGAAACCACACGACCCTTCCCACTAGCGCCACCAGGAAGCGCAGAGTAGACGACATGGATGCCGCTAAGGACGCATCAGGTCTCCCTGACCACACCACCTGAATTACGCCGAGCATCCAAGTAAAAATCAACCCCGGCGGTCCCAATATTCCATGGCCAGTTTTGTCCACAAACACAGGGAATACTTGGGTCAACACCATCAAGTCAATACTGGTAGTCACCATTGTACAAATACCAGGACCTGCATCACCCGCACACCTCTGACGGAAGGTTTGATAGAGTCGGACGCTAAGTCGCCCGCCATTTGTTCAGCGGCAGCCGTCGCCACCGCTCTCCTTCAAGAAGTGAACAGGGGTCTGGCTCTCGTGGTTCTATTTCTAGTTGTCCGATCTACAGCAAAAGTGCTCACCATCGCGTGAAGGTTGCCTGGGGGGAAACCCTCCGTCCTTGTGTTGAGGTCGAAAGCCTCGGTAGCCGCAGACACCGACGGGATATCCAGCGCAACGGGGTGCCAGTGGTGACTTGCCAAGGGCAAGCACAACGTGCGGAACGGTTCGCGTGTCAGATCCTTCTGAATCTAAAGCACGCGGTGTGCGTGTGTAAGGGAGTGGCTGCGTCTGTCGGCAGATTCTCTTGAGGTGTGGGGCAGCAATAGGATGCACCCGAAATGGTTTCGAAGGCGACGCAGTCAGCACATGTATACAATCCAACTTACGGGTATGGATTAGTGTGAGGGGTTGATTACGATGCACCTTACCGCACAAATAAACCTCTGGAACGTTGGTCTATACCCCGAGAGCACGGTTGGACAACGCCAACGGGTTTCCCGGCAGATATTTGAACAAAACCAATCGATACGCCGAAGTGCGGAAACTCGGGCGATTCATTTGTTGTGTGAAAGTACCTCCATAAGGGTGATATATTGTCTAGCACATGCGACAACCGCCGACTGCAGAGGCTTCCCTGCAGACACGAGTGCCGCCAGGAAGGCAGGCAGTCACTGCCTTGCGTAATCGACCCACATTAAAGGTGGGGGCGCTTTGATCGCGTCAAACCTTCTCCGCTTTCACTTCATACAGAAAGCCGTTCCAGTCAATATCAGGGCACATCGGGTATTGCCTTGACACAGGACACTTCCCACTCGGAGCAGAACCTTGCTAGTTCCCTTCCCACCCACTCGCAACTTTAGGTTACACAATTCCATCGACAACCCTGACGGTCAGGTAGCACCTCCACCAAGTTTACGTTTTGCCTTCCAAGCGTTGAGCAACACCTTGCACAATTGACCAATCGTGGGGGTTAAATGTAAACCACAACCGCCCTGACTACGTAACAGTAGCAGCCGTGACGTGCATTGGAGAAGAATTGAACAAAATATACATCGGGTAGTGCGCATTAGTTCTTAACTCGATGCTCACCTTTGCCCATCGCTGGTGAATGCTTGCGCGGTGTATGACGCCCAAAGCTCCCGCTCAACACACCCAACACGCTCAATACGCCCCGTAAGAACCTCGGACCCCTCGATAGAACGCTTCCTGCGTTGCATTAGGAGCTTGTAATCCAGTGCTTGCACCTGCAATAGGCACATACAGGAGGCATGGTGGAACGTGTAAAGGCAGGAAATTATCATATGCGTACAAAACCCAGCGCGCATACCTTAGGGATAGCGAAACCGTGCAGCTCAACTGTAAACTGTACTGGCATGTGCTACAACCACCTGAAACGTTTAGCCACAGCAGTTTCACATTGGCTCACCCTCATGGCGTCCTTCCAGAAATGAGCATCGTGCTGAGAGTTCCATGGGACGCCACCAACGATGGGCTTCCGGTCGACCAGGTATATCATAGACTCGCCCGAGGCATGGAAGGAACCTGCACAGGTGGCCGGAGTCACGAAGCAACCCCTCGGACACACGCTTTGAATCGCGAGCAGGAGCGTAGGACCATTGGTGTTGGGGGAGGGTGGGGACGGGGGGCGATCCAGCGCTAAGACACAATCTGCGAGATATCGTGAAGGCTTCAGGATTGGCGCTCCGCACCCTTTTGTTCTGAAATACAAGTGCCTTTTGTACATTAATATCTAGTACAAACTGCCCTTTTTAGCGAGAGAGTGGTAGGTTTCACAACGGTTGGCTGGATTCATTTTTTCCGATCGGAGATAGAACGGGAAGGATGTATAAAAAAATACCGCGGGTCTGTGGTTGCGAGCTTTTGCTTCACTGTACTCAAGTTGTATGTATCAGAATATTTGAAACATCCGCGTTAAGAGAGGCGAAGGATACGCTAGGCTGCAAAGCTTGACGGGGTACCGGGCCCACGTGCCGACGTACTGCCAAACCCAACCCAGAATTTAATTCAGACATTAGTGTTTTCGCCATCAGTGCACGCGCTTCAATCAAGTTCGTCATGAAACGGTCAGGCGTGTTGCACGTGTGGTGTCGCTATTTCAAGAGTTCATTCGCACATCATACATGGTTTACCACAACAGGGTTTCCCCAAGGAAGGGTATGCCAAGCCAGGGCTGGTGCAGGTGGTTCCTCACAAAAGCTCTGGATGAAAAAAAATCCCGAAGCACAGAACGGAAGGCTTACGGCATGGAACAGCTTGTGGAAACGGTAAAGCGTTTCCGATTATGGCATGTCCGGTGCACTTATGTAGAACTCCGCGCGACGAGGGGAAGCCCGGAAATCACGAAGCCACGTGAACCCTTTGCGGCGCATGGAGCCCCAATAACCGCAGCATCACCCTTCCCACATGTAGGGAAGCACAGCGTTTGTATATCGAGCAGAGCACCAGACATCCGTTCTGATAGCGGTTCAACGAAAACGTTGGGCGTTCCCGCTGAATGCGTTCGATGGCAACACCGCAGAGCCCCAAGCGCCTTCCAGTGTGAATATCGTTTTACTACGGTAGGTTAGCTCACCTGTCGACCTTTGGGCAGCCCGATGCTGCGGAGGTCCCGCCGCCGTCGTACACTACCATTGCCTTCGTCAGATCGGGCGGCGCTTCTGCAGGTCTTGGTGGTGGCTCTTCAGCTGGCGAGACGAGCCCTAAGACTAGGCCGATGACGTGTCCTTCACGGTCGGATTTATCTCGATTCGGAGAAGGTTCCTGTCGAGGGCAGAAGAACGGGGAGCACGACAGAAAATTCAAGCTACGCGGTAGATTGACGGTTCCTCGGGGACGAGAGAGGGCATCGTTAACCCTACTCTCAAGTACGTGGGCTTACTCGAATGAGGTTTCCCTATGCACGCACTCCTGCAGCCCTTGTCCTATACACGACCCCTGCGACTACAGTACCGCCGATGTCTCCAATCGCCCATCTCGTTTGCGCGCCATACTAACATGAAGCTGCGGCTCGTGTCATGCAAAAGTCTCGGGCCTTTTATACCTTGGCCGATAAACATTTTCTGCAAAGAGGACACCATGAGATGGAATCTTCACGCCCCTGCTACAATCCACGGCGTACTCAAATGGCATTTTGGTTTCGTCAGGGCTTTGTATAACAGTCAGCCAAATGCGAATGACAATGGGTCCACCTCATGTTGATACGATACACGCTTAATAGACGTTGTTCGCGAGAGTTCGTCGTTCAGCTCAAAACGGCGCCGAAGTATACGCGGAACACGTGGCTTCGTCCATGAATACCTCCGCCAGGGTCAGCACTGCTGAGATACATCTGGCCGAAGCAAATGGAAGTACCGTTATGCTCGAAACCATGCTGTGCTACATCTACAGGCTTCGAGTACGAATACAACTCAATACGCATGCACGGCTCCTATATACTAGATTAAGAAAAACACCATGAGTAGGCTTCCAGTTGTCGGTAACTGCTAGAGTTTGTATTTGTCGATAGCTGAACAGGTTCGGTAATAGTAGATTGCTGAAGTATTTTGTAAGAGCTTAGTGTACAACAGTACGTGACATGCGTCGGATCCTGCCATAAACAATGACCTACCAGACAGTGTTTTAGTGGCGCATGATCGCTTAAGAGCACAAGAAAACTCTCCGGCAATAGCCTAACGACACGTAATGTCTCGCGCAGTTCCAGAAGAAGAAAGCCCATACCTGTACGAACTTTAAGGCCCACAACCGACTATTAATAGACATCTTAAACCTACGACGACCTAAACGGGTTCTTTCAGGGGTTTGAAAGAGACGAAAACGAACCGGTTTGCTTTGATGTAACCACCATCATTTGGTGCCACGTTATCTGGGCCCCATATTTAGTCTTCGTCTTCACGCAGCGTAGGGCACGCAGGACACATGCAACGGCATTTGCACAGCCAAAACTTCCGGACACCGTGGCGAATAGCCCCATAGTACCGGTGCACCTTCAATGGGTTCGACATATGTTGTAGCCCTTCGCTTAAACCAAATGTTTTTGCCCGCGGCAGACCAAGATCCATGAGTTCGATATCTAGCCATTCGCCAAAACAAACTTCAATTGCCCGCGGCAGACCAAATCCCCATGTATCGAGGATAGCCACTTCGCCACTGGTACCCAGCACAGTGAGTACCAGGCGGCCCATAGCCTGTCGAGTTCGCTGTCGGTGACATACTTACACCTCATCTGATACACGTAGCTCGTACGGCATAGCAGCATGACCTACTGCTGTGTACTGGTATACGAGGATGTCATATTGTCGGGTAAATTGATTGTACTGAGGATACATACTGCCTAGGTAAAGCACAAGGCGCGAAAAGCGACACCAGTGCACAGGCTTTGCACTATGATATGAACGTACGTATCATGCACACGGTCATACCAATTTAGTAGATCCGACATCGTCCTATAGATGTGCGGTTGAACAATATGATTGAACAATATGATTGGTTCGTACAAAGTCCAAAATAATTGAACCGACCACGCAAGGGTGCCGGGTCGTTGAGCTCTATTATATTGTTGCCGTCGTGCTGGTAAGTTAGGGTCACGAGGTCACGACATACGACACGGGTGCGCCGCCTACCATGTCCCTCTTCATTTCTCCCCCCATCGCCTCCTCTTCGAGAGACCGCTTCATCAACACACTATTACCGTTGGGGCATATTTCTTTCATCAGCTCTGCGGAGCGCAGCTCATGCTGTACAGTCGAGTAACACACGGACTGAAGTGCTTGTCTCTGCTCTGTGGTAGACTGTCTGAAGCAAGATCAGCAGGTCTATCACACGCACGCACGGATGGATACACGAATTACCCTCATTACCATGTGGACAACTTTCAGCAACCACTCGCAAGGGGTGCCCGTCCGTATCAAACAACACACAGTAGTACACACCTCTTCGTAGACATCCTCCGGAGGTAGATCGCTGACATCGAACGGTGAGCCGGAGATCGGCGTCGCGTAGAACAGCGCAGAAGCCGGCACCACCGAGGGTGGGATGGTGTCGCTCCTCCACAGCATCTGCCGTGCAATCAGGCGACGACAAAAAGTATGATATGTGCACGGGTCCAAGCGAAACGGTTAGACTCTTCTATTCGATGCAAATAGGAGCGGGCCCTTCTCAGCGAACGCACCACAAGGTAAGCAGCTGCTGTCCTGGCGGCGATGCTTGGAATATTTGAACGTTGAACCATTCACAGAACGTGGCAACGTTTGAGTTTCAGGAGGTGACGCACATGATTCATAGCATGCCGAACACAGCCGATGAAGAACGGCACCACTTAAAGTGAACAAAAAATAGCCTTGATGAACTACCATGCGTGGAGGAAGCCCCGCATCTTGGTTCAACTTCGGCAGCGAACCGCGAGGGGAAAACTGGAGTGTTTCGCGAAGAGGAGATGAGGTCCGTGACGCTCTAATTCGGTTGGGCATAAGACAGCACGATAACATACACCCATTCATGCGAAGAACAGGGTACGCAACTGAACGCTGTGCCCCATTCGGAACGACAGCATGAAATGTTGCAAAGTAAATATTAGTGTCAGATTCGATTTATCCTTATTTTTGTACTGCTGACGTTGCTCAAAGCAAAGGATGCCGAAAATGCATTGCAAAGTGACGATTCGGGAGGGTCGAAAACATTGCACGGTCGCACATCCCGTGCAAATCACCCAACGGAAGAGCCGGGTCGTATGGATGGGGGGACAATATCAGCACATATGCTACATGCATCAAATCGGTACATGGGGAACGAAGAAGTGGTTCGACAACAAATCATTTGCATAAATCGATGTCGATCGATATAATAAAGGGTTTTGCCAGGGATTTAATGAGGAATTGCACACCTCGCGCGAGAGTAACGCAATGCCATGTCATCGTACTTGGATTCGACAGGCACGATATACACATGCTAGCAAAACCAGATGAGAGAAAACCAAAATAATCGAAGAAATGAAAAATGTGTCGTGCCCCCCAGGAGAAGTTGCGACAGATAATCCAAAAGAAACAAAATAAACAATACGACAACAAAAGCAAGAAAAATAATGAGAATTTAAAGGAGAGGACAACCAAAGCACCTTCGAGGCAGTAGCAGAAGTTTGTGGTACGAGTAGCATAGGGAGGCTCTACCTACTCATAGACAGGTTCTACCGACCGAGAGCACAATCAAAGCACCTTCGAGGCAGTAGCAGAAGTTTGTGGTACGAGTAGCATAGGCAGGCTCTACCTACTCATAGGCAGGTTATATCTACTATTAACAGTCGATCTGGAACCTTGCTCTCTTGTCGTCCGTCTCCTTCCTGTTTCGCCAGCCGCCGTTTCGCTACAGCCGTTAGCCCCCCCTCTCCCCATGCCCATGAGACGCCCCCCATATAACGGATGTGTGGCGTTTCCTACTTAATTTCGCTCCATCTTCGTGCCAAACGCAAAACACAAATAATGAAAGAAACTAAATAAATCGAATTAAAAAAATAAATATTCTACTACTGTAGCGTAACGAGAACGAAAGAAGAAAACTTAAATAAAACACACAAAAAGCGAAGGCAAGAAACGACAACAACGAAAAAATAATGACAGCAAAAACTACGACGAGCCGTTGAAGCATCGCTGTCGACCGCCCTGGGGGAGGTGCAACGGACTGTACAGCCAAAAAAGAGAAAAAACAAAACAGAAAGACCCACAAGAAAAAATAAATAAGTGGAACGCTCTATAACTGTCAATTTCGATGCCGCGAGACAAAAACCAGATCAATTTCGACCACCAACAGAAAAAAACCCCCAATCGATCCCCACACTCAAAACAATTCATTTTCGGCCCACACGCATAAACCAAGTCAATTTCGATGCAATACAAAACCAAAGCTAACTCCGACACTACACCGAAATCAAGTCAAGTTCGATCCCTAGTCTAAAATAAATACAATTTCGATGCCCCGACCAAAAAACACGCCAGTTTCGACCCACACATTAAAACCAAGTTATTTTCGACCCCCACATGAAAACCAAGTCAATTCCGATCCCTTCACTGAAATCAAGTCAACTTCCACTATCCACACAAAATCGAAGGCACTTTCGATCCACACACCAACACCAAGTCATTATCGGTCCGCACACAAAAGCCAAGTCAATTTCGACCACGCATACAAAACAAACTTAATTTCGATCCCCACACTAAAACCAAGTCAACATTGGGCCGGAATCAAGAACCAAGTGAATGCGACCCCCCCCATAAAAACAAGTTAACTTAAACCCCAACACTGAAATTAAGTCAATTGTGATCTCCACTCTAAAACCAAGTAAATTTCGATACCCGCTCAAAAACCAAAATTATTTTGATCCCCGCACTAAAACCAAGTCAATTAAAATCCACACAAAGACCAAGTCATGTTCAACCACTCCACAATAGCCGAGTCAATTCCGATCTCTACACTTAAATCAAGTCAATTTCGATCGCCTATCCTGAAACCAGGTCAATTCCGATGCCCACACCACATTCAAGTAAGTCATTTTCGTCCTGTGTGAGCTGACGTGTCATTCATCCGGATGCATTTTCCTGTGGCACAGCAGCAGTACGTACCAGGTACCTGGTATATTATTCATACGTGGACCAACTTGCGTTGTTGACGTGTCCATACTAATAATATAGTAAACCCCCGACAAATTATGTAAATCTTTACCAAATTTTACAGTACGGGTGTATGTACGGCCACCTATGATACTGGTAGCCGGACGTCGCTACGCGCCATTCCTCCTGCATGTAGCATGTCTTGGGATCATACACGAGACCCACGACCGGCGCGCACACCATCACCAGAGCACAGCAGTCATCGTTTCTTCTTGTTTTGCTTGGTACGAGGCAGTAGTATGTACCTGATATTTACGTCACTGGTCTTTGTAGTGTTGCGAGTCGTATACTTCATGGGGAATGACTCCTGCAATTGTCAGGGACGTGGTAGTTAGTGGCTGTGCTGCACCCTTTATCAGACAGTCCGGAAAGACCTGGAGATCGTTGATATGTGTATGGTGTTTTTTGGTTCGATTGCTCTTTTTTCACTGCATGCCCGCGAGTCGTCGCTCTGACAGCACCCCAGGCAGCAGGCGTGTTCCTCTCTGTATTCACAACTACCGTGCGTTTCGTACGGTGCAGGCAGCACTCCAGACTGCAACCGCTCTATTAAATAGTCAGTAGTCACGACTTGGTTAGTTGTTGGAACGAGGGAATTCTATGCTGTAGTTGAGCGGATACGCGCGGCCATGTTAGTTCAGTTTGCACATTGATTTCATTTTGTGTGCGCCTTTTTCGTCTTGTGTATTTTTAGGTGGGAAGCGTCGTGATTCTCAGCCGAACTTTGATTTTTTCAAGTTTTTTTTCGGATTTCCTAGGGCCCCAGCACCTTTGTGTGGCCACGGACTCTTTGATTTGAGAGTTATGTGAGATCAACAACAGCAGCAACAACAGCAACAACATATATACCTGGTAAGTCGTAAGTCGTAAGTCGTAATAGTACACCGGCGTACCATTAATATTAATACCTCCTTTACTGGGAAAACTGCCAATGTATGGGAGCAGCAGCGCATTGCTCAAAAGAATACTGTACCACTGCGTCCAAATAACTGAGTATGCCCCGGGTACTCACCTATCGCATTTGTTTTTGTACACACTTCCTAGCTGACCCTATACCTGCACCTGACATCACACGTTTCGTAGTTCGTTCGGGCGAACTGCTAAATTCAAAATATGGCCGATCCGCCATTGAGGCTGAGAGGACCATTACATTCCGTTTGTGTCATCGACCGACCTCCTTTACTATCCAAAAACCGAAAACACTAACCAGCAAAGCAGATCACGCGTGAAACATGTCGTTGCATTCCGTGATCGGCGGCCTTGGAAAAATAACTATTCCAAGGTTATGTCCTGTAGGGTAAGTATACCCGGGGTATTTCTTCGGGTGTTACTCGTACCCGGAACTTCTGTAAGTTATGTACGGCATTCATACCTGTACTCGGAACTTCCGTGAGTGCTGTGCAACATCCATACCCGTACCCGGAACTTCTGCAGGTTCTGTACGCCAGTGGCATAATACCCGGGGTACGGGTACAACACCCCATACCCGTACCCGGCTTTTGAGTCGGCGAGATACCCAGAAAATCGGGAAAACACCCGGTACTCGACACCTTGAGGGTACGGGTACGGGGGGAAACAAATACTTGCCCGGAACGGGTGTGAGTTCAGTACGCCAGCTGACACATACCCGATACTTCTGTGAGTTATGTAAGACATCCAAAACCTTACCCGGAGCTTAAACCCCTACCCGGAGCCTCTGTGAGCTCTGTCACACTTTAAAACATCCCTACCCGGGATACGCAAACCCTACTGAACATATCCTTGACATGTTCAGTTCTGAAAGACACCGCGCCAAGCAATGTCAAGGTAGCCCGCTATACCGAACCCATACTATCGCCGTCGTACTGCAGTACACAACTACCAGGAAGAGTAGTTCAAGCGGCCACAAAGAGACCACGCGCGAATTTGTTGAGCAACGCCCTTTCCGAAAAATGGAGGGAGACACACCATTTGCTTGTCGTGAACGCACAATTTCATTCCACACACAGGCCGGCTGCTTGTCGTGACTGTTTTCTGCATTGGTATTGACAGATCCATCGTTGGGGTCGTCGGCTCTGACATAGTATAGCACTAGGCATCACTGCTGCGATAATAATCTGATGGTACACCACGATCGAACGAGGGGGCAACTGCTCAAGCAACAGACTAACCTGGACGCTCGCTGCCCCCCCCTCTTCTGTGTACTCAAGGACGATATCATGGTAGGTTCCCTTGATGAGGTTGGCCAGAACCGTCCGCTCCTTGACTGCCCTTAGGTTTTCTGGACATGACGCACGATATTCACATACGGAGAACGAGGTACCATATGTGTTGTGGGCACATTGCGCTCCCCCGGAGTTCGTTTTCGAAGGGAAGACTAATGGGTGCTCACGATACGCTCAGTAAAAAGTTAAACATTAGCACATCGTGCTTACTCAAGTTCTCATCCATGCATAACGCGCCAACTGCTGCATGGGGTAAACTACTATTTCTACCGCTATATGGCCGTCTCTACCGCTGCCACAGTTGGCCGGGGGGTGCTTTATGTTTTATAACTGTATCTACTATATACCACCACCACAAGCAAGCGCTCACAGCACACGGTAAATACCTGCCCATGAGTTAATAACCAACTTGTGGTCGAGAAATAGCCGGAAGCCCCCGTGGGCCCTCACGAAGAGGTGGAACGTTTCGCTCGAAGGAGCGAGAAGCTTTCCTTCCCATCGGGCGGACACGAGCCCGTGACCGAACGACGTCACCGGGTTTAGCCCCCAATTAAAGGACACCTGATGAGGCGAGAGCGTATGGGCCACGGGTGGGGAGGGGGAGGGGGCGGGGGCATTGGAAAGGGATAATCAGGACTACTATTCGTACCTAAATCTATGCGACACTGCCCATATCACACGAGAAAACATCGGGAAAAACGTTCATATACAGCAACAACGATTGAGGCTCCGGAAGCGGGTGTACCCAACATCATGCATGGCCGTAGTGGTATGACCATAGAACCTCGCAACCCAAAAATGCCGGGACGGAGCACGTCCGGTTGTCAACGACCAGGCAGGCATCGCTAGCACCAAGCGCGAAGCGCCATGATGTATTCGACGAGTCGCGTGGCGGGTGAACTGCATCATGCTGAGAACCGCTTGGAAGGCGGAGTTTCGTGCATATAGATGACCGCGTCGAATTCATTGACTTGTTTTCCGGCGTGGCCATGGGGGGAGAAACTGTTTTGTTAATGCAACTAGCAGCGGCGAAAAATGAAGACACAGGCTGTGAAACCTTCGTGTTCAACCGACAAGAAGTGAACGGACTGACCGCAACATCTAATGCTCAATATCATATGGTGTTGGGCCGCCCAATGTCACTCAGAGACTGATATAAAAAGTACCAAACTATCATGCGGCTCTGCTGACATACTGTCCAAGACGTTCAAGATTGCGGGGTGTCTGATCTGTCCTTGATAAAGTGCCGAATACGCTGCAGAGCGGCATCGTAGCCTACGGCAGCGACCCACAAGGAAACGTTGATGAGCGAAAGCATGGCGGAAAGTCCAAATATGCTATCGGGCATGGGTACGTACTTATGCCCTAACATACATAGAAACCAACTGTATCATATTAGGGGGATGCTTTGTGTTTGGGCTCTGTAGCCCGCTCCTGCAGCAAGGTTTGCTTGGATTGTACGCATCAACGCCATACACCCGCCCGTACATCGTGTACCCGCGTTGCCAGGTATTCCCTCAAGGTGCGCTCTCTCTAAGCCGCGGGGCGGGGCCGCCTCACCTCTGGGTCGATCTTGTGGACAATCGGGGTACCCACCAGCCACTGGTTGTCCCAGAACTTGGCATCCAAGCCACCAGAGAGCAGCTGTGTCACTGAGGCCTGTGATAGAGCCGAAACGTAGACAGAATGAGAGTTCAGCAACATGTAGAGTTTTGTGTGCACCCATTACACGTCGTGGAAAACAAACTACGTGGAAACTCATCCTTTGCCCCACGACGCACGGATTTCATCGTTCTTGCTCGATATATTCCATAGCCAACGCTCGCTCGTCGCATCCTATAGCGGTCGGCACCCAAAGCAATGCGGTGTGCCCGGTCGCCACATGTTCTCCTTGCGCGCATAATAAAGATAGTGTCCCGCTGAGTGTAAATATACAGCTTAACCCAGGAAAAGCGACCGACCCGAGGGCAACCCAGTATACTTCAATGCCGGCAGTACTATTATAGAAGAACGATACACCAGACACCAGGCATGCTACTTTGTACACGTGAGGTTGTACTGTTCTTCACCTCGTGGGGTCCGGAACCGGGAGCCACGTATGAGGTGAGATACCGTCCGGGTTTAAGGACTTCCTCGTCCTCCACAAACGGATACCTTGTCCCGGCACCACCAGAAGGGGATGTACCGACCTCAACGGCGTCCGCGTGGTTGCCCGCAGTGTCACTGTACCACAGAAGCGTTTTGACGAACAGTTGGGGGTGGCATGCATGTCTGTTTATACACGTTTTTGCTACGCAATACATTCGCTTTGCACGGGTTCGCAGTTTATTTTCTTTCATCCTTTGGTCTCATATGTTTCGGGGAGCAGGACTCCTGGAGCGCGTTTCATTTAGTTGTCTGAGCGTAAACATCAGGTGCATTTGGATTTTATGTGACCATCTAAGTGAACCTTGTATTTGCGATCAGACTGGTGTACATCTTCCGGCGTGGTGAGTCCTACCTCCGTGCGTGATATGCATGTTCAAAATTAAACGTTGCTCAACTGCACATCATACGGGAGTAGAGTTTCTTCAGATGCAGTAAAACGTGCTTCAGCCGGACGCCACAATGGCAAGAAAGCGTTACTCTTCGGAATTCTCCTAACGACAAAAAAACAAGGTTCGTGCTTCAATCCCCCGGCTTTGTCATCCGAAACAGAGGCACTACGAGAAGCGTAGCAGCACGGGCTAACCTCCGAGCACGTGGTATTCATGCACACCCCTTTCTCTTATAAACGTATGTGCGCCAGCTACAGTCGCTTGGCGTCCAGGCGTATACGGGCCAATGAATCGGGGGTGATGCGGTGCGCCAAATCAAGCTTCGAACTTCAATCCATCCCTTTTGTTGCTGTTTAGGTTACCGTAAACAATGCAGCGAAATTCCACGCGAAACCATTCGCCAAGCGCAAGCGACAATTCACCTCTCGAACGGGAACGGTCCCGGCGGTAGCGGTAGAGGTATCGGGCACATCTCGCCGTCGACACGAGGTGCGTAGACCGCCACGCCACCATCCGCTTCCCACTCTTGGGAGCCATCCGCGTTGGTGCGGAAAAGCTCCGTGAAAAAGATGTCGCTTCCTGGGCGTGACAAAGAATACCAAGTACACAAGGGAGGACAACAAGCATGTTCACATCTCGGGCAATCTACAGCTGCCAATCGCAGCTGGGGAGGGGCGTAAGAGGAAGCGCTATCAAATTTACCCCCCAGTGAACAAAGTCAAGAGGTTTTAAAAGAAGTAACTCGCACAAGGACTGCACGAGTTGCTGCCTCCCCAAGAATGTTGAAACAAACGAATGACCGAATAAGTGCCGCTGAATAGCGGATCGTGTAAAGCTGGTTTGGGGCAGGCAAACGACCGGCAGTGACTGCCTGTGGGCTAAAAATACCGTTTGCGAACTAGGAATACCAGGACATTTACGCCTCCCTCCTTGCGGACGACAAAAACAACTCAAAAATACATACCAGGGTATCGTGGAAAGGAAGCTCCGGAAAAACAAAGCAGGTCCGAGGTAAAACTACCAAGGCTTTTCATGGTGTGTTGCTCGCTCAAAACGTACGGCGCGATGCCGATTGATACTGCTATTCAAAAAGCAATGTCGCAGTGTGGCGTGGCGTGGATGTGCGGTGCGATCATCTGTTCAATAGGCGGCTTCTTACGGTGCGGTGGACGATGCACTGTACAAAACTCAGGTGCATTTCGCGGTTTACCGTAGAGCTAAACTGTACCCGGAACGCAACCTATATTGCGGCTCTCGGCGCTTTCGCCTCCACCAGCAGACAGGACTTGCAGTATATAACATTGTACGTACTTCACTCAGCACGTGCCCATATGACCGTGTAGCGGAACGATACAAGCGTCAGCCATAGACTGGGCGATAAAATGGGCCTGATGATTATTGTAGCGAGCATTATCTTGTGACCTGAATACTAAACGACAAAATATGCTTGTCGGTCACAACACCATCGTAAGCGCCGGAACGTTTCAAGGGAAACCATAATAAACTTGAGCGAACCGATCCCGGCATGAAACAATATCAAGCCACCACAAAAGAATAATGCACTCACCTCCCGTTGTGGGCTTGCCGTCATCAGTGCGAGCATTGACGTAGAAACTGGTGACCTGTCCCTGTGTGGTGAGCCCCCCGTGTGGTAGGCAGCATCGAGCAGCGGGGGGATGTGAACGTATTCAGGTCGCGGATGTTTTGCTGCGGACTATTTCAAACAATAACACCGCCACGAGAAGAAAGACGATGGTGCTCGGCGCGCCCCAAGGGACAGCGGACCCGGTAGCTGTTGCTAAACAGTGCAAGTTGGCCGTGACCGCTGGCACGCCTCCACGGCTTCCTTGGTGCTAACGCCGCCTACGAGCGCGCTGAGCGCACACATTTCATTTCAATTCCTCAACGGCGCATGATTTAGTATTAATAACAGCCCTTGACGCGTTCGGCTCCGTACAAGCCCTGGCGGTTCGCGCTATTGACAGCACCTCCGCGCATTCAGCATCCCACAAGAACGATATTTGTGTAACCTAGCCACGGCGCTTCATCTGCTAATACGCCTGGGAATGGATTCGTGTTAGTACCTGAAAACAAAAACGAAGAATGTCGCATGGTAGAGATCTGGGATAACATATATATAGCAAATCAACCAAATCCGTGACGGGGGAAAAAAACTCTTTGCCACCAAAACAAATGATCGATGATGCTCCCTCCCGACACAAAAAAAAAGCGCTGTGCGGGGTCAACGTCGCGGCGTCGAGCTAGAAGCTGAAAATAAGTCAGCATTGCTTTTTGCTCAAAACGTTCTGCTGGACAGCGCACAACCAAACCCAGACCGTAGGGTAGCAGCGTAGACACGGACGCGCGAGCGTGAACGATTCGCACGTTTCTGGTAGGCCCATGGGATTGGCGGCCGGCAGCACGAGAATGCTGCCCCCCCTGTGAAACATTTATTGTACAGATAAAGTCGCAAGCTATGTGGTCCTGGTTTATTGCTGTTGGGCGCGTGCAAGCAACAAGAAGAATCTACCCACACACAGCTATCGATAGTCGGCTGCGTGCTGCTATACTGCACTTCGCCGAGACCGGGATTTCGACGGCGCTGCCCGCATTCTGTGGAAGCGCGCCACACCTCTAGCTCACGGGCAAGTTGTTGCTGTGCGTGCAGCTGGGCTTGAGCCTTGCGGCCAAGGCTGCATGCACTACTCGCCTGAAGTTCTGCATGATGTTGCTGTATGCACTCGTACGTACCTACTACTCTATACGGAAATGTAAGGAACCGTTCATTTTCATATTTATACTCGGACGGTCCCTACACTTCCGGACAGAGTGGTACGGTAGTTTTTTTTAATTCCATCATTTTCTCAAGTGAGGCCGCCGTGTCATGCGTGCATCTGAACGCTAGGGGTGACTCGCTTCCTGCTGCATCAAGGCCCGATCACAGATGGTCTTCGCTGTAGCGATGGTGCCGGATGTGATGACAATCGCTCGGCGTGTGGCCGCGTTCATGTCTGGCATCGTTTTCCCGATACAATGAAGACTGGTCGTCCTTATTTTTTCCTTCTTCATCTCGGGATATTTGTCGAATTTCCTATCAACAGTTGACGTATCAAAAGAGGGTCAACTTTGGAGCAAATTTCTTGTCGGTTACTTGTCGGGTTCAAGCGCGGGTTGCATTGCTGTGCGCACAAAGCCCTAGCAGAGGGGATGACACATATTTTTTCTTTAGTATTGTCGAGTAGTTCTCCCCTGAAGACCAAGAACGAATAGAACCTGAAGAAAACGTTTTTTTCAGCATATTTCCAATCGTATAGAAAATAATCTGCAGATCAATTCATAACCGGCCATCCCCTCTTTCTCCATCGACTGGGTGCGTTTGTCGAACGCGATAATCCCATTCGTTTCCTGTGTCGAGTAATCACTTATTTGCTGCAACCGTGAATGTATTCTAAAACCAAGTGATTAGGGTGGTGCCAGACTAGTCTAGAAAAAAAAATGTTTTGTTTCAACGGTTTGTTGAATAGACTAGACATTTTGTTACGTCTAACACGAATCCATTCCCAGGTCTAGCAGTAATAATCAGAACGTCCATTTATCCATAGAGCGAATATGAATATTCAGAACAAAGCTGGTACGAGCTCTATAGTTTGGCGCACCTCTTGGATTTCATCAACACTGTCATCCCCGGCGTTGCCGCCGTGAAGAACTCCGCGGGTGACGACGGTCTCCACGGGGGACGCCTGGCACTCTGATCGTTGAGCAGACACAGGAATGTCCCGGCCGATCGCGCTGGGTGGCAGCACCTATTAATAATCATAATCGAATCATGGCCACATAACGTGCTCGGTCAGCTGCAGACAAACGTTGCTGAGTGAGGACTACCTGGTGTATTGTCACTGCAGATGCGATATAAGTTTTGAATGCCAGCACATTGTAGTGTTCGATTCAAATCGAAAACGATATTATTCCGGACTATCCACGATAATCAGGTACAGTCTCAATCGTGCAAGAACTGTGATATTTGCAGAGTCTGATGAAAGCACGGTGCGTGGACCCAAGGTCTGACAAAGGGGGGAGCTACGTAGCTGTTAGCAGCATGGACGTGCGCCTGATACCTGGACACAAATCCAAAAAGGAGTACCAGTGCATTTTACAACGCTCAATGCTTGTGTTTTGTTTCTCCTACTTACTACTATTAATACGTTGCCTACACGCACTACTACGTTGTCTACGTCTGTCGCTGTATTCTTCACGATCAACGCCAGTCGCAGGTCCCTGCCTGTGACCACTGGTTCGTCAAATCGCTCAAAACATCTGCGAGATATACGGCGAAGCCATTAAAGAAAACAAATGAATGCCTGTTCTTCGCTGTATTAAGCTAGCCTGCACCTGGTGGGTGGCATGCCCGTTGGCACACTATTAATAACCGACCTGCGCAATGCGTAATTCGTCCCTGCGACCCCTCGGCACGAAGGCGCTTCGGTGCTTCTTATGCGAGACGGCCGCCCTCAGGCCTGAGGCCGTGTTGGAGAAAGAGGCGCTCCACGGGCCGATGGTGGAGGCCTCAGCATCCTCGCCGCTTCCAATGGCAGGGACTACGAAAAAAACGTTAGGCACGGGAGGTGGGGGGGGGGGGTTGGCCGACGCCTGGTGATGCAGGCTGCCGGAATACACAAAAAAAATGTTTTGCCTTTACTCTGAAGACCTAAGTTTCAAAAGCGAACGAGGGTACTCATCAACCTAATGGGGAGTCCGGCAGACAGCGACGAGCCGCCCCCCCCCCCTCTTATGCACCCAACGTTTCGTATACTTTGAAAGGCGGCGTCATATGAAGCAGTGAGAACGCCGAGGCCACCACCGTCGACATTCGACGGTGGTGGCCTACGTGTCCTCGCTGCTTCCTATGGCGCCGTCTTATAAACCAAGCAAAACATTGGGTGCGGGAGAGGGGGGAGATGTGGTCGATCGGCTCGTCGCGACGCAGTCTGCCGGACTCCCCAAAACCCGTGGCTATAAAATGGCAGGAGCGACCGAGGGTGCGAATCAACCGAATCCGTAGACCCCACTAAAGGGTGCGCCATCCACCCTGGGGCTGCGTTGGGGGGAGAGGGAGGCACTTCGTTACTTTTATTGATGGAGGTTGTGGCTCTCTGTGATAGTTTTAGCACTGCAGATCCGACAATCGAGATTGGTGCCAGGCGCAGGCAGCACAAAACGCTACCAGGTGCATTGCCAACTTGATGTCACACACAACAGACCGCATCAACACGAGAAAGAAAAATACATGATGGCCCCAAGAAAAGCAACTGCATATCGGAGCGGATTTGAAACGGGGGCATGGGCTTCGCGGTGTGGACACTGCTTTTACAGAGTAGCGTGAAGAAAGAGGGGCATACTTTTTGTTTCACATCATAAGCTCGTAGCGACAACAGCGTGAACGATCTCCGTGCCGCCTCCGGCATCAGGGATCAGATAAACAAACACTATTGATCACATAGTTCGTATGCGGACTACAGTACGACACCAAGGTAGGCTCATATGCCACACTGAGCGATACCAGGTACCAAGTACGTATTGGTAGACAGATTTGGGGAGGTGCATACGTAGCTATCATACGGGGAAAAAACGGCTATCGACTCCAGCACAACTGCCACCAGCTTAGCATAGACGTGCATCATGTATGAAGTCCTAGAAAAGCCTTGGGGTCGTATTGATAGAGTTCTGCATGCTATGGTCGCGAGCGCAGGGAATGCCCTTGAAACGGTTTCGCTGACAAGCTTAAAACTAGAGGGGGTCTCACTTATTTCCATTGATACAAGTACGAGTAGGTACGACAAACATGTTCCTCGCTCCATCTTAGCCGGCGATTTGGAAGCGTTTGCCTACAATCGAGATGCCGCAGTGATGTAGCGTATTTCGATCCAGTTTGCTGGCTGGCGTGATATTCTCTGCTACGACCGTCGGGCAGAAGGCCACCCCCGACCGATCACGATCACAGCCCACGGGGGGCGTCACATCTTCAATATTGAACACCGCTTCAAAAAGAAACGACTCACAGAACAATCATGCTCCTGCAGTATCGCTATGAAACCGGATCACACCGCAAAAATGAGCGGAATCGTTCTGTGATGCCAATATATGATAATAATACTCCGAATGAATCACCTGGCTTCGCCTCGGGAAGCGCGGGGAAGTCCCTTACGTCGAAGCCTCTTCCTACTGCGCTCGAAATCTGTCGAAAGATGAACGCACGCGGGGAGCGAGCGTGTTTTGTTCGGGTGTTCCATCAGCCGCCCAGTTGTTACATCGTACCTGGTATGTATGATACGTATGTACCGCCGTATAATCATGCGAGTAACGTTCGATGTTTCTACGATACCATACCATATAATACCAATACCAGTACGGAATGCTCGAGAGGCGCAATAATTTCTTTCGGCTTTCGGAGGGCGGATCTCAACTACGATACTGCTGTATGCCGTGTCTCCAGACCTATCTTCGCTGCGTAAGGAGGAGCGCGCAGCGAGTGCTTTTCACGCGAACGCTTGATTCCTCCTGGCACCTGCGGCACCGGCACCAGCTGTTGCTACGACGATCCCTCTGGTGGCAACGGAGCTACTCGTACATACCTGGTAGGTATCATAGTGGTGCTCGTTTACGATCAAGAACGTTCTTCATTCTACACAACAACAGCAGCAGTTTCAACAACCGAGCTATCGCAACAACAGCAGTAGCAGTAGCAATTCCGAGCCAGCAAAAAAGTCACTTACCATGGGCCGGACGGCACGTAGTCCACCGAGCCCGACGTGTCCCATAGCACGGCTGACCTCGTAGATTACGGTTTCGTGGCCGACGTGTAGGCCGACTTGGAACAGCAGCGATGCTGTCGCGGCAAATACCGTAACAGCATGCCGCATCATCCCCGCTCGAATCCCCGACATGGCACTTGCTGTGTGGTGATCTCGAACGCTGCCGCTTCACAGGCGGACCACCCCTGAGACAGGATGGCCCGCGAAGAGTAAGAGCCGCCCGGTTGAGCAACTCTTCCCAGCTCGTGCCGCTCTAAGCGGCTCCGGTATCTTTGTCGTTGTTTGTTGCCTTTCAAAAAAACATTTCAGTTCATCTCCGCTCCGCGGGGTTGTTATGTACAGTAGAGCATGCCTCATATTCACAACGAAACCCCTTGCTCGGCTGAAAAAACAAAAAAAATGCTCCCTGTACGAAACAGCGAGGACGAAAGGGAGTGTGGTCTCAAGGTAGACACGCGTGCGGTCGCGGTATACTGCGCCTCTCTCCCTGGAATTGAGCAAGGTACTGGCTACTCGGTTGTGCGTCATTTCGTCGGTGCACCTGGTGTTGGTTCCGGCCAAGCAGCATCAACTTTGTTCTGCTCAAGGAGCACAGCAGCAGTGCTTTGCATCCATGGCCGGTCTCTCTGCGGACGAGACGTGAGATATCGCCACTGCAAGGAACTTGGCGATCTGGACTGGCGGCAGCGCTCGTGGAATCTCGCACATGATGTCGGTTCGTGCGGGGATACACGCGTATAAAACTAAGGTGCGGATGGCACAGCAGTAGAAGCAGCAGCATCTGCCAATAGTGCTGTTGATGTCTGCCGCTGTGTGTCAGCTGTGGGCTGTGGGCTGTGGGTGGGCTGTGCAGTATGGGTCTCCTTCTGAATTTTGAATTCTTGAATTTTCAAGATTATCGGCCTTGTTGGACGAAATTTGAAATTTGTATTTTTTCCACCACGCTCTGATGTATATACGGGCACCTGGTACCAGGTACCACAGGTATTCGATACGTACGTATTCAACCATTGCACATTACGAGTATCAGGACCGGATTGGGGACAGGGTCGCTGCTGCTGTACCAGGTATGTATTAGGTCGTATCATAGGTACAATTAATAGTTGTGTGGACGTATGCGTTGTGCACGTATGAACATGCACCGGCAGACCTACTGGGAACAGATCTTTACGACAAGGACGGTGTTGCTTGGTTTTTACATACCAGGTACCTGGTATAAGGATATACGGACCACGACCCTTATCTTTAGATACCACCCCACCACAGGAAACCAACCACCCCGGTGATAAAACTAAACTAAACTCGTTCATGTATACTTGCAACATGGCCATTATCACGTGGCCCCAGGGTTGGTATGATTAAAGTAGTAGTCGCCATGATCGTTCTGTGTGGCGTGTTTCACTCGCCCCAAGGAATAAGCTTCGGTGATGTGCTATGGAGCTGAAGTAGAGCCTTAGAGCAGTAAATCAGTACGTACATAGAACTACATATTTAGATCACAACCCCTGAGCGTGCTCGGTTGGTGCATCCCTGGCCTCTCAGAGCTCCCACTTCCAAACCACCACCTTTCATTACTTGCCGGACCTTTCCAGCAGTTCTTTGTTTTCTCGGTCCTTTCTTCCTTTTTTCTTCTTTCGTCTCGTGTGCGTGCGTGACCTTTCCAGCAGTTCTTTGTTTTCTCGGCCCTTGCTTCTTTTTTTCTTCTTTCGTTTCGTGTGCGTGCGTGTTCTCCGAGCACGGCATCGCGGGAGGACCCGGCACCGTCGCGGGTGTCAGCGGGTGCTGGCGGGTAGAGGGGGGGTTGCAAGGAGCGCGGTCGCCGCCTTCGTGCCTAGGCGTCGCGTTTGCCTCGAGACACGAGGGATGCATGAACGGGCTTTGTCTGGCTTCGATTTATGATTGTTGATAGAGTATGTACGAGTTATAAAGGTCGTTCGGGAGGGCAAGATAATATTCAAGCGGTGCCTATTTTTGCGACCACGCTAAATTTGAAAGAGGGAGGTGTGCAGTTTGAACACCAACGTTATCGAGCTGGCGAACGACGGCCACGGTGAGCACCGGGCTTCACGCGAGGCGGGCGACGGGGCTGATTGGGGCAGAGAGTGATAAAAGCTTTCCCTGGACCGAATCGGTAGCGAGGTGGTCGCGAGAGGGGCGGGCGGCGTACGAGGCTGAGAGAGAAGTCCTTCTGTGCGATTTGTTTCTTTTCTTCTTTCTTCTTTTCGACCGGGTGTAAGGTGTTCCAATCAGGCAGAAAAATATTACACGAGAGGGGACGGGGATTTTTTTTCCTTCCGGACTTTTTGGTTTTATTTTCATTGTTTTTGCTGCTGTGCCGTGCTGTGCTTTCGCTTTCTTCGTACATGCAGTACAGACATAGAGCATATCGAAAGAAGAAAACAAGTACAGACAGTAGTACCCTACCTGGGGTATGTACGTACGTACGACATCCGCGACGCGAAGCGTATATGTGGCATCCAAGCTGACGTCGGAGCTGTTTTTTCCTGAAGCATGGCGGCGGGACTCTTGGCATTATCTAGTCGCCGGTTTGCAATTACGATCCTTGAAAAAGCTAAACTCAATCGTGGACCTCTGTTCGCTTCGCATAATTTGATGTACTTTTTTCCTTCCTGAGCGAGCGTAGCGGGCGGCGTAGGCCGCCCGCGGAGCGAAGCGCCTTGTAACACCTATTTAACGCCTTCGGGGCCCGGAGATACCGACCAAAACAACGGTAAGTTGTTCTGGGCTATCAATTACTACCTGTTAACTATTAATGGTACCAGGTACGAATACCTGTATTAGGGGCGTTATTAACCGGACGTTTTTTTTCGCGTTTCGAGGGAAAATCCCGGATTACCTGTTTTTTTCGCGTTTCGCGGGATTTTTTCAGCCCTGGCGAAGTACCTAAAACATAATTTCCCGTATCGCAGAAAAGTCTCTCATCGTCGCAGAACATCGGGCAGGTGCACCGTGTGAACCGTGTGCGCAATGCCACCACTCGGCACTGTACAGGATAGATCATCAGGGTCATCCCCAGGGTCGTTCCCAGGCCGTGGCTGGTCGTAGAAATCGCCGTGCACAACGAGAACTCTATTCGTCCAGTCGACAGAGCCGACCCATCGACATAGCCGAGATCAACACGACATCGCCAGCTATTTTCATGTTGTGGAGGGTTTTGTCGCGCCAGAAGTTGAGCTCACGAGGTACGGCGAGGCACGGTCGCCGTTCTAGGAGTCGGGGTGTCGCCTCTCTAGGAGTCGGGGTATCTTTAGCAGCACGATCCAGCGGACGGCCTTGCTTGCGCGCTACTGGTTTCGACGATTCGATCAGATGGACAAGCGTTGCAACCTCATGAAACATGATACCAGACGCTAATACGACCCACCGCACTTTTTTCGCGTTTCCGTGAATTTTCCGGGGAACCCGAAAAAAAAAAGTCCAGTTGACAACGACCCTTAGGTATGGTCGTGGCCGATACGAGGTAGTTATCAACCGTCTACTTGTAGCAGCAGCATGAACGCCCACCAGTACGGGAAGGATCATGCTGCGCCCGCGCCGTACGACTTCCTGCATCCTTATTCGGACGCCGATTCACATCACGCCCAGTGGCCGTTTCTGTAATCGTCACCTCTTACGTACATATCGTCAGGTTTCTCCTCTCGAGTCCCAAGGCGGTCAAGGGGGGGCCTTCAGCCGACACAAGTACAGTGCGGAAACATATTTTGTTTCGCTTTTTTCACAGTTGCAATACTATTTAGGATATGTACACTTGCGATCGTTCATGGCTCCCTATTGAAAATGTCATTTATCCAGTGGTAAGGCTCGAAGCATCGCCCTCACGACAGTTAGTTTAAGAGAGCGCGGGCTATATATAGACATTAGCTTTGTGTCGGGCGCCGGATCAATTCGGTGCCCTGATCACACATCACGAAAAGCGCCTCTTACTCGAAAACATCTCATCATACTACCTCTGCTACCCTCGGCCGATTGGTCGTCTCTCATGATATTGACACCGTTTAAATCCAGATCTCGACGACAAGGCTAAGCACTCTTAATAGTAGGTGAACCTACCTGGGCCTCTGGTTGGACCGTTGGTAGTGTCTTACACGCACACAGCGTGCATGTACATGTATGTCTACACACCGAACAGGAGCTCCGGAAATATCAAATTGCTGCTGCTGAGGAAACTCATTTCATGAAGCAAACACAGCAAAGGATGCCCTCCTTTGCAGATCCAAGGGCCCCAATGCCTCCTATTAATAGAGGCCATTGCGAACAGCGTATATGTTGCTTGGTCGACAGTCTGAAGCTCAAGTTATGGAACTAGGCCGTTTTTCGGTAGGGGGGCATGATATGTCGTTAGTATACCAGAAGTAGTAATGCACCTGAAATAAACGGAAACGTACCTGGTACAATTTTTCATAATAATAGGAGATTTAGTACTTTATTTTATGACCGAAAACTGAAGTACAACAGCTCTACCGTACGCCTAGGACACCTGCTTGAGATCGGGGGAGTTTCTTTATCCCCCCCTACTCGTTTTTTTCTTTTCACGACCAACTGTTGCTTCGATTACCAAAACAAAGTCATGCCGCCAGAGGCCGGGACCAACGAGGCGCCGATTCATTAGAAGACTGTGCTTGCTAAAATCACCTCAGAATCGCACTGTTTGCAACCAGATCACGCACGTGATGGTGTAGCCGGGAAGGTATTATTTGGTGATCTTGCACAGCGGCACCATGACAGCAGCTGAAAGTATGAGTGTGATCAGCGTTCTTATGTATGACTGCTGTGAACATTTTGTGTTCTTTCGTGAGTGGTCCGTGTAAAATGTTTTCAAGTTTTGGCCATCGCCTATAATCAAGTTCGACGACCCAGCTTTTGGCCCTCTCCAGTCTACACAGAGTATTTTCGAGACGTCAGTGCGTTCGACAGGCCACGCCAAATCAAATAGGCTCATCACGTAGGTTCAGCGATGTCATGGAGATTGCGCGTTCCACTTTGCTCGAACGGGCTTGTTTGGCAGGAGTTGTGTCCTACTGAGTACTGTGTCGCGGGAAGTCAAAATGCAGAGGTAAGCCTTGACACTGACACGACTACTGCATCCCACGGCATCGGCCACGCTATGGAATGGAGGCGGCACCCGGCCACTGCAGCGCCCGCGCCCACATGTAATAGTGTGTGGGAAGGGCATGGCACTGAAATCGGCGCCATGTAATGGTTCTAGAAGCTGATATCGATGAAGTTTGATTGAGAGTGCGACGAGGGGGTACTTTCCCCCCCTCGCCCCCGCCCCCCCCTATTATATGCCTGGTGTGTATATACTTCGTATATATATAGGTTGGGTTGGCGTCGGTTGGCGACGACGCTGTGAAACACGCCTCTTACTGCGTGAGCTGGACAGCCGGGGTACCGTTTTTGTTGTTGGTGTAGTAGTTGTTGTTGTTGTTGTTGTCGTTGTTGTTGTTGTTTTTGTTGTTGTAGTTGTTGTTGTTTTTTGTTGTTGTGTTTTTCGCGGTCACCACAGCTGGCGGTCGAGTTCGATCATTTTTTGCGGGGAGAACCTCCCCTTCGCACGTCGAGGAGAATCGTATCACGTAGTGTGTATATGGTGAGGCACCCAAGAGGCAGTTACATAGTAAACCCATTGCTGTCTCTGGAACTGGCCACACCAGAAACTAAATCAATTCATTGACGCTGTCATCCATATGCAAGAACATCCGCCTCAAGAGAGGTTCTTCGTAGGATGCAGCTCGCCCTTCATGCGACTCGCCCGACATATCACGGTGTTTTGCGCTTGGTGCAAACAGTGTCTGCCTGGTCGGTGAAAACTGGACGTGCTCCGCCCCGGCATTGTAGGGATGCGAGGGTCTATGGTCATACGACTACGGCCATGTATGATAATGAGTGCACCCCCCCACCTCCCTCCCTCTCCTTGTTCTGTTTTTTACACTGCTTCATCACTGATTGTCGCCAGAATCCTTTCCCCATGTTCATCGCCATGGTCAGCCGCCGTCTCGAGTCAGGCCGATTCTTTGCCAACGATTTTCACGCCGACGGTACGATGCGCGAACTTGACCAGTCAAACGTCGCCATCGCTGCCGTGCTCGTGTCGACGTGCTCGTTCATGTACAGCTACATATGTGTTTGTACCCCCCCGTACAACGGCCTGCACGAAAACTTTTTAGTTGTAAACGGAACTCTGTGCTGCCCCGCTTGCTGCTGTCACGCCGTCGCGCCCGCAAAAGGTGTACCCCCAAGAGGGCTACGATCGCGTGTCCAGCACGGAGGGGATTCAGGATCTCCTCCTCCGCCACTTCCCGCACATCTCCAACAGGTCTCCAAGGGCCAGTCGGCCTTCAAGCCGTGGGGGGTGCAGAGCTGAGCGATAGCGCCGAGGTGGCGATTGTCTGGTCCGCAGCACGCGTGCGGCCGGGTGGCCTAGCGGTAGATGCAGCGGTGGTGGTACCGATGACTGCAGTGGCGGCCGTGCCGGCGGCCTCAACGGCAGGTGTTGGAGGGGGTGTGCGATAGTGCAGGTTTGTTGGGGGTACTCGCCAGTGTCTCCCACAGCAATGTGCAGAGGTGCAACAAGATTATCACAGGGTCAAATTGAACACTGCAGTAGGCACGGCGCGGTCACATCGCGAGGACAGTTCCAGCTCGAGCGCTAACCTCAACTTGAAGTGGGATTTAGCGTTAAAATTGAAGGTATAAGGTCGCAAAGCCGCATGTCATATGTTCGTAATATCGAGGTTCAAACTATGGCCGACCGTACCAGAAATACTGTTGAAGTCGCGCTCACGGCTCACTCCAAGGAGAAGGAAAACATCCGTTCACCCTTGAGCAAGGGGGCGAGCGGAGATACGCTTGAGTAAACCGTGGTATGTCGGTTTTGGGCCAGGCAAACGTTTTTAAGCGGCACGTGGTAGGTACTCGCACAGACCGGAAAGAGGACGGCGGACCTGTTGACGGGCACTTTGCGGGTTTGGGTTTGCGTGTTCGGTTGGTGAGTTGGACTTGAGAGCATCCGTCTGTGCTGAAGGGATGGATATATCCACATAGGGAAGGAAGTGCAGCAATATTCTGGGGAGAATAAGTTGTGTGACGCGCTGACTCCGCAAGTAAACATAAATAGCCGCCACGCCGCTGGTATCTCGCGTAGGAAAGCACTAGTGACTGCGTTGGGAGAGTAGGCCAGGTGTGGCCTGCTTCGTTTCCTTCACAGGGTCAGAGGAGAAAATGTTGTTGTCTTTCGCCTACCTCCCGGAAGTGACTCATTTTTTGCGGGGGCAAGCGGCCGATCTCTCCTGGTGGAAGACGTGAGTTTAGCGGTGCTCGTTCTTTTTTTCGGTTGTTTTTCAACTTTTGTCAGTATTAATACAGTAGTAACGTAATAAGTGTGACCCCGGGCGAGTGTTATCGTTCACAAGTTGCGTTGCTATGCCAATGCCGGGGAACGTGCGTGAACGTCGGGGGCTTAAACACTACTGTTGTGTGTACCGTATGTGGCATGTGTGTATTAATAGTACGTATGTACTTATTAGTGAGTTCATTGTTTTGTGAATGGGCCTTTCTGTTTATCGATGTATTTTTCGGTCTGAGCGGATGACTGGACGGTGACAACAAAGTGGCAAATGGCACCATGTTAATCTCCAAGCAAGGAAAACAAGGGGCCGCAGGCCTTGGGACCTTGCGCCTCGCCTGAATTTGCCTTGTGTTACACAGCAGCTGACACAATCAATCAACGTGAACGCTCCAGGACAGCGCCCTGTGGCTCGCGACTACCTGATGGTTTGATGGGAGGTTGTAGGCTACCGATAGACTACTGCTCTACTTCCGCTCACTTCACGTACGTGGTTTTAGGTGCTTCCGCTTTCTATTTTTTCTTCTGCGACTGGCACGGACTTACCGGTAAGTATGTCATGTGTTTGGTATGTGTTTGGTCGAACTTCGTTGCACAGTTAGTTGTGCAGTAAATGTCTTTTCGGACACACCCCATCTGACTAAATGGTTGTTTCGGACCGGTGGACAAGAATATAATTCCCCAATAGCAACGGTGGGTTCACACGTAATAAAGAAACATGTTCGTGTGCCTTTCGAGGGAGAGCTGGCTGATTGATTCCTATAGCTCATGCTTGTCAGGTTGCTTCTAACAGTTTCCGACGATATCCGAAAGGTGTGTGTACGTGTCCGCCTGCAAACTAAACCTACGACGCCCACCCCCCAAACGATGCCTGTCGAACACCCCTCCGACGCCACCCACTTAGCCGTTGGTCACATCGCTCATCATACTAATCCCAGCTCGTTTGGCGCCGCCCGTTTGATGCTGTGCTGTTTTCCTCCTCTCTCGCCGAACATCGTTACGGCCGTTCTTGTACTACTCCAGTATCGTTTTGATGACTGCAAAAAATCGAGCATCTTAGGAGTCCCAACCCAAACGCGACCGTCTGTGATCACTGACAAACGTTTAAAATCTACTGCGAACTGCTGGCCACTCGCGCCCCCTCGTGGTGGACTCTATTCGGCTCGGTTCCCTTCGAGTGGCCGACCCTCCCTGCCTCCCTCTCTCCGTCCCTCCCTCCCTTCCTCCGTCCCTCCATCTCTTTTTCATCTGTCCTTCCCATTCCAGTCGAGCTGAAGTGATCATAACTTGAGTATGAAGGAGTCAAAAAACCAGCATTTGATGAAACACATGAAACAGAAATAGCCACTGGCATCACGACCCTATATACTAATCATGGAAATGTTTCAACGTAACAACGCAATGAAGCCTCTTCGATAGTCGTTTTGTGACCACAGAGCTTGGTCTCTCTGCGATGAAGAATCAGCACGGACACGGGGTGTGCTGGATGTCGTCTTTGATTTCGCTTCTGTGTCTTTCTATATTTTTCCCGAGAGTGTAAACGAGTAGGCTCTCCAGCTGGACTAAAACCAACGAGCGAAGAAAAGCTAAAACGCACCGCCGAGCCTTATAATGATTAGGCGCCGATCCTCTTTTTGTTGAGCCACCGCTAAATTTCGAACGCGCCGCCGCCGAAAAGACTGAGAGTTTTATGCAACACACGTACTTCAGGCTTGACTCACGCATTGTTTGAAAAATCGGTCGGGCGTTAGCCTCGATCGCGCCGTCACGAGCAGGGGTAGCTGACCCAGAGACAGGCCGTTTTCGCTCAGGCTCGTCTCCGACGGTTCGGTGTGGGGTAACAGCGAAGATTTGGCTAAAAATGATAATCGGAGGTTCGCTTCGTGCTTCGTACCATCAATCAGTCGCTGCGTGTAATACCGCGAACAAATTGAGACTCATAGCTCACGCTTAGCACATGGCGAGCTCTGCCCATCTGCGTTCTTAAGCTTGAGAATGCCAGGCTTTGATCAGGTCTCAATTCCTGGTTCCTGGACTAATTCATCTGTGTTATGCTTGAGGTGAAGAAGACATTGGTGGTCATCAGTGAGATATTCATACCTATATCGAACTCAGCATTCGTAGGTACTTGTTTTTAATATGTGCCATGAAACGGAGATAGCTAGTTGTGCTCCCGAGCGTATCATACACATATTGAAGTAGTCATCATGCGGAATAACTTTTTTTACAGCAGTGCGAAAAACAATCGACCTCGACAGATAACCAACCCAGGGCCAGCCCGATTCGTATCGGGCAATGACAGCGAATAGGGGGTGTGCACGATGCCCGGGGCAGGTATGGAATGCACGACTGCTGTATGATACGTACTGAGTAAATTATCACTTCGTAAAACTGAGTATCTGTTTTGGTAATTGCAAATCTGTCTGTCTGTCTGTCTGTCTGTCTGTCTGTTTGTCCGCATGCCTTAGATTTTCGAACACCTTCCAATGATCGATATATAAGGCCGTTACAGACGATATTCGCACGACGTATTCGACTCTTGCGGACCTTATAAAGCGGGACCGGTTCCACCTGAGTGCGGCAGCCGTTCCCGCACCGCACTTATTCCACTTGAGTGCGGCAGCCGCACTAAAGTGGGATGCATTCGTGTCTAGAGATTTTCACCGCACTTATTACGTGGGGCCCCGCACTCAATGAAACCGCGCTTTTAGGACTGCAGTCCCATTTTGAGGGCAAATCATTATAATTCCAAGTACTTTGTTCCCCAAACGGGACTGCAGCCCTAAAAGGATTCAGTGGGACCCCCGCCGTACTGAAAAATCTACGGAGGAAAAGGATTCAACGAAATTTCGAAATGGTGTTCATACCGAAATAATTTACGAACTTCGAAAACGGTGTTGTTATGTGTTGCGTCAGCGTACGAGGTACCAGGTACTACTTCTGCTGTAGGGAGGGAGGTACAAGGAAACAAGGAGGAGGGGACAGGCAGGCAGGCAGGGAGGGGGGGGGCGAGTGGGAGGGAGTGACGGAGGAGGGAGGGAGGGAGTGACGAAGGGAGGAGGGGAGGAAATGAGGAAGGTAGGGAGCGAGGGACGGACGGACGGAGAGAAGCGGCAAGGAGGCAGGGACGGAGGACACCCTTTGCTATTGCCGTGCCGCTTATCGCTTGCAGCACAGTCCAATAATGAATTTTACCCATTTTTCCACTTGAAAATAGACTTGACGAAGGTACTAGGTACTACTATTGCTGTAGGGAGGGAGGGACAAATAAACAACGAGGAGGGGGCAGGCAGGCAGGCAGGCAGGAAGGCAGGCAGGGAGGGGGGGGGGCGGGTGGGAGGGAGTGACGGAGGGAGGGAGGGAGCAGGGCGCGGGGGGAGGGAGGAGGGGAGGGAGAGGGGGAGCGAGGGACGGACGGAGAGAAGTGGCAAGGAGGCAGGGGCGGAGGATAGCCTTTGCTATTGCCGTGCTGCTTATCGCTTGCAGCACAGACCAAAAATGATTTTTACCCTACTTTTCACTCGAAAATAGACTAGACGAACAGTTTTTCCGCTGGCCTTTGGGGAGCGATTGCTGCTGCTCGACCCGTCACCCCGATTGGGATGCTGGAAGTCAACTCTGATAACTGCACATACAGGGGCACCCGAAGAGGTATGGTCTGGACCATGACGATCGCCCCCGCGAGGGCTTCGACCAGATGCGTGCGGCATGGGCATAGCCGTTTGGGAAGAAATATGTCCGTAGGTGGCCATTGAGTGACCCTGATCGGACAGCCAGACAGACGAACAACTTTTCTGAATCCGTTTGAGAGACCACAAGTGTACCACTTGTGGAATTATAGAATAGTTCTGGGCTGATACGGGCCGCGAACTGATTTCCTTGGAGTCGTTTTTTATTAAGCGCGAGGTCGAGGGGAGAGGGGAGGAGTATGACTGTAACTGCTGTAGATGCAAGTACGTGTAAAGAGCGAAAGATCCCGCTGGTCGGCGGGATACTGTGAAATGCCATGCACCAAGGGAACCGAGTGCCTCGTACGGAAATAACACAAAAATGAAACAAATCAAATTGAATTGTGTCAACAACAAAAACAACAACACACGTTGATAGAGACTCGGACCATAATAACACAAGCCCGACGCAAGTTGGTGCACGTGGCAGTACCCCCAAAACTTGCGATGTATAAACACTTTTGCCCAAGCTCTCTAGATCTAGGACTGGCGAAACGTTGTCGCTAGAAACGAAGCATCAAGCGCCGGAAGTGTCCCATGCGTCATACCCTCGTGCACTGCTAAACAATTGGCATGTACTTCCCACCCTATACTGTACCTGCTAGCGCCTTGTGTGTTGTGTCTTTATCAGCAAAACACTTTGCAATTCATAAAACGAGCTGGGCCCGCACAAGCATCCGATAGACAAGCACGTTCAAGCCCAACGAGCTCATACACAGGCTACCATCTACTTACCCGCCGTTTTCAGACTCGTAAAATACGGATAATCTTGCTGCGCCGTTTACAGGTCCACCAGGACAACCGCTCCCCCGTCCCCGACTTGCCGCTGGCGTCCAATCGGCTAAATGCTAGATGCACATCGAACCTTAGCCCTGACTCGGGGTAGTGCGTCCGAGGAAGTCACACCGACCACCCCCCCCAACTGTTCATCACGTGGTAGCTTGTCCGAGGCCGTCTACTATCCGTCCCATGTATCAGTTATCGTCATGGACCTATACGTATATATTGTAGATGCGTTTATAATGTTGTCTTACCACCCGAAATATGTGAGAAGCCCCGAATGAGCCATGCTAAGGTAAGATTGCAGGTACGGGTGTGTGTACGGTTGCTATCCTGCAGGCGTCATCAAACTCGCCTATACCCCAGACTAATATTACTAGAAGCGTTTGACTCTTACTCAATCCCTGCTGAAGAAACAAAGCGCCCAAAACAGAACACTCGTAGCGCGCAGCAAGGAGGCATGCTTCTCACACACAAAACCAGTGGTCGAGATGCATCAAAGCCGAATATACTAAAACTGGCTATACATGCTTTATGCAGGGTCTCAAAACGTCCCTACGTTCTGCACGCACTAGAACTTTAATGAGGCGACAAAATTACAACATCGCCTGCAGCGCAGACGTTTGCTCAGTGTTTATCCAGACCCGCCCTTTACAACCAGTATTGCTCAACACGAAAAACCGCGCATTCAATACTGAACGGAGTATAAACACGGCAGTGCTACGTATAGCTATCGAGAATGATCACGGGCTTGATATGTCTCGGGGTCCCACTCAAAGTCGACTAAGGTTCTTCGAACCAATGCGATATGATCGCTAGACTGCTGGTGTCACTATATTGACGAGGTCTGTATGCATCTACCTCTCGCCCTCTACCTCTAGCCACGACAAATTCCCTGCTAAGTAGAACGGCGCATCAACGTATTCCCTACTGCCGCGAAGCAAGGGCTACAAATTGCCGAGTCAAAGGGTAGGGGACCTAAAGCACATCTTCACAATCCCGGCAACGAAAAGCCTCCACAAATCGAGTGCGAGTCCCTTCGTCTGGTAATCTTCCCCTACGATGGAGCAAAACAACTCCCACGACAAAATTGACACCCTCCCGCCCCCGATTTGTCGATGGCGCCCAACGGCTAGACGCCAAATGCGCGTCGAAATTCGGCCCCAACTGTATACTACCTGCTACGTGATAGCACGTCCGAGGATACCCCACACACTATCATCCCCAACTGTATACCATGCAACAACTTGTCCGAGGCTGTCCAGTACTCGTCCCGTGCGAGAGTCCCTCTCTCTGACAACAATTTCCTTGCGGTGGGGAAATACAACTCGCACTACAAAATAGACACCTTCCCGCCCCCGACTTGTTGATGACGCTCAACGACTAGGCGACAAATGTGCATCGAAATTCAGCCACAAATGTAAACTACCTGCAACGTCCGAGGATGCACCACGGACTATCATCCCCAACTGTATACTACGTAACAACTTGTCCGAGGCTGTCCGATACCCGTCCCGTGCGAGAGTCCCTTTCTCTGACAATATCTTTCCTACGATGGAGCATGACAACTCCCACTACAAAATAAACACCCCCTCGGCCCCGACTTGTCGATGACGCTCAACGGCTAGACGCCAAAAGCGCATCGAATTCGGCCCAACTATATGCTACCTGCTACGTGATAGCGTGTCCGAGGATGCCCCACATACTATCATCCCCAACTGTATATCACGCAACAACTTGTCCGAGGCTGTTCTATACTCGTCTCGTGCGAGTCCCTTTCTCTGACAAGATTTTCCCTATTATGGAGCAAGACAGTTCTCGCAACAATATATATATTTTCCCCCGCCCCCGCCCCCGACTTGTCGCTGAACTTCACCCCCAACCGTTTACCACGTGATAGTGCGTCCGAGGAAGCCCCAAATAAACTCCCAACGGTATGTGACCGCGGTAGCTTGTCCAAGGCTGCCCAATATCCGTCTCATGCGAGTTTCTTTAGCTCCCCTTCAGACAAAGTACGAAGGGAACTTTTTGGTTGACTCCGAAAAATGAGCCTTTAGGCAGAAAATAAGCATTTTACCCGGCTGGACACTCAAAAACACCAATACACTCCTCAAGATCCACCCTGAAGTATTCCGAGGGCTTCTGGAGCACTTTTCCGTTTTCCAGAGCCACAATTTGAGTTTGGTCTCATCCAATCAACGTCCTCCGCAGGGTCATATTCATGATTGTTCGTCAGAAATGGGGCCAGAAATAATGGAGTTTTGCAGGTTTTCCCTTCAAACTCATCTTGTCCTCAGAACTGACAACACGGACAAACAGTCAAACTACGACTCTGGAGAAACGGAAAACCGCTCCAGAAAGTTCACGGAAAACTCCGGGGGGGCATTCTGAGAGTCTACCGGTGTTTTTGATTGTCCCGCCAAGCAAAACGCGTATTTCGGTGAAAAAAAATGGTTCTCAGAGCCTAAACATATGTCCCTATAACAGGTGGTCTCAGGTGGAGCAAAAACAACTTTCGCCGCAAACTAAATTTTCAACTTGGTGCTGACGTGGAGGCGGTCAGACGTCTAATACGCAGCGATCTATAGTCCCAACTGTATTCATTGCAATAGCATGTCTGAGAATGTCCCATGGGCTACCATCCCCAATTGTTCATCACACCCTGGCTTGTCCGGGGTTGTATACTATTCCTCCCACACAACTACCTTGCCTCAGCGGTATTCGTAGACTGTGTATATCCCAGGTGTAAGATTTGCCCCAAAACATATATCAAACAGTGCCGGGTAGACCCTACACGTTGAATCAGCCGATATGGGTGCGCACGCGGTTGTCTACCAGTCTGTGCATCTGGCATTCGCCAATAACCCAGGCCGTCAGAAACTCAGAATACGCACCACCTGGCCTAATCCCTATTCCGTCCTGCAGAACGAAAACCACTGCAGACACCTCACGCCGGGCAACGCTTTCTGCTCGTCCGCACACAGACGAACACCCAGCAGGTCGGTCAAGACACACCACACTGTTACTGCCACCCTCTCCGGCGTATGTACTACAACGCCTAGGCGACGCCCACCCCACGCCGCTTGGCGTAGGACAGGACGTACGCCCCGCTTGTCAAGGCCTCAGCTTCGGTGACTGGAATCACTTTGTCATCGTTAAACCGGTACCACTGGTTGGCAGTGCCGCGGACGAAGGCCACGTAGTGGCCCGTGTGCGCTGTGCCCCGGTGGTGCACGACCGCTTGCAAGTCGTACATCACAGGTGCTGCGGTGAGGATGCGGTGGAGGTGGGAGCAGCGTGACGGTATGTCATTGAGTCAAGCACGTGAGAGAAAACACCCAAGTGCGTGCAGTAGATGGCGATAGGACAAAAAGACACTCGTGTCGTCACGTTATAGCTGCATCAACCATGCCGTTGTTCGTCATTTTGATCCTGGCGTGAGTGCATTTGGCGATCGTTAGGAAAAACAGCCGCTTTCTTGAACAATCAAGTGCAGTCCTTCAAGACCTTTCACGTCAACGTCAGTGAGTGTTGACGGTTCGCGCTACCGCAGAAGCCAGCCACACCAACTAGAACGTCAACAGCACCTCGAATAGTCTAAATCTGATGCTCGTTTCTACTCGGAAGTGGACGAAGCCACAGCAGCTCGTTTTTGCGTCGGCATGAATTACCCCATCGTACGTATCTAGACGGCTACGGTCGCACCGCACATGGCAAGGTTGCATAAGGTCACCCAAGGTGCCCAGAAATTGATCGACGGATGTAATTGAATGTTATTTGTATACAAGCATAAATACGACGTACGGACAGTGAGTATATATGGAGCGCAAGATTGCTTACCCCCGAATAGCCTTCCAACTTCCGTGAAGGGGCCAGCGTCCAGGACGGTCGGGATGTCGACCAAGTGTGAAATCTTCTCCCTTCCACTGATTGGTAGGCGGCAAGGACCACGGGCGGCGCGCGTCGATCGGGTGGGTCACAACGTGCATTTGGACGACCTGGGATAGGACTCCAAACAGGTGCACAAACTGGAATGTATCGAACGCCACGTCAAACCCTGCACAAACTGGGATGTATTGAACGCCACGTCAAACCCTGACTCTATGCAAATCGCGCGATCTGAAGTTAACGATATGCTATTGTTCCATGCAGCACACCAACATGGAGCGGCCGACGATCTCGTTGACTCCAAGTCTGCAACCACGAAGTAGTCAAGCCCTGGAACACCAAAACAGACTGTTAGTGTGTCAGATCACGTGCTATGCTTATAGGTATAATGTTGTTAGCATGCCTAAAGAAAGAGAAGACCCGAAGCTTCAATGGATTCTTGCTTATTTGCTTGTTTTCGAAACATGCGATAT
This sequence comes from Nereocystis luetkeana, assembly GCA_031213475.1. Taxonomy (NCBI): domain Eukaryota; class Phaeophyceae; order Laminariales; family Laminariaceae; genus Nereocystis; species Nereocystis luetkeana. The sequence continues at coordinate 5,813,824 of JARUPZ010000020.1, forward strand.
CGCCAGCAACGCCTTGGGAAGGCCAAAACGCAGCCCAAATACGCCGAAAGCTTGTTTTAAGTATGAGGATGACATTGCTGGCCCGAAACGGCGCTTCCAGTGGTCACTCCACTTCCCCACAGCTGTGGGTTTGTAGCAATATTGTTTGATAAACGAAAAGAGCGCATGCGCAACACGGACAATACAGCAGCACAGGACCCAATCACGTCTACGCCGTCCACGCTGGGAGGTGCCAATGGCAACTTGTGATCTGATGCCGACATGCGAAATATCGATGATATCAACCCGACGACAGTCTTATGTGCCCGACGCTTATATGGCTTCAATCTCGGCCGAGTAGTTGGCAATTTGTCGACTCGGCCCTGCCACACGTGCCAGAAACGTAAAACACGTCTTGCTTCGCCCTGAAGCGTGCGTTTCGATAAGCACAGAACTCACCCGTTTTTGGTCATCGCAAACCGACCGAGCTGCAGAAGCCACTGGTCGGGGCAGCTACCAAGCATGGTCGATCGTTTCCTCCCGTCGGCTATCGCCTGCGGAGCGGCAGTTAAAACGCAAAATAGTCGGTTTCATGCTTACGTGCAGGAATTTCTTCCATCGGCTTCGATACGGACCCCTGCCTCCCTAGTAGTGCTTCGACACCTCGCATCAACTGAAAGCATTGCCGACATACCAAACAAAAGGTGCGAGCAGATCATCAGCGTAGGGCTATCTGCGATTCCACACCTGAATCATACCAGGACCTGACTGCAGGTATCGAATAAGTCGAGGGGGCATGAGGGGAATTCCAAGACCCAAGACAGCGGTAAGCGCTGAACATGAAAGGAGGAAGAAAACGCCAACCTAAAAGGCACAAAATTCTGTCACAGGGGGGGGAGAGGTGTTCAGAGGAGCTGCTTCTCTTCGATATATGCGCAGCGACCAATCGACTCAATGGCAGCTCACCTGTCGGCAGTCCCCGCAAGTTTCGATTTGTTCGGTGCCGAAAACCTGCGCTCGTGTGTGCGCATACCGGCGAAAGAATGAAAACCAGCAAGGGTGCGGGGTGCCGTCGTCGGGGGCATGGGTCATTGTCTGTGCAGCATACATCGATTTCGATGTGCTCGATCCCGCGGTCGCGTGCAATCGAGGTGCGGCACCGAGAACACGCATGCAATCAGCTTCGCCTGGGACCGACGGGTGTTCATAAAACATGTTTCTTTCTCTCTCGCTTGGTAAGGTGTATCGGCAGGGAAACGCGTTGTACACATCCTTCTTTGCACAATGTATAACTAAACTTCAAGCAACGTCACGCCAAACCTTCGTGAGCAAGTCGGAGAGCTTCACGGAACGCGCCCCGCCTCCTCCTCCTCCTCCTCCTCCTCCTCCTCCTCCTCCTCCTCGGCCTCCCCCTCCTCCTCCTCCTCCTCCTCCTTGGCCTCCCCCTCCTCCACCTCCTCCTCCCCCCCGCCCCCCCCCTCCTCCCCCCCCCCCACTACCTCCTCTTCCTCCAGTCCCCCCTCCCCCCCCTCGCCCCCCCCCCCCTCCGCCCCCTCGTCCTTTTCTTCCTCTACCTTTTCCTCCTCTTCCCCGTCTTACTTTTCCTCGTCCTCCTCCACCTCCTCCTCCTCGTCCTCCTCCCCCCCCCCCCCCCCCCGCTCCTCGTCCCCCCCCCCCCCCCCCCCGCCCGCCTCCTCCTCCTGCACACCCCCCTTCCCCCCCTCGTCCCCCCCCCTTCCCGCCTCCTCCTCCCGCGTGCTTGCCCCCTCCGCCCTTGCCAGTCCCCCCTGTCGCACCGTTGGCTGGCAGCTTCTCCATGGGCACAGGAAGAACGACAAACTCGTCCAGAGATTGCGTTTGCTGCAGGCGAAACACACACGCAGGTAGGCGGCAGTCATCTTACGATTTAAACCACCAGTACACAGCGCGCATGAAGACAACACGCCGGATGACAACATCCAACTGGCGCTAAGGCGATTCTACTCCATTTGAGGCAGAAAGGACTTTGCGATCGTGCGATAGGATTGCAATGCACGCCAGTGTCTGAACGATTGTTGCCGCCCTTTCGCTTTTGGGTAGCCTCTACGTTGTGGCGGGTGCCCGTTCACGTGCTGCAACGCATTATTCCCGCCAACCAATCAGGGACCGATCAAAACGCGCAGATTCAACTTCCGTGCCCCTGCACTGTTAATGCCATCACTTCGCACCTGGTACTGATATGTTTCAAGTGTTGGGACAAAGCCGAAACATCTTGGAGACTCAGGACCACAAACCTAAGAATAGGCCAACCCCTCCCGCTCCAAAATAGTATTCCACATAGCTTACCCTGCCACAAGAGCACTTGGAAAGAACGTCGAACTTGCCCGTCATGGCTTCCACCGCCTTGTGGAGGTCTTTCCCCTGCCAATACACAATCGCAGGCAAAGCAAGCAGTTGACAAATACGTAAGCACCGATCATGACGCTCACAAGGGCCTACGTGCCGCGTCACCCCAGCGTAGCATAGACCAGGCAGGTGGCAGTGCGATCGATCCTGATAGCCGTGAGGAGGACATGCGATAAGTCGACCGCCACAACCGAAGGGCAACCACACTAACATCCGCTGGATGGCCTGGCGGTCACTTAACTTCCAACCGCCCACGGCTACTCTGCCTTGCACACGTGATCCGAGTGTCGCTCAAGATCGCTCTTACCGCAGTTCCCCCGACGCCGGCACCTAGGTTGTCCAGGAAGAAACTAAGAACCTCAGCCGCGTCCGCTTGCACGCCGGCGGTGAACTGTTCTCGAAGTGATCCGGATAGCAAGCAGACGAGTTGGGGGCTCGTCACCAACGCATCGCGAGGCTAGAAGAGGAACAGCTCCCTCATTACGGTTCTCGTTCGTACGTTTGCTAGCGATATGCCACGACACGCACGCTAGTTGCGGAAGCCACACGAGGGTGAACTCAGGGGCGAAGACATTAGGGTTCACCTCTACATACCCATGCTAATCGACACATCGCATAGCTTGTGCAATTTGGACCTTGGCCGCGGCTATTAAGGTAATGAAGGAGCACCACGACAGCCAGCGTTCGGGCCTATCGTTTCCACATATCGAGGCTGTAAGAGTGTTCGAGCGCTTCGCACTGCGGCGACGGCCCATTCGGTGTCTCGTCAACGGGTAAGATCAATAGATCGCCTATGTCTCGAACACTTTGCATAGCTGCCCATGCCGTTGTTACCAGAGACAAAAGTATGGACGCGTTTCGTCACTTCTCACGTATGGCGATTCGTTGATAGCCTCGAGGACAGTCTGGTTGACCTCGCAGGCGCCGCCTTCCGGGGCCTTGTCCATGTCCTGATAAATAAAACACGATGAAGTCACGGGAACAAAGCATTGAATGAACAAAAGGAAGGGCCACGAGACACATGGGTAACGCAATACGTGCTCACGAGCGTCCTAAAACGGCTGACAGTCAACATTTCCGTCTATATCCCCATTGACTTGCCCCGCTCTTTCAACGCCCGGTCGAGTCTACACGTACCTCTCTACAGATGTTGCAACAACGATTGCAAAATAAAGACGAGTAGGCAAGCTGAAAATCGTTGCTAGCGCAGAGTGGTTGACGATAAAGTACCACACGCCGGCAGGGCACTATCTCGCCGTTTCCACCGACAAAATATAGCTTGATAGGTATCAAATTTCAGTCTGACCTGGAAGAGAGTTCCTAGTCCTGCCGCCAGTGTCTCCTTGTCCTTCCGGGGCTGGTGTGGTGGGTTTGCTGCAGACCCAGGCGAAAGAGGAAAATACAAGGAAGACGCAGATTAGACGCCTATTGGGGCGTAAGCAGGAGTGTGGAGAGAAACACTACCGCGAAAGGCCCGTCCGACGTCACAGCGACTTACAAAGCCACCCGGGCTCGACATCAAGAGTAACAGCCGTGTGCTGTCGCGATTGCGGACGTACCATGTCCGCACTACTATTAAAAGCTTGGACCTGCTACTGCAGCACGCGCATTCGGCGCAGCACGCGCCCGATATAACGAGCGGACGCATTCTCGCAAGCAGCTACAGTGTGTGATGGATGTCGATGAGCAAGCAACAGCAGCAGTATACCCCAGCATATTACTTGCTGGTGTATGACCATGATTCGAGTCCTTGGGAGTCCTCGAATTCGTTAGGATGAGTGTTCCCGTTCAAAGCTAAATGGACGGACAAAAACAGCTATGATTCCACCATTTTCAGGGGGAAAGTCTCCTATTCTAGACTTACCCTTGTCCGGCTCTACAGGCTGCTTCATGACACTCTTCACGGCGTTGCTGACGATGGAGATGCTCCGCAGCAGCTGCAGAGCGACATTTGTGGCGCATTGGATGCTCGGGTTTTTCAACCCACTACCTCGCATGGCATCACGAACGTAGGGTTGGATTGGAGCGAGGAAAGCAAAAAAAGAGTCAAGACCGTTGGCGATGATGTCGTGCCCGGCTGGAAATCACGGTCACACTTGCATAATTTATAAGAGAACCGGCTGCTAATGACCGCTGAAACCCACGCACGTCCTCAGGAAGACTACCCACGTTTGGGGTCGAAACCATGGCAGTGCGTCGATGTCACCTGTTAGTAAAACCAAACGCAATCAATAAAGCGAGTTTCTCGTGACTGCCAGACGGAATCGTGCAGCTGACACGCATCTCGTATATTCCTAACACTGTCTATTCCCCCCCCAAAGGTAAAGAGAGAGCACATGCACAAAGCGCTGTGGCTAGTTTCTCTCACGTGCGGTTTGTAGTCTTCTCCGGAGGGGTTCCACTTGATCCGTCCTGAAGAAAAAAGCAAGGAGACGAGCGATAAGGTAAACCCAACAGATGTGTATTACTTCATCTTGAAACCCTCTTTGTTGAAATCTACATGTGCCCTCACTCCTACGTCGTTTGCCATTACCGGAACAAAAGCGTCCGTCTCAATCACGACTTGAACACAACCTCGCACGCCTGGTCGCGGTCTGCTGTCCCAACGCTTGCCGCTGCGGTGATATGCAACACAACGCGGAAACCATTTACTTTGCTCGATAAAGAGAGAACGAGGGGGTGGGGGGCAACCACGCCCAGACGATAATGTCCTATACGCTGATGAGCGACTAACCACGGAAACATCGACTGGTGCTACTACTGTACGAGGTACGGGCAAGGTATGCATCAAACACAGGGAGTAGACGCAATACAGCAGGGCCCCCCATGGTAGTTGGCTGTTGTTGAAAGGATAGGTGTGATAGGATGCCCCTGAGTCCGTTGGGATAAAACCAACTACATTGTGGTCGACAATAGTTAATATACGATGTTTTCCCGTCTTTGGCATTGTAGCGCATGCTGAACCAAGGCCCTCAAAACGTTCTACCTCGAACGGCTGTCGAAGGATATCGGTGCCACCGGTCTTGCGCTTCTGACGCTTCCATGTCGTCGCTGTCACCCATCTTTTGGTCCTGTTTGTTTGCGGTATCGCTTGTCGTGTCAGGATGACACCGATGCCGATACCAACGACGAGTCGGAGTCTGACTCAGACACCGACGAGGTACGAAACGATCCTGAAAAGTGTGATAGGGTCGTTTTATACCTTGTCGCCGCCGGCCTCAGACTTCGACTCGTCGTCGGTATCGGCACCGGTGTCCTCCTGGTGCGACAAGCGATTCCGAACTCAAACAGGACCAACAGAGGGGTGACAACGACGACATGGGAGAGTCAGAAGGGCAAGGCTGGTGATAACGGTATCCCTCGACAGACGTACGAGGTAGATAGTTTGAGGGCAACGATATACTTGACCACGCACTGCAACGTCCGCCACGGGAAATTCTTGTGTGATGTCTATTCTCGACCACAGTTGCCTGTGGTAGTTGGTGATGTCAGACTGAGCTCAGCGGCATCCTATCACAGTTCTCAGGATCGTTTCGTACCTCATCCGTGTCTGAGTCAGACTCCGACTCGTCGTCGGTGTCTGAGTCAGACTCCGACTCGTCGTCGGTGTCTGAGTCCGTGTTATCCTGGCACGACAAGCGATACCGCGAACAAACAGGGCCAAAAGAGAGGCGACAACGACGACATGGGAGCGTCAGAAGGGCAAGGCATGTAGTACCGGTATCCTTCAACAGACGTAGAAGGTAGACAATTTGAGGGCAGCGATTTACTCGACCATGCGCTGCAACGCCCACGACAGGAAAATATCGTGTGATATCTATTCTCGAGCACAGTTGCCTGTGGTAGTTGGTGATGTCAGACTGAGCTCAGCGGCATCCTATCACAGTTCTCAGGATCGTTTCGTACCTCATCCGTGTCTGAGTCATGATCCGACTCGTCGTCGGTGTCTGAGTCAGACTCCGACTCGTCGTCGGTGTTTGAGTCCGTGCTATCCTGGCACGACAAGCGATATCGCGAACAAACAGGGCCAAACGAGAGGTGACAACGACGACATGGGAGCGTCAGAAGGGCAAGGAATGTGGTACTGGCATCCTTCAGCAGACGTACGAGCTCGAAAAATTGGGAACAACAATTTGCTTGATCATATGCTGCAGCACCCAAGGCGATCAACGATCGTCAACAATCTGCCATACGTGATGCAAATTGGAGATGGAGGGACAATTAATACCGTACAGTTTTGTGTACACCCGACATCAAAAGAGTGAGCTGCATAGGATATGTCGCATTTTTGTGCGTACTTAACGACTATGGGCACATTAACGCCACCTACTAATGTTAAGGCATCATCTTCGGCTGCAGGTCTCTGGTGATTGGGTGTTGTTAAATGGCAATTAGAGCGCTCCCATCACATTCCTCAGAATACTTGCGTACCTCGTGGTCGCCGCCAGTTGATCCGGATTCTCCGTCCGTGTCCCCCAACGAACCCTTGCCATCCTGGCATGACAAGTGATATCGCGCACGGGCACGACCACAATATGGTAGGCAAAGACGTTACGGGCGCGGTTGACGGCACCGGTATCTGTCAGCTGAGCGTAGGAACATCGCCGGCAACGATTCCCACAACCATGTGCTGCGGCGTCCACGGTGAGCAACGATCGTATGAGATCTGCACAGAGTAAGAGGATTATGCTGTGGAGGAGGGACCGGACGTGGGGTGCATACTCTACTGCCGCAGATTGAGGTGCATATGATACATCTAGTGATGTTTAGTCGCGAAAATTATTGTCGTATCAGCATTGCACGGACGATGCAGAAGGATAAAATACGATATGGGCGGGGGTATCCGCACCCGTATCCTTCGGCAGACTCAAGCTTTCCGAAGGCAACGGCCTGCTTGACCGGGTACAACGCCGCCCACGTCGAGCGACGGGTGACGAGCTCTGTACTAGGGGAAAACAGGATACAGCCTTGCAGGAACAGCAAAACGTCTGGACTAATCGTCACGTCAACACTCTGAACTACACACGTTTGAACACGGTGCGTGGCTGGCGACCATGAGTAACGCCAACTTTTAACACTGTGGTATCGTCCTCGGCATCAGGTTTCCACGCGTGCTGTTCCAAAGAGCTCGGGTCTACTCCAACGCAGTGCTCGGGATCATGTACCTGTCCGTCGTCACCGTCCGCCAAGGATCCCCCGTCCACGCTTCCAGGTCGGCCCGCGCCCGGCTGGCACACCAAGCGATGTCGTGCAAATACATATCAAAAGTAGGGTGTGGGTGAGAGCCTGAGTGATGGCACAGAGTCATTTCAGTAGATGTCCCCGATTTGAACGTCTGCGCTCGTACGATTGCCAACTATTGTTAGTTTCTAACGTGCTAATCTTGTTGCGACAAACAATGCCTATAAGACACCACCTTATCATGTAGCGGTTCCGCACGGCGAGCCACCAACCCTCATGATGTAGGACCCAGCAGTTGGCGCATTGTTCGCATCGTCCGCTGACGTCTTGTCCCTGACATCTTACTACCCCGTTTGTGGCTGATGCAAAAATAATACGACCGAGCACTTCGATACCCCACGCATACGTCAAGGTGGGGCCTTACAACGTGACGGCACGTGCAGGGTGGAACTGACAACACTGCGAAGTACTGCGTAAGTGCACAGCATCCGGATTCATGCACATGTGCTCTGACTATCCGGCGAGCCATTTTGCGGTCTGACACATGTCGTGAAAAGCCAAACACATGTTTGTCAGACGCCAGATGCCAGATAGCACACTACCTGGTAAACAGATGGGTTACACGCACGACCATATTCGAGGAGACCACCTGATCACAGCCATTGACAAGGTATAGTCGATCTAAAAATGTAACCCGAACGCCATCTTTCGCGAGCTTATAAGCTTATACAACGGTCCAGCTGACTGCGTCAAGTTTCACGAATCGAACACACGGGGACCACTACCTTTCCGAGCATGGTGTATGCTTTCTGTCCAATCGCTATCACAATATTCTCGAAACCACGTATCAGTTTTTGGTATTACTAATTCAGGACGACTCTCGAGATCTCCACACACCGGTACCTGCTGAATGTCACCCCAGTCGCCGATCCCGAGATGAACATTAGACGCTAAGATCTTGACGACCGGAAACGCAAGCGCCACGTAGATGCCCAGGACAGGCGCAACATTCACCGTCAGAAACCACACGACCCTTCCCACTAGCGCCACCAGGAAGCGCAGAGTAGACGACATGGATGCCGCTAAGGACGCATCAGGTCTCCCTGACCACACCACCTGAATTACGCCGAGCATCCAAGTAAAAATCAACCCCGGCGGTCCCAATATTCCATGGCCAGTTTTGTCCACAAACACAGGGAATACTTGGGTCAACACCATCAAGTCAATACTGGTAGTCACCATTGTACAAATACCAGGACCTGCATCACCCGCACACCTCTGACGGAAGGTTTGATAGAGTCGGACGCTAAGTCGCCCGCCACTTGTTCAGCGGCAGCCGTCGCCACCGCTCTCCTTCAAGAAGTGAACAGGGGTCTGGCTCTCGTGGTTCTATTTCTAGTTGTCCGATCTACAGCAAAAGTGCTCACCATCGCGTGAAGGTTGCCTGGGGGGAAACCCTCCGTCCTTGTGTTGAGGTCGAAAGCCTCGGTAGCCGCAGACACCGACGGGATATCCAGCGCAACGGGGTGCCAGTGGTGACTTGCCAAGGGCAAGCACAACGTGCGGAACGGTTCGCGTGTCAGATCCTTCTGAATCTAAAGAACGCAGTGTGCGTGTGTAAGGGAGTGGCTGCGTCTGTCGGCAGATTCTCTTGAGGTGTGGGGCAGCAATAGGATGCACCCGAAATGGTTTCGAAGGCGACGCAGTCAGCACATGTACACGATCCAACTTACGGGTATGGATTAGTGTGAGGGGTTGATTACGATGCACCTTACCGCACAAATAAACCTCTGGAACGTTGGTCTATACCCCGAGAGCGCGGTTGGACAACGCCAACGGATTTCCCGGCAGATATTTGAACAAAACCAATCGATACGCCGAAGTGCGGAAACTCGGACGATTCATTTGTTGTGTGAAAGTACCTCCATAAGGGTGATATATTGTCTAGCACATGCGACAACCGCCGACTGCAGAGGCTTCCCTGCAGACACGAGTGCCGCCAGGAAGGCAGGCAGTCACTGCCTTGCGTAATCGACCCACATTAAAGGTGGGGGCGCTTTGATCGCGTCAAACCTTCTCCGCTTTCACATCATACAGAAAGCCGTTCCAGTCAATATCAGGGCACATCGGGTATTGCCTTGACACAGGACACATCCCACTCGGAGCAGAACCTTGCTAATTCCCTTCCCACCCACTCGCGACTTTAGGTTACACAATTCCATCGACAACCCTGACGGTCAGGTAGCACCTCCACCAAGTTTACGTTTTGCCTTCCAAGCGTTGAGCAACACCTTGCACAATTGACCAATCGTGGGGGTTAAATGTAAACCACAACCGCCCTGACTACGTAACAGTAGCAGCCGTGACGTGCATTGGAGAAGAATTGAACAAAATATACATCGGGTAGTGCGCATTAGTTCTTAACTCGATGCTCACCTTTGTCCATCGCTGGTGAATGCTTGCGCGGTGTATGACGCCCAAAGCTCCCGCTCAACACACCCAACACGCTCAATACGCCCCGTAAGAACCTCGGACCCCTCGATAGAACGCTTCCTGCGTTGCACTAGGAGCTTGTAATCCAGTGCTTGCACCTGCAATAGGCACATACAGGAGGCATGGTGGAACGAGTAAAGGCAGGAAATTATCATATGCGTACAAAACCCAGCGCGCATACCTTAGGGATAGCGAAACCGTGCAGCTCAACTGTAAACTGTACTGGCATGTGCTACAACCACCTGAAACGTTTAGCCACAGCAGTTTCACATTGGCTCACCCTCATGGCGTCCTTCCAGAAATGAGCATCGTGCTGAGAGTTCCATGGGACGCCACCGACGATGGGCTTCCGGTCGACCAGGTATATCATAGACTCGCCCGAGGCATGGAAGGAACCTGCACAGGTGGCCGGAGTCACGAAGCAACCCCTCGGACACACGCTTTGAATCGCGAGCAGGAGCGTAGGACCATTGGTGTTGGGGGAGGGTGGGGACGGGGGGCGATACAGCGCTAAGACACAATCTGCGAGATATCGTGAAGGCTTCAGGATTGGCGCTCCGCACCCTTTTGTTCTGAAATACAAGTGCCTTTTGTACATTCATATCTAGTACAAACTGCCCTTTTTAGCGAGAGAGTGGTAGGTTTCACAACGGTTGGCTGGATTCATTTTTTTCCGATCGGAGATAGAACGGGAAGGATGTATAAAGAAATACCGCGGGTCCGTGGTTGCGAGCTTTTGCTTCACTGTACTCAAGTTGTGTGTATCAGAATATTTGAAACATCCGCGTCAAGAGAGGCGAAGGATACGACAGGCTGCAAAGCTTGACGGGGTACCGGGCCCACGTGCCGACGTACTGCCAAACCCAACCCAGAATTTAATTCAGACATTAGTGTTTTCGCCATCAGTGCACGCGCTTCAATCAAGTTCGTCATGAAACGGTCAGGCGTGTTGCACGTGTGGTGTCGCTATTTCAAGAGTTCATTCGCACATCATACATGGTTTACCACAACAGGGTTTCCCCAAGGAAGGGTATGCCAAGCCAGGACTGGTGCAGGTGGTTCCTCACAAAAGCTCTGGATGAAAAAAATTCCCGAAGCACAGAACGGAAGGCTTACGGCATGGACCAGCTTGTGGAAACGGTAAAGCGTTTCCGATTATGGCATGTCCGGTGCACTTATGTAGAACTCCGCGCGACGAGGGGAAGCCCGGAAATCACGAAGCCACGTGAACCCTTTGCGGCGCATGGAGCCCCAATAACCGCAGCATCACCCTTCCCACATGTAGGGAAGCACAGCGTTTGTATATCGAGCAGAGCACCAGACATCCGTTCTGATAGCGGTTCAACGAAAACGTTGGGCGTTCCCGCTGAATGCGTTCGATGGCAACACCGCAGAGCCCCAAGCGCCTTCCAGTGTGAATATCGTTTTACTACGGTAGGTTAGCTCACCTGTCGACCTTTGGGCAGCCCGATGCTGCGGAGGTCCCGCCGCCGTCGTACACTACCATTGCCTTCGTCAGATCGGGCGGCGCTTCTGCAGGTCTTGGTGGTGGCTCTTCAGCTGGCGAGACGAGCCCTAAGACTAGGCCGATGACGTGTCCTTCACGGTCGGATTTATCTCGATTCGGAGAAGGTTCCTGTCGAGGGCAGAAGAACGGGGAGCACGACAGAAAATTCAAGCTACGCGGTAGATTGACGGTTCCTCGGGGACGAGAGAGGGCATCGTTAACCCTACTCTCAAGTACGTGGGCTTACTCGAATGAGGTTTCCCTATGCACGCACTCCTGCAGCCCTTGTCCTATACACAACCCCTGCGACTATCGTACCGCCGATGTCTCCAATCGCCCATCTCGTTTGCGCGCCATATTAACATGAAGCTGCGGCTCGTGTCATGCAAAAGTCTCGGGCCTTTCATACCTCGGCCGATAAACATTTTCTGCAAAGAGGACACCATGAGATGGAATCTTCACGCCCCTGCTACAATCCACGGCGTACTCAAATGGCATTTTGGTTTCGTCAGGGCTTTGTATAACAGTCAGCCAAATGTGAATGACAATGGGTCCACCTCATGTTGATACGATACACGCTTAATAGACGTTGTTCGCGAGAGTTCATCGTTCAGCTCAAAACGGCGCCGAAGTATACGCGGAACACGTGGCTTCGTCCATGAATACCTCCGCCAGGGTCAACACTGCTGAGATACATCTGGCCGAAGCAAATGGAAGTACCGTTATGCTCGAAACCATGCTGTGCTACATCTACAGGCTTCGAGTACGAATACAACTCAATACGCATGCACGGCTCCTATATACTAGATTAAGAAAAACACCATGAGTAGGCTTCCAGTTGTCGGTAACTGCTAGAGTTTGTATTTGTCCATAGCTGAACAGGTTCGGTAATAGTAGATTGCTGAAGTATTTTGTAAGAGCTTAGTGTACAACAGTACGTGATATGCGTCGGATCCTGCCATAAACAATGACCTACCAGACAGTGTTTTAGTGGCGCATGATCGCTTAAGAGCACAAGAAAACTCTCCGGCAATAGCCTAACGACACGTAATGCCTCGCGCAGTTCCAGAAGAAGAAAGCCCATACCTGTACGAACTTTAAGGCCCACAACCGACTATTAATAGACATCTTAACCTACGACGACCTAAACGGGTTCTTTCAGGGGTTTGAAAGAGACGAAAACGAACCGGTTTGCTTTGATGTAACCACCATCATTTGGTGCCACGTTGTCTGGGCCCCATATTTAGTCTTCGTCTTCACGCAGCGTAGGGCACGCAGGACACATGCAACGGCATTTGCACAGCCAAAACTTCCGGACACCGTGGCGAATAGCCCCATAGTACCGGTGCACCTTCAATGGGTTCGACATATGTTGTAGCCCTTCGCTTAAACCAAATGTTTTTGCCCGCGGCAGACCAAGATCCATGAGTTCGATATCTAGCCATTCGCCAAAACAAACTTCAATTGCCCGCGGCAGACCAAATACCCATGTATTGAGGATAGCTACTTCGCCACTGGTACCCAGCACAGTGAGTACCAGGCGGCCCATAGCCTGTCGAGTTCGCTGTCGGTGACATACTTACACCTCATCTGATACACGTAGCTCGTACGGCATAGCAGCATGACCTACTGCTGTGTACTGGTATACGAGGATGTCATATTGTCGGGTAAATTGATTGTACTGAGGATACATACTGCCTAGGTAAAGCACAAGGCGCGAAAAGCGACACCAGTGCACAGGCTTTGCACTATGATATGAACGTACGTATCATGCACACGGTCATACCAATTTAGTAGATCCGACATCGTCCTATAGATGTGCGGTTGAACAATATGATTGAACAATATGATTGGTTCGTACAAAGTCCAAAATAATTGAACCGACCACGCAAGGGTGCCGGGTCGTTGAGCTCTATTATATTGTTGCCGTCGTGCTGGTAAGTTAGGGTCACGAGGTCACGAGATACGACACGGGTGCGCCGCCTACCATGTCCCTCTTCATTTCTCCCCCCATCGCCTCCTCTTCGAGAGACCGCTGTTAATCAACACAGTATTACCGTTGGGGCATATTTCTTTCATCAGCTCTGCGGAGCGCAGCTCATACTGTACAGTCGAGTAACACACGGACTGAAGTGCTTGTCTCTGCTCTGTGGTAGACTGTCTGAAGCAAGATCAGCAGGTCTATCACACGCACGCACGGATGGATACACGAATTACCCTCATTACCATGTGGACAACTTTCAGCAACCACTCGCAAGGGGTGCCCATCCGTATCAAACAACACACAGTAGTACACACCTCTTCGTAGACATCCTCCGGAGGTAGATCGCTGACATCGAACGGTGAGCCGGAGATCGGCGTCGCGTAGAACAGCGCAGAAGCCGGCACCACCGAGGGTGGGATGGTGTCGCTCCTCCACAGCATCTGCCGTGCAATCAGGCGACGACAAAAAGTATGATATGTGCACGGGTCCAAGCGAAACGGTTAGACTCCTCTATTCGATGCAAATAGGAACGGGCCCTTCTCAGCGAACGCACCACAAGGTAAGCAGCTGCTGTCCTGGCGGCGATGCTTGGAATATTTGAACGTTGAACCATTCACAGAACGTGGCAACGTTTGAGTTTCAGGAGGTGACGCACATGATTCATAGCATGCCGAACACAGCCGATGAAGAACGGCACCACTTAAAGTGAACAAAAAATAGCCTTGATGAACTACCATGCGTGGAGGAAGCCCCGCATCTTGGTTCAACTTCGGCAGCGAACCGCGAGGGGAAAACTGGAGTGTTTCGCGAAGAGGAGATGAGGTCCGTGACGCTCTAATTCGGTTGGGCATAAGACAGCACGATAACATACACCCATTCATGCGAAGAACAGGGTACGCAACTGAACGCTGTGCCCCATTCGGAACGACAGCATGAAATGTTGCAAAGTAAATATTAGTGTCAGATTCGATTTATCCTTATTTTTGTACTGCTGACGTTGCTCAAAGCAAAGGATGCCGAAAATGCATTGCAAAGTGACAATTCGGGAGGGTCGAAAACATTGCACGGTCGCACATCCCGTGCAAATCACCCAACGGAAGAGCCGGGTCGTATGGATGGGGGGACAATATCAGCACATATGCTACATGCATCAAATCGGTACATGGGGAACGAAGAAGTGGTTCGACAACAAATCATTTGCATAAATCGATGTCGATCGATATAATAAAGGGTTTTGCCAGGGATTTAATGAGGAATTGCACACCTCGCGCGAGAGTAACGCAATTCCATGTCATCGTACTTGGATTCGACAGGCACGATATACACATGCTAGCAAAACCAGATGAGAGAAAACCAAAATAATCGAAGAAATGAAAAATGTGTCGTGCCCCCCAGGAGAAGTTGCGACAGATAATCCAAAAGAAACAAAATAAACAATACAACAACAAAAGCAAGAAAAATAATGAGAATTTAAAGGAGAGGACAACCAAAGCACCTTCGAGGCAGTAGCAGAAGTTTGTGGTACGAGTAGCATAGGGAGGCTCTACCTACTCATAGACAGGTTCTACCGACCGAGAGCACAATCAAAGCACCTTCGAGGCAGTAGCAGAAGTTTGTGGTACGAGTAGCATAGGCAGGCTCTACCTACTCATAGGCAGGTTATATCTACTATTAACAGTCGATCTGGAACCTTGCTCTCTTGTCGTCCGTCTCCTTCCTGTTTCGCCAGCCGCCGTTTCGCTACAGCCGTTACCCCCCCCTCTCCCCATGCCCATGAGACGCCCCCCATATAACGGATGTGTGGCGTTTCCTACTTAATTTCGCTCCATCTTCGTGCCAAACGCAAAACACAAATAATGAAAGAAACTAAATAAATCGAATTAAAAAAATAAATATTCTACTACTGTAGCGCAACGAGAACAAAAGAAGAAAACTTAAATAAAACACACAAAAAGCGAAGGCAAGAAACGACAACAACGAAAAAATAATGACAGCAAAAACTACGACGAGCAGTTGAAGCATCGCTGTCGACCGCCCTGGGGGAGGTGCAACGGACTGTACAGCCAAAAAAGAGAAAAAACAAAACAGAAAGACCCACAAGAAAAAATAAATAAGTGGAACGCTCTATAACTGTCAATTTCGATGCCGCGAGACAAAAACCAGATCAATTTCGACCACCAACAGAAAAAAAACCCCAATCGATCCCCACACTCAAAACAATTCATTTTCGGCCCACACGCATAAACCAAGTCAATTTCGATGCAATACAAAACCAAAGCTAACTCCGATACTACACCGAAATCAAGTCAAGTTCGATCCCTAGTCTAAAATAAATACAATTTCGATGCCCCGACCAAAAAACACGCCTGTTTCGACCCACACATTAAAACCAAGTTATTTTCGACCCCCACATGAAAACCAAGTCAATTCCGATCCCTTCACTGAAATCAAGTCAACTTCCACTATCCACACAAAATCGAAGGCACTTTCGATCCACACACCAACACCAAGTCATTATCGGTCCGCACACAAAAGCCAAGTCAATTTCGACCACGCATACAAAACAAACTTAATTTCGATCCCCACACTAAAACCAAGTCAACATTGGGCCGGAATCAAGAACCAAGTGAATGCGACCCCCCCCATAAAAACAAGTTAACTTAAACCCCAACACTGAAATTAAGTCAATTGTGATCTCCACTCTAAAATCAAGTAAATTTCGATACCCGCTCAAAAACCAAGTTTATTTTGATCCCCGCACTAAAACCAAGTCAATTAAAATCCACACAAAGACCAAGTCATGTTCAACCACTCCACAATAGCCAAGTCAATTCCGATCTCTACACTTAAATCAAGTCAATTTCGATCGCCTATCCTGAAACCAGGTCAATTCCGATGCCCACACCACATTCAAGTCATTTTCGTCCTGTGTGAGCTGACGTGTCATTCATCCGGATGCATTTTCCTGTGGCACAGCAGCAGTACGTACCAGGTACCTGGTATATTATTCATACGTGGACCAACTTGCGTTGTTGACGTGTCCATACTAATAATATAGTAAACCCCCGACAAGATTATGTAAATCTTTACCAAATTTTACAGTACGGGTGTATGTACGGCCACCTATGATACTGGTAGCCGGACGTCGCTACGCGACATTCCTCCTGCATGTAGCATGTCTTGGGATCATACACGAGACCCACGACCGGCGCGCACACCATCACCAGAGCACAGCAGTCATCGTTTCTTCTTGTTTTGCTTGGTACGAGGCAGTAGTATGTACCTGATATTTACGTCACTGGTCTTTGTAGTGTTGCGAGTCGTATACTTCATGGGGAATGACTCCTGCAATTGTCAGGGACGTGGTAGTTAGTGGCTGTGCTGCACCCTTTATCAGACAGTCCGGAAAGACCTGGAGATCGTTGATATGTGTATGGTGTTTTTTGGTTCGATTGCTCTTTTTTCACTGCATGCCCGCGAGTCGTCGCTCTGACAGCACCCCAGGCAGCAGGCGTGTTCCTCTCTGTATTCACAACTACCGTGCGTTTCGTACGGTGCAGGCAGCACTCCAGACTGCAACCGCTCTATTAAATAGTCAGTAGTCACGACTTGGTTAGTTGTTGGAACGAGGGAATTCTATGCTGTAGTTGAGCGGATACGCGCGGCCATGTTAGTTCAGTTTGCACATTGATTTCATTTTGTGTGCGCCTTTTTCGTCTTGTGTATTTTTAGGTGGGAAGCGTCGTGCTTCTCAGCCGAACTTTGATTTTTTCAAGTTTTTTTTTGGGATTTTCCTAGGGCCCCAGCACCTTTGTGTGGCCACGGACTCTTTGATTTGAGAGTTATGTGAGATCAACAACAGCAGCAACAACAGTTAACTGCAACAACAGCAACAACATATATACCTGGTAAGTCGTAAGTCGTAATATTAATAGTACACCGGCGTACCATTAATACTAATACCTCCTTTACTGGGAAAACTGCCAATGTATGGGAGCAGCAGCGCATTGCTCAAAAGAATACTGTACCACTGCGTCCAAATAACTGAGTATGCCCCGGGTACTCACCTATCGCATTTGTTTTTGTACACACTTCCTAGCTGACCCTATACCTGCACCTGACATCACACGTTTCGTAGTTCGTTCGGGCGAACTGCTAAATTCAAAATATGGCCGATCCGCCATTGAGGCTGAGAGGACCATTACATTCCGTTTGTGTCATCGACCGACCTCCTTTACTATCCAAAAACCGAAAACACTAACCAGCAAAGCAGATCACGCGTGAAACATGTCGTTGCATTCCGTGATCGGCGGCCTTGGAAAAATAACTATTCCAAGGTTATGTTCTGTAGGGTAAGTATACCCGGGGTATTTCTTCGGGTGTTACTCGTACCCGGAACTTCTGTAAGTTATGTACGGCATTCATACCTGTACTCGGAACTTCCGTGAGTGCTGTGCAACATCCATACCCGTACCCGGAACTTCTGCAGGTTCTGTACGCCAGTGGCATAATACCCGGGGTACGGGTACAACACCCCATACCCGTACCCGGCTTTTGAGTCGGCGAGATACCCAGAAAATCGGGAAAACACCCGGTACTCGACACCTTGAGGGTACGGGTACGGGGGGAAACAAATACCTGCCCGGAACGGGTGTGAGTTCAGTACGCCAGCTGACACATACCCGATACTTCTGTGAGTTATGTAAGACATCCAAAACCTTACCCGGAGCTTAAACCCCTACCCGGAGCCTCTGTGAGTTCTGTCACACTTTAAAACATCCCTACCCGGGATACGCAAACCCTACAGAACATATCCTTGACATGTTCAGTTCTGAAAGACACCGCGCCAAGCAATGTCAAGGTAGCCCGCTATACCGAACCCATACTATCGCTGTCGTACTGCAGTACACAACTACCAGGAAGAGTAGTTCAAGCGGCCACAAAGAGACCACGCGCGAATTTGTTGAGCAACGCCCTTTCCGAAAAATGGAGGGAGACACACCATTTGCTTGTCGTGAACGCACAATTTCATTCCACACACAGGCCGGCTGCTTGTCGTGACTGTTTTCTGCATTGGTATTGACAGATCCATCGTTGGGGTCGTCGGCTCAGACATAGTATAGCACTAAGCATCACTGCTGCGATAATAATCTGATGGTACACCACGATCGAACGAGGGGGCAACTGCTCAAGCAACAGACTAACCTGGACGCTCGCTGCCCCCCCCTCTTCTGTGTACTCAAGGACGATATCATGGTAGGTTCCCTTGATGAGGTTGGCCAGAACCGTCCGCTCCTTGACTGCCCTTAGGTTTTCTGGACATGACGCACGATATTCACATACGGAGAACGAGGTACCATATGTGTTGTGGGCACATTGCGCTCCCCCGGAGTACGTTTTCGAAGGGAAGACTAATGGGTGCTCACGATACGCTCAGTAAAAAGTTAAACATTAGCACATCGTGCTTACTCAAGTTCTCATCCATGCATAACGCGCCAACTGCTGCATGGGGTAAACTACTATTTCTACCGCTATATGGCCGTCTCTACCGCTGCCACAGTTGGCCGGGGGGTGCTTTATGTTTTATAACTGTATCTACTATATACCACCACCACAAGCAAGCGCTCACAGCACACGGTAAATACCTGCCCATGAGTTAATAACCAACTTGTGGTCGAGAAATAGCCGGAAGCCCCCGTGGGCCCTCACGAAGAGGTGGAACGTTTCGCTCGAAGGAGCGAGAAGCTTTCCTTCCCATCGGGCGGACACGAGCCCGTGACCGAACGACGTCACCGGGTTTAGCCCCCAATTGAAGGACACCTGGTGAGGCGAGAGCGTATGGGCCACGGGTGGGGAGGGGGAGGGGGCGGGGGCATTGGAAAGGGATAATCAGGGGGACTATTCGTACCTAAATCTATGCGACACTGCCCATATCACACGAGAAAACATCGGAAAAAACGTTCATATACAGCAACAACGATTGAGGCTCCGGAAGCGGGTGTACCCAACATCATGCATGGCCGTAGTGGTATGACCATAGAACCTCGCAACCCAAAAACGCCGGGACGGAGCACGTCCGGTTGTCAACGACCAGGCAGGCATCGCTAGCACCAAGCGCGAAGCGCCATGATGTATTCGACGAGTCGCGTGGCGGGTGAACTGCATCATGCTGAGAACCGCTTGGAAGGCGGAGTTTCGTGCATATAGATGACCGCGTCGAATTCATTGACTTGTTTTCCGGCGTGGCCATGGGGGGAGAAACTGTTTTTTTAATGCAACTAGCAGCGGCGAAAAATTAAGACACAGGCTGTGAAACCTTCGTGTTCAACCGACAAGAAATGAACGGACTGACCGCAACATCTAATGCTCAATATCATATGGTGTTGGGCCGCCCAATGTCACTCAGAGACTGATTTAAAAAGTACCAAACTATCATGCGGCTCTGCTGACATACTGTCCAAGACGTTCAAGATTGCGGGGTGTCTGATCTGTCCTTGATAAAGTGCCGAATACGCTGCAGAGCGGCATCGTAGCCTACGGCAGCGACCCACAAGGAAACGTTGATGAGCGAAAGCATGGCGGAAAGTCCAAATATGCTATCGGGCATGGGTACGTACTTATGCCCTAACATACATAGAAACCAACTGTATCATATTAGGGGGATGCTTTGTGTTTAGGCTCTGTAGCCCGCTCCTGCAGCAAGGTTTGCTTGGATTGTACGCATCAACGCCATACACCCGCCCGTACATCGTGTACCCGCGTTGCCAGGTATTCCCTCAAGGTGCGCTCTCTCTAAGCCGCGGGGCGGGGCCGCCTCACCTCTGGGTCGATCTTGTGGACAATCGGGGTACCCACCAGCCACTGGTTGTCCCAGAACTTGGCATCCAAGCCACCAGAGAGCAGCTGTGTCACTGAGGCCTGTGATAGAGCCGAAACGTAGACAGAATGAGAGTTCAGCAACATGTAGAGTTTTGTGTGCACCCATTACACGTCGTGGAAAACAAACTACGTGGAAACTCATCCTTTGCCCCACGACGCACGGATTTCATCGTTCTTGCTCGATATATACCATAGCCAACGCTCGCTCGTCGCATCCTATAGCGGTCGGCACCCAAAGCAATGCGGTGTGCCCGGTCGCCACATGTTCTCCTTGCGCGCATAATAAAGATAGTGTCCCGCTGAGTGTAAATATACAGCTTAACCCAGGAAAAGCGACCGACCCGAGGGCAACCCAGTATACTTCAATGCCGGCAGTACTATTATAGAAGAACGATACACCAGACACCAGGCATGCTACTTTGTACACGTGAGGTTGTACTGTTCTTCACCTCGTGGGGTCCGGAACCGGGAGCCACGTATGAGGTGAAATACCGTCCGGGTTTAAGGACTTCCTCGTCCTCCACAAACGGATACCTTGTCCCGGCACCACCAGAAGGGGATGTACCGACCTCAACGGCGTCCGCGTGGTTGCCCGCAGTGTCACTGTACCACAGAAGCGTTTTGACGAACAGTTGGGGGTGGCATGCATGTCTGTTTATACACGTTTTTTCTACGCAATACATTCGCTTTACACGGGTTCGCAGTTTATTTTCTTTCATCCTTTGGTCTCATATGTTTCGGGGAGCAGGACTCCTGGAGCGCGTTTCATTTAGTTGTCTGAGCGTAAACATCAGGTGCATTTGGATTTTATGTGACCATCTAAGTGAACCTTGTATTTACGATCAAACTGGTGTACATCTTCCGGCGTGGTGAGTCCTATCTCCGTGCGTGATATGCATGTTCAAAATTAAGCGTTGCTCAACTGCACATCATACGGGAGTAGAGTTTCTTCAGATGCAGTAAAACGTGCTTCAGCCGGACGCCACAATGGCAAGAAAGCGTTACTCTTCGGAATTCTCCTAACGAAAAAAAACAAGGTTCGTGCTTCAATCCCCCGGCTTTGTCATCCGAAACAGAGGCACTACGAGAAGCGTAGCAGCACGGGCTAACCTCCGAGCATGTGGTATTCATGCACACCCCTTTCTCTTATAAACGTATGTGCGCCAGCTACAGTCGCTTGGCGTCCAGGCGTATACGGGCCAATGAAACGGGGGTGATGCGGTACGCCAAATCAAGCTTCGAACTTCAATCCGTCCCTTTTGTTGCTGTTTAGGTTACCGTAAACAATGCAGCGAAATCCCACGCGAAACCATTCGCCAAGCGCAAGCGACAATTCACCTCTCGAACGGGAACGGTCCCGGCGGCAGCAGTAGAGGTATCGGGCACATCTCGCCGTCGACACGAGGTGCGTAGACCGCCACGCCACCATCCGCTTCCCACTCTTGGGAGCCATCCGCGTTGGTGCGGAAAAGCTCCGTGAAAAAGATGTCGCTTCCTGGGCGTGACAAAGAATACCAAGTACACAAGGGAGGACAACAAGCATGTTCACATCTCGGGCAATCTACAGCTGCCAATCGCAGCTGGGGAGGGGCGTAACAGGAAGCGCAATCAAATTTACCCCCCAGTGAACAAAGTCAAGAGGTTTTAAAAGAAGTAACTCGCACAAGGACTGCACGAGTTGCTGCCTCCCCAAGAATGTTGAAACAAACGAATGACCGAATAAGTGCCGCTGAATAGCGGATCGTGTAAAGCTGGTTTGGGGCAGGCAAACGACCGGCAGTGACTGCCTGTGGGCTAAAAATACCGTTTGCGAACTAGGAATACCAGGACATTTACGCCTCCCTCCTTGCGGACGACAAAAACAACTCAAAAATACATACCAGGGTATCGTGGAAAGGAAGCTCCGGAAAAACAAAGCAGGTCCGAGGTAAAACTACCAAGGCTTTTCATGGTGTGTTGCTCGCTCAAAACGTACGGCGCGATGCCGATTGATACTGCTATTCAAAAAGCAATGTCGCAGTGTGGCGTGGCGTGGATGTGCGGTGCGATCATCTGTTCAATAGGCGGCTTCTTACGGTGCGGTGGACGATGCACTGTACAAAACTCAGGTGCATTTCGCGGTTTACCGTAGAGCTAAACTGTACCCGGAACGCAACCTATATTGCGGCTCTCGGCGCTTTCGCCTCCACCAGCAGACAGGACTTGCAGTATATAACATTGTACGTACTTCACTCAGCACGTGCCCATATGACCGTGTAGCGGAACGATACAAGCGTCAGCCATAGACTGGGCGATAAAATGGGCCTGATGATTATTGTAGCGAGCATTATCTTGTGACCTGAATACTAAACGACAAAATATGCTTGTCGGTCACAACACCATCGTAAGCGCCGGAACGTTTCAAGGGAAACCATAATAAACTTGAGCGAACCGATCCCGGCATGAAACAATATCGAGCCACCACAAAAGAATAATGCACTCACCTCCCGTTGTGGGCTTGCCGTCATCAGTGCGAGCATTGACGTAGAAACTGGTGACCTGTCCCTGTGTGGTGAGCCCCCCGTGTGGTAGGCAGCATCGAGCAGCGGGGGGATGTGAACGTGTTCAGGTCGCGGATGTTTTGCTGCGGACTATTTCAAACAATAACACCGCCACGAGAAGAAAGACGATGGTGCTCGGCGCGCCCCAAGGGACAGCGGACCCGGTAGCTGTTGCTAAACAGTGCAAGTTGGCCGTGACCGCTGGCACGCCTCC
Organism: Nereocystis luetkeana; assembly: GCA_031213475.1. Taxonomy (NCBI): domain Eukaryota; class Phaeophyceae; order Laminariales; family Laminariaceae; genus Nereocystis; species Nereocystis luetkeana. The sequence continues at coordinate 5,836,986 of JARUPZ010000020.1, forward strand.
ACGGCTTCCTTGGTGCTAACGCCGCCTACGAGCGCGCTGAGCGCACACATTTCATTTCAATTCCTCAACGGCGCATGATTTAGTATTAATAACAGCCCTTGACGCGTTCAGCTCCGTACAAGCCCTGACGGTTCGCGCTATTGACAGCACCTCCGCGCATTCAGCATCCCACAAGAACGATATTTGTGTAACCTAGCCACGGCGCTTCATCTGCTAATACGCCTGGGAATGGATTCGTGTTAGTACCTGAAAACAAAAACGAAGAATGTCGCATGGTAGAGATCTGGGATAACATATATATAGCAAATCAACCAAATCCGTGACGGGGGAAAAAAAAACTTTGCCACCAAAACAAATGATCGATGATGCTCCCTCCCGACACAAAAAAAAAGCGCTGTGCGGGGTCAACGTCGCGGCGTCGAGCTAGAAGCTGAAAATAAGTCAGCATTGCTTTTTGCTCAAAACGTTCTGCTGGACAGCGCACAACCAAACCCAGACCGTAGGGTAGCAGCGTAGACACGGACGCGCGAGCGTGAACGATTCGCACGTTTCTGGTAGGCCCATGGGATTGGCGGCCGGCAGCACGAGAATGCTGCCCCCCCTGTGAAACATTTATTGTACAGATAAAGTCGCAAGCTATGTGGTCCTGGTTTATTGCTGTTGGGCGCGTGCAAGCAACAAGAAGAATATACCCACACACAGCTATCGATAGTCCGCTGCGTGCTGCTATACTGCACTTCGCCGAGACCGGGATTTCGACGGCGCTGCCCGCATTCTGTGGAAGCGCGCCACACCTCTAGCTCACGGGCAAGTTGTTGCTGTGCGTGCAGCTGGGCTTGAGCCTTGCGGCCAAGGCTGCATGCACTACTCGCCTGAAGTTCTGCATGATGTTGCTGTATGCACTCGTACGTACCTACTACTCTATACGGAAATGTAAGGAACCGTTCATTTTCATATTTATACTCGGACGGTCCCTGCACTTCCGGACAGAGTGGTACGGTAGTTTTTTTTTAATTCCATCATTTTCTCAAGTGAGGCCGCCGTGTCATGCGTGCATCTGAACGCTAGGGGTGACTCGCTTCCTGCTGCATCAAGGCCCGATCACAGATGGTCTTCGCTGTAGCGATGGTGCCGGATGTGATGACAATCGCTCGGCGTGTGGCCGCGTTCATGTCTGGCATCGTTTTCCCGATACAATGAAGACTGGTCGTCCTTATTTTTTCCTTCTTCATCTCGGGATATTTGTCGAATTTCCTATCAACAGTTGACGTATCAAAAGAGGGTCAACTTTGGAGCAAATTTCTTGTCGGTTACTTGTCGGGTTCAAGCGCGGGTTGCATTGCTGTGCGCACAAAGCCCTAGCAGAGGGGATGACACATATTTGTTCTTTAGTATTGTCGAGTAGTTCTCCCCTGAAGACCAAGAACGAATAGAACCTGAAGAAAACGTTTTTTTCAGTATATTTCCAATCGTATAGAAAATAATCTGCAGATCAATTCATAACCGGCCATCCCCTCTTTCTCCATCGACTGGGTGCGTTTGTCGAACGCGATAATCCCATTTGTTTCCTGTGTCGAGTAATCACTTATTTGCTGCAACCGTGAATGTATTCTAAAACCAAGTGATTAGGGTGGTGCCAGACTAGTCTAGAAAAAAAAATGTTTTGTTTCAACGGTTTGTTGAATAGACTAGACATTTTGTTACGTCTAACACGAATCCATTCCCAGGTCTAGCAGTAATAATCAGAACGTCCATTTATCCATAGAGCGAATATGAATATTCAGAACAAAGCTGGTACGAGCTCTATAGTTCGGCGCACCTCTTGGATTTCATCAACACTGTCATCCCCGGCGTTGCCGCCGTGAAGAACTCCGCGGGTGACGACGGTCTCCACGGGGGACGCCTGGCACTCTGATCGTTGAGCAGACACAGGAATGTCCCGGCCGATCGCGCTGGGTGGCAGCACCTATTAATAATCATAATCGAATCATGGCCACATAACGTGGCTCGGTCAGCTGCAGACAAACGTTGCTGAGTGAGGACTACCTGGTGTATTGTCACTGCAGATGCGATATAAGTTTTGAATGCCAGCACATTGTAGTGTTCGATTCAAATCGAAAACGATATTATTCCGGACTATCCACGATAATCAGGTACAGTCTCAATCGTGCAAGAACTGTGATATTTGCAGAGTCTGATGAAAGCACGGTGCGTGGACCCAAGGTCTGGCAAAGGGGGGAGCTACGTAGCTGTTAGCAGCATGGACGTGCGCCTGATACCTGGCCACAAATCCAAAAGGGAGTACCAGTGCATTTTACAACGCTCAATGCTTGTGTTTTGTTTCTCCTACTTACTACTATTAATACGTTGCCTACACGCACTACTCCGTTGTCTACGTCTGTCGCTGTATTCTTCACGATCAACGCCAGTCGCAGGTCCCTGCCTGTGACCACTGGTTCGTCAAATCGCTCAAAACATCTGCGAGATATACGGCGAAGCCATTAAAGAAAACAAATGAATGCCTGTTCTTCGCTGTATTAAGCTAGCCTGCACCTGGTGGGTGGCATGCCCGTTGGCACACTATTAATAACCGACCTGCGCAATGCGTAATTCGTCCCTGCGACCCCTCGGCACGAAGGCGCTTCGGTGCTTCTTATGCGAGACGGCCGCCCTCAGGCCTGAGGCCGTGTTGGAGAAAGAGGCGCTCCACGGGCCGATGGTGGAGGCCTCAGCATCCTCGCCGCTTCCAATGGCAGGGACTACGAAAAAAACGTTAGGCACGGGAGGTGGGGGGGGGGGGTTGGCCGACGCCTGGTGATGCAGGCTGCCGGACTACACAAAAAAATGTTTTGCCTTTACTCTGAAGACCTAAGTTTCAAAAGCGAACGAGGGTACTCATCAACCTAATGGGGAGTCCGGCAGACAGCGACGAGCCGCCCCCCCCCCCTCTTATGCACCCAACGCTTCGTATACTTTGAAAGGCGGCGTCATATGAAGCAGTGAGAACGCCGAGGCCACCACCGTCGACATTCGACGGCGGTGGCCTACGTGTCCTCGCTGCTTCCTATGGCGCCGTCTTATAAACCAAGCAAAACATTGGGTGCGGGAGAGGGGGGAGATGTGGTCGATCGGCTCGTCGCGACGCAGTCTGCCGGACTCCCCAAAACCCGTGGCTATAAAATGGCAGGAGCGACCGAGGGTGCGAATCAACCGAATCCGTAGACCCCACTAAAGGGTGCGCCATCCACCCTGGGGCTGCGTTGGGGGGAGAGGGAGGCACTTCGTTACTTTTATTGATGGAGGTTGTGGCTCTCTGTGATAGTTTTAGCACTGCAGATCCGACAATCGAGATTGGCGCCAGGCGCAGGCAGCACAAAACGCTACCAGGTGCATTGCCAACTTGATGTCACGCACAACAGACCGCATCAACACGAGAAAGAAAAATACATGATGGCCCCAAGAAAAGCAACTGCATATCGGAGCGGATTTGAAACGGGGGCATGGGCTTCGCGGTGTGGACACTGCTTTTACAGAGTAGCGTGAAGAAAGAGGGGCATACTTTTTGTTTCACATCATAAGCTCGTAGCGACAACAGCGTGAACGATCTCCGTGCCGCCTCCGGCATCAGGGATCAGATAAACAAACACTATTGATCACATAGTTCGTATGCGGACTACAGTACGACACCAAGGTAGGTTCAGATGCCACACTGAGCGATACCAGGTACCAAGTACGTATTGGTAGACAGATTTGGGGAGGTGCATACGTAGCTATCATACGGGGAAAAAACGGCTATCGACTCCAGCACAACTGCCACCAGCTTAGCATAGACGTGCATCATGTATGAAGTCCTAGAAAAGCCTTGGGGTCGTATTGATAGAGTTCTGCATGCTATGGTCGCGAGCGCAGGGAATGCCCTTGAAACGGTTTCGCTGACAAGCTTAAAACTAGAGGGGGTCTCACTTATTTCCATTGATACAAGTACGAGTAGGTACGACAAACATGTTCCTCGCTCCATCTTAGCCGGCGATTTGGAAGCGTTTGCCTACAATCGAGATGCCGCAGTGATGTAGCGTATTTCGATCCAGTTTGCTGGCTGGCGTGATATTCTCTGCTACGACCGTCGGGCAGAAGGCCACCCCCGACCGATCACGATCACAGCCCACGGGGGGCGTCACATCTTCAATATTGAACACCGCTTCAAAAAGAAACGACTCACAGAACAATCATGCTCCTGCAGTATCGCTATGAAACCGGATCACACCGCAAAAATGAGCGGAATCGTTCTGTGATGCCAATATATGATGATAATACTCCGAATGAATCACCTGGCTTCGCCTCGGGAAGCGCGGGGAAGTCCCTTACGTCGAAGCCTCTTCCTACTGCGCTCGAAATCTGTCGAAAGATGAACGCACGCGGGGAGCGAGCGTGTTTTGTTCGGGTGTTCCATCAGCCGCCCAGTTGTTACATCGTACCTGGTATGTATGATACGTATGTACCGTATAATCATGCGAGTAACGTTCGATGTTTCTATGATACCATATCATATAATACCAATACCAGTACGTAATGCTCGAGAGGCGCAATAATTTCTTTCGGCTTTCGGAGGGCGGATCTCAACTACGATACTGCTGTATGCCGTGTCTCCAGACCTATCTTCGCTGCGTAAGGAGGAGCGCGCAGCGAGTGCTTTTCACGCGAACGCTTGATTCCTCCTGGCACCTGCGGCACCGGCACCAGCTGTTGCTACGACGATCCCTCTGGTGGCAACGGAGCTACTCGTACATACCTGGTAGGTATCATAGTGGTGCTCGTTTACGATCAAGAACGTTCTTCATTCTACACAACAACAGCAGCAGTTTCAACAACCGAGCTATCGCAACAACAGCAGTAGCAGTAGCAATTCCGAGCCAGCAAAAAAGTCACTTACCATGGGCCGGACGGCACGTAGTCCACCGAGCCCGACGTGTCCCATAGCACGGCTGACCTCGTAGATTACGGTTTCGTGGCCGACGTGTAGGCCGACTTGGAACAGCAGCGATGCTGTCGCGGCAAATACCGTAACAGCATGCCGCATCATCCCCGCTCGAATCCCCGACATGGCACTTGCTGTGTGGTGATCTCGAACGCTGCCGCTTCACAGGCGGACCACCCCTGAGACAGGATGGCCCGCGAAGAGTAAGAGCCGCCCGGTTGAGCAACTCTTCCCAGCTCGTGCTGCTCTAAGCGGCTCCGGTATCTTTGTCGTTGTTTGTTGCCTTTCAAAAAAACATTTCAGTTCATCTCCGCTCCGCGGGGTTGCTATGTACAGTAGAGCATGCCTCATATTCACAACGAAACCTCTTGCTCGGCTAAAAAAACAAAAAAAATGCTCCCTGTACGAAACAGCGAGGACGAAAGGGAGTGTGGTCTCAAGGTAGACACGCGTGCGGTCGCGGTATACTGCGCCTCTCTCCCTGGAATTGAGCAAGGTACTGGCTACTCGGTTGTGCGTCATTTCGTCGGTGCACCTGGTGTTGGTTCCGGCCAAGCAGCATCAACTTTGTTCTGCTCAAGCAGCACAGCAGCAGTGCTTTGCATCCATGGCCGGTCTCTCTGCGGACGAGACGTGAGATATCGCCACTGCAAGGAACTTGGCGATCTGGACTGGCGGCAGCGCTCGTGGAATCTCGCACATGATGTCGGTTCGTGCGGGGATACACGCGTATAAAACTAAGGTGCGGATGGCACAGCAGTAGAAGCAGCAGCATCTGCCAATAGTGCTGTTGATGTCTGCCGCTGTGTGTCAGCTGTGGGCTGTGGGCTGTGGGTGGGCTGTGCAGTATGGGTCTCCTTCTGAATTTTGAATTCTTGAATTTTTCAAGATTATCGGCCTTGTTGGACGAAATTTGAATTTTGTATTTTTTCCACCACGCTCTGATGTATATACGGGCACCTGGTACCAGGTACCACAGGTATTCGATACGTACGTATTCAACCATTGCACATTACGAGTATCAGGACCGGATTGGGGACAGGGTCGCTGCTGCTGTACCAGGTATGTATTAGGTCGTATCATAGGTACAATTAATAGTTGTGTGGACGTATGCGTTGTGCACGTATGAACATGCACCGGCAGACCTACTGGGAACAGATCTTTACGACAAGGACGGTGTTGCTTGGTTTTTACATACCAGGTACCTGGTATAAGGATATACGGACCACGACCCTTATCTTTAGATACCACCCCACCACAGGAAACCAACCACCCCGGTGATAAAACTAAACTAAACTCGTTCATGTATACTTGCAACATGGCCATTATCACGTGGCCCCAGGGTTGGTATGATTAAAGTAGTAGTCGCCATGATCGTTCTGTGTGGCGTGTTTCACTCGCCCCAAGGAATAAGCTTCGGTGATGTGCTATGGAGCTGAAGTAGAGCCTTAGAGCAGTAAATCAGTACGTACATAGAACTACATACTTAGATCACAACCCCTGAGCGTGCTCGGTTGGTGCATCCCTGGCCTCTCAGAGCTCCCACTTCCAAACCGCCACCTTTCATTACTTGCCGGACCTTTCCAGCAGTTCTTTGTTTTCTCGGTCCTTTCTTGCTTTCTTCTTCTTTCGTTTCGTGTGCGTGCGTGACCTTTCCAGCAGTTCTTTGTTTTCTCGGCCCTTTCTTCCTTTTTTCTTCTTTCGTTTCGTGTTCGTGCGTGCTCTCCGAGCACGGCATCGCGGGAAGCCCGGCACCGTCGCGGGTGTCAGCGGGTGCTGGCGGGTAGAGGGGGTGTTGCAAGGAGCACGGTCGCCGCTTTCGTGCCTAGGCGTCGCGTGTGCCTCGAGACACAAGGGATGCATGAACGGACTTTGTCTGGCTTCGATTTATGATTGTTGATAGAGTACTCGTATGTACGAGTTATAAAGGTCGTTCGGGAGGGCAAGATAATATTCAAGCGGTGCTTATTTTTGCGACCACGCTAAATTTGAAAGAGGGAGGTGTGCAGTTTGAACACCAACGTTATCGAGCTGGCGAACGACGGCCACGGTGAGCACCGGGCTTCACGCGAGGCGGGCGACGGGGCTGATTGGGGCAGAGAGTTCTAAAAGCTTTCCCCGGACCGAATCGGTAGCGAGGTGGTCGCGAGAGGGGCGGGCGGCGTACGAGGCTGAGAGAGAAGCTCTTCTGTGCGATTTTTTCTTTTCTTCTTTCTTCTTTTCGACCGGGTGTCAGGTGTTCCAATCAGGCAGAAAAATATTACACGAGAGGGGACGGGGATTTTTTTTCCTTTCCGACTTTTCGGGTTCATTTTCATTGTTTTTGCTGCTGTGCCGTGCTGTGCTTTCGCTTTCTTCGTACATGCAGTACAGACATAAAGCATATCGAAAGAAGAAAATAAGTACAGACAGTAGTACCCTACCTGGGGTATGTACGTACGTACGACATCCGCGACGCGAAGCGTATATGTGGCATCCAAGCTGACGTCGGAGCTGTTTTTTCCTGAAGCATGGCGGCGGGACTCTTGGCATTATCTAGTCGCCGGTTTGCAATTACGATCCTTGAAAAAGCTAAACTCAATCGTGGACCTCTGTTCGCTTCGCATAATTTGGTGTACTTTTTTCCTTCCTGAGCGAGCGTAGCGGGCGGCGTAGGCCGCCCGCGGAGCGATGCGCCTTGTAACACCTATTTAACCCTTCGGGGCCCGGAGATACCGACCAAAACAACGGTAACTTGTTCTGGGCTATCAATTACTACCTGTTAACTATTAATGGTACCAGGTACGAATACCTGTATTAGGGGCGTTATTAACCGGACGTTTTTTTTCGCGTTTCGAGGAAAAATCCCGGATTACCTTTTTTTTTGGCGTTTCGCGGAATTATTTCAGCCCTGGCGAAATACCTAAAACATAATTTCCCGAATCGCAGAAAAGTCCCTCATCGTCGCAGAACATCGGGCAGGTGCACCGTGTGAGCCGTGTGCGCAATGCCACCACTCGGCACTGTACAGGATAGATCATCAGGGTCATCCCCAGGGTCGTCCCCAGGCCGTGGCTGGTCGTAGAAATCGCCGTGCACAATGAGAACTCTATTCATCCAGTCGACAGAGCCGACCCATCGACATAGCCGAGATCAACACGACATCGCCAGCTATTTTCATGTTGTGGAGGGTTTTGTCGCGCCAGGAGTTGAGCTCACGAGGTACGGCGAGGCACGGTCGCCGTTCTAGGAGTCGGGGTATCGCCTCTCTAGGAGTCGGGGTATCTTTAGCAGCACGATCCAGCGGACGGCCTTGCTTGCGCGCTGCTGGTTTCGACGATTCGATCAGATGGACAAGCGTTGCAACCTCATGAAACATGATACCAGACGCTAATACGACCCACCGCACTTTTTTCGCGTTTCCGTGAATTTTCCGGGGAACCCGAAAAAAAAAAGTCCAGTTGACAACGACCCTTAGGTATGGTCGTGGCCGATACGAGGTAGTTATCAACCGTCTACTTGTAGCAGCAGCATGAGCGCCCACCAGTACGGGTAGGATCATGCTGCGCCCGCGCCGTACGACTCCCTGCATCCTTATTAGGACGCCGATTCACATCACGCCCAGTGGCCGTTTCTGTAATCGTCACCTCTTACGTACATATCGTCAGGTTTCTCCTCTCGAGTCCCAAGGCGGTCAAGGGGGGGCCTTCAGCCGACACAAGTACAGTGCGGAAACATATTTTGTTTCGCTTTTTTCACTGTTGCAATACTATTTATGATATGTACATTTGCGATCGTTCATGGCTCCCTATTGAAAATGTCATTTATCCAGTGGTAAGGCTCGAAGCATCGCCCTCACGACAGTTAGTTTAAGAGAGCGCGGGCTATATATAGACATTAGCTATGTGTCGGGCGCCGGATCAATTCGATGCCCTGATCACACATCACGAAAAGCGCCTCTTACTCGAAAACATCTCATCATACTACCTCTGCTACCCTCGGCCGAATGGTCGTCTCTCATGATATTGACACCGTTTAAATCCAGATCTCGACGACAAGGCTAAGCACTCTTAATAGTAGGTGAACCTACCTGGGCCTCTGGTTGGACCGTTGGTAGTGTCTTACACGCACACAGCGTGCATGTACATGTATGTCTACACACCGCACAGGAGCTCCGGAAATATCAAATTGCTGCTGCTGAGGAAACTCGTTTCATGAAGCAAACACAGCAAAGGATGCCCTCCTTTGCAGATCCAAGGGCCCCAATGCCTCCTATTAATAGAGGCCATTGCGAACAGCGTATATGTTGCTTGGTCGACAGTCTGAAGCTCAAGTTATGGAACTAGGCCGTTTTTCGGTAGGGGGGCATGATATGTCGTTAGTGTACCAGAAGTAGTAATGCACCTGAAATAAACGGAAACGTACCTGGTGCAATTTTTCATAATAATAGGAGATTTAGTACTTTATTTTATGACCGAAAACTGAAGTACAACAGCTCTACCGTACGCCTAGGACACGTACTTGAGATCGGGGGAGTTTCTTTATCCCCCCCTACTCGTTTTTTTCTTTTCACGACCAACTGTTGCTTCGATTACCAAAACAAAGTCATGCCGCCAGAGGCCGGGACCAACGAGGCGCCGATTCATTAGAAGACTGTGCTTGCTAAAATCACCTCAGAATCGCACTGTTTGCAACCAGATCACGCACGTGATGGTTTAGCCGGGAAGGTATTATTTGGTGATCTTGCACAGCGGCACCATGACAGCAGCTGAAAGTACGAGTGTGATCAGCGTTCTTATGTATGACTGCTGTGAACATTTTGTGTTCTTTCGTGAGTGGTCCGTGTAAAATGTTTTCAAGTTTTGGCCATCGCCTATAATCAAGTTCGACGACCCAGCTTTTGGCCCTCTCCAGTCTACACAGAGTATTTTCGAGACGTCAGTGCGTTCGACAGGCCACGCCAAATCAAATAGGCTCATCACGTAGGTTCAGCGATGTCATGGAGATTGCGCGTTCCACTTTGCTCGAACGGGCTTGTTTGGCAGGAGTTGTGTCCTCCTGAGTACTGTGTCGCGGGAAGTCAAAATGCAGAGGTAAGCCTTGACACTGACACGACTACTGCATCCCACGGCATCGGCCACGCTATGGAATGGAGGCGGCACCCGGCCACTGCAGCGCCCGCGCCCACATGTAATAGTGTGTGGGAAGGGCATGGCACTGAAATCGGCGCCATGTAATGGTTCTAGAAGCTGATATCGATGAAGTTTGATTGAGAGTGCGACGAGGGGGTACTTTCCCCCCCTCGCCCCCGCCCCCCCCTATTATATGCCTGGTGTGTATAATATACTTGTACTTCCCCCCCCTCGCCCCCGCCCCCCCCTATTATATGCCTGGTGTGTATAATATACTTCGTATATATATAGGTTGGGTTGGCGTCGGTTGGCGACGACGCTGTGAAACACGCCTCTTACTGCGTGAGCTAGACAGCCGGGGTACCGTTTTTGTTGTTGGTGTAGTAGTAGTTGTTGTTGTTGTCGTTGTTGTTGTTGTTTTTGTTGTTGTAGTTGTTGTTGTTTTTTGTTGTTGTGTTTTTCGCGGTCACCACAGCTGGCGGTCGAGTTCGATCATTTTTTGCGGGGAGAACCTCCCCTTCTCACGTCGAGGAGAATCGTATCACGTAGTGTGTATATGGTGAGGCACCCAAGAGGCAGTTACATAGTAAACCCATTGCTGTCTCTGGAACTGGCCACACCAGAAACTGAATCAATTCATTGACGCTGTCATCCATTTGCAAGAACATCCGCCTCAAGAGAGGTTCTTCGTAGGATGCAGCTCGCCCTTCATGCGACTCGTCCGACATATCACGGTGTTTGGCGCTTGGTGCAAACAGTGTCTGCCTGGTCGGTGAAGACTGGACGTGCTCCGCCCCGGCATTGTAGGGATGCGAGGGTCTATGGTCATACGACTACGGCCATGTATGATAATGAGTGCACCCCCCCACCTCCCTCCCTCTCCTTGTTCTGTTTTTTACACTGCTTCATCACTGATTGTCGCCAGAATCCTTTCCCCATGTTCATCGCCATGGTCAGCCGCCGTCTCGAGTCAGGCCGATTCTTTGCCAACGATTTTCACGCCGACGGTACGATGCGCGAACTTGACCAGTCAAACGTCGCCATCGCTGCCGTGCTCGTGTCGACGTGCTCGTTCATGTACAGCTACATATGTGTTTGTACCCCCCCGTACAACGGCCTGCACGAAAACTTTTTAGTTGTAAACGGAACTCTGTGCTGCCCCGCTTGCTGCTGTCACGCCGTCGCGCCCGCAAAAGGTGTACCCCCAAGAGGGCTACGATCGCGTGTCCAGCACGGAGGGGATTCAGGATCTCCTCCTCCGCCACTTCCCGCACATCTCCAACAGGTCTCCAAGGGCCAGTCGGCCTTCAAGCCGTGGGGGGTGCAGAGCTGAGCGATGGCGCCGAGGTGGCGATTGTCTGGTCCGCAGCACGCGTGCGGCCGGGTGGCCTAGCGGTAGATGCAGCGGTGGTGGTACCGGTGACTGCAGTGGCGGCCGTGCCGGCGGCCTCAACGGCAGGTGTTGGAGGGGGTGTGCGATAGTGCAGGTTTGTTGGGGGTACTCGCCAGTGTCTCCCACAGCAATGTGCAGAGGTGCAACAAGATTATCACAGGGTCAAATTGAACACTGCAGTAGGCACGGCGCGGTCCCATCGCGAGGGCAGTTCCAGCTCGAGCGCTAACCTCAACTTGAAGTGGGAGTCAGCGTTAAAATTGAAGGTATAAGGTCGCAAAGCCGCATGTCATATGTTCGTAATATCGAGGTTCAAACTATGGCCGACCGTACCAGAAATACCGTTGAAGTCGCGCTCACGGCTCACTCCAAGGAGAAGGAAAACATCCGTTCACCCTTGAGCAAGGGGGCTAGCGGAGATACGCTTGAGTAAACCGTGGTATGTCGGTTTTGGGCCAGGCAAACGTTTTTAAGCGGCACGTGGTAGGTACTCGCACAGACCGGAAAGAGGACGGCGGACCTGTTGACGGGCACTTTGCGGGTTTGGGTTTGCGTGTTCGGTTGGTGAGTTGGACTTGAGAGCATCCGTCTGTGCTGAAGGGATGGATATATCCACATAGGGAAGGAAGTGCAGTAATATTCTGGGGAGAATAAGTTGTGTGACGCGCTGACTCCGCAAGTAAACATAAATAGCCGCCACGCCGCTGGTATCTCGCGTAGGAAAGGCACTAGTGACTGCGTTGGGAGAGTAGGCCAGGTGTGGCCTGCTTCGTTTCCTTCACAGGGTCAGAGGAGAAAATGTTGTTGTCTTTCGCCTACCTCCCGGAAGTGACTCATTTTTTTGCGGGGGCAAGCGGCCGATCTCTCCTGGTGGAAGACGTGAGTTTAGCGGTGCTCGTTCTTTTTTTCGGTTGTTTTTCAACTTTTGTCAGTATTAATACAGTAGTAACGTAATAAGTGTGACCCCGGGCGAGTGTTATCGTTCACAAGTTGCGTTGCTATGCCAATGCCGGGGAACGTGCGTGAACGTCGGGGGCTTAAACACTACTGTTGTGTGTACCGTACGTGGCATGTGTGTATTAATAGTACGTATGTACTTACTGGTGAGTTCATTGCTTTGTGAATGGGCGTTTCTGTTTATCGATGTATTTTTCGGTCTGAGCGGATGACTGGACGGTGACAACAAAGTGGTAAATGGCACTATGTTAATCTCCAAGCAAGGAAAACAAGGGGCCGCAGGCCTTGGGACCTTGCGCCTTGCCTGACTTTGCCTTGTCTTACACAGCAGTTGACACAATCAATCAACGTGAACGCTCCAGGACAGCGCCCTGTGGCTCGCGACTACCTGATGGTTTGATGGGAGGTTGTAGGCTACCGATAGACTACTGCTCTACTTCCGCTCACTTCACGTACGTGGTTTTAGGTGCTTCCGCTTTCTATTTTTTCTGCTGCGACTGGCACGGACTTACCGGTAAGTATGTCATGTGTTTGGTATGTGTTTGGTCGAACTTCGTTGCACAGTTGTGCAGTAAATGTCTTTTCGGACACACCCCATCTGACTTAATGGTTGTTTCGGACCGGTGGACAAGAATATAATTCCCCAATAGCAACGGTGGGTTCACACGTAATAAGGAAACATGTTCGTGTGCTTTTCGAGGGAGAGCTGGCTGATTGATTCCTATAGTTTATGCTTGTCAGGTCGCTTCTAACGGTTTCCGACGATATCCGAAAGGTGTGTGTACGTGTCCGCCTGCAAACTAAACCTACGACGCCCACCCCCCAAACGATGCCTATCGAACACCCCTCCGACGCCACCCACTTAGCCGTTGGTCACATCGCTCATCATACTAATCCCAGCTTGTTTGACGTCGCCCGTTTGATGCTGTGCTGTTTTCCTCCTCTCTCGCCGAACATCCTTACGGCCGTTCTTGTACTACTCCAGTATCGTTTGGATGACTGCAAAAAATCGAGCATCTTAGGAGTCCCAACCCAAACGCGACCGTCTGTGATCACTGACAAACGTTTAAAATCTACTGCGAACTGCTGGCCACTCGCGCCCCCTCGTGGTGGACTCTATTCGACTCGGTTCCCTTCGAGTGGCCGACCCTCCCTGCCTCCCTCTCTCCGTCCCTCCCTCCCTTCCTCCGTCCCTCCATCTCTCTTCCATCTCTCCTTCCCATTCCAGTCGAGCTGAAGCGATCATAACTTGAGTATGAAGGTGTCAATAAACCAGCATTTGATGAAACGCATGAAACAGAAATAGCCACTGGCATCACGACCCTATATACTAATCATGGAAATGTTTCAACGTAACAACGCATTGAAGCCTCTTCGATAGTCGTTTTGTGACCACAGAGCTTGGTCTCTCTGCGATGAAGAATCAGCACGGACACGGGGTGTGCTGGATGCCGTCTTTGATTTTGCTTCTGTGTCTTTCTATGTTTTTCCCGAGAGTGTAGACGAGTAGGCTCTCCAGCTGGACTAAAACCAACGAGCGAAGAAAAGCTAAAACGCACCGCCGAGCCTTATAATGATTAGGCGCCGATCCTCTTTTTGTTGAGCCGCCGTTAAATTTCGAACTCGCCGCCGCCGAAAAGACTGAGAGTTTTATGCAACACACGTACTTCAGGCTTGACTCACGCATTGTTTGAAAAATCGGTCGGGCGTTAGCCTCGATCGCGCCGTCACGAGCAGGGGTAGCTGACCCAGAGACAGGCCGTTTTCGCTCAGGCTCGCCTCCGACGGTTCGGTGTGGGGGAACAGCGAAGATTTGGCTAAAAATGATAATCGGAGGTTCGCTTCGTGCTTCGTACCATCAATCAGTCGCTGCGTGTAATACCGCGAACAAATTGAGACTCATAGCTCACGCTTCGCATATGGCGAGCTCTGCCCATCTGCGTTCTTAAGCTTGAGAATGCCAGGCTTTGATCAGGTCTCAATTCCTGGTTCCTGGACTAATTCATCTGTGTTATGCTTGAGGTGAAGAAGACATTGGTGGTCATTAGTGAGATATTCATACCTATATCGAACTCAGCATTCGTAGGCACTTGTTTTTAATATGTGCCATGAAACGGAGATAGCCAGTTGTGCTCCCGAGCGTATCATACACATATTGAAGTAGTCATCATGCGGAATAACTTTTTTTACAGCAGTGCGAAAAACAATCGACCTCGACAGATAACCAACCCAGGGCCAGCCCGATTCGTATCGGGCAATGACAGCGAATAGGGGGTGTGCACGATGCCCGGGGCAGGTATGGAATGTACGACTGCTGTATGATACGTACTGAGTAAATTATCACTTAGTAAAACTGAGTATCTGTTTTGGTAATTGCAAATCTGTCTGTCTGTCTGTCTGTCTGTCTGTTTGTCCGCATGCCTTAGATTTTCGAACACCTTCCAATGATCGATATATAAGGCCGTTACAGACGATATTCGTACGACGTATTCGACTCTTGCGGACCTTATAAAGCGGGACCGGTTCCACCTGAGTGCGGCAGCCGTTCCCGCACCGCACTTATTCCACTTGAGTGCGGCAGCCGCACTAAAGTGGGATGCATTCGTGTCTAGAGATTTTCACCGCACTTATTACGTGGGGCCCCGCACTCAATAAAACCGCGCATTCAGGACTGCAGTCCCATTTTGAGGGCAAATCATTCTAATTCCAAGTACTTTGTTCCCCAAACGGGACTGCAGCCCTAAAAGGATTCAGTGGGACCCCCGCCGTACTGAAAAATCTACGGAGGGAAAGGATTTAACGAAATTTCGAAATGGTGTTCATACCGAAATAATTTACGAACTTCGAAAACGGTGTTGTTATGTGTTGCGTCAGCGTACGAGGTACCAGGTACTACTTCTGCTGTAGGGAGGGAGGTACAAGGAAACAAGGAGGAGCTGGCAGGCAGGCAGGCAGGGAGGGGGGGGGCGAGTGGGAGGGAGTGACGGAGGAGGGAGGGAGGGAGTGACGGAGGGAGGAGGGGAGGAAATGAGGAAGGTAGGGAGCGAGGGACGGACGGACGAAGAGAAGCGGCAAGGAGGCAGGGACGGAGGACACCCTTTGCTATTGCCGTGCCGCTTATCGCTTGCAGCACAGTCCAATAATGAATTTTACCCATTTTTCCACTTGAAAATAGACTTGACGAAGGTACCAGGTACTACTATTGCTGTAGGGAGGGAGGAACAAACAAGCAACGAGGAGGGGGCAGGCAGGCAGGGAGGCAGGCAGGGAGGGGGGGGGGGCGGGTGGGAGGGAGTGACGGAGGGAGGGAGGGAGCAGGGCGCGGGGGGAGGGAGGAGGGGAGGGAGAGGGGGAGCGAGGAAAGGACGGAGAGAAGTGGCAAGGAGGCAGGGGCGGAGGATAGCCTTTGCTATTGCCGTGCTGCTTATCGCTTGCAGCACAGACCAAAAATGATTTTTACCCTACTTTTCACTCGAAAATAGACTAGACGAACAGTTTTTCCGCTGGCCTTTGGGGAGCGATTGCTGCTGCTCGACCCGTCACCCCGATTGGGATGCTGGAAGTCAACTCTGATAACTGCACATACAGGGGCACCCGAAGAGGTATGGTCTGGACCATGACGATCGCCCCCGCGAGGGCTTCGACCTGATGCGTGCGGCATGGGCATAGCCGTTTGGAAAGAAATATGTCCGTAGGTGGCCATTGAGTGACCCTGATCGGACAGCCAGACAGACAAACAACTTTTCTGAATCCGTTTGAGAGACCACAAGTGTACCACTTGTGGAATTATAGAATAGTTCTGGGCTGATACGGGCCGCGAACTGATTTCCTTGGAGTCGTTTTTTATTAAGCGCGAGGTCGAGGGGAGAGGGGAGGAGTATGACTGTAACTGCTGTAGATGCGAGTACGTGTAAAGAGCGAAAGATCCCGCTGGTCGGCGGGATACTGTGAAATGCCATGCACCAAGGGAACCGAGTGCCTCGTACGGAAATAACACAAAAATGAAACAAATCAAATTGAATTGTGTCAACAACAAAAACAACAACACACGTTGATAGAGACTCGGACCATAATAACACAAGCCCGACGCAAGTTGGTGCACGTGGCAGTACCCCCAAAACTTGCGATGTATAAACACTTTTGCCCAAGCTCTCTAGATCTAGGACTGGCGAAACGTTGTCGCTAGAAACGAAGCATCAAGCGCCGGAAGTATCCCATGCGTCATACCCTCATGCACTGCTAAACAATTGGCATGTACTTCCCACCCTATACTGTACCTGCTAGCGCCTTGTGTGTTGCGTCTTTATCAGCAAAACACTTTGCAATTCGTAAAACGAGCTGGGCCCGCACAAGCATCCGATAGACAAGCACGTTCAAGCCCAACGAGCTCATACACAGGCTACCATCTACTTACCCGCCGTTTTCAGACTCGTAAAATACGGATAATCTTGCTGCGCCGTTTACAGGTCCACCAGGACAACCGCTCCCCCGTCCCCGACTTGCCGCTGGCGTCCAATCGGCTAAATGCTAGATGCACATCGAACCTTAGCCCTGACTCGGGGTAGTGCGTCCGAGGAAGTCACACCGACCACCCCCCCCAACTGTTCATCACGTGGTAGCTTGTCCGAGGCCGTCTACTATCCGTCCCATGTATCAGTTATCGTCATGGACCTATACGTATATATTGTAGATGCGTTTATAATGTTGTCTTACCACCCGAAATATGTGAGAAGCCCCGAATGAGCCATGCTAAGGTAAGATTGCAGATACGAGTGTGTGTACGGTTGCTATCCTGCAGGCGTCATCAAACTTGCCTAGAGCCCAGACTAATATTACTAGAAGCGTTTGACTGTTACTCAATCCCTGCTGAAGAAACAAAGCGCCCAAAACAGAACACTCGTAGCGCGCAGCAAGGAGGCATGCTTCTCACACACAAAACCAGTGGTCGAGATGCATCAAAGCCGAATATACTAAAACTGGCAATACATGCTTTATGCAGGGTCTCAAAACGTCCCTACGTTCTGCACGCACTAGAACTTTAATGAGGCGACATAATTACAACATCGCCTGCAGCGCAGACGTTTGCTCAGTGTTTATCCAGACCCGCCCTTTACAACCAGTATTGCTCAACACGAAAAACCGCGCATTCAATACTGAACGGAGTATAAACACGGCAGTGCTACGTATAGCTATCGAGAATGATCACGGGCTTGATATGTCTCGGGGCCCCACTCAAAGTCGACTAAGGTTCTTCGAACCAATGCGATAATCGCTAAACTGCTGGTGCCACTATATTGACGAGGTCTGCATGCATCTACCTCTCGCCCTCTACCTCTAGCCACGACAAATTCCCCGCTAAGTAGAACGGCGCATCAATGTATTCCCTATTGCCGCAAAGCAAGGGCTACAAATTGCCAGTCAAAGGGTAGGGGACCTGAAGCACATCTTCACAATCCCGGCAACGAAAAGCCTCCACAAATCGAGTGCGAGTCCCTTCGTCTGGTAGTCTTCCCCTACGATGGAGCAAAACAACTCCCACGACAAAATTGACACCCTCCCGCCCCCGACTTGTCGATGACGCTCAACGGCTAGACGCCAAATGCGCGTCGAAATTCGGCCCCAACTGTATACTACCTGCTACGTGATAGCACGTCCGAGGATACCCCACACACTATCATCCCCAACTGTATACCATGCAACAACTTGTCCGAGGCTGTCCAGTACCCGCTTCGTGCGAGAGTCCCTTTCTCTGACAACAATTTTCTTGCGGTGGGGAAATACAACTCGCACTACAAAATAGACACCTTCCCGCCCCCGACTTGTTGATGACGCTCAACGACTAGGCGACAAATGTGCATCGAAATTCAGCCACAAATGTAAACTACCTGCAACGTCCGAGGATGCACCACGGACTATCATCCCCAACTGTATACTACGTAACAACTTGTCCGAGGCTGTCCGATACCCGTCCCGTGCGAGAGTCCCTTTCTCTGACAATATCTTTCCTACGATGGAGCATGACAACTCCCACTACAAAATAAACACCCCCTCGGCCCCGACTTGTCGATGACGCTCAACGGCTAGACGCCAAAAGCGCATCGAATTCGGCCCAACTATATGCTACCTGCTACGTGATAGCGTGTCCGAGGATGCCCCACATACTATCATCCCCAACTGTATATCACGCAACAACTTGTCCGAGGCTGTTCTATACTCGTCTCGTGCGAGTCCCTTTCTCTGACAAGATTTTCCCTATTGTGGAGCAAGACAGTTCTCGCAACAATATATATATTTTCCCCCGCCCCCGCCCCCGACTTGTCGCTGAACTTCACCCCCAACCGTTTACCACGTGATAGTGCGTCCGAGGAAGCCCCAAATGCAATCACTCCCAACGGTATGTGACCGTGGTAGCTTGTCCGAGGCTGCCCAATATCCGTCTCATGCGAGTTTCTTTAGCTCCCCTTCAGACAAAGTACGAAGGGAACTTTTTGGTTGACTCCGAAAAATGAGCCTTTAGGCAGAAAATAAGCATTTTACCCGGCTGGACACTCAAAAACACCAATACACTCCTCAAGATCCACCCTGAAGTATTCCGAGGGCTTCTGGAGCACTTTTCCGTTTTCCAGAGCCACAATTTGAGTTTGGTCTCAACCAATCAACGTCCTCCGCAGGGTCATATTCATGATTGTTCGTCAGAAATGGGGCCAGAAATAATGGAGTTTTGCAGATTTTCCCTTCAAACTCATCTTGTCCTCAGAACTGACAACACGGACAAACAGTCAAACTACGACTCTGGAGAAACGGAAAACCGCTCCAGAAAGTTCACGGAAAACTCCGGGGGGGCATTCTGAGAGTCTACCGGTGTTTTTGATTGTCCCGCCAAGCAAAACGCGTATTTCGGTGAAAAAAATGGTTCTCAGAGCCTAAACATATGTCCCTATAACAGGTGGTCTCAGGTGGAGCAAAAACAACTTTCGCCGCAAACTAAACTTTCAACTTGGTGCTGACGTGGAGGCGGTCAGACGTCTAATACGCAGCGATCTATAGTCCCAACTGTATTCATTGCTATAGCATGTCTGAGAATGTCCCATGGGCTACCATCCCCAATTGTTCATCACACCCTGGCTTGTCCGGGGTTGTATACTATTCCTCCCACACAACTACCTTGCCTCAGCGGTATTCGTAGACTGTGTATATACCAGGTGTAAGATTTGCCCCAAAACATATATCAAACAGTGCCGGGTAGACCCTACACGTTGAACCAGCCGATATGGGTGCGCACGCGGTTGCCTACCAGTCTGTGCATCTGGCATTCGCCAATAACCCAGGCCGTCAGAAACTCAGAATACGCACCACCTGGCCTAATCCCTATTCCGTCCTGCAGAACGAAAACCACTGCAGACACCTCACGCCGGGCAACGCTTTCTGCTCGTCCGCACACAGACGTACACCCAGCAGGTCGGTCAAGACACACCACACTGTTACTACCACCCTCTCCGGCGTATGTACTACAACGCCTAGGCGACGCCCACCCCACGCCGCTTGGCGTAGGACAGGACGTACGCCCCGCTTGTCAAGGCCTCAGCTTCGGTGACTGGAATCACTTTGTCATCGTTAAACCGGTACCACTGGTTGGCAGTGCCGCGGACGAAGGCCACGTAGTGGCCCGTGTGCGCTGTGCCCCGGTGGTGCACGACCGCTTGCAAGTCGTACATCACAGGTGCTGCGGTGAGGATGCGGTGGGGGTGGGAGCAGCGTGACGGTATGTCATTGAGTCAAGCACGTGAGAGAAAACACCCAAGTGCGTGCAGTAGATGGCGATAGGACAAAAAGACACTCGTGTCGTCACGTTATAGCTGCATCAAGCATGCCGTTGTTCGTCATTTTGATCCTGGCGTGAGTGCATTTGGCGATCGTTAGGAAAAACAGCCGCTTTCTTGAACAATCAAGTGCAGTCCTTCAAGACCTTTCACGTCAACGTCAGTGAGTGTTGACGGTTCGCGCTACCGCAGAAGCCCGCCACACCAACTAGAACGTCAACAGCACCTCGAATAGTCTAAATATGATGCTCGTTTCTACTCGGAAGTGGACGAAGCCACAGCAGCTCGTTTTTGCGTCGGCATGAATTACCCCATCGTACGTATCTAGACGGCTACGGTCGCACCGCACATGGAAAGGTTGCATAAGGTCACCCAAGGTGCCCAGAAATTGATCGACGGATGTAATTGAATATTATTTGTATACAAGCATAAATACGACGTACGGACAGTGAGTATATATGGAGCGCAAGATTGCTTACCCCCGAATAGCCTTCCAACTTCCGTGAAGGGGCCAGCGTCCAGGACGATCGGGATGTCGACCAAGTGTGAAATCTTCTCCCTTCCACTGATTGGTAGGCGGCAAGGACCACGGGCGGCGCGCGTCGATCGGGTGGGTCACAACGTGCATTTGGACGACCTGGGATAGGACTCCAAACAGGTGCACAAACTGGAATGTATCGAACGCCACGTCAAACCCTGCACAAACTGGGATGTATTGAACGCCACGTCAAACCCTGACTCTATGCAAATCGCGCGATCTGAAGTTAACGATATGCTATTGTTCCATGCAGCACACCAACATGGAGCGGCCGACGATCTCGTTGACTCCAAGTCTGCAACCACGAAGTAGTCAAGCCCTGGAACACCAAAACAGACTGTTAGTGTGTCAGATCACGTGCTATGCTTATAGGTATAATGTTGTTAGCATGCCTAAAGAAAGAGAAGACCTGAAGCTTCAATGGATTCTTGCTTATTTGCTTGTTTTCGAAACATGCGATATCGCCAGCAACGCCTTGGGAAGGCCAAAACGCAGCCCAAATACGCCGAAAGCTTGTTTTAAGTATGAGGATGACATTGCTGGCCCGAAACGGCGCTTCCAGTGGTCACTCCACTTCCCCACAGCTGTGGGTTTGTAGCAATATTGTTTGATAAACGAAAAGAGCGCATGCGCAACACGGACAATACAGCAGCACAGGACCCAATCACGTCTACGCCGTCCACGCTGGGAGGTGCCAATAGCAACTTGTGATCTGATGCCGACATGCGAAATATCGATGGTATCAACCCGACGACAGTCTTATGTGCCCGACGCTTATATGGCATCAATCTCGGCCGAGTAGTTGGCAATTTGTCGACTCGGCCCTGCCACACGTGCCAGAAACGTAAAACACGTCTTGCTTCGCCCTGAAGTGTGCGTTTCGATAAGCACATAACTCACCCGGTTTTGGTCATCGCAAACCGACCGAGCTGCAGAAGCCACTGGTCGGGGCAGCTACCAAGCATGGTCGATCGTTTCCTCCCGTCGGCTATCGCCTGCGGAGCGGCAGTTAAAACGCAAAATAATCGGTTCATGCTTACGTGCAGGAATTGCTTCCATCGGCTTCGATGCGGACCCCTGCCTCCCTGGTAGTGCTTCGACACCTCGCATCAACTAAAAGCATTGCCGACATACCAAACAAAAGGTGCGAGCAGATCATCAGCGTAGGGCTATCTGCGATTCCACACCTGAATCATACCAGGACCTGACTGCAGGTATCGAATAAGTCGAGGGGGCATGAGGGGAATTCCAAGACCCAAGACAGCGGTAAGCGCTGAACATGAAAGGAGGAAGAAAACGCCAACCTAAAAGGCACAAAATTCTGTCACTGGGGGGGGAGAGGTGTTCAGAGGAGCTGCTTCTCTTCGATATATGCGCAGCGACCAATCGACTCAATGGCAGCTCACCTGTCGGCAGTCCCCGCAAGTTTCGATTTGTTCGGTGCCGAAAACCTGCGCTCGTGTGTGCGCATACCGGCGAAAGAATGAAAACCAGCAAGGGTGCGGGGTGCCGTCGTCGGGGGCATGGGTCATTGTCTGTGCAGCATACATCGATTTCGATGTGCTCGATCCCGCGGTCGCGTGCAATCGAGGTGCGGCACCGAGAACACGCATGCAATCAGCTTCGCCTGGGACCGACGGGTGTTCATAAAACATGTTTCTTTCTCTCTCGCTTGGTAAGGTGTATCGGCAGGGAAACGCGTTGTACACATCCTTCTTTGCACAATGTATAACTAAACTTCAAGCAACGTAACGCCAAACCTTCGTGAGCAAGTCGGAGAGCTTCACGGAACGCGCCCCGCCTCCTCCTCCTCTTCCTCCTCCTCGGCCTCCTCCTCCTCCTCCTCGGCCTCCTCCTCGGCCTCCTCCTCCTCCTCCTCCTCCTCCTCCCCCCCGCCCCCCCCCTCCTCCCCCCCCCCCCCCACCTCCTCTTCCTCCAGTCCCCCCTCCCCCCCCTCGTCCCCCCCCCCCTCCGCCCCCTCGTCCTTTTCTTCCTCTACCTTTTCCTCCTCTTCCCCGTCTTACTTTCCCTCGTCCTCCTCCACCTCCTCCTCCTCGTCCTCCCCCCCCCCCACCCCCCCCCCCTCCTCGTCCCCCCCCCCCCCCCCCCCGCCCGCCTCCTCCTCCTGCACACCCCCCTCCCCCCCCTCGTCCCCCCCCCTCCCCGCCTCCTCCTCCCGCGTGCTTGCCCCCTCCGCCCTTGCCAGTCCCCCCTGTCGCACCGTTGGCTGGCAGCTTCTCCATGGGCACAGGAAGAACGACAAACTCGTCCAGAGATTGCGTTTGCTGCAGGCGAAACACACACGCAGGTAGACGGCAGTCATCTTACGATTTAAACCACCAGTGCACAGCGCGCATGAAGACAACACGCCGGATGACAACAGCCAACTGGCGCTAAGGCGATTCTACTCCATTTGAGGCAGAAAGGAATTTGCGATCGTGCGATAGGATTGCAATGCACGCCAGTGTCTGAACGAGTGTTGCCGCCCTTTCGCTCTTGGGTAGCCTCTACGTTGTGGCGGGTGCCCGTTCACGTGCTGTAGCGCATTATTCCCGCCAACCAATCAGGGACCGATCAAAACGCGCAGATTCAACTTCCGTGCCCCTGTACAGTTAATGCCTGCACCTGGTACTGATATGTTTCAAGTGTTGGGACAAAGCCGAAACATCTTGGAGACTCAGGACCACAAACCTAAGAATAGGCCAACCCCTCCCGCTCCAAAATAGTATTCCACATGGCTTACCCTGCCACAAGAGCACTTGGAAAGAACGTCGAACTTGCCCGTCATGGCTTCCACCGCCTTGTGGAGGTCTTTCCCCTGCCAATATACAATCGCAGGCAAAGCAAGCAGTTGACAAATACGTAAGCACCGATCATGACGCTCACAAGGGCCTACGTGCCGCGTCACCCCAGCGTAGCATAGACCAGGCAGGTGGCAGTGCGATCGATCCTGATAGCCGTGAGGAGGACATGCGATAAGTCGACCGCCACAACCGAAGGGCAACCACACTAACATCCGCTGGATGGCCTGGCGGTCACTTAACTTCCAACCGCCCACGGCTACTCTGCCTTGCACACGTGATCCGAGTGTCGCTCAAGATCGCTCTTACCGCAGTTCCCCCGACGCCGGCACCTAGGTTGTCCAGGAAGAAACTAAGAACCTCAGCCGCGTCCGCTTGCACGCCGGCGGTGAACTGTTCTCGAAGTGATCCGGATAGCAAGCAGACGAGTTGGGGGCTCGTCACCAACGCATCGCGAGGCTAGAAGAGGAACAGCTCCCTCATTACGGTTCTCGTTCGTACGTTTGCTAGCGATATGCCACGACACGCACGCTAGTTGCGGAAGCCACACGAGGGTGAACTCAGGGGCGAAGACATTAGGGTTCACCTCTACATACCCATGCTAATCGACACATCGCATAGCTTGTGCAATTTGGACCTTGGCCGCGGCTATTAAGGTAATGAAGGAGCACCACGACAGCCAGCGTTCGGGCCTATCGTTTCCACATATCGAGGCTGTAAGAGTGTTCGAGCGCTTCGCACTGCGGCGACGGCCCATTCGGTGTCTCGTCAACGGGGAACATCTATAGATCGCCTATGTCTCGAACACTTTGCATAGCTGCCCCTGCCGTTGTTACCAGAGAAAAAGTATGGACGCGTCTCGTCACTTCTCACGTATGGCGATTCGTTGATAGCCTCGAGGACGGTCTGGTTGACCTCGCAGGCACCGCCTTCCGGGGCTTTGTCCATATCCTGATAAATAAAACACGATGAAGTCACGGGAACAAAGCATTAATTGAACAATAGGGAGGGCCACGAAACACATGGGTAACGCAATACGTGCTCACGAGCGTCCTAAAACGGCTGACAGTCAACATTTCCGTCTATATCCCCATTGACTTGCCCCGCTCTTTCAACGCCCGGTCGAGTCTACACGTACCTCTCTACAGATGTTGCAACAACGATTGCAAAATAAAGACGAG
Organism: Nereocystis luetkeana; assembly: GCA_031213475.1. Lineage (NCBI taxonomy): Eukaryota > Phaeophyceae > Laminariales > Laminariaceae > Nereocystis > Nereocystis luetkeana. The sequence goes on from JARUPZ010000020.1 coordinate 5,861,762, forward strand.
TAGGCAAGCTGAAAATCGTTGCTAGCGCAGAGTGGTTGACGATAAAGTACCACACGCCGGCAGGGCACTATCTCGCCGTTTCCACCGACAAATTATAGCTTGATAGGTATCAAATTTCAGTCTGACCTGGAAGAGAGTTCCTAGTCCTGCCGCCAGTGTCTCCTTGTCCTTCCGGGGCTGGTGTGGTGGGTTTGCTGCAGACCCAGGCGAAAGAGGAAAATACAAGGAAGACGCAGATTAGACGCCTATTGGGGCGTAAGCAGGAGTGTGGAGAGAAACACTACCGCGAAAGGCCCGTCCGACGTCACAGCGACTTACAAAGCCACCCGGGCTCGACATCAAGAGTAACAGCCGTGTGCTGTCGCGATTGCGGACGTACCATGTCCGCACTACTATTAAAAGCTTGGACCTGCTACTGCAGCACGCGCATTCGGCGCAGCACGCGCCCGATATAACGAGCGGACGCATTCTCGCAAGCAGCTACAGTGTGTGATGGATGTCGATGAGCAAGCAACAGCAGCAGTATACCCCAGCATATTACTTGCTGGTGTATGACCATGATTCGAGTCCTTGGGAGTCCTCGAATTCGTTAGGATGAGTGTTCCCGTTCAAAGCTAAATGGACGGACAAAAACAGCTATGATTCCACCATTTTCAGGGGGAAAGTCTCCTATTCTAGACTTACCCTTGTCCGGCTCCACAGGCTGCTTCATGACACTCTTCACGGCGTTGCTGACGATGGAGATGCTCCGCAGCAGCTGCAGAGCGACATTTGTGGCGCATTGGATGCTCGGGTTTTTCAACCCACTACCTCGCATGGCATCACGAACGTAGGGTTGGATTGGAGCGAGGAAAGCAAAAAAAGAGTCAAGACCGTTGGCGATGATGTCGTGCCCGGCTGGAAATCACGGTCACACTTGCATAATTTATAAGAGAACCGGCTGCTAATGACCGCTGAAACCCACGCACGTCCTCAGGAAGACTACCCACGTTTGGGGTCGAAACCATGGCAGTGCGTCGATGTCACCTGTTAGTAAAACCAAACGCAATCAATAAAGCGAGTTTCTCGTGACTGCCAGACGGAATCGTGCAGCTGACACGCATCTCGTATATTCCTAACACTGTCTATTCCCCCCCCAAAGGTAAAGAGAGAGCACATGCACAAAGCGCTGTGGCTAGTTTCTCTCACGTGCGGTTTGTAGTCTTCTCCGGAGGGGTTCCACTTGATCCGTCCTGAAGAAAAAAGCAAGGAGACGAGCGATAAGGTAAACCCAACAGATGTGTATTACTTCATCTTGAAACCCTCTTTGTTGAAATCTACATGTGCCCTCACTCCTACGTCGTTCGCCATTACCGGAACAAAAGCGTCCGTCTCAATCACGACTTGAACACAACCTCGCACGCCTGGTCGCGGTCTGCTGTCCCAACGCTTGCCGCTGCGGTGATATGCAACACAACGCGGAAACCATTTACTTTGCTCGATAAAGAGAGAACGAGGGGGTGGGGGGCAACCACGCCCAGACGATAATGTCCTATACGCTGATGAGCGACTAACCACGGAAACATCGACTGGTGCTGCTACTGTACGAGGTACGGGCAAGGTATGCATCAAACACAGGGAGTAGACGCAATACAGCAGGGCCCCCCATGGTAGTTGGCTGTTGTTGAAAGGATAGGTGTGATAGGATGCCCCTGAGTCCGTTGGGATAAAACCAACTACATTGTGGTCGACAATAGTTAATATACGATGTTTTCCCGTCTTTGGCATTGTAGCGCATGCTGAACCAAGGCCCTCAAAACGTTCTACCTCGAACGGCTGTCGAAGGATATCGGTGCCACCGGTCTTGCGCTTCTGACGCTTCCATGTCGTCGCTGTCACCCATCTTTTGGTCCTGTTTGTTTGCGGTATCGCTTGTCGTGTCAGGATGACACCGATGCCGATACCAACGACGAGTCGGAGTCTGACTCAGACACCGACGAGGTACGAAACGATCCTGAAAAGTGTGATAGGATCGTTTTATACCTTGTCGCCGCCGGCCTCAGACTTCGACTCGTCGTCGGTATCGGCACCGGTGTCCTCCTGGTGCGACAAGCGATTCCGAACTCAAACAGGACCAAAAGAGGGGTGACAACGACGACATGGGAGGGTCAGAAGGGCAAGGCTGGTGATAACGGTATCCCTCGACAGACGTACGAGGTAGATAGTTTGAGGGCAACGATATACTTGACCACGCACTGCAACGTCCGCCACGGGAAATTCTTGTGTGATGTCTATTCTCGACCACAGTTGCCTGTGGTAGTTGGTGATGTCAGACTGAGCTCAGCGGCATCCTATCACAGTTCTCAGGATCGTTTCGTACCTCATCCGTGTCTGAGTCAGACTCCGACTCGTCGTCGGTGTCTGAGTCAGACTCCGACTCGTCGTCGGTGTTTGAGTCCGTGCTATCCTGGCACGACAAGCGATATCGCGAACAAACAGGGCCAAACGAGAGGTGACAACGACGACATGGGAGCGTCAGAAGGGCAAGGCATGTAGTACCGGTATCCTTCAACAGACGTAGAAGGTAGACAATTTGAGGGCAGCGATTTACTCGACCATGCGCTGCAATGCCCACGACAGGAAAATATCGTGTGATATCTATTCTCGACCACAGTTGCCTGTGGTAGTTGGTGATGTCAGACTGAGCTCAGCGGCATCCTATCACAGTTCTCAGGATCGTTTCGTACCTCATCCGTGTCTGAGTCAGACTCCGACTCGTCGTCGGTGTCTGAGTCAGACTCCGACTCGTCGTCGGTGTTTGAGTCCGTGCTATCCTGGCACGACAAGCGATATCGCGAACAAACAGGGCCAAACGAGAGGTGACAACGACGACATGGGAGCGTCAGAAGGGCAAGGAATGTGGTACTGGCATCCTTCAGCAGACGTACGAGCTCGAAAAATTGGGAACAACAATTTGCTTGATCATATGCTGCAGCACCCAAGGCGATCAACGATCGTCAACAATCTGCCATACGTGATGCAAATTGGAGATGGAGGGACAATTAATACCGTACAGTTTTGTGTACACCCGACATCAAAAGAGTGAGCTGCATAGGATATGTCGCATTTTTGTGCGTACTTAACGACTATGGGCACATTAACGCCACCTACTAATGTTAAGGCATCATCTTCGGCTGCAGGTCTCTGGTGATTGGGTGTTGTTAAATGGCAATTAGAGCGCTCCCATCACATTCCTCAGAATACTTGCGTACCTCGTGGTCGCCGCCAGTTGATCCGGATTCTCCGTCCGTGTCCCCCAACGAACCCTTGCCATCCTGGCATGACAAGTGATATCGCGCACGGGCACGACCACAATATGGTAGGCAAAGACGTTACGGGCGCGGTTGACGGCACCGGTATCTGTCAGCTGAGCGTAGGAACATCGCCGGCAACGATTCCCACAACCATGTGCTGCGGCGTCCACGGTGAGCAACGATCGTATGAGATCTGCACAGAGTAAGAGGATTATGCTGTGGAGGAGGGACCGGACGTGGGGTGCATACTCTACTGCCGCAGATTGAGGTGCATATGATACATCTAGTGATGTTTAGTCGCGAAAATTATTGTCGTATCAGCATTGCACGGACGATGCAGAAGGATAAAATACGATATGGGCGGGGGTATCCGCACCCGTATCCTTCGGCAGACTCAAGCTTTCCGAAGGCAACGGCCTGCTTGACCGGGTACAACGCCGCCCACGTCGAGCGACGGGTGACGAGCTCTGTACTAGGGGAAAACAGGATACAGCCTTGCAGGAACAGCAAAACGTCTGGACTAATCGTCACGTCAACACTCTGAACTACACACGTTTGAACACGGTGCGTGGCTGGCGACCATGAGTAACGCCAACTTTTAACACTGTGGTATCGTCCTCGGCATCAGGTTTCCACGCGTGCTGTTCCAAAGAGCTCGGGTGTGCTCCAACGCAGTGCTCGGGATCATGTACCTGTCCGTCGTCACCGTCCGCCAAGGATCCCCCGTCCACGCTTCCAGGTCGGCCCGCGCCCGGCTGGCACACCAAGCGATGTCGTGCAAATACATATCAAAAGTAGGGTGTGGGTGAGAGCCTGAGTGATGGCACAGAGTCGTTTCAGTAGATGTCCCCGATTTGAACGTCTGCGCTCGTACGATTGCCAACTATTGTTAGTTTCTAACGTGCTAATCTTGTTGCGACAAACAATGCCTATAAGACACCACCTTATCATGTAGCGGTTCCGCACGGCGAGCCACCAACCCTCATGATGTAGGACCCAGCAGTTGGCGCATTGTTCGCATCGTCCGCTGACGTCTTGTCCCTGACATCTTACTACCCCGTTTGTGGCTGATGCAAAAATAATACGACCGAGCACTTCGATACCCCACGCATACGTCAAGGTGGGGCCTTACAACGTGACGGCACGTGCAGGGTGAACCTGACAACACTGCGAAGTACTGCGTAAGTGCACAGCATCCGGATTCATGCACATGTGCTCTGACTATCCGGCGAGCCATTTTGCGGTCTGACACATGTCGTGAAAAGCCAAACACATGTTTGTCAGACGCCAGATGCCAGATAGCACACTACCTGGTAAACAGATGGGTTACACGCACGACCATATTCGAGGAGACCACCTGATCACAGCCATTGACAAGGTATAGTCGATCTAAAAATGTAACCCGAACGCCATCTTTCGCGAGCTTATAAGCTTATACAACGGTCCAGCTGACTGCGTCAAGTTTCACGAATCGAACACACGGGGACCACTACCTTTCCGAGCATGGTGTATGCTTTCTGTCCAATCGCTATCACAATATTCTCGAAACCACGTATCAGTTTTTGGTATTACTAATTCAGGACGACTCTCGAGATCTCCACACACCGGTACCTGCTGAATGTCACCCCAGTCGCCGATCCCGAGATGAACATTAGACGCTAAGATCTTGACGACCGGAAACGCAAGCGCCACGTAGATGCCCAGGACAGGCACAACATTCACCGTCAGAAACCACACGACCCTTCCCACTAGCGCCACCAGGAAGCGCAGAGTAGACGACATGGATGCCGCTAAGGACGCATCAGGTCTCCCTGACCACACCACCTGAATTACGCCGAGCATCCAAGTAAAAATCAACCCCGGCGGTCCCAATATTCCATGGCCAGTTTTGTCCACAAACACAGGGAATACTTGGGTCAACACCATCAAGTCAATACTGGTAGTCACCATTGTACAAATACCAGGACCTGCATCACCCGCACACCTCTGACGGAAGGTTTGATAGAGTCGGACGCTAAGTCGCCCGCCATTTGTTCAGCGGCAGCCGTCGCCACCGCTCTCCTTCAAGAAGTGAACAGGGGTCTGGCTCTCGTGGTTCTATTTCTAGTTGTCCGATCTACAGCAAAAGTGCTCACCATCGCGTGAAGGTTGCCTGGGGGGAAACCCTCCGTCCTTGTGTTGAGGTCGAAAGCCTCGGTAGCCGCAGACACCGACGGGATATCCAGCGCAACGGGGTGCCAGTGGTGACTTGCCAAGGGCAAGCACAACGTGCGGAACGGTTCGCGTGTCAGATCCTTCTAAATCTAAAGAACGCAGTGTGCGTGTGTAAGGGAGTGGCTGCGTCTGTCGGCAGATTCTCTTGAGGTGTGGGGCAGCAATAGGATGCACCCGAAATGGTTTCGAAGGCGACGCAGTCAGCACATGTACACGATCCAACTTACGGGTATGGATTAGTGTGAGGGGTTGATTACGATGCACCTTACCGCACAAATAAACCTCTGGAACGTTGGTCTATACCCCGAGAGCACGGTTGGACAACGCCAACGGATTTCCCGGCAGATATTTGAACAAAACCAATCGATACGCCGAAGTGCGGAAACTCGGACGATTCATTTGTTGTGTGAAAGTACCTCCATAAGGGTGATATATTGTCTAGCACATGCGACAACCGCCGACTGCAGAGGCTTCCCTGCAGACACGAGTGCCGCCAGGAAGGCAGGCAGTCACTGCCTTGCGTAATCGACCCACATTAAAGGTGGGGGCGCTTTGACCGCGTCAAACCTTCTCCGCTTTCTCTTCATACAGAAAGCCGTTCCAGTCAATATCAGGGCACATCGGGTATTGCCTTGACACAGGACACATCCCACTCGGAGCAGAACCTTGCTAATTCCCTTCCCACCCACTCGCGACTTTAGGTTACACAATTCCATCGACAACCCTGACGGTCAGGTAGCACCTCCACCAAGTTTACGTTTTGCCTTCCAAGCGTTGAGCAACACCTTGCACAATTGACCAATCGTGGGGGTTAAATGTAAACCACAACCGCCCTGACTACGTAACAGTAGCAGCCGTGACGTGCATTGGAGAAGAATTGAACAAAATATACATCGGGTAGTGCGCATTAGTTCTTAACTCGATGCTCACCTTTGTCCATCGCTGGTGAATGCTTGCGCGGTGTATGACGCCCAAAGCTCCCGCTCAACACACCCAACACGCTCAATACGCCCCGTAAGAACCTCGGACCCCTCGATAGAACGCTTCCTGCGTTGCACTAGGAGCTTGTAATCCAGTGCTTGCACCTGCAATAGGCACATACAGGAGGCATGGTGGAACGAGTAAAGGCAGGAAATTATCATATGCGTACAAAACCCAGCGCGCATACCTTAGGGATAGCGAAACCGTGCAGCTCAACTGAAAACTGTACTGGCATGTGCTACAACCACCTGAAACGTTTAGCCACAGCAGTTTCACATTGGCTCACCCTCATGGCGTCCTTCCAGAAATGAGCATCGTGCTGAGAGTTCCATGGGACGCCACCGACGATGGGCTTCCGGTCGACCAGGTATATCATAGACTCGCCCGAGGCATGGAAGGAACCTGCACAGGTGGCCGGAGTCACGAAGCAACCCCTCGGACACACGCTTTGAATCGCGAGCAGGAGCGTAGGACCATTGGTGTTGGGGGAGGGTGGGGACGGGGGGCGATACAGCGCTAAGACACAATCTGCGAGATATCGTGAAGGCTTCAGGATTGGCGCTCCGCACCCTTTTGTTCTGAAATACAAGTGCCTTTTGTACATTCATATCTAGTACAAACTGCCCTTTTTAGCGAGAGAGTGGTAGGTTTCACAACGGTTGGCTGGATTCATTTTTTTCCGATCGGAGATAGAACGGGAAGGATGTATAAAGAAATACCGCGGGTCCGTGGTTGCGAGCTTTTGCTTCACTGTACTCAAGTTGTGTGTATCAGAATATTTGAAACATCCGCGTCAAGAGAGGCGAAGGATACGACAGGCTGCAAAGCTTGACGGGGTACCGGGCCCACGTGCCGACGTACTGCCAAACCCAACCCAGAATTTAATTCAGACATTAGTGTTTTCGCCATCAGTGCACGCGCTTCAATCAAGTTCGTCATGAAACGGTCAGGCGTGTTGCACGTGTGGTGTCGCTATTTCAAGAGTTCATTCGCACATCATACATGGTTTACCACAACAGGGTTTCCCCAAGGAAGGGTATGCCAAGCCAGGACTGGTGCAGGTGGTTCCTCACAAAAGCTCTGGATGAAAAAATTTCCCGAAGCACAGAACGGAAGGCTTACGGCATGGACCAGCTTGTGGAAACGGTAAAGCGTTTCCGATTATGGCATGTCCCGTGCACTTATGTAGAACTCCGCGCGACGAGGGGAAGCCCGGAAATCACGAAGCCACGTGAACCCTTTGCGGCGCATGGAGCCCCAATAACCGCAGCATCACCCTTCCCACATGTAGGGAAGCACAGCGTTTGTATATCGAGCAGAGCACCAGACATCCGTTCTGATAGCGGTTCAACGAAAACGTTGGGCGTTCCCGCTGAATGCGTTCGATGGCAACACCGCAGAGCCCCAAGCGCCTTCCAGTGTGAATATCGTTTTACTACGGTAGGTTAGCTCACCTGTCGACCTTTGGGCAGCCCGATGCTGCGGAGGTCCCGCCGCCGTCGTACACTACCATTGCCTTCGTCAGATCGGGCGGCGCTTCTGCAGGTCTTGGTGGTGGCTCTTCAGCTGGCGAGACGAGCCCTAAGACTAGGCCGATGACGTGTCCTTCACGGTCGGATTTATCTCGATTCGGAGAAGGTTCCTGTCGAGGGCAGAAGAACGGGGAGCACGACAGAAAATTCAAGCTACGCGGTAGATTGACGGTTCCTCGGGGACGCGAGAGGGCATCGTTAACCCTACTCTCAAGTACGTGGGCTTACTCGAATGAGGTTTCCCTATGCACGCACTCCTGCAGCCCTTGTCCTATACACAACCCCTGCGACTACCGTACCGCCGATGTCTCCAATCGCCCATCTCGTTTGCGCGCCATATTAACATGAAGCTGCGGCTCGTGTCATGCAAAAGTCTCGGGCCTTTCATACCTCGGCCGATAAACATTTTCTGCAAAGAGGACACCATGAGATGGAATCTTCACGCCCCTGCTACAATCCACGGCGTACTCAAATGGCATTTTGGTTTCGTCAGGGCTTTGTATAACAGTCAGCCAAATGCGAATGACAATGGGTCCACCTCATGTTGATACGATACACGCTTAATAGACGTTGTTCGCGAGAGTTCATCGTTCAGCTCAAAACGGCGCCGAAGTATACGCGGAACACGTGGCTTCGTCCATGAATACCTCCGCCAGGGTCAACACTGCTGAGATACATCTGGCCGAAGCAAATGGAAGTACCGTTATGCTCGAAACCATGCTGTGCTACATCTACAGGCTTCGAGTACGAATACAACTCAATACGCATGCACGGCTCCTATATACTAGATTAAGAAAAACACCATGAGTAGGCTTCCAGTTGTCGGTAACTGCTAGAGTTTGTATTTGTCCATAGCTGAACAGGTTCGGTAATAGTAGATTGCTGAAGTATTTTGTAAGAGCTTAGTGTACAACAGTACGTGACATGCGTCAGATCCTGCCATAAACAATGACCTACCAGACAGTGTTTTAGTGGCGCACGATCGCTTAAGAGCACAAGAAAACTCTCCGGCAATAGCCTAACGACACGTAATGCCTCGCGCAGTTCCAGAAGAAGAAAGCCCATACCTGGACGAACTTTAAGGCCCACAACCGACTATTAATAGACATCTTAACCTACGACGACCTAAACGGGTTCTTTCAGGGGTTTGAAAGAGACGAAAACGAACCGGTTTGCTTTGATGTAACCACCATCATTTGGTGCCACGTTGTCTGGGCCCCATATTTAGTCTTCGTCTTCACGCAGCGTAGGGCACGCAGGACACATGCAACGGCATTTGCACAGCCAAAACTTCCGGACACCGTGGCGAATAGCCCCATAGTACCGGTGCACCTTCAATGGGTTCGACATATGTTGTAGCCCTTCGCTTAAACCAAATGTTTTTGCCCGCGGCAGACCAAGATCCATGAGTTCGATATCTAGCCATTCGCCAAAACAAACTTCAATTGCCCGCGGCAGACCAAATACCCATGTATTGAGGATAGCTACTTCGCCACTGGTACCCAGCACAGTGAGTACCAGGCGGCCCATAGCCTGTCGAGTTCGCTGTCGGTGACATACTTACACCTCATCTGATACACGTAGCTCGTACGGCATAGCAGCATGACCTACTGCTGTGTACTGGTATACGAGGATGTCATATTGTCGGGTAAATTGATTGTACTGAGGATACATACTGCCTAGGTAAAGCACAAGGCGCGAAAAGCGACACCAGTGCACAGGCTTTGCACTATGATATGAACGTACGTATCATGCACACGGTCATACCAATTTAGTAGATCCGACATCGTCCTATAGATGTGCGGTTGAACAATATGATTGAACAATATGATTGGTTCGTACAAAGTCCAAAATAATTGAACCGACCACGCAAGGGTGCCGGGTCGTTGAGCTCTATTATATTGTTGCCGTCGTGCTGGTAAGTTAGGGTCACGAGGTCACGAGATACGACACGGGTGCGCCGCCTACCATGTCCCTCTTCATTTCTCCCCCCATCGCCTCCTCTTCGAGAGACCGCTGTTAATCAACACACTATTACCGTTGGGGCATATTTCTTTCATCAGCTCTGCGGAGCGCAGCTCATGCTGTACAGTCGAGTAACACACGGACTGAAGTGCTTGTCTCTGCTCTGTGGTAGACTGTCTGAAGCAAGATCAGCAGGTCTATCACACGCACGCACGGATGGATACACGAATTACCCTCATTACCATGTGGACAACTTTCAGCAACCACTCGCAAGGGGTGCCCGTCCGTATCAAACAACACACAGTAGTACACACCTCTTCGTAGACATCCTCCGGAGGTAGATCGCTGACATCGAACGGTGAGCCGGAGATCGGCGTCGCGTAGAACAGCGCAGAAGCCGGCACCACCGAGGGTGGGATGGTGTCGCTCCTCCACAGCATCTGCCGTGCAATCAGGCGACGACAAAAAGTATGATATGTGCACGGGTCCAAGCGAAACGGTTAGACTCCTCTATTCGATGCAAATAGGAACGGGCCCTTCTCAGCGAACGCACCACAAGGTAAGCAGCTGCTGTCCTGGCGGCGATGCTTGGAATATTTGAACGTTGAACCATTCACAGAACGTGGCAACGTTTGAGTTTCAGGAGGTGACGCACATGATTCATAGCATGCCGAACACAGCCGATGAAGAACGGCACCACTTAAAGTGAACAAAAAATAGCCTTGATGAACTACCATGCGTGGAGGAAGCCCCGCATCTTGGTTCAACTTCGGCAGCGAACCGCGAGGGGAAAACTGGAGTGTTTCGCGAAGAGGAGATGAGGTCCGTGACGCTCTAATTCGGTTGGGCATAAGACAGCACGATAACATACACCCATTCATGCGAAGAACAGGGTACGCAACTGAACGCTGTGCCCCATTCGGAACGACAGCATGAAATGTTGCAAAGTAAATATTAGTGTCAGATTCGATTTATCCTTATTTTTGTACTGCTGACGTTGCTCAAAGCAAAGGATGCCGAAAATGCATTGCAAAGTGACGATTCGGGAGGGTCGAAAACATTGCACGGTCGCACATCCCGTGCAAATCACCCAACGGAAGAGCCGGGTCGTATGGATGGGGGGACAATATCAGCACATATGCTACATGCATCAAATCGGTACATGGGGAACGAAGAAGTGGTTCGACAACAAATCATTTGCATAAATCGATGTCGATCGATATAATAAAGGGTTTTGCCAGGGATTTAATGAGGAATTGCACACCTCGCGCGAGAGTAACGCAATGCCATGTCATCGTACTTGGATTCGACAGGCACGATATACACATGCTAGCAAAACCAGATGAGAGAAAACCAAAATAATCGAAGAAATGAAAATTGTGTCGTGCCCCCCAGGAGAAGTTGCGACAGATAATCCAAAAGAAACAAAATAAACAATACGACAACAAGAGCAAGAAAAATAATGAGAATTTAAAGGAGAGGACAACCAAAGCACCTTCGAGGCAGTAGCAGAAGTTTGTGGTACGAGTAGCATAGGGAGGCTCTACCTACTCATAGACAGGTTCTACCGACCGAGAGCACAATCAAAGCACCTTCGAGGCAGTAGCAGAAGTTTGTGGTACGAGTAGCATAGGCAGGCTCTACCTACTCATAGGCAGGTTATATCTACTATTAACAGTCGATCTGGAACCTTGCTCTCTTGTCGTCCGTCTCCTTCCTGTTTCGCCAGCCGCCGTTTCGCTACAGCCGTTACCCCCCCCTCTCCCCATGCCCATGAGACGCCCCCCATATAACGGATGTGTGGCGTTTCCTACTTAATTTCGCTCCATCTTCGTGCCAAACGCAAAACACAAATAATGAAAGAAACTAAATAAATCGAATTAAAAAAATAAATATTCTACTACTGTAGCGTAACGAGAACAAAAGAAGAAAACTTAAATAAAACACACAAAAAGCGAAGGCAAGAAACGACAACAACGAAAAAATAATGACAGCAAAAACTACGACGAGCCGTTGAAGCATCGCTGTCGACCGCCCTGGGGGAGGTGCAACGGACTGTACAGCCAAAAAAGAGAAAAAACAAAACAGAAAGACCCACAAGAAAAAATAAATAAGTGGAACGCTCTATAACTGTCAATTTCGATGCCGCGAGACAAAAACCAGATCAATTTCGACCACCAACAGAAAAAAAACCCCAATCGATCCCCACACTCAAAACAATTCATTTTCGGCCCACACGCATAAACCAAGTCAATTTCGATGCAATACAAAACCAAAGCTAACTCCGACACTACACCGAAATCAAGTCAAGTTCGATCCCTAGTCTAAAATAAATACAATTTCGATGCCCCGACCAAAAAACACGCCTGTTTCGACCCACACATTAAAACCAAGTTATTTTCGACCCCCACATGAAAACCAAGTCAATTCCGATCCCTTCACTGAAATCAAGTCAACTTCCACTATCCACACAAAATCGAAGGCACTTTCGATCCACACACCAAAACCAAGTCATTATCGGTCCGCACACAAAAGCCAAGTCAATTTCGACCACGCATACAAAACAAACTTAATTTCGATCCCCACACTAAAACCAAGTCATCATTGGGCCGGAATCAAGAACCAAGTGAATGCGACCCCCCCCATAAAAACAAGTTAACTTAAACCCCAACACTGAAATTAAGTCAATTGTGATCTCCACTCTAAAATCAAGTAAATTTCGATACCCGCTCAAAAACCAAGTTTATTTTGATCCCCGCACTAAAACCAAGTCAATTAAAATCCACACAAAGACCAAGTCATGTTCAACCACTCCACAATAGCCAAGTCAATTCCGATCTCTACACTTAAATCAAGTCAATTTCGATCGCCTATCCTGAAACCAGGTCAATTCCGATGCCCACACCACATTCAAGTAAGTCATTTTCGTCCTGTGTGAGCTGACGTGTCATTCATCCGGATGCATTTTCCTGTGGCACAGCAGCAGTACGTACCAGGTACCTGGTATATTATTCATACGTGGACCAACTTGCGTTGTTGACGTGTCCATACTAATAATATAGTAAACCCCCGACAAGATTATGTAAATCTTTACCAAATTTTACAGTACGGGTGTATGTACGGCCACCTATGATACTGGTAGCCGGACGTCGCTACGCGACATTCCTCCTGCATGTAGCATGTCTTGGGATCATACACGAGACCCACGACCGGCGCGCACACCATCACCAGAGCACAGCAGTCATCGTTTCTTCTTGTTTTGCTCGGTACGAGGCAGTAGTATGTACCTGATATTTACGTCACTGGTCTTTGTAGTGTTGCGAGTCGTATACTTCATGGGGAATGACTCCTGCAATTGTCAGGGACGTGGTAGTTAGTGGCTGTGCTGCACCCTTTATCAGACAGTCCGGAAAGACCTGGAGATCGTTGATATGTGTATGGTGTTTTTTGGTTCGATTGCTCTTTTTTCACTGCATGCCCGCGAGTCGTCGCTCTGACAGCACCCCAGGCAGCAGACGTGTTCCTCTCTGTATTCACAACTACCGTGCGTTTCATACGGTGCAGGCAGCACTCCAGACTGCAACCGCTCTATTAAATAGTCAGTAGTCACGACTTGGTTAGTTGTTGGAACGAGGGAATTCTATGCTGTAGTTGAGCGGATACGCGCGGCCATGTTAGTTCAGTTTGCACATTGATTTCATTTTGTGTGCGCCTTTTTCGTCTTGTGTATTTTTAGGTGGGAAGCGTCGTGATTCTCAGCCGAACTTTGATTTTTTCAAGTTTTTTTTTCGGATTTTCCTAGGGCCCCAGCACCTTTGTGTGGCCACGGACTCTTTGATTTGAGAGTTATGTGAGATCAACAACAGCAGCAACAACAGCAACAACAGCAACAACATATATACCTGGTAAGTCGTAAGTCGTAAGTCGTAATAGTACACCGGCGTACCATTAATATTAATACCTCCTTTACTGGGAAAACAGCCAATGTATGGGAGCAGCAGCGCATTGCTCAAAAGAATACTGTACCACTGCGTCCAAATAACTGAGTATGCCCCGGGTACTCACCTATCGCATTTGTTTTTGTACACACTTCCTACCTGACCCTATACCTGCACCTGACATCACACGTTTCGTAGTTCGTTCGGGCGAACTGCTAAATTCAAAATATGGCCGATCCGCCATTGAGGCTGAGAGGACCATTACATTCCGTTTGTGTCATCGACCGACCTCCTTTACTATCCAAAAACCGAAAACACTAACCAGCAAAGCAGATCACGCGTGAAACATGTCGTTGCATTCCGTGATCGGCGGCCTTGGAAAAATAACTATTCCAAGGTTATGTTCTGTAGGGTAAGTATACCCGGGGTATTTCTTCGGGTGTTACTCGTACCCGGAACTTCTGTAAGTTATGTACGGCATTCATACCTGTACTCGGAACTTCCGTGAGTGCTGTGCAACATCCATACCCGTACCCGGAACTTCTGCAGGTTCTGTACGCCAGTGGCATAATACCCGGGGTACGGGTACAACACCCCATACCCGTACCCGGCTTTTGAGTCGGCGAGATACCCAGAAAATCGGGAAAACACCCGGTACTCGACACCTTGAGGGTACGGGTACGGGGGGAAACAAATACTTGCCCGGAACGGGTGTGAGTTCAGTACGCCAGCTGACACATACCCGATACTTCTGTGAGTTATGTAAGACATCCAAAACCTTACCCGGAGCTTAAACCCCTACCCGGAGCCTCTGTGAGTTCTGTCACACTTTAAAACATCCCTACCCGGGATACGCAAACCCTACAGAACATATCCTTGACATGTTCAGTTCTGAAAGACACCGCGCCAAGCAATGTCAAGGTAGCCCGCTATACCGAACCCATACTATTGCTGTCGTACTGCAGTACACAACTACCAGGAAGAGTAGTTCAAGCGGCCACAAAGAGACCACGCGCGAATTTGTTGAGCAACGCCCTTTCCGAAAAATGGAGGGAGACACACCATTTGCTTGTCGTGAACGCACAATTTCATTCCACACACAGGCCGGCTGCTTGTCGTGACTGTTTTCTGCATTGGTATTGACAGATCCATCGTTGGGGTCGTCGGCTCAGACATAGTATAGCACTAAGCATCACTGCTGCGATAATAATCTGATGGTACACCACGATCGAACGAGGGGGCAACTGCTCAAGCAACAGACTAACCTGGACGCTCGCTGCCCCCCCCTCTTCTGTGTACTCAAGGACGATATCATGGTAGGTTCCCTTGATGAGGTTGGCCAGAACCGTCCGCTCCTTGACTGCCCTTAGGTTTTCTGGACATGACGCACGATATTCACATACGGAGAACGAGGTACCATATGTGTTGTGGGCACATTGCGCTCCCCCGGAGTACGTTTTCGAAGGGAAGACTAATGGGTGCTCACGATACGCTCAGTAAAAAGTTAAACATTAGCACATCGTGCTTACTCAAGTTCTCATCCATGCATAACGCGCCAACTGCTGCATGGGGTAAACTACTATTTCTACCGCTATATGGCCGTCTCTACCGCTGCCACAGTTGGCCGGGGGGTGCTTTATGTTTTATAACTGTATCTACTATATACCACCACCACAAGCAAGCGCTCACAGCACACGGTAAATACCTGCCCATGAGTTAATAACCAACTTGTGGTCGAGAAATAGCCGGAAGCCCCCGTGGGCCCTCACGAAGAGGTGGAACGTTTCGCTCGAAGGAGCGAGAAGCTTTCCTTCCCATCGGGCGGACACGAGCCCGTGACCGAACGACGTCACCGGGTTTAGCCCCCAATTGAAGGACACCTGATGAGGCGAGAGCGTATGGGCCACGGGTGGGGAGGGGGAGGGGGCGGGGGCATTGGAAAGGGATAATCAGGACTACTATTCGTACCTAAATCTATACGACACTGCCCATATCACACGAGAAAACATCGGGAAAAACGTTCATATACAGCAACAACGATTGAGGCTCCGGAAGCGGGTGTACCCAACATCATGCATGGCCGTAGTGGTATGACCATAGAACCTCGCAACCCAAAAATGCCGGGACGGAGCACGTCCGGTTGTCAACGACCAGGCAGGCATCGCTAGCACCAAGCGCGAAGCGCCATGATGTATTCGACGAGTCGCGTGGCGGGTGAACTGCATCATGCTGAGAACCGCTTGGAAGGCGGAGTTTCGTGCATATAGATGACCGCGTCGAATTCATTGACTTGTTTTCCGGCGTGGCCATGGGGGGAGAAACTGTTTTTTTAATGCAACTAGCAGCGGCGAAAAATGAAGACACAGGCTGTGAAACCTTCGTGTTCAACCGACAAGAAGTGAACGGACTGACCGCAACATCTAATGCTCAATATCATATGGTGTTGGGCCGCCCAATGTCACTCAGAGACTGAAATAAAAAGTACCAAACTATCATGCGGCTCTGCTGACATACTGTCCAAGACGTTCAAGATTGCGGGGTGTCTGATCTGTCCTTGATAAAGTGCCGAATACGCTGCAGAGCGGCATCGTAGCCTACGGCAGCGACCCACAAGGAAACGTTGATGAGCGAAAGCATGGCGGAAAGTCCAAATATGCTATCGGGCATGGGTACGTACTTATGCCCTAACATACATAAAACCAACTGTATCATATTAGGGGGATGCTTTGTGTTTGGGCTCTGTAACCCGCTCCTGCAGCAAGGTTTGCTTGGATTGTACGCATCAACGCCATACACCCGCCCGTACATCGTGTACCCGCGTTGCCAGGTATTCCCTCAAGGTGCGCTCTCTCTAAGCCGCGGGGCGGGGCCGCCTCACCTCTGGGTCGATCTTGTGGACAATCGGGGTACCCACCAGCCACTGGTTGTCCCAGAACTTGGCATCCAAGCCACCAGAGAGCAGCTGTGTCACTGAAGCCTGTGATAGAGCCGAAACGTAGACAGAATGAGAGTTCAGCAACATGTAGAGTTTTGTGTGCACCCATTACACGTCGTGGAAAACAAACTACGTGGAAACTCATCCTTTGCCCCACGACGCACGGATTTCATCGTTCTTGCTCGATATATACCATAGCCAAGGCTCGCTCGTCGCATCCTATAGCGGTCGGCACCCAAAGCAATGCGGTGTGCCCGGTCGCCACATGTTCTCCTTGCGCGCATAATAAAGATAGTGTCCCGCTGAGTGTAAATATACAGCATAACCCAGGAAAAGCGACCGACCCGAGGGCTACCCAGTATACTTCAATGCCGGCAGTACTATTATAGAAGAACAAAACACCAGACACCTGGTATGCTACTTTGTACACGTGAGGTTGTACTGTTCTTCACCTCGTGGGGTCCGGAACCGGGAGCCACGTATGAGGTGAGATACCGTCCAGGTTTAAGGACTTCCTCGTCCTCCACAAACGGATACCTTGTCCCTGCACCACCAGAAGGGGATGTACCGACCTCAACGGCGTCCGCGTGGTTGCCCGCAGTGTCACTGTACCACAGGAGCGTTTTGACGAACAGTTGGGGGTGGCATGCATGTCTGTTTATATACGTTTTTTCTACGTAATACATTCGCTTTACACGGGTTCGCAGTTTATTTTCTTTCATCCTTTGGTCTCATATGTTTCGGGGAGCAGGACTCCTGGAGCGCGTTTCATTTAGTTGTCTGAGCGTAAACATCAGGTTCATTTGGATTTTATGTGACCATCTAAGTGAACCTTGTATTTACGATCAGACTGGTGTACATCTTCCGGCGTGGTGAGTCCTACCTCCGTGCGTGATATGCATGTTCAAAATTAAGCGTTCCTCAACTGCACATCATACGGGAGTAGAGTTTCTTGAGATGCAGTAAAACGTGCTTCAGCCGGACGCCACAATGGTAAGAACGCGTTACTCTTTGGAATTCTCCTAACGAAAAATAACAAGGTTCGTGCTTCAATCCCCCGGCTTTGTCATCCGAAACAGAGGCACTACGAGAAGCGTAGCAGCACGGGCTAACCTCCGAGCACGTGGCATTCATGCACACCCCTTTCTCTTATAAACGTATGTGCGCCAGCTACAGTCGCTTGGCGTCCAGGCGTATACGGGCCAATGAAACGGGGGTGATGCGGTACGCCAAATCAAGCTTCGAACTTCAATCCGTCCCTTTTGTTGCTGTTTAGGTTACCGTAAACAATGCAGCGAAATCCCACGCGAAACCATTCGCCAAGCGCAAGCGACAATTCACCTCTCGAACGGGAACGGTCCCGGCGGCAGCAGTAGAGGTATCGGGCACATCTCGCCGTCGACACGAGGTGCGTAGACCGCCACGCCACCATCCGCTTCCCACTCTTGGGAGCCATCCGCGTTGGTGCGGAAAAGCTCCGTGAAAAAGATGTCGCTTCCTGGGCGTGACAAAGAATACCAAGTACACAAGGGAGGACAACAAGCATGTTCACATCTCGGGCAATCTGCAGCTGCCAATCGCAGCTGGGGAGGGGCGTTACAGGAAGCGCAATCAAACTTACCCCCCAGTGAACAAAGTCAAGAGGTTTTAAGAGAAGTAACTCGCACAAGGACTGCACGAGTTGCTGCCTCCCCAAGAATGTTGAAACAAACGAATGACCGAATAAGTGCCGCTGAATAGCGGATCGTGTAAAGCTGGTTTGGGGCAGGCAAACGACCGGCAGTGACTGCCTGTGGGCTAAAAATACCGTTTGCGAACAAGGAATACCAGGACATTTACGCCTCCCTCCTTGCGGACGACAAAAACAACTCAAAAATACATACCAGGGTATCGTGGAAAGGAAGCGCCGGAAAAACAAAGCAGGTCCGAGGTAAAACTACCAAGGCTTTTCATGGTGTGTTGCTTGCTTAAAACGTACGGCGCGATGCCGATTGATACTGCTATTCAAAAAGCAATGTCGCAGTGTGGCGTGGCGTGGATGTGCGGTGCGATCATCTGTCAAATAGGCGGCTTCTTACGGTGCGGTGGACGATGCACTGTACAAAGCTCAGGTGCATTTAGCGGTTTACCGTAGAGCTAAACTGTACCCGGAACGCAACCTATATTGCGGCTCTCGGCGCTTTCGCCTCCACCAGCAGACAGGATTTGCAGTATATAACATTGTACGTACTTCACTCAGCACGTGCCCATATGACCGTGTAGCGGAACGATACAAGCGTCAGCCATAGACTGGGCGATAAAATGAGCCTGATGATTATTGTAGCGAGCATTATCTTGTGACCTGAATACTAAACGACAAAATATGCTTGTCGGTCACAACACCATCGTAAGCGCCGGAACGTTTCAAGGGAAACCATAATAAACTTGAGCGAACCGATCCCGGCATGAAACAATATCGAGCCACCACAACAGAATAATGGACTCACCTCCCGTTGTGGGCTTGCCGTCATCAGTGCGAGCATTGACGTAGAAACTGGTGACCTGTCCCTGTGTGGTGAGCCCCCCGTGTGGTAGGCAGCATCGAGCAGCGGGGGGATGTGAACGTGTTGAGGTCGCGGATGTTTTGCTGCGAACTATTTCAAAAACAAAAACACCGCCACGAGAAGAAAGACGATGGTGCTCGGCGCGCCCCAAGGGACAGCGGACCCGGTAGCTGTTGCTAAACAGTGCAAGTTGGCCGTGACCGCTGGCACGCCTCCACGGCTTCCTTGGTGCTAACGCCGCCTACGAGCGCGCTGAGCGCACACATTTCATTTCAATTCCTCAACGGCGCATGATTTAGTATTAATAACAGCCCTTGACGCGTTTAGCTCCGTACAAGCCCTGACGGTTCGCGCTATTGACAGCACCTCCGCGCATTCAGCATCCCACAAGAACGATATTTGTGTAACCTAGCCACGGCGCTTCATCTGCTAATACGCCTGGGAATGGATTCGTGTTAGTACCTGAAAACAAAAACGAAGAATGTCGCATGGTAGAGATCTGGGATAACATATATATAGCAAATCAACCAAATCCGTGACGGGGGAAAAAAAAACTCTGCCACGAAAACAAATGATCGATGATGCTCCCTCCCGACACAAAAAAAAAGCGCTGTGCGGGGTCAACGTCGCGGCGTCGAGCTAGAAGCTGAAAATAAGTCAGCATTGCTTTTTGCTCAAAACGTTCTGCTGGACAGCGCACAACCAAACCCAGACAGTAGGGTAGCAGTGTAGACACGGACGCGCGAGCGTGAACGATTCGCACGTTTCTGGTAGGCCCATGGGATTGGCGGCCGGCAGCACGAGAATGCTGCCCCCCCTGTGAAACATTTATTGTACAGATAAAGTCGCAAGCTATGTGGTCTTGGTTTATTGCTGTTGGGCGCGTGCAAGCAACAAGAAGAATATACCCACACACAGCTATCGATAATCGCCTGCGTGCTGCTATACTGCACTTCGCCGAGACCGGGATTTCGACGGCGCTGCCCGCATTCTGTGGAAGCGCGCCACACCTCTAGCTCACGGGCAAGTTGTTGCTGTGCGTGCAGCTGGGCTTGAGCCTTGCGGCCAAGGCTGCATGCACTACTCGCCTGAAATTCTGCATGATGTTGCTGTATGCACTCGTACGTACCTACTACTCTATACGGAAATGTAAGGAACCGTTCATTTTCATATTTATACTCGGACGGTCCCTACACTTCCGGACAGAGTGGTACGGTAGTTTTTTTTAATTCCATCATTTTCTCACGTGAGGCCGCCGTGTCATGCGTGCATCTGAACGCTAGGGGTGACTCGCTTCCTGCTGCATCAAGGCCCGATCACAGATGGTCTTCGCTGTAGCGATGGTGCCGGGTGTGATGACAATCGCTCGGCGTGTGGCCGCGTTCATGTCTGGCATCGTTTTCCCGATACAATGAAGACTGGTCGTCCTTATTTTTTCCTTCTTCATCACGGGATATTTGTCGAATTTCCTATTAACAGTTGACTCATCAAAAGAGGGTCAACTTTGGAGCAAATTTCTTGTCGGTTACTTGTCGGGTTCAAGCGCGGGTTGCATTGCTGTGCGCACAAAGCCCTAGCAGAGGGGATGGCACATATTTGTTCTTTAGTATTGTCGAGTAGTTCTCCCCTGAAGACCAAGAACGAATAGAACCTGAAGAAAACGTTTTTTTCAGCATATTTCCAATCGTATAGAAAATAATCTGCAGATCAATTCATAACCGGCCATCCTCTCTTTCTCCATCGACTGGGTGCGTTTGTCGAACGCGATCATCCCATTCGTTTCCTGTGTCGAGCAATCAGTTATTTGCTGCAACCGTGAATGTAGTCTAAAACCAAGTGATTAGGGTGGTGCCAGACTAGTCTAGAAAACAAAACGCTTCGTTGCAACGGTTTGTTGAATAGACTAGACATTTTGTTACGTCTAACACGAATCCATTCCCAGGTCTAGCAGTAATAATCAGAACGTCCATTTATCCATAGAGCGAATATGAATATTCAGAACAAAGCTGGTACGAGCTCTATAGTTCGGCGCACCTCTTGGATTTCATCAACACTGTCATCCCCGGCGTTGCCGCCGTGAAGAACTGCGCGGGTGACGACGGTCTCCACGGGGGACGCCTGGCACTCTGATCGTTGAGCAGACACAGGAATGTCCCGGCCGATCGCGCTGGGTGGCAGCACCTATTAATAATCATAATCGAATCATGGCCACATAACGTGGCTCGGTCAGCTGCAGACAAACGTTGCTGAGTGAAGACTACCTGGTGTATTGTCACTGCAGATGCGATATAAGTTTTGAATGCCAGCACATTGTAGTGTTCGATTCAAATCGAAAACGATATTATTCCGGACTATCCACGATAATCAGGTACAGTCTCAATCGTGCAAGAACTGTGATATTTGCAGAGTCTGATGAAAGCACGGTGCGTGGACCCAAGGTCTGGCAAAGGGGGGAGCTACGTAGCTGTTAGCAGCATGGACGTGCGCCTGATACCTGGACACAAATCCAAAAGGGAGTACCAGTGCATTTTACAACGCTCAATGCTTGTGTTTTGTTTCTCCTACTTACTACTATTAATACGTTGCCTACACGCACTACTCCGTTGTCTACGTCTGTCGCTGTATTCTTCACGATCAACGCCAGTCGCAGGTCCCTGCCTGTGACCACTGGTTTGTCAAATCGCTCAAAACATCTGCGAGATATAAGGCGAAGCCACTAAAGAAAACAAATGAATGCCTGTTCTTCGCTGTATTAAGCTAGCCTGCACCTGGTGGGTGGCATGCCCGTTGGCACACTATTAATAACCGACCTGCGCAATGCGTAATTCGTCCCTGCGACCCCTCGGCACGAAGGCGCTTCGGTGCTTCTTATGCGAGACGGCCGCCCTCAGGCCTGAGGCCGTGTTGGAGAAAGAGGCGCTCCACGGGCCGATGGTGGAGGCCTCAGCATCCTCGCCGCTTCCAAAGGCAGGGACTACGAAAAAAACGTTAGGCACGGGAGGTGGGGGGGGGGGGGTTGGCCGACGCCTGGTGATGCAGGCTGCCGGAATACACAAAAAAATGTTTTGACTTCACTCTGAAGACCTAAATTTCAAAAGCGAACGAGGGTACTCATCAACCTAATGGGGAGTCCGGCAGACAGCGACGAGCCGCCCCCCCCCCGTCTTATGCACCCAACGTTTCGTATATTTTAAAAGGCGGCGTCATATGAAGCAGTGAGAACGCCGAGGCCACCACCGTCGACATTCGACGGTGGTGGCCTACGTGTCCTCGCTGCTTCCTATGGCGCCGTCTTATAAACCAAGCAAAACATTGGGTGCGGGAGAGGGGGGAGACGGGGTCTATCGGCTCGTCGCGACGCAGTCTGCCGGACTCCCCAAAACCCGTGGCTATAAAATGGCAGGAGCGACCGAGGGTGCGAATCAATCGAATCCGTAGACCCCACAAAAGAGTGCGCCATCCACCCTGGGGCTGCGTTGGGGGAGAGGGGGGCACTTCGTTACTTTTATTGATGGAGGTTGTGGCTCTCTGTGATAGTTTTAGCACTGCAGATCCGACAATCGAGATTGGTGCCAGGCGCAGGCAGCACAAAACGCTACCAGGTGCATTGCTAAGTCGATGTCACACAAAACAGACCGCATCAACACGAGAAAGAAAAATACATGATGGCCCCAAGAAAAGCAACTGCATATCGGAGCGGATTTGAAACGGGGGCATGGGCTTCGCGGTGTGGACACTGCTTTTACAGAGTAGCGTGAAGAAAGAGGGGCATACTTTTTGTTTCACATCATAAGCTCGTAGCGACAACAGCGTGAACGATCTCCGTGCCGCCTCCGGCATCAGGGATCAGATAAACAAACACTATTGATCACACTATTGATCATATAGTTCGTATGCGGACTTCAGTACAACACCAAGGTAGGTTCAGATGCCACACTGAGCGATACCAGGTACCAAGTACGTATTGGTAGACAGATTTGGGGAGGTGCATACGTAGCTATCATACGGGAAAACACGGCTATCGAATCCAGCACAACTGCCACCAGCTTAGCATAGACGTGCATCATGTATGAAGTCCTAGAAAAGCCTTGGGGTCGTTCTGCATGCTATGGTCGCGAGCGCAGGGAATGCCCTTGAAACGGTTTCGCTGACAAGCTTAAAACTAGAGGGGGTCTCACTTATTTCCATTGATACAAGTACGAGTAGGTACGACAAACATGTTCCTCGCTCCACCTTAGCCGGCGATTTGGAAGCGTTTGCCTACAATCGAGATGCCGCAGTGATGTAGCGTATTTCGATCCAGTTTGCTGGCTGGCGTGATATTCTCTGCTACGACCGTCGGGCAGAAGGCCACCCCCGACCGATCACGATCACAGCCCACGGGGGGCGTCACATCTTCAATATTGAACACCGCTTCAAAGAAACGACTCACAGAACAATCATGCTCCTGCAGTATCGCTATGAAACCGGATCACACCGCAAAAATGAGCGGAATCGTTCTGTGATGCCAATATATGATAATAATAATAATACTCCGAATTAATCACCTGGCTTCGCCTCGGGAAGCGCGGGGAAGTCCCTTACGTCGAAGCCTCTTCCTACTGCGCTCGAAATCTGTCGAAAGATGAACGCACGCGGGGAGCGAGTGTGTTTTGTTCGGGTGTTCCATCAGCCGCCCAGTTGTTACATCGTACCTGGTATGTATGATACGTATGTACCGTATAACCATGCGAGTAACGTTCGATGTTTCTATGATACCAGGTACACCATATCATATACCTGGTAATACCAATACCAGTACGTAATGCTCGAGAGGTGAAATAATTTATTTCGGCTTTCGGAGGGCGGATCTCAACTACGATACTGCTGTATGCCGTGTCTCCAGACCTATCTTCGCTGCGTAAGGAGGAGCGCGCAGCGAGTGCTTTTCACGCGAACGCTTGATTCCTCCTGGCACCTGCGGCACCGGCACCAGCTGTTGCTACGACGATCCCTCTGGTGGCAACGGAGCTACTCGTACATAGGTATCGTAGAGGTGCTCGTTTACGATCAGGAACGTTCTTCATTCTACACAACAGCAGCAGTTTCATCAACCCAGCTATCGCAACAACAGCAGTAACAGCAGCAATTCCGAGCCAGCAAAAAAGTCACTTACCATAGGCCGGACGGCGCGTAGTCCACCGAGCCCGACGTGTCCCATAGCACGGCTGACCTCGTAGATTACGGTTTCGTGGCCGACGTGTAGGCCGACTTGGAACAGCATCGATGCTGTCGCGGCAAAGACCGTAACAGCATGCCGCATCATCCCCGCTCGAATCCCCGACATGGCACTTGCTGTGTGGAGATCTCGAACGCTGCCGCTTCACAGGCGGACCACCCCTGGGACAGGATGGCCCGCGAAGAATAAGAGCCGCCCGGTTGAGCAACTCTTCCCAGCTCGTGCCGCTCTAAGCGGCTCCGGTATCTTTGTCGTTGTTTGTTGCCTTTCGAAAAAACATTTCAGTTCATCTCCGCTCCGGGGGGTTGCCATGTACAGTAGAGCATGCCTCATATTCACAACGAAACCCCTTGCTCGGCTAAAAAAACAAAAAAAATGCTCCCTGTACGAAACAGCGAGGACGAAAGGGAGTGTGGTCTCAAGGTAGACACGCGTGCGGTCGCGGTATACTGCGCCTCTCTCCCTGGAATTGAGCAAGGTACTGGCTACTCGGTTGTGCGTCATTTCGTCGGTGCACCTGGTGTTGGTTCCGGCCAAGCAGCATCAACTTTGTTCTGCTCAAGCAGCACAGCAGCAGTGCTTTGCATCCATGGCCGGTCTCTCTGCGAACGAGACGTGAGATATCGCCACTGCAAGGAACTTGGCGATCTGGACTGGCGGCAGCGCTCGTGGAATCTCGCACATGATGTCGGTTCGTGCGGGGATGCACGCGTATAAAACTAAGGTGCGGATGGCACAGCAGTAGAAGCAGCAGCATCTGCCAAGAGTGCTGTTGATGTCTGCCGCTGTGTGTGAGCTGTGGGCTGTGCATGTGGGTGGGCTGTGCAGTATGGGTCTCCTTCTGAATTTTGAATTCTTGAATTTTTCAAGATTATCGGCCTTGTTGGACGAAATTTGAATTTTGTATTTTTTCCACCACGCTCTGATGTATATACAGGCACCTGGTACCAGGTACCACAGGTATTCGATACGTACGTATTCAACCATTGCACATTACGAGTATCAGGACCGGATTGGGGACATGGTCGCTGCTGCTGTACCAGGTATGTATTAGGTCGTATCATAGGTACAATTAATAGTTGTGTGGATGTATGCGTTGTGCACGTATGAACATGCACCGGCAGACCTACTGGGAACAGATCTTTACGACAAGGACGGTGTTGCTTGGTTTTTATATACCAGGGATAAGGATATACGGACCACGACCCTTATCTTGAGATACCACCCCACCACAGGAAACCAACCACGCCGGTGATGAAAAACTAAACTAAACTCGTACATGTATACTTGCAACATGGCCATTATCACGTGGCCCCAGGGTTGGTATGATTAAAGTAGTAGTCGCCATGATCGTTCTGTGTGGCGTGTTTCACTCGCCCCAAGGAATATGCTTCGGTGATGTGCTATGGAGCTGAAGTAGAGCCTTAGAGCAGTAAATCAGTACGTACATAGAACTACATACTTAGATCACAACCCCTGAGCGTGCTCGGTTGGTGCATCCCTGGCCTCTCAGAGCTCCCACTTCCAAACCGCCACCTTTCATTACTTGCCGGACATTTCCAGCAGTTCTTTGTTTTCTCGGTCCTTTCTTCCTTTTTTCTTCTTTCGTCTCGTGTGCGTGCGTGACCTTTCCAGCAGTTCTTTGTTTTCTCGGCCCTTTCTTCTTTTTTTCTTCTTTCGTTTCGTGTGCGTGCGTGTTCTCCGAGCACGGCATCGCGGGAGGACCCGGCACCGTCGCGGGTGTCAGCGGGTGCTGGCGGGTAGAGGGGGGGTTGCAAGGAGCGCGGTCGCCGCTTTCGTGCCTAGGCGTCGCGTGTGCCTCGAGACACGAGGGATGCATGAACGGGCTTTGTCTGGCTTCGATTTATGATTGTTGATAGAGTATGTACGAGTCATAAAGGTCGTTCGGGAGGGCAAGATAATATTCAAGCGGTGCTTATTTTTGCGACCACGCTAAATTTGAAAGAGGGAGGTGTGCAGTTTGAACACCAACGTTATCGAGCTGGCGAACGACGGCCACGGTGAGCACCGGGCTTCACGCGAGGCGGGCGACGGGGCTGATTGTGGCAGAGAGTGATAAAAGCTTTCCCCGGACCGAATCGGTAGCGAGGTGGTCGCGAGAGGGGCGGGCGGCGTACGAGGCTGAGAGAGAAGTTCTTCTGTGCGATTTTTTCTTTTCTTCTTTCTTCTTTTCGACCGGGTGTAAGGTGTTCCAATCAGGCAGAAAAATATTACACGAGAGGGGACGGGGATTTTTTTTCCTTCCCGACTTTTCGGTTTCATTTTCATTGTTTTTGCTGCTGTGCCGTGCTGTGCTTTCGCTTTCTTCGTACATACAGTACAGACATACCAGGTAGAGCATATCGAAAGAAGAAAATAAGTACAGACAGTAGTACCCTACCTGGGGTATGTACGTACGTACGACACCCGCGACGCGAAGCGCATATGTGGCATCCAAGCTGACGTCGGAGCTGTTTTTTCCTGAAGCATGGCGGCGGGACTCTTGGCATTATCAAGTCGCCGGTTTGCAATTACGATCCTTGAAACAGCTGACCTCAATCGTGGACCTCTGTTCGCTTCGCATAATTTGAGTATTATTTTCCTTCCTGAGCGAGCGTAGCGGGCGGCGTAGGCCGCCCGCGGAGCGAAGCGCCTTGTAACACCTGTTTAACCCCTTCGGGGCCCGGAGATACCGACCAAAACAACGGTAACTTGTTCTGGGCTATCAATTACTACCTGTTAACTATTAATGGTACCAGGTACGAATACCTGTATTAGGGACGTTATTAACCGGACGTTTTTTTTCGCGTTTCGAGGAAAATCCCGGATTACCTTTTTTTTCGCGTTTCGCGGAATTTTTTCAGCCCTGGCGAAATACCTAAAACATATTTTCCCGTATCGCAGAAAAGTCCCTCATCGTCGCAGAACATCGAGCAGGTGCACCGTGTGAGCCATGTGCGCAATGCCACCACTCGGCACTGTACAGGATAGATCATCAGGGTCATCCCCAGGGTCGTTCCCAGGCCGTGGCTGGTCGTAGAAATCGCCGTGCACAATGAGAACTCTATTCGTCCAGTCGACAGAGCCGACCCATCGACATAGCCGAGATCAACACGACATCGCCAGCTATTTTCATTTTGTGGAGGGTTTTGTCGCGCCAGAAGTTGAGCTCACGAGGTACGGCGAGGCACGGTCGCCTCTCTAGGAGTCGGGGTATCGCCTCTCTAGGAGTCGGGGTATCTTTAGCAGCACGATCCAGCGGACGGCCTTGCTTGCGCGCTGCTGGTTTCGACGATTCGATCAGATGGACAAGCGTTGCAACCTCATGGAACATGATACCAGACGCTAATACGACCCACCGCACTTTTTTCGCGTTTCCGTGAATTTTCCGGGGAACCCGAAAAATATAAAGTCCAGTTGACAACGACCCTTAGGTATGGTGTGACCGATACGAGGTAGTTATCAACCGTCTACTTGTAGCAGCAGCATGAGCGCCCACCAGTACGGGTAGGATCATGCTGCGCCCGCGCCGTACGACTCCCTGCATCCTTATTAGGACGCCGATCCACATCACGCCCAGTGGCCGTTTCTGTAATCGTCACCTCTTACGTACTTATCGTCAGGTTTCTCCTCTCGAGTCCCAAGGCGGTCAAGGGGGGGCCTTCAGCCGACACAAGTACAGTGCGGAAACATATTTTGTTTCGCTTGTTTCACACTTGCAATACTATTTAGGATATGTACACTTGCGATCGTTCATGGCTCCCTATCGAACCCTCCTGTTCCCCCCCCTTCCGCATTCCCTTGGTCGGGTTTTCTGCCACTTCTCCTGTTGCCCCCTCCACCCCCGTTCCCTTGGACACCATCCACGTTTGTAATTATAAGTATACCATAGGGTATCTATCCCTTATGGTCTTTATTCAGCAAGTGGGACCTGCGATTTCGTGTACCTTTTAGGACTGCAGTCCCGTTTTGGGGACAAACTACAGATCATTTGACTGGTTTGTCCCCAAAACGGGACTGCGCATCTAAACGGGTTAAATCTATTGTTAGAATACAGGTATGAAATAGTGAAGAGACCCATAGTTAATCATGTAATACGATGACGGTATATACAGCAGTAGTTTGTATTGTGCCCGAAGAATGAAATAAATGCGATTGCCGTCTTCGATTTGTATTTTATTTCATGAATCAAATTTCGGAGGTGTATGCTTGGTAGGTGGTCCGCGTGCCTATCAAGATCAATTTCGTGGGTTCAAGTCCCACCGAGTGCATGCTCGTAAGGGCTTTTTCTTGCATGAAATAAATTGAATAGCGGAAAGCGCGAGAGCGTGAGTTAGCTACATTCGATGAAAATCGACGAGCTGTGGGAATGCTGAACCCTATGCGCGACAAAAAATAAAGGCACGTACCGGGGGGGGAAAGGGTAGACACCTGTGACCACGGCTTGTCCAGAAGGTCGTCGAGGGTAAAACCTCCTACGAGTTAGGATGGAAAGTGGAAGTGATTATTCAGACAAAAAAGAAAAAAAAAGGGAAATATATTTGATATATGTTACATTTATGCTATTCATAGGCGTTCGAACAAAAATTATTGTGTAACATTAGACAGTTTACCCACAGAGACGAACACTTCAGTGGAACGTATTTTGAGTGTATCGCACAACATAAGATGCGCACCAAGTAGATAGAAAATCCGACGAAACCCTCGATCTCACAGCCTTTTTTTAATATTAGACCTATGCCAATGGGAAAGCGAAGTATCAATTAAAAGTTTGAATTTCAAAGATACCCTCCAGATTTTTTTAGAACGCGCTTCCTATGGGCACGTTCAGAAGAAAAAAAAGTCCCAAACTTTTGGACGAGCCCGAAAAAAGCAAACCTCGGGCCGATGTTGGGCCAACATCGGCTTGAGAAAAACTCAGGCCGATCTTTGGTTCGAAGCGGCGAGATTCCAAGTCCTTGACAGACATCGATCGACAAAACCAACGACTGCGTCATGAATTCTGAACGGAGTGCGCTGGTTAGGGGCTCCGACCCACCCTAGGGTCACCGTCTTCACATCATGGTCAGTGTCATGTGGCGGGAGCTGACGAGGCGTATGATAAAAAAACATTGGCCGCTGTGCACAAAACAGAAGACAAAATTTCTCCATCCGTCTCGAATGGCGAAAAAGGTTTTTTTTTCAGGTTTGGGAGGATACCGTAGGACGCCGCCGGAAGGACGCCGCCGGAAAGCTCTCGCCCCCTAGACCATGGACCCACCCGATATCTTCGAGGCCGTTATATATATATTCGGTTGGCCTTGCCGGACACCGAGCGGGTTGGCCGTGGGCTGCGTCTATGTTGAGATCGAGCGTCGATCGTCGCACGAGCCGGTTTCTATCACAACGTGTTGACAATTTGCAAGCAGATGAAACAAATTGCGCCGCTTGCAGCCGTTGGGGAAACAAAAAAGAAAAAATCAAACATTTTTTTCGCTTTTTTTCCACAGCGGCAGTACGAGGAAACTTTCGGCTGTTCTTTGAAAGCAATATGTTTGGAGAAAACTTTCGAACTTCGCGTTTCCATTGGCATAGGTCTTATACCTGATAAATATGTAGCTGTGACATCCGTCTTACGCACGATCTTATCATCACACACTATTCAAAAAAAAAAAAACGACGAAACCCTCGCTCTCGCAGCTGACCGGGCATATTAACGTATCAACATCGTGCCCCCCGCCCCCCCCCCCCCCCCCCCCCCCCGCCACGACTACGGCCATGCATGAGATCGAGCACATCTCTCCTATCGAGTACACCCCCCCCCAGCCCCCCCCCCCGTTTTTTTCGGCGAAATTAATTGATGCACCTGCTTTTTTTCCAAGTCTCGAATTAATCCAACACTTTTTACACACTTGCATCCTTACATAAAAATCCGTAAGCGCAATCTCATCATCACACACGGCCTGGGAAGGTGAGATTCGACGGGAAGATGAGGTTCGACGAAATCCTCGACTTCACAGCAGTACTGTTCAACACTATCGTGTCCGCTTTTTGCCGGTAATATTAATGCACGTTAATTAAAAGTCATAACTTCATCGAAAATAATGGCCTGCCTGCCTCATGAGTGGAATTTGGTCCTCGCACGCCCCATTTAGTTTCCTTCTCTCTAATAAAATAGAGACACATACCCTTACTAGTTGATGCTTCTCGAGAGTAGTGATATCGCTTGCCTGTGAAATCGCTTGCCACCAGGGGTGCTACGCGTTCGTGTACAACCCGGGTACCCGACGGGTTTGCCCGGACGGGTACTACCCGTCACCGAGTCCGACCCGAAACCCCTCAGGTAGTTCGGGCCGGGTACCCGGTACCTGGGTATCCGGTTAGCAACGTGTCCCCAGGATGGGTATGCCTGACAATACCTCCAGAAACCCTGGGAACGTGTAAGCTATCCAACAGCGCAACGCTCTCCCAAATACCTGTACTAGCTTCGGGTTTACGGCATCAACATGAGCTCGAAGGGATCGGCCAGTAGCAGCAGTAGGGAAGGAGCTACGTCTGCGGAGACGCTTACACATGTATGTGTACGTGCATTTTGTTTCGTTTTCACTATCCATACGTGTACTCCAGCAGTACCTGATACTGGTATAATACGTACCTGATCTCCACACGTGCACTTGTTTCATTGCTCAGTCCAGTAGCTTTTGCAGCATTTTCGATGTGCACTGTACGTACGCGTACTACAGCGCCTGATACTGGTATTCTAAGATATAGTCGATCTACGCGTGCACCTGTTTCATTGTCCAGTTTACGGTAGTAGCTTAGCGGCATTTACCATTTGTTTTCGTGGTTTCTTGCGGTATCATTCCGCTCCAGAAGTGCTGGAGCCTTTCCTGCGACCACGGACGCTTAGCTGGCGATGAGTTAATGTGGAGACCACAAACATCAGCAACGCTTGACCTCAAGCATTTTACATGTTGTATCATTTCCAGGGATCATGTGCTACGGCGTGACCCAGCCTGTTCATAGGTCAATACCCCGACGCGGAAGAACGTGTTTTCAAACCAAAGCGAAGGACGGATGATGGGTGAGCATGCAATGCCTGGTACCGTTTGACGCCTGTAGTTCTCTCGGCGATAAGCCATCCAAATCCGCCCTATCCTCCACTTGTCATGCCCGCTTAACCCTTTTAGGACTGCAGTCTCGTTTCGGGGACAATTGGGGAAAAATTACTTGGAATTTGAGTGGATTGTCCCCAAAACGGGACTGGAGTTCTGAAGGGGTTAATGACTGTATGGGGCTGTATACGGGATGATATGTTGACCGGGTACCCGGTGGACCCGGTTCCGGTCACTTGAATAAACCGGGTTACCCGGGCACGAGTCCGAGTCCGGCCTCCAGAGTTCGGCGGGTATCCGTTCGTGGCGTGTACCCAGCGGGTAGCACCTGTACTGACACTGATGAGATTAGCCAGTGTGGCAGTGTCCCGAGTCCCGAGCAGTGTTGGTAGCCGTGATAGCGTAGGTATCATTGGCAGGCGCATACCGACACTATAGAGGGACCACTCAACTGGGGGCTTGGGTGACGTCCTGAGACCCCGACTGAAGCTGTTGTGGGGCACAGTCATATCATCTGACCCTCTAAAAATCACAGACCATAGGACTGAAGTGTGTTTGGTCTGTTTTCCAACTTACCACCCACCTGAAGACTATATGTTCGTTTTCTTTTCGCTACCATTGCCTATAAATATAATATGGCGATGAGCTATCAATACTGTGAAATCAAAAGGAAGGAGCAAGGGCAGCGCACTGGAGTAGACTGGGGTTGAGTATATCAATTATCCCTTCAGTAAGGCTGGAGAATAATGCACCGTAAACCAGGATGCTTGCATTCCCATCCTAAGAAGGATATACAAATGGAGATGGTTAATGCCCGGGTTTCAACGCGTTTTACCCAGACCCAGCAAGAAATCTGCCAACATGCAACCCGGGGAGGGCCCAGAAAAATCCCCCGTGTTTGAAAAAGGATCTAATCGAGCTGAATCTTTCACTTTGTGGTAGTATTGGGGTGGGGATCACGAATCTGTCGTCATAGTTTCCGAGGTCAACCATGCCGCCGAGTTACAGCTTTCCTTGACCGCAAGCAAACGGGGGTGGCAAAGAAATATCAATATGCTCAACCTAGCCGTAAGGGCTGAAAATTTCAAGAGAAATTTAGGGGCGGGGATCGCGGATCTGCTATGAAAATGTTTCATTTCGGTGTTGCCGTTGAAGAACGGCTGTATCAAAATTACATCCTCGGGGGTTTTGATTTTTCGTAAATATATTGCCTGCGCGCTCCCGAGCCGAGGTTTTCTCCGATCGACGTTGTGGAGCTCTACCCCGATCAAATCGACGACGCCAAGTCGATTGACGAGGTGTGCAGAGAGAGACAAGTTCAAGAATGCGGCGGAGCTTTTTTCGAGACTTGCCCAAACGATTATTTTTGCACACTTTTTTTAAGAAGTCATTTTTTTCACACCTGGTTCACATTTTTCTCAGTGCGCGAGTACCAAAACTAGGCTTTCCTCGGATGGCGCCTACGGTATCATAATAAGCTATTACGGGGGACCATAGCAAATGGGACCAAATATTGTGAGTAAAAATAGTTGAATATGTAGGTTTTTGTGTCGACCATAGGTCCTATTTACTATGGTCTCCCGTAATAGTGTATTTGTCGTTAGGAACTTGCCCAGGAGGATATTTGTAACTGTCGTCCACTTGTGTGCGATGGCGTGCGCTGATGAAAAACGAAACACAAGTCAACAAATATCAAACGCACTCGACACGAAAAGCCAAACATGCGGCGACTACACGAGTCAGCCGATCATACCCCACCGCACCAGCCATACTTCAACTGCTCACCGCCAATCACACCCCACCCCACTGGCCGCCGTTGAACTGCCTGCCACCCCGCGAGTCGGTGAGCGGTCGCCCCTACGTGGCCGTCCCGCGCTTCGGCGTACACCACACATGTATTGCGCTTGCTTTTGGTTCGCTGAGTCCTCTGTGCTGATCCGTCGATTCGTTTTTTGATTCGTTTGCTGTGGGGAAGTTTTTTTTTTCCTCTTTTTTTGTTTCCGGAGATCCTAGCGATTGTATATACGTAGATGCATGCCCAATCGATCCCAAACGGGGTCTTTGAAAATAAGGCGCCGTCAAATCAGAACGTCGTTTTCGCTCGTAATTTAAATTATTCCTGAACAAGGACGCCGCAAAATTCCCGCCGAAATACGCCACTTTTGTTTTGCTGACGACAGATAATAATCCACTTCGCCAAGGGGGAGGAGGTAAAGGTCTGCTCGAAGCCGGCACGCCCTCAGTCTGCATGTCTGATACTCATGCCACCTCTGGTATCCACGTCACCGTTTGGGCATTGATAGCCCTTTGCTTGTTCTTGAAGTTGTTGATTAGAGCGTATCAAGCACCCGCCACCACCACCGTGGTGCGCTATGTACCCGTCCAAGTTCGGAGGGGACCCAACACTATTATAGTCGCGTCAGTGACCCTGCCGCCGCTCGCCCTGAGGCGGGGGTCTCTGAGGTGGAGCTTGCTGCCCCTCACTCGTCGACGACGGCCTCTGGGGTAGAGCTCGGGATGGGTGGATTTGAAGCGGGGGGTGTTGCGTGCGCCCAATAGGGATGTCGGCTGCGACGATGTAGTATATACACATATTTTGCGGGGAGACCTCTTTTCGAGATATGTTCGCACAATGTGCGCAACTTGAATGAGTTCGTACCTGGTATACCGATATAGAACAGCATGGTACAGAATATGTACCAGCTATCCAGATATGAATAGGATAATCATGTAGAAATACGTTATGTAGTCCATTCATAGTGCAACTAGCCATCCAAGGAAATCGCCGTGTGGTGTTGTGGTGTGGTGCGTACTACAGTAACTGTACGATATGCTATAAATAGAGCCACACAACTCAAATGAGGCACCCTTCTTGGAGAACGTGCTTGATGTAAACTCGATGTCATGACTCCTGGTGGGCGTCATGTATCTGCTCATTTTGAGGGGGCTTCGAATTCGCGGGGAGAGGGAAGGCTGGAGACGTTGAGTACTCGTGCGTGTGGGCGTTGCTTTCGTGCCATACAACGCGTATGCACATACCAGGCACCAAGTACCAACGTACGCGGTTTATCGTCCGTGCACCGAACGAATTGGCATCATGTCCAATACTCAAGTTCATGGTGATGCGTTGGTAGAATAGTACCAATCTGGGCGTACATACAAGGAGTAATTGGTCTCCATATTGACGTGTAAAGGATCCTTGTTTTTCGCCCAGAGTGGCATTCCCCAGGTTTACCTACGGGCTCTGTCTCGATAAGTCCCCAATATCGGTCTGTCTGTCTGTCCTGTCTGTCTGTCTGTGTGTCGGCCTTTAGGCTCGCCTACCCCTTCCCGCTGCGTACGGTACAGCAGTGCGCGACTGCTCTTCATCAAGAAAATGGGGGTCGATATTTTTTGGCTCTCATCGTTACCGCGAAACATGAGATATTTTTTTTATACGTAGGTGGTGGAATCAATTAGTGTGGGGCACACCCTGCCTCACACAAATAAAACGAGCCTGGCCCAAAATAAGACTTCATAAAAACCAGGGGTGCGTGATACCGGCACAAGGCCCTTATCGGTTCTCAGAACCGCATGCGGTTTGCAATGTGTTTGCGGTTTGGCGATTATTGTGCTGGCTCCTAAGGAAAAACGCCCGCATATACACTGGAAACCTCAATTTTTTTTTACTCTTGGTTCAGTTCATTGTAAGTTTTTTTTTGCGGTTCCCGGATCTGGCCAGAGATTTCCACATTTGACAAATTTGCGTATTACCGGCACGTCCGCTCTGACATCTGCGGTATTGCAAATCCCTGATAACCCCGGTAGAGTTGCAAGCACGTTTTTGGGGACGAGCTACTTGAGGTCAATGAGGGATACATTCGTTGTATTAACAGAGTAGGGTTGATTCAGTAGTGTCAATAAATATATACTCGCCTTTGCTCTTCATTTTATTTGTCGCGCGTTTGCTTTCCGCACTTCCGTTTGCTCGTACAGTCGTTGACCCACGCACTTAAGCGTGTATTTTGCCGACACACAGGCAACACATTCTTACTTCGGGCCAGCCGGAAATTCTTACGCCAGGCAGGATGTGTCCTACGCGTAATTTCAATATATTTTTCAGCTGCGAAATCGAGGTTTTCGTCGAAAATCATGTTTGGAAGCTGTGTCATGCTTCGATCGCGCATACTACGGGTTTTGTGTAACCTCACCAAGGATACCGGTATTCCCCAATATATATCCCTTTTTGACGGGAACAGAATCTGACATCAAGCTGTGGAACTAAGGGGTGGGGGGGGATTAAAATGGTTTTGTTATGTTTCGTGCGTATAAGGCTAGGAAAAAACTACCGGGTAGGTATTTAAACTTCCTGTTTCTTGAGTACTGTAGCGCACCGTATTTATTACCCGCCACGGCGATTGTTGTTACTCGCTGACGTCAACTTCATGCTGGCATCTCGTTTCGTACTCACTCGCTTCGTCGAATTGTTGCTCACCACACTCGTCATCGCTATAATGCTAAATAAAACGTCGTGACCCTCACTCAGACGGAGTCAGGATTTGGACGGAGTTGGTTCATCAAGTATTTTTGGGTCCGCATGTCTTGGAAGCTGTAGGAGAGGCATTTCTCGCCACGTCGAAATGATGCTCTCCAAGCATCATCGCTACAAAATCGTGACCCAATGACATGGACCGAGGATTTGGACACACTTAGTTCCAGCATTTTCGATCCGAAAAGGTCTTGGAAATTGCACGGTATGATAGACGTTACTTGCCATGTTGAAGTGTTAACTCACCGCAAGTCATCGCTTCTAAAATCGTGACCCAATCAGATGGACCCATGATTTGGACAAAGTTGATTCCAGCACTCAAGATCCGACTGTTTCGAGAAACTGCATGGTGTTAACAGACGTTTCTCACCGTGTCGAATTGTAAAATTACCACACGTCTTCGATGCTACCAATCGTAACCCAACCAGATGGACTCAAGATTTGGACGGGTTGGTTCCAGCATTTTAGGCCCGCGTGTATCCGAAACATTATGATATGAGAGGCGCGATTATTTCCCGCAAATCTGTCCAAAACTCGCGAGAACACGGTACTGTAAGCAAAGGAACACTACAGAGAATACTTAGCACAATGCTTCGGCCATAGACGGGTTCTACGCCTAGCAGCGATTATAGCCCTGGCGCCGAGCCCTACACCCGCGACAGCCGCGCGGCCTTCGCCTAGATCGGACCGGAAGTCGGCCACTCGTATTCGTGTTGCGTGATTTTACACTACCGCCGATCCCTCAACACATTTTTGGGATGGATGAGGCCTCCTACCCCGGTCGACGATTCTACGTGCCCATAATTCGATTCGTTCTTGAAATTACCATTGACTACAGGCCTCGTGCCGCGCTGTTTCACCCAAACTCTTTATACTTCAGGCGTACTTCAACTTGCAAGCAGATACATCTTACTGAAACAATGGTGACAGAAACAACTCGATCGCGGTCGCGTAGTCGTTGCCGGATTTCCTCTGACAAGTCCCGGCCTGGGTGCTCGTGTCCCAAGGGTTGTCGCCTCGCTGAACGCATATCCGGCGCGGGGGTTGACCCCGGGAGAGCCCCCCCCTGCTTCGGGGCAGGAGGCCTAATCTAACCCAGTACACTGACGATCGGCGGCGCGAAAAACAATGCGACAGAGTATATGGCGTGTATTCAGTTTTCATTACATCGCGCTAATCAGCTTGTTGTGAGTCGAAACTATCCATGTCCACCACGCCTTCAATAGGTCATCGTAGAGCAACTATCGACCCTATCATGCACGCGTACTCTAAAAAGACCAGACACACTCCCAGTATAGAACCAACCAACAAATATCGCACGCATTACACACCCGCCTACGAAAACGGATACAAAACGCATGGATGCCATGGAATGGGACGCAAAAATTACTCAATTCGGCCGCAACTAGTCCCTCACAAAATATTGACAACGTGTAGATACGTGCGTACAGGAGGATGCATACGCTCAACTCAGCGAGATCGCGTTTTTATCCTGTCGCTAGGAGGGCGATCAGGCGCACTTAAACTCCGAGCCACCCCTCTCGCGTCCGCGGTACATACCAAACTACAAAAACAGCACGCATTTATCTATTAGGGTGGCGCATGCCAAGTTCGACACAGAAGCAGCACGAAAACGGAGCAAACAACCACCGGAATATGGCATCACAGTTTTTATACCGTGCAAAAATTTATTGACGCCGTCGTACATCGCCGTCTTCAACACACCGAATACCTTGGCGAAGGATGGGGAAAGGACGTGCACATATTCCTCTATCCCCTATAGACCTGCACCCATGGTTGTTGGGACAAACTACTTTGAATTAAAGGAGGACATGCTTGCAGTGGTAAAACGGGCTCAAGAGAAATACACTGACGGAACTTACCCTCGTGACCATCTACCTTGTAGAAACGTCGCTGCGATGAATTCGCGTTATCTATGCTGTGACGGTGCAAAAGCTCAGCAACTAGGTGCCGACATGACCGACGGAACGAAGTAAAGAGACAGATGGGCGCTGTAACCAAGCAGCTGCGAGGTCAGTCCAGCACGGTGTTGAACTGCTATTAATAGCTCACTACAAAACATTATACGCCAGATATCGTAGCTTACCTACAAGTAATATGCCATATGCTATGACAACCCCCCTCGCATCACCGAACAAACAAGTTAGTACGAACTGCATACACAAGCCATACCATTCAGGTGACTATTAACTTCACAGAAAAAACGGTCTAGCTCCCACCCACCACGCACACCATTTAGGCTCTATAATACTCGTAATCCGTTTCACTGTGTTTAGCCCGTGATAGCTCGCCGTCGTTGTTGGGGTGCAAACAAGACGCAAAACAGCTTAACAGTAGCAGCAGCAACACTAACAACGTCAGCAGTACCACCAGCAGCAGCACAGCATTCGCGGAGATATTTACACAATAATATATACCTGGTACCTGGTATAATATATATATATATATATATATATTGTGCGGTTCCGACAGCCGAAAAGGGACGTGCTGTGCGCAACGCACAGCTTCTGCCTACGAACGGTACATATGTGTGAATTATGCGCCATCATCGCACGCTTGCATTCACGCCGTATCCCGGTGAACCAACACGCGATGTTACCGCAACCTTGACCAACAAAATGTATTCTATGTCACACGACTCACAAAGCCAATCGACAAAACAAGAAAATGAGCCCCATTCATTTTACCGATCTAGCTCAATACACACCCAAAAAGGAGGGAGGGGTCACCCTTTTCCCTGTATGAACCAGCACTACGCAACTGGTAGAGGGATAGCAAGTGTGGAGGGAGGGTCCCTTCAGCTCGGAAAAAACAAAACCTATGCTTGGGAAAATGAAGGAGGGTGGGGGTCCAACTCTCCCAGTTAAAAACAGGTCCTTAGCTTGAGTGGCGGCGGGGGGGGGCGACCTCATTCCATGCATGGTCGTAGGCGTATGACCATAGACCCTCGCACCCCTACAATGCCAAAACGGAGCACGTCGGGGTTTCAGCGACCACGCAGACATTGCTTGCACCAAGCGCCTAGCGCCGTGAGGTGTTGGCGAGTCGCATCAAAGGTCAGCTGCATCCTACTAAGAATCGCTTGGAAGGCGGACTTTCGTGGACGGCAGCGTCGAATGGAGGGCCATTGCTCCCATTGAAAACACGCACTCAGCTGCAGACAGACGGGAAAGAGGGGGCGTCAGGGAAAGATCCTCTCGTCTGCGTTCAAAACACGCACTTAATGGGGTAGAAGGGGCGCAGCGAGTATTCTTACGAAAGACAGACACCACCAACCCATCACTGCAGCGTTCCGTTCGTAGCCCCCATTTCAGCACCGGCAAGGGTTTTCTCCCGGGATTTTCCAGCAGTTTGGAACTCCCGCATCGGCGGTTTTGAAATGGAAGAAATACCCGACGAGTTGAAGAAAACAACTCCAGGCTGGGTCATTAAGCGACTGAGCCCAAACAATAAGTGATCCCCCCCCCCCAAGAAAAACGAAAACTCCGTTGCAATTCCACCTGGCCCTGAACACGTCAGCTATCTCCTCTTCTCCCACGCTTCCCCCCGAACAGGCTGCTAGAATCAAGGAATACTATATTTTGACGGGAAATGGTGGAACAGCGTCGCCCCGGGCCAGTACACTTAAGTCAGGCCCTGCAAACACCGGCTACCCCCCTGCTTCTCCCCTTCCCTCTAACAGCCAGAACAAGGAACCCCCGTTTGATACGTGTGGTATAGTGTCGCCCCGGGCCGGTACACTTACATCGGGCCCTAGAGGCACCTGCTACCCCCCCGCCCCTCCCCTCATACATCCTGCCCAAGAGCAAAGAAAACTCAGTTTGAGTAGGTGTGCGAAACAGCGTCGCTCCGGGCCAGTACACTTACGTCGGACCCTGGAGACGCCAGCTACCCCTCCCCCCCAAAAAAAATAGCCAGGTAGAAGAAAATCAGTACCAATAGGCGTGGAGGACAGACCCCCCCTCCCCCCCCCTCTGGCCGCCACCCCACAAAAAAACAAACACGAAACAAGTCTGTTGTCAAAATGATGCTCCCGAAGGGGTGGTTTTTCTCGCGTCATCCGGCGGGGGCGCCCACCACGACCTTTGCCACTGTCGCTGGAACATTATCACGGCACGTCACGTAGCATCGGCGTCACCCGCGTTGCTCCGAACTTCCCCGCGCTCCCGCACCTGTGTGTATCATACGTAGGCGGAAACGCAGATGAACGATGCACGGCATGGAGACAACGCACAACGATGACGGCGATGGTGACGATCTCCCTCACATTTTCGGGTGCACACGTGGCGATCTCATCCATTGCTTGAAAAGTGAAAACGAAAATTATGCACACCTGGTATATATTTTTGGAACTCCCCGAGGCGGTAACATTCGGCAGCCGTCCCGGGGGGGGAGGGGAGCGGAGAGGAAAGGGGAGAGGCGTTTATGTTGACAGGATTCAATGAAGCTGGTTAGCCGCTGACGTCGAAAAGCGAACAGCGACGGGGGAACCGGAGGGTAGGGTCGTCTTCGGTGAGGATTCCACATGTATCGATACTATTAATAGGTCGCCAGCAGCAACGTAATGTACGCTGCTAGAGTGAACACAGCAAAATACATCAACCCGTGGCTAATTCACTGGCTAAAGAAAATAACTAACTGACCCCTGATGAACTGGCAAACTACCGGAACTAAATATTGACAAGAGGATGAACTGCACAACTACTGCATAGGTACCCGGTACACTGATCAAGCCTGTCCCTATGCAACGCCCGGGACAAACAGAATATCACACAATGTTAAGGGGAAGCCTGTCGTTTCGTAAACATACTTATATAGTACCAAAGCTGCATATCCTCGACTTAAGTCTCCATAATGTTTGCCACTGCACGGGGCATCTCGACAACACTCGCAACAACACCAACAAAAACCGTTACCAGCACTGACATAGAAGACATTCACCCCACCCCGCGCCCCCTCGCTATGCATACCCCTCTTACCTACCCTCCCTTTCCAGCGCACCAGATCACTGGGCCACGACCAACATGATTGAGGCGAGAAACTACGAGACCTCTGGCCACCCACTCGTCAAAACGACAGCACGTATGCCCGGGGGCGCACACGTCGGTACTACAGCGACGACAGCATCCCAAAAAGCGAATACAAAGTGCGCCACAGCCACCGTATACGCGGACAAAGCCTTAACAGTCGTACAGTGTTTGGTACTACTGTAGTATTTCTAGTCTGATGGTTTGGGGTTGAAACCACGGGTAGACGCTAACAGTATATAGCATCAATCTGTTTCGTACTTCTTGTAATATGGCATGTTTTGGGGGGTTGAAAAACACGGGTTATAGAATGAACTTTACTGACCCCGTCTCCCTCACCCTTGACGTGCGGCATTCCGCGACGGCCGCACGCAGCTTCCGTCGATAGACCCTCGCGCGGTCCTCAAGCCGTGACTCCATCATCCCTTCCACCTCCCGCACTCGCGACCGCAGCACCTCTAGCTCGCCCTTGTACCGTTCCTCGGTTACCGTTAACCCCTCCCGCCCCGAGGACTCCACCACCACACCCCCCCCGGCCGAAGACCCGGAGCGGGGGCCGGCACCGGCATCGGATCGGGCCGCGACTCGCCAATCCCGCCCTCCCACCCCTCTCACTCCCGCAAGAGAGCCGTCGCTCGCCCTTGTCTGGAAGGACGTGCTCGGCGTGCCCGCCCCTCCCGCGCCATTGCCGACGGCGGGCACCACCGCGTCACCGCTACCAACGGTCCACACGGGGGCCCGTCCGGTCGGGGTTGTTTCGAGGTGTGAGTCGCCTGCGACGGAGAGGGCAAGTCGGCCGCTCGCCGTGGAATCAGGACTACTTCCGCCACCCCCAACACCGATGTATCGTCGGTACGGACTCCCATAACCACCACCGGTGGTGCCGCCACCGCCACCGATTACTAAACCTGTCATCGTCGGCAGCGGTGACGGCCACGACTGCTCCGAGCCTCCAGGGGACGAAACAACCTCTCCAAGGCGGTCGCTCTCCTCCTTCGCCTCGCGCAGCGCGGCGTCTCTTGCCGCAACAGCAGCGACAGCAGCGGTAGCGCTAGCGGCGGCGGAAGCAGACCGTGTTGTCTGAATCACCGCCCCCGTCCCCGCCCCCGCCGCGGGATCGGACGCGCGCCGTGATCGCGACCGCGACCGTAACCGCCGAACGTCCGCGTTCTTCTTCTTCTTCTTCGAGCTTGCCGGCGGCGCCGATCGTCTGGACGAGGCCGCCACCTCCCCCCCGTCTTCCTCTCCCCCCCCATCCTGCCTCGCACCGTTCTGCAGGCTGCTCGCTGACGTGGAGACCATCGGGGTCTGCCGCCGTTGTCGATGTCGCTTGCTTCTTATGCTGCCGCTGCCACCATCACCACCATCACCAACTCTGCTCTCATCACCACCCCCACCATCACCGCCACCACCGCCACCACCGCCGCTATCCAGAGCTCCAGCCTTCTCCCCGACCTCGCTTGTCGATGCGGCATCGGGCATGCCGACAATGCTAAACGCTCCGCTCTGGTTCTGGTTTTGGGAATCGTTACTGTTTCGGTTTGCTACCGCGGCCGCGCGGTGTCGCGCGTCTAGCAGGCGCAAAGCTTCGAGGGCTTCGGCGTCTCTTTCAGCCAGCTTGGCTTCTAGCTGCGACTCGTGGTGTGCGCTCTGGGAGGCTAGTGCCGCGAGCAAAGCTTCCTGCACGCGTGCGGTCCAGTGGTGGATGGACCAACGGGACAGGGGGAACGCGGGCAGGCGCGGGCGTAGGGGTGGACGAGGAATTCGTGAGCACAAAACGAAACATATTTTTATAAAGGTTATGGTTGGAAGCTGCAAGCACATATGGGAAAAGGATGTTTAGAAGCGGCGGCGATCGCGTGCTTCGAAAGCCGCAGGGGCATCATCTTTGTTTTCCTCGCGCTCCAGACGAACAAAGAAACTAAGAACAGCCATTCAACCAAGCACCAACCACAGACGTACCAACTGAACAGTCAACCAACAAAGCGGCTAATGAACAGCATCCAAACCACAACACGAAACCAAACGAGAACAATCATTTTCACCTCATGCTCAGCGTGCGACAGCCTCGCATCCCTCCTTCCCGCGGAAACTCCCGCGGCTTCACTTGCGGAATACTCCGTAGACCGATCCGAGGAAGGAGCCTCGAATATCTGCCTAGAACGGTCCGCAAGGCGAGCACGGCCTTCTTCCGCCGCATCCCTCGCGACCAGAGCCCGAGTAAGCCTATCTGCTACGTAGACGACACGACGTGGGGGGAGAGGGAGGGTCAAACCCTCTAGATCTGCTCCGCGTTTTCGGTACAAACTACTCGGAAAATGATAAATCAATACTCCATTTCAGCAAGGTTAATGCTGACCCTTTTCGTTTTCAGAACCTGCGCTCTCGTTTCGAGAAAGAAAATTACTTGGAAGTAGAACAGGAAACGTTGTGCAAAGGGATAGAGCGAATCAGTCGGAAATACGAACACAGAGCAAGGAAGGCAGCATATGATCAGTTCAAAAGGAAACACGAGAGAAGATCAACGAAAATGCACGGGGGGAGGGGGAGAGAGGGAGGGAGGGAGCGAAGCAGGGGCGCCGAACACGATGCGCACGTACAGTACGCGCGGCGCTAGAGTCCGGGTGCCCTACAAATATGACGTTTCCATTAACTCGTACAGCCTCAGACCACTTTTTCGAGCGGCTTGTTGTTCTCCGCGCATGGTATCGGACGCCCACGCCCCCCCTCCCCATTGTCCTTTCCCCACGGCTTGATCAAAGCTGTTCGTTCCTATACAGAGTAAACACTTTTGATACATATGACACTACAGTATTCGTAGTAGGCATCATTCTGTAGCTAACACCCTCCCCCCCCGCTTATTATTGTTCAGTGGGATAATGTGATACTATTATTGGGCACCTGCCTCATCCACTGAGCCGGTATCCCTCTAAGATGAAGACACTGGGTGTGCTGGATGTCGATGGGTGGAGAAAACAACCAAATGCAAAGAACACACACAGCCTGTACGTAGCATCAACCCGTTCTGCCCCGCTTCGCAACCCTAGAAAAAACAGAAGCTACAAGATCCCTAATCGTGTATTCTCGTGTGCCAGATATGCGTCACTGGTGGCGCTATGTACCGGTATGTTGGCCAATGTGTTCCTTGTGTGGCGGGCTGATTTCTTGCCTGGTAGCATGTCCTACACAGACGGTGGTTCGGCTATACAGCCCAACAATCCCGAAAAGTCAGACGATACAGACAAACCAGAAAAGCAAGACAAGCAGAGAAGCCGGCGTCACACCTCTATACTCGCGGTCGGCTCTCGCCAGCGCCTCGGCGGTGGCGAGCTCAGCTTCCTCCGCGGCGCGTTCGGCCGCCGCCTCGAAGGCCGAGCGGAGGGCCTCTGTGTTATCTTCCGCCTTGTTCCACATAGCCTCAAATAGAAAGAGGAAGAGGAAGTTGCACGAAAACGAAACAAAAATATATATAAGGGTGCCAGAGAACCTTCAGCATGG
The DNA here is from genome assembly GCA_031213475.1 of Nereocystis luetkeana. Lineage (NCBI taxonomy): Eukaryota > Phaeophyceae > Laminariales > Laminariaceae > Nereocystis > Nereocystis luetkeana. The sequence continues at coordinate 5,906,549 of JARUPZ010000020.1, forward strand.
TCAAGTCCGACGACGTGACGGCAATTAATCATAGATGAGGGCCTCCACTCCCCCCACTAAGAACCACAAGCACAACAGGAAGCGCCAACCACACACCCCACTACACCCCACCCTCTTCCATCCTAGCCCACCACACAATTTCCCAACAAAGGAGGCACGTATCCCCTCGCGCTGCCCCTCACGCTCTCTCTCTCTTCTTCCACAAGTAAGAAACACCTCATTTTTTCCCAACAAGAGAGCCACCCTCCCTTTACCCCTCTTCTCTGCCCCCCTTTATCCCCGCCCTCTATCCCACCCCATCCCCCCACACGCTACCCCGCCTAACCCAATCCCACTCCACCCCGTCTCACCCCATGTTTCCGACAGAATGGTATAACGTACGCCCTTACCTCCTTAACCCGCGCCACCTCGCCTAGCGCCGCATCACTTCTCGCCAGGGCCGCACTCAGTACCTCCGACTGCTGCTGCTCCATCTCCTCCAGCGCCCTCACTAAGCTCTCCGCGGTTTCGCCGGCCATCAACTCCCGCTGCTCCCTCGCCGCCACCTCCAGCCCCTTCACGGTAGCCGCGGTTTCATCCCGAGCCGCAACTTCCGCCGATTCGGCCGCGCGGAGGGCCCGTGCCGACCGCTCCAGCTCTTCGCGGTGCCGCTCCTCGCGCCGAGCTGCCTTGTCCCTTACCGCGACGACTTCATCTGCTAGAAGGCTTGCCCTTTGGCGGAGGCTTTCTGCTTCGTCCGAAGCTTCCCGCGCGCGGGTGCTTTCAGCCGCGCTCTTCTTTTGGACATCGCGAAGGGTCTCCAGCAACGCCGACGAGTGGACTCGCAGACGCTCAAGCTGCGGAGGACACAGATAGGGGTGATAGCCAGGGGCAACCAGGAGGCACTCATGAATTGCCAACGATTGCTGGAGCTATGTATCCGCACCGACATTTCATGTATATTGGCGTATTGGCCAATATCATGTGCATTGGGACTCCAGTACGACTTGCACACATTCGACGATGGCTTACTTACAATTTAGACAAAACAATCGACCCCGCCGGCGGCCTCCGGTGAGCACGAATATATTCGTCAACATGGCTTTACCAATACATTGGAAAAAACATAGTCTTGACTTCGTCCCCTCTTCGAAATTCAGAGGGAATAATTGACGAAAATAAATGAAGATAACAGCAATGGCCACTACGCCATTGGAGGATGATACACATTGGTGTCCGAGTTACCAGTGTAATTATTTTCGGTTATCGCTACCAGCCCATAGCACCGAAAATGGAAAGAATGGGAAACCCAAACGAAAAGGGGGGGGGGGGAAAGTGGGCGTAAATTCCTGCAAAGGGAAATGGTCATGCGCTGCCGAGGCCGTTAACGCTTGGGGCTTCCCCCCTCCCAATCCCCTTCCGCACCTCCCCCCCATCCCCTACCTGTTCCGAGGCCCGAGCAGATCCCTCCTCCACCGCCATCTCCGCCTGCTCCCGCACGCGCACCACCTCTTCGCGTGCCCGCCGCTCCACCTCCTCCTCCCACCGCCGCCGCTCCCGATCCCCTTCTTGCCTAACGCGACCCTCCGCCGCCGCCACCGCCGCCTCCACCGCCACCGCCACCTCTGCCCTACTTGCTACCGCATTTTCCGCCGTAGCGGCTGCAGTCGCCGCGGCCGCGGCTATTTGCCCTTCTTCGGCCTTAGCAGCCCTAGCTTCGGCGGAGGATGCCCTTCCCTCAGCGTCTGCGGCGCGTCCTCTTTCGGCTTCTACTGCGGCTTGCAGGGCGGCGTCCTTTTCGGAGGTCAGCGAAGCGAGCGCGGCCTGGACGGCTTCCCGGTGGACTCGATTCTGGTCCGCAAGAGCCGAGGCTCTCTTCGTTTTGTTTTTTGCGCGCGCGGGGGGGGGGGGGGGGTCAGGGCGAAGCGGTACTAGAGTCGAGGACAAGTGCTTTCGGAGGGGGGCTAGGGGAGGGTTGGGGTAAGGTGGTATCAAAAGCGAGGGCAAGGAGTTCGGGAGAGGTAACAAAAGGGCAACAAGCTTTGGAGGGGCGGGACAGATGAGCTTACCGGTGGGATCGATCCTGGTTTGGGCCGGATGAGGCTCGTTGTTTTTTAATGGGGGTCAGGGTCAGGGCGAAGCCGTGTTAAGGGAGAGGGTAAGAAAATTCGGAGAGGCGGCCGCTGATTTTTCCAGTGGGCTTGGTTTTGATCTCTCGAGGGCCGAAGCTCTCTTTTTTCCTTTGTTTGCAGGGGTTCAAGAAGAAGCGGTAGTATAGGCGAGGGCAAGGATATTGGGAGGGTCGAGACAGATCAGGAAGATGCCCATGCGCGAGGCCTAAGCGGGGGGGGCAGTCGGTGTGTCGTGCCTTGCGGCGTTAACACATACGACAAAATAGACAGTACAAAACACTAGAAAGCTAAAAAGCGTAAAAAAAAAGACAAGAACAAATCCAAAACAGGACGTATTAATTCCCAACCGCAAAGCACTGCCCTCCTGCGCCCACCACCATCAGCGACCACTCCGCGTCTCACCTCCAACCCCCACCCCCTCACCGCCTCCTCCATCGCCACCTCCACCGCCCTCCGCTTCCCCCCCTCTTCCTCCGCCCGCCTCTCCGCGGCAACCAAGCGGTCATGCCCCTTCCTCGAGGCAGTCTCCCTCGCGACCCGCGTCGCGAGTGCTCCGGCATTCGCAACATTTTCTATCTCCTTCGCGTGCCGCCGCTCGAGTTTCCCCGTCTCCACTTCCACTGCCGCCCTCACGGCTTCTTCCTCCTCGCGAGAGCGCTTATGGGCGTCCCGTGCGTCTTTCGCGTCCCTCTCCTCCCGCTCTTCCCGCGCCTGGCGCTCCACCCTCTCTATCCTTGCCTCGTACCGCTCCTGCTCCCGTTTCCACTCCCGCTGCCGCTCGGCTTGCGAAGCTTGCGCGGCGCGTTCCGCCGCTTCTTTGCCCGCGGCTGCCGTCGCCGTCGCCTCTTCAAGGGCCTCCTGCCTCGCAGCCGCCACTGCCTCGGTCTGGCCCTTCGCGGCCTTATCCTGCGCCTGTACCATCACCGATCTCTGCTCCGCCGCCAGCGACCTCAATGCCTCCTTCAGTTCTTCCCGATGTCGGATTTCAGCGGCCTTCACCGCCGCCCCCGCCGCAGCCTCTACCTCTGCTGCCAACTTTTCTTTCGCTGCCGCGGCCGCTTCTGCTGCTACCGCCTTCGCTTCTGACGCCGCCACCATCGCCGATTTTTCTTTTGCTGCTGCTGCTGCTTCCGCGCCCGACTGAGCCAGATTCGCCCGCACCGATTCCAGAGCCAACTCCCGGCGGGCCTCGGCTGCTGTCTCCAGAGCGGCTCGACAGCGCTCCTCCGACAGCGCCATAGACTCCTGCGCTCGACGGACAACCTCGTCTCTTTCGGTGGTCGCGGCGGCGACAGCGCCCGCCAGGATGGACTCGTGAGACGCCGCGAGCTCGTCGGTGTTTCGGGCGAGTGAGGTTTCCATCTCATCCCTCAATTCCGTCTCCCTCCGAGCCGTTTCTGCATCGAACCGTGCCTGCATCTGGGGTTGGGTAGGGTAGGATATGGTTGGGTAGGGTAGGATAAGGTTGGGTACGGTAGGGTAGGATAAGGTACGGTACGGTAGAGTGGGATGGGGTTTTCCCAGCGCAGGTGGGCAGAGGGGGAGGGCGGGGGGTTGGGGGGGGTCGAGGATCTAGTGGTTCGGGGGGGGGTGATTAAAAAAAAAAAAATGCTTGTCTGTGTCGGAGGGGGGTAGGGGGGTGTGCTTTTCACGCAATATGTCTACTGTCGCGATGAAATTGGTGTCGGAGGCGACTCTCAAATTTGATTTTTATCCACCGGTGGATGGGTATCAGAACAGGTTGTGCTCATCATACTTTGGCAAATAAAACATGTGCCGTGTGCTGATTAAACTCCTTACAACAAGCACATTATTGCTGAAGTTTCTTCGTCACAGCCACCGTGCGGGGTGTGAGGGGTGGTAGGGGAGGGCGCTCCTCCCATTTGAAATATGTTACTGCAGGCAGGACATATGCTAGTGGTGAACGCGGCTCTCAAAACGGGCTGAGGAGGATTGTGCAACCTTCTTGCCTAGATTCAAGAGTCGTTCGCTCACGCCACGTCAAGCTCTGATGGACATAATATAAGCTATAAAACAACCAGGCCAGCCACCATCATCCAAACCCTTAGCCCCTTCCCCCGTACGAGCTGGGCCAGTCGAAAAATGGATAAACCATTCGCAGGTTGTCTCTCGTGAACCACTGCGAATTTGGACTTGAAATCTGGAGGCACTGACCCTGACTCTACACTGCACACGCAGAAAAAAAAATAGATTAAAATTAATACATTTTTATATTCCGACTCGATCTCGACGAGTGATCGGCGGAAACTCAAAAACGCCTAGTTTTCAACAAAAACTTCGCAACAAAATCGTTGTTCCCGATCGAGGCGAAAATTGGTGCAGGCTTAGCTGAATGACTACCCCAGGAGAACATCGATATTACTTTCATAGCCTAGTTCACCACCCATCAAGAGATCTTGCCAAAACACGGTTTTCATGCATGAAACAAGTAAATACGATAAATGTGGGTTATTCTGCGATGCCCCGCTCAATTTTGCGACTTTCGATCCAAAAATTGAACCTCTTATTTGAACCGCTTGTGCAAACAAACAGAAAACACGCCTTTCTTGTTTTATTTGTTCCAGACAACTTATGGCCGTTATGATATTTTTTTGGATCGTTGTATCGGTCATATCCCTCGAACAAATCTAAAAAAAATAAAAGGCGAGTTTTCCGTTTGCTGGTGCATGATCAACACGGTGTAAACAAATCACATCCCAATATGTAGTATTTAGCGGGGCATCGCCGATCAACCAAAATATCAGCACCTCGGCTGGCCCAGCTCGTATTGTTTCCGGCAAAACGGCCCCACACCCCTCGAAACAGTTCTTTTTCACCCTCCAACATCTTTACTACCCCCCCCCTACCCCATGACGCCCTCTCGGCCCCCTTCGGGACTCTCACCTCGCCCCTAACCTTTTCCCGCACTGTTCCCTCGCGCTCGGCAAGCTCCTCCTCGAACGCGGCTCTGAGCTCGTTCGGAATCGCGTTGATCCGTTGTTTCAGGTGCGCCGTGCCGTCCCTTAGGATTGAAATTTCGGCTGCGGCTGCGTCGGCGGCCGCAGCGGCAGCCGCGGCGGAAGCCGTAGCCTCCGCCGCGAGCTGTGCTTCGCGCTTCGCGGAGCGCACTTCGGCCGCCTTTGCCACCTCCATTTCGGCTAACGCAGCTGCTGCTTCTCCCGCGTCCGCAGCCGCTGCCGTCGCTTCCTCGGTCCGCCGGGCCGACATCAGCGTCGCCTTTTCTTCGAGCGCGTCCCTCTCCACGCGATTGGTTTCCTGGAGACGTTGGAGGCGTTGTTCGAAGTCCTCCGTCAGCCGCACCTTCTCGGCGTCGAAGGAGGCTTGCAGGTCTCGTCGTCCTTTCAGCGCCAGCCGGGCTGCTGCCTGCTTGGATGGGAGGCGGAGGGAAGGAGCGGTGGTTGTAGCAACGGCGATAAATACGGAGTCGGAGGGTACGCTATTGATGACGTATTGTCTACGGTCATTGGCCCCGCCTTTTCTCGTGTGAAGGGGCCGGGGACGTGGGAATACGGGAAGTGGGGAGGCGAGGGGTGTAGAGAAGGTTCCGGCGATACATCAGTTGCATACGCTGTCGAAATATATAAATACAAAACCGAGTGTGATTACACTCCAGGAACACGCAACAAAAAAGACAGGTACGCGCTACACGAAATACACTTATCACACTGCAAAAAAAAAAACCCGCACAGACGTTGGGGGCCCAGCGCAAGAGGGGGAATCTATTGTTTTCGCTCTTGTAGGGGGAAACGTTCACAGGACGACGAAACAAACACTTTTCGACGAAAACAAACAACAAAAACGTCCCCTTCCATCATAGACTTGAGCAACACGATGTTTAGATGCAAGCCACACGATGACAATGCGTCGTCGCTGTAAACGAAAAAGCTACCGGACCGTTCAGGCCTGAGCATGCAACGAAGTTGGATGCAAACCGCACGCGCCTGATACAATACCATCCACACTACAACACAACCTCACAAACCAAGCAATGGAACACGCAACCCGCTTGCCTTCAGCGCCTTGGCCATCTCCCGGTCCTTCCGCCCGGCCGCCACTGCCACCGCTCTCCGCGCCTCCTCCCTTCCCAACTCGGCAACCTCCTCAAGCTTCCGCCGAGCCTCTCCCCCCTCCTCAGCCTTCGCCTCCGCAACCGCTTCGTCCACCCGAATCCTGCCTTCACGCGCTAACTCTTCCTCCCGCTTCAAAAAAGCTTCTTCAACATCCTTGATCGCGCAATGGTGTACTTCTTCGAGAAGACGCCGCTCGCGGGAGGCGCTCTCCTCTGCCTTCGCCCGCACGGCTTCTGCTGCTTCCGCCGCCGCCGCTGCTGCCGTCCTCGCCCCTTCTTCGGCCGCGGACGCAGCCTCTTGCTTTAGCTTCTCCTCCGCAGCCTTGTGCTCCTCCAATAGCCGCGCATTTTTTTCTCTCATCGCGGCAAGCTCTCGCGCTGATTGCACTGCTTGCGCCGCCTGCCTCGCTTGCGCCGCCTGCACGTCGTGCTTCCTTCTATCTTGGTCCGCCGCTGTTTCTGCCTCGGCCGCTGCAACTGCCGCGGCTGCTGCAACTGCCGCGGCCGCCGCCGCTGTCGCCTCTGCCTCTTCAACCGCTCTCCGCTGCCGCTCTTCTGCGGCGAACTCTGCCCTGGCCAGCCGATCCTTAGCGGCAGCGCTTGCCTCTTGCACCGCCCTCGCCTCTGCTATCGCCACAGCATCTGTCACAGCCTTCCCTAGCTCCCGCTCGTGCTCGAGGCCCTTTTCCCGAAGAGCACGATCAAGAGCGCTTTTGAAATCGGCATCCTTTTCTGCGGAGAGGGCTACGAGCGCGGCTTCCGTCTCGCGGCGACGGTCGACCTCCCCCGAGGCAACAGCCGAAGCGACGGCGTCGGCGACGGCCGCAGCGACCGACTCGCGAGACGCCCGCTGCGCCCTCTCCCGCTCCGCGGCGAGGTCCGATTCGTGCTGGTGCTTCCGCTGCTGGAGGCGACGCTTTGTCTGCAATGCGATGTGGCGGCGGGGTTGGGTTAGGTCTATGCTGTGTTGTGATGAATTGCGTTGGGTGGCGTGGCATGGGGTGGGGTGACGTAGGGTGGGGTGGGGTGGGGTTGGTTTGGGTGGGGTCGGGTGAGGTGGCATGGGGTTGGTTTGGGTGGGATAGGGTGGGGTGGGTTGTATTTGAGTGGGGTAGGGTAGGGTGGGGGGGGGGGGGGGGGGGGGGTAAAATCAGGGGGGTGTATTGAAGAGTGGAGGGGGGTGGGGTGGGCTAAAACTATATAACCTGGTGCATACGGAAGCGACGTTTGGCGACACCACTACTGCGGTGCCAACAATGAAAAGTAAATTTTAGAGCGCAAAGCCGGCGCGGAAGGCGGCGGCGGGTGGGGTGAGGTGCGATGGGGGCGCGGGTAGGGGACGGCCTGAAAACTAAACATCATGCCACATGATAGACCTGTCGAACCGTACTAAGCTCGGGATGGAAGGGGGTGGGGGTTAACCGCAAGCTGGGTACATGATGGTGCGAGACCGGCGACCATCAACCATCAAACTCCCTCCCTCCTTCCCTCCCTCCTTCCGCGACCCACCATCTCATCCTTCTGCCGAACGACCTCCGCCAGCTCGGCCCTCCCCCGCCGAATCTGCGTCTTTACCTCCTCCTCTGCGGCGTTCGCGTGCGCCCTTAAATCGGCGCAATCCTTCCTAACCACCTTCAACTCTCCCTCAACCTCCTGCCGCTGACTTGTCGCGCTTTCTATCGCCTCTCGGAGGCGGGACGATTCTCTTTCTTGCCGCAATCGACTGGCCTCGAGCTCTTCCGCTAGACCTTGGCCTGTCCCCACAGCTTCCGCGAGATCCTGAACATGCGGGAAATTTGCACGCGCGATGTTTCCGGGGAGCGTGGAGGGGGGTGTGCTCAAGTCGTGCATGGCCGTAGTCTTAAGACCATACCTGGTACATGCGAAGGCAGGGTGGGGCGGGGGTGGGGGGGTGGGGGTACTCGTGCCATGCATGGCGGCGGTCGTATGACAGTAGATCCTGGTATCCCTACAATACCGGGACGGAGCACGTCGGGTTTCACTGACCAGGCAGATATTGCCTGCACCAAGCGCAAAGCGCCGTGAGGTGTTGCGCGATTCGCAGGAAGGGTAAGCTGAGCTGCATCCTACTACGAACCGCTAGTGAGCGGATTCGGGGTGGGGGGTAAGGTATGCGACGTCTGCGCGAAAGGAGGGAAGGAGGGGGTGGCGGTGGGGAGGGTGGGGGGGCAGGTTTTGTGAGGGTACTCATACAGGACTTCAATCGAAACTTCCCATCCACGCCAAACGCGGTGTTCTGCATATTGAAAGAACAACAAAGTAATCCCCCCGGTGATGTTACGAGAAATAGCCGAAACCCAAACGAGCCGCTGCCACCTGCGGAGCTCCAAAGCATCTACCAACCTTCGTGACATCGTCAAGAGCCTTTTCTTTGTTCATACCCAGCAACGCATACTCAGTATTTGCAAAGTCGTCGGATGTATACGAATTATGCATCCATCAGTCCTTGTCAGCGTGAACAATAAATCCAAGTCGTACAATGCAAAAATTATGTCATCAATGGAATACCCAAGTCGTCCAACACATGCGCATGCATCCCCATCTATATACTAGTTCCCACGTCGTAAAACTCACCACCGCCCCCAACCCCCACCTCCAACGGAACGCAAGGCACGCCCACCACTGCCAACAACACCACCACCATCAACAAGAACATCCCCGCCACCACCACCGCTATCATCACCAACAACAACAACACGAATCCCCCCCCCCCTTCTCTATGGTCATACGACTATGACCATGCATAACGTGAGCACCCCTATCGCTCACCTCCCTAGCCCTCGCGGCCTCCCTCTCCCCCTCCCCCAACTTCTCCCGCAGCCCCGATACCACCTTCTCCGCGTCCTGCCGCGCCCCCACCGCAACCGCCGCCCTTGCCCTAGCAGCCGACTCCGACGCCGCGGCCGCCGCTGCAGCAGTAGCCGCTGCCCCCGCCTCCTCTTTGCTGGCAGCCGCCACCGCTTCCAGTTTCGCAAGGTCTACCTCCAAGCGAGAAGCTTCGGACCGTGCTGCGGCGACCGATCGGTGAAGTCCTTCGCTCGCTGGCGGGGGTTTGGGGTGGGGATTGGGGGTGAATGTTGGGGCAAGGGCTTGGTGGGTGGGGATGGGGGTGGGCGAGGGGCGTTTAGTGGGGTTGGCGTTGGGGGTAGGGGTTAGGGGTGTGTGGGCGGGGGAGGGCGTTGTGATGGTAGCGGGGAGATTCTCAGAAGAAGTTCCAAGACGAAGTTCTAAGAAGAGGCTACAATTCCACCGCTTCCCATGTATCGCTCTCAAGTGAGACGATGTGCAATATTACCTCCTAGGTTCAAGCAACAAGCGTTAGGAGTTCGTTACTGTGCATTGGTTGTGGTCCATGTTTCCACTACATCGGCGTCGTATTTCCATCCTACGGTGTATAAATATTAACGGAATATATAACACACCTCTCTTGCTCGCCTCCCTCTCCTCCTTCCTCTCCCCCTGCAGGCGGCGAAGCATCGCGTCTTTCTTTTCCAGAACCGCCCGGGTCTCCTCGGAGACTCCCTTGAGCGTGCCCTCAAACGCGGATAACCTTTCCCGCAGGACATCGCTGGCGCGCACGGCTTCGTCGCGCGAAGATGCCAGCTTCTGCTTGCGTCAACCGACAATTAAGCCAACATCGTGGGGTAGAGAAACACGAGAGCGGGGGGATGGGGGGAGGAAGGGAGGGAAGGAGGGAGGGAGGGAGGGAGGGAAGGAGGTTGGCCGTCAAATTCAATGCCAACAACAACAAAAAGCCCACACTAAAACAATAACAATAAATATTTTTTCCCAAAAGTAATAAGGAAAACAACAAAAGCAGCAACAACAGTAACAAGAAACAAGCAAAGACAGGTTCAACTCTCATCGCACGTTGTCCTCCAGAAACGGGGGTACGGGTCTAAAGGGGTAGCTTTCTCTCACCCTGAACCCCCCCCCACCCTACGAACAAAACGACCGATACGAATCCCAGTACTTGCCTAGAGATGAATCATATTTCACGACTACCTGGCCCAGCGAGCGGCCGCTGTCCAGCACCGTTCCGTGCGGTATCCACTTGGTGCTTCCACAAGCGCGATCAACCAAACAATGTCAGCTGCTGCTATCCAAGTCAGATACGTACTACTGATACGTACCCAGCAAAAGAATAGGAACCATAACGCCCAATTCTCTCTACAACAAATTGCAGAATATTATTATATCGGTTCCCGATCCCTAATATTAGTTTCCTATAGTTTGAATGTTTCCTATACCTTGACAGGCATTCTGGGTGTGCGGAATTATACTCGCATGTCATACTCGGTGTGCAATTCGGCATCACCCCCTCCCTTCGTGCAGAGTTGATCCGTGTGGGCCCGGCAAGAAGAGACGCCCACTCTGAGCAAGCCTTCAAACCTCACCGTGACACAATTCTTGAGCAACCGTGAGCATAGGCTACTATAGAGGATTTTGTGTAGTGTAGCGATCGCAGCTGAGCACAATTTCTTTATCACAACTTCATACCCGTCCCCCAAAAATGGATCCTTGCGTTCGCACTACTGCCATGGATTATTGGCTGTTCGTGGGACTATACTCGTACTGCATTTGTAGATATACCCGGCGCGCAATTAGGCGTCACCCCCTCCCTCTTCCCCGTCCTTACCTGTGCCTGAAGGCGAGCGCTCGCCGCGTCTGCGTGGGCCTTCTCCCGTGCTGCGCCAGCCTCGTCTACCGCCAAACGAAGGGCCTCCATCTCCAGGGCCCGGCCCATGGATTTCTCCACCTTGCTCATGCGTTCTGCTACCGCTTGCATTTTCGCCTGACATTTTGTTTTTGATTGGTTGATCCAGGCGAGTTTCCACCCCACGGAGGAAGGACAGATGCTGCAGTTAGAGCATTCAAAAATACCAGCAGCAACAGCAGCGTACAAGCGCGCCTCCAAAGACGTTCTCTCGGCTCTTACCTCACACTCCCCCCAAACCAAAATATCGTAAGCTTCTACTAATAGAGATATTCCCAAGCTGTCACGGTTTCACCTTCCCCCGCAACAAGCACGCTTCCAACGGTTACCTTACCTCTTCCACACGTCGGACAGATAGATCATCTACCGATAGATCATCTACAGATAGATCATCTAGATCCTAAGCTGCCGTTGTGAGATGCTGTACAGGATATGTATAGCACAGATCCAGCCGAGCAATCATGTTCTAGATCATGCAGACTATACGGCTCCCACCCAGAACAATGAGCTAGATTATGCAGATCAGATATCTATCTGGTCTGAAATATTTAGATCAGAGGGTGGAAATCGATGATTTTGTTTAGGTGTGCCCCCGTTAACAAGCATGCCTCCAACCGTTCCCTCGCCTCCCATCTTCCCCCAGCAACAAACACGCCATATACACGTGCCCCTCCCCAGCAAACATAGTAAACCGACGTACGCCCCCCCTGAGTTCCACAGCTGTCAGATTTTGTCCTCCTCTAGAAGGGCTATAGTAGTCGTGCAGACAATGATTATTGGTTGGCCGTCTGCCCGACGTATTGAACGCCTCTTCTCCTCTCCACCCCCCAACACACACGCCTCTAAGTGTTTTTGTCTTACCTCTTCTCGCGCGATCGCGGCCTCCGCCTCGATGCGGCTCGTTTTCAATTTCTCCAACGCGCCTGCGGACTGTCGGTGAGATAAAGACATGGGATGGGCGGTAATGCGTCCCAGTATTACCGATAGTCGCGTAGAGTTGGCTGGGTTCGAGCCAGAAGTTCTTGTCTGAAAAAAAACCTTCAGAGACTGAAAATAATTAGAGGAAAAACATGATGACGACGATATACAGCATCGGCCACATGTAGCAACCCGACGCCCCTGGGTTGGTCTCTACCAGGTAGGTGGTATTAACTACAGTCGCGTGGGGTTGGGCGAATTAGAGCGAAAAAATACATGTTGAAACCCCTGCGGGTCTTTCAGGGGGGGAACAAGGGAACAAGGGAAGAGCAAAACTACAACGCTTGCAGCGGGGTAACGAGGTGGAGAAAGCGGTGGTAACGTACTACATTATATAGAGTTACTCATAGTCGGGCGGGTTCGAGCGAGAACATACATACGAAGTATATGCCGGAGCCCTTCAGGTCTTCGGAGACCAAAAAGGAACCATAATTTTGACGGCTACAGCGTCGGCCACACGCAGCAACCCGGCGCCGCTGGATTTCCTAAGAGCAAGAGGTAGGGTGGGCGGTGGCGTGCACCATGCCATTAGAGGCGCGTGGCGTTGTGCCGCCCTAACGAGAAAGCAAGTATTTGTCTAAACCCCTTGTGGTCTTCCGGGACGAAACAAAAACACACGCACGACACACGAAACCACAAAGCACAAAGAATGACGACTATACCAACAGCAGAACCAGCACGAAAACCAATACCAACAACGCCAACGCCACCACCATGACCGTGTGCGTTTCCAGAGTGAAGAGTTGAGCTAGCTACTCCGCGCGCAGCTCAAGCTGAGCCCACTCGAGAGGACCTCTCTCATCGAGCAACCGTCAAACACATATTTGGCGCACCTCTTTTTCAGCAGCCTCCAGTTCTTTCAACATCGCCTGCCGGCTCCGTTTTTCTCTGCAAAACAGACGGACGGGTCGTTCGTGATTAACAACTTAATACGGAGTAGTAGCTACCTGGTATTGCAGTAGACTATTGTATCAACACATAGACTATTGTTTCAACACAGTAGGTTTCGGATATCGGCTATTGATAGCGAATCCCCGTGTATTGGATGTCTGAGAGGTTGCCTGTCAATAGGAAGTCTGCACATTGTACGTGAGCAACAACCACCAGAGAATCAAAGTAGTTGGCAAAATGCCTGAAAATGTAGTGAAAAATGTTTAGTACAACATATTTGGGAGGCTCTTCCTACTTTATACCAGGTACAACAGTACGAGTTGGAATCGTCTATTCAAGAGCATAACCAATTTCTTCTCTTCCCCCCCCGGCTATGTCTTGAAAGTATGCGTTGTCAATGGTCTATTGACTAACGCAAGCAACAAATGAGTACGCCCCCCCCCCCCCCACTGGAAATGCCTACACCGGAAATTAAATCAACTCATTGAAGCTGCCGTCCATATGCAAGTCCGCCTCAAAAGCGGGTTTTAGTAGGATGCAGCTCACCCTTCATGCGACTTGCCGGACAACCTCACGGCGCTTCGCGCTTGGTGCAAGCAATGTCTGCCTGGTCGGTGAAAACCCGATATGCTCCGTCCCGGCATTGTAGGGATGCGAGGGTCTATGGTCATACGACTACGGCCATGCATGAGATCGAGTACATCTCTCCTATCGAGTACACCCCCCCCCCCCCCACCACTGTCACTAACCTGGTCAGAGCCGCGACCCTTCTCTCTAGGTCCTTGCACTCCCCCGCCACTGCTGCCAGAGCGGTAGCGGCATCTTCCGCTTCCGCTCGCGCCCGCTCCGCCTTAACCCTAGCTGTCACCTGACCAATATACAAATAATTTACCAGGTACCAGGTGTGCGTTTTGTGTTGGCGCCAGTAGTATTTGAGGGGTGGGGTGGGGACAAAAACTCCACGCGGGATATCAAATCGGAAACAAAAGAGAGGAGGAAGAAGAAAAAGTGGTGGACACGCTGGGAGCGCGGGTGTACGAAGCAGCAACGACAGCGGCAATGGTAACAGTGTAATTGTCGGGACCGACAACAGCAACAACATATCGGTACACAACTGAGACAACAACACCGTTGTTCACAACATAAAAAGAAAACACAACCACACTCCCACCAACGACAGCCCAGCACCGTCATCCACAGCTGATGGCACTCATCATAATACCACTCCACAGTACACCACAACAGCCCGCCTGCTCCCCCCTCCTCCTCCTCTTCCACTCCTTCCCTCCCTCCCCCCCTCTCTCATTACCCCTCCTTCCCTCCTGCCCCCCTTCCTCCTCCACCCCCCCCCCCCACCCCCCCCCACCCCCCACGCCACCCCCTCTCTCACCTCCAACTCCTTCTCCTCCCGAAGCCCGCGCACCGCATCCATAACCCGCTCCGCAGGCACCGGCGACGCCGTACCAAGACCCATAAACCCCTGGCGCAAGCAATACAACACATCAACACCAAAAGCCCCTTCAAAACTTCAGATAGGATGCACCACAAGCACTAACCAAGGTTTAACCCTTGATATTACTGCAAGAATGATGCCACAAGAATTTCAAGCATTTTTGCCAAAAACTTGCGTGGAATTTCCATGGGGCCAAGCCACGTGGGGGATTCGCGGGAAAAAAAGGCGAAACAAAACAACGATTACACCATCAGTCACACAAGCAGTATGGCAATCAAATCATGTGCAGCATTCCTGATTTACGTTCGAATAAAATGCGACCTACCCTACTTCAAGCTTATACTCTGTATGTACGCCAATGGTTTTTGATTGTTAAGAAAGCTCAACGTGCTTCTAGCTGTAATGAGCCTTGTCCGAAAACAAATCACATATCCGTCCAGCTTCAAAAAGAAACACGCACGTAGGGGAAAACAGGTCAATGACATCCAATGGCGCTGCACTACAGTATGTCATAATACTGCGCAGTCTGTAATGTACGGTCAGCACTGTCTTACTGCTGTACCGTAAGTACGTACCTGGTACAGTCGATACTGCTGCACAGTCAATACGTGTCACACTCCCGGCAAAATGTCTCGGGGCAGTCAAAACATGGCTCGATCGCCCTACTAGAAATAGTAAAGCGCACCTGTGCCAGGCAAACAATACAATAGCGGTGGGAATTCCTAGTAGTAGTAGTAGTAGTAGTAGTAGTAGCAGTCGTAGTAGTAATAGTAGTACTATTGATAGTCGTAGTATAGGCAGTGGTAGTAGCAGTAGCAGTAGAGTAGTAGCAGGAGTAGCGGCGGCAGTATCAGCAGTACTATCAGCTTTAGAATTGCAGCAGTAGTTGATTTAGTAGCTACCTGGTAGCAGTAAAGAGGTAGTATTCATACTATTAGCAGCAGAAGTAGTAGTAGGTAGAAGTGGTAGCAATTACGGCAGTAGCAGCAAGTAGGAGGAGAGTAGCAATAGCCTCCTAAATAGTACCTGAAGCCGTCGCCAGTACCCGAGCAGAGCCTTCTCTCGCTCTTCCGCCGCCTTCAGCTCCGCCGCAAGGCTATCCAGAGTATCCACGATAGATGGCGTCACGTCCGTGGCGATTAAGAAGGGAGAGGGAGGAAAGGAGGAGGGGGCAAGGGGACAGGGGGGGGGAAGCGGGGTTATAATCCTTGTGCTATGGCAAAATATCCCCACACGAAATGCCAACTAGCCTGTCGCCCAAGTGCGGGTGCACTTGCACCTGGAAAAGCAGGTAACCCTTCTACTATCAATACTGGGAAAAATGACCCCAGTTCTAATTGCCACCGAGAACATTTCCTTCGCCAGGACTCTCACTTGATCATCGAACCACAACCCCCGTCTGGATTCCGACTTGAACATCGAACAGGCATTATATTCTAGGCCAAAGTGGTATTAATAGTACTTTGTCCCCGAAACGTCGGTGCAGTTTTCATGTAACCTCTGCTGTAACAGGGATTAAGCCGATTGCCACCGTGTGATGTCAAAACTGCACTACCTGTCGGAGGTGGTCTTGTGTTCCAGCCCATCCGCGCGCATCGTTGCCAGCTCCCTCGCCGCTAACCGCAACTCCTGGAAGTAAGCAACGTTGTTGGGGAGGGGGAAGGGTTAGCCAGCAGTCCTTGTTTTGTCTCTATACAAAACAAATCAACAAAAAATGAGCTACTAGACCTATGCCAATGGGAAAGCGAAGTATCAAGAAAAAGTTTGGATTTCAAAGATACCCTCCAGAATTTTTTAGAACACGCTTCCTATGGGCACGTTTAGGAAAAAAAAATCCAAACTTTTGGAAAAGCCCGAAAAAAGCAAACCTCGGGCCGATGTTGGGCCAACATCGGCTTGAGAAAATGTCACGCCGATCTTTGGTTCGAAGCGGCGAGATTCCGAGTCCTTGACGGACATCGATCGACAAAAGCAGCGACTGCGTCATGAATTCTGAACGGAGTGCGCTGGTTAGGGGCTCCGACCCACTCTAGTCACCGTCTTCACACCATGGCCGGTGTCATATGGCGGGAGCTGACGAGGTGTACGATAAAAAAAACAATTGGCCGCTGGTGTGCACAAAACAGAAAACAAAACTTCTCCATCCGTCTCTATGGCAAAAAATAGACTTTTTTCAGGTTTGGGAGGATACCGTAGGACGCCGCCGGAAAGCTCTCGCCCCCTAGACCATGGACCCACCCGAAATTTTCGAGGCCGTCATCTATATTCGTTGGCCCTGCCGGACACCGAGCGGGTTGGACGTGCGCTGCGTCTATGTTGAGATCGAGCGTTGATCGTCGCATGAACTGATTTCTATCAGCGTGTTGACAATTTTGCAAGCAGAAAAAACAAATTGCGCCGCCTGCAGCCGTTGGGGGGGAAAAAAGAGAAAAAATCAAACATTTTTTTTCTCTTTTTTCCCACAGTAGCGGTACGAGGAAATTTTCGGCTGTTCTTTGAAAGCAATATGTTTGAAAAAAAACTCTTGAACTTCGCGTTTCCATTGGCATAGGTCTTACTTTGATCGAGGATTTCGTCGACGCCCATACTTGCAAGCTGCGTGGGATACTTCGATCGAGCGTACGACGGGATTCAGATGACCTCGTGAAGGACACCTACCTCTTGTTGAGAGAGCAAAATATTACAGCTGTGGAACTCAGTGGGCGTGCGAACATTTACGAAAGTATAACCTCATCACTCGAGCCGTAGCCTCATGAATACAGCGGGTACGAAATATGTAAAGGGCTGACATTGGCAGTATGAATGCGTACGTCATATTATTTTCTAATGGTCTTCGCTTTCTGTTTCTTTGTCTGACACGAAGCATGCACTGTACTACGGGTGTTATAAGACCTCATTAACCGTATATATATACCGCTTGAGGGCAGCAGTATATGGAAACTGTAGAACTCAGGGGGTATATATCTATATGTAGCCTTACCACTCCCGGGGTGCAAGTGGCCTTACCACAAGTACGAATTACGATGTAAAGTGTGCATACGTAAGAATTTTCAGTGTATTACTCTCTTGAATGGGGAGGGTTACGAACACGCCAATGTTGTCTCTTATGCAGAACATGCACACTACCAAGCACCGGAATCAACAGACACAAGCATTGCATTTGCATTTGCATTCTCGCTTGCATCTGCACCTGCCTTCGCGCTCGCATCTGCACTCGCGCGTATACTTGGCACATGACTTAGCATTATAACTAGCACCTTCCCTTGCCCTTGCAAGCATTTTCTGTCACACTTGCACATGAGCCAGCACCGGCACACCAGCACAAGGACCAGCCGCCACCAGCGCCAAGAACATGCGTTCCACCAGCACCAACAGCGCACCAACAACACCACCACCATCGCCATCAACTCGACCACACCAACACCACCACGAACATCAAGTCCACCACTAAGAAGCACCACACCAACATCACCACCATTGCCTCCACGATCACCAAGGTCAACTCCACCACTCGACCATAACACACACCACTTCCGCCATCACCAACACCAACACCAACAAAAGAAGCCAATACCTGCTGGGCTTCTGTAGCCTGGGCCTGCCACGCCGCGATGGCGTTCTGCATCTCCTGCACTTCATCCCCGCCGACCCGTCCGTCGGTCTCCTGTTCCATAATCTCGATCGTGCTGGAGGAAACACGAGTTAAGCCCAGGGGGGGGTGAGGGTTTTACATGGAGGATGGGAATACAATGAAGCATGGAGGTATGAGGGGGCATTACAAATAAATATAGGGGAGGGGTGGAGGGCTTATATGGGTAATCGGAATTTAACATGGAGGATGAGAGGCCATTACAAGGAGAATTTACGTCATCAGGGATAATATACCGAAAGTGAGTGTGGCATGAGAGACATATATGATGCCTAACGTAGCAATAGAGGGATGGGAGGGGGGGGACATAAACAACACCACCGGAACGACACCGCCATCCCTACCATATTCCCCGATGCCGACACCAACATCACCAACAAACAATACCAACCACGAACAGCAACCACACCAGCAACAAACTTCTGCAAAGAAAACCCAAACACAATCAAACCAGACAAGGCAAGAAAAAAAGCAATCAACCCGAACCAAACCAAACCGAAGCAGACCAAAGCAAACCAAGCCCTACCGAATCAAACCTAACCAGTTCACCTGCGGAGCTGCATAATTTCCCGCTCCTGGAGCGTGCATTTTTTCTGATACTCCCCCAGCTGTTGCTGCAGGCGGGCCTGGAGTGTAATGAACGCTTGGTGCTGTACTGCTAGCTTCCCCGCCTGGTTGAAAAGTACGAATAACGTAGCAAGGGGGATACGAGTGGTAAAGCGCAGCAAGCGTGGAAGCGAACGTAGAATAATGAATATCTCCATCACTGGTTAGTCCGTCATGCGACCCATGGGCTGCATGGTGGGGGCGAGTCACTGTGAAAACAACAGCAAACCTATATCAACAACAGCGACAACAACAGCACCAACAACACCAACAACACCAACGCCGACAGCATCAACAACACCATAAATATCGACTACGGCACAACGATAGCAGCAGAAGCAGCAACGACAGCAACAACACCAACAATAGTGCCAACAGCACCAACATCAACAAGACAACAAAAACAATACAGCAACAACAATACTACCACAACCACCATCACCACTACCAGCACTCGTAGCAACGCAATAATAACACTACCACCACCACCACCACCACCACCACCAAATCTATCATTCGCCAGTGTGTTGGGGTAATAAAGAACCAAAAGGAGCCGAGTTACCACGACGCACCTGTGAGTGTATGACCGTTGAGAGTTTCCCCTCCAGCTGGGCCCTCTCTCGCTCATTGGTGGAGCTCAGTCCCTTCCGCATTGGGTTTTGATGGTTACGTTACAACGTTCGAGAATCACCAGCAAGGAGATACGGCAGGGAGTTGCAAAGGACGGAGGGGAGGGGTAGGGGGAGTAGGGATGGAACTCGGAATATATCGATAATGATCGTTGCTGTTAAGTATCACTCTGGACTTGAATATAAGGACCAACGATCCTTACGCTTCTGTCCAAAGCGGCGAATGTTCAAGTGTTTATAGAAAGAAGGGAGAGAGGAAGCGGGGAAAGGAGGGGAAGGGGGGGAAGGGGGGGGGAGGACAAGGCAAAGTAGGTCGTGTCTATTGCCACGGTGGGGGGGGGAGTGGGGGGGGGTGTCGTCAGAGGAAGGGAGGGGGGAGCGGGGGTGGGAGGGCAAGGGGGGCAGTATTCGTGTGTATCGTCATAGACGTAAAAATAGCAAATGGCTCGGGATTAAACAATTTGGTAACAAGCATGATATATACCACAACGTATTACAAAAACAGATGCAGCGCATGATAGAAAGAAGCCTCGCACTCACTATTTATGTTTTATTCATAAGAGTAATGACCGGGGGCGAAACAGTTACCGTACAAAACAAAAGTGCTGTACGCAATAGAGAGGAGCACCGTGTCATGTTGCATGAAGAATGGTAGCAACACGTAGAAAATATATGTTCAGAGCTTCGAACTGGCGCGATCCTTTGTCATTCTTCAGACAAGAGAGATTCAACTGCTATGCGTTAAAAACACAAAACACGAAAATACGGAACGCCTGGAATAATGTGCCGGACCGCACAAACTACCGCTGCGGTCTCGCGTGGAAACCCTTCGGTTCGGTAAGTAAACACACGAGACGCGAATTGCAAGCATTGAAAAGGTTGCGGGCATTGGAGGGGGGGGGGGGGGGGGGCTGTGCGACATGATTAGAGTTGCAGTCAAAGAAGGGGCAACGATCACACGTCGGGCAGATCATTCTACTGTAGATCATCTACAGGCCCTAACCTGCTCTGCCGTAATGAGATGTCATACAGGATATGTGTAGTACAGGTTTAACCCAGGGGGTATAGATAATGCAGGATACCCGGATCCCACCCGGCAACGTGAGCCAGATCATACAGACCATACATAACTGCCCTGAAGGATCTGAATCATGACGTGGGAATCGATTATCTGTTCGATGTGTGAAGCAATTTCCGTTTTTCTTGGGTGTCGTGAAAAAAATGAACCAAACCTTAACCGTCGCGTGCTCTATGTACGTACGGACACAAAGATCGACACATCTGCAAACGCACAGACAAAACACGTACAGACGAAATATATTCCAAAACACGCCAAACAACACCTGGAAAACCGCGTAAAACCCAGGCATGTACCTGGAGTTTCTCTCGCAATGAGGCATTTTCTGCCTGTCCGGTTTGGTTGGCGTTGTTGAGTTGGCCCAGCTCGAGGGACCGCTGGTGCAGGCGGTGCTTGAGGGTCTCGATCTCAGCAGACACCTGGCCCCGACGTGGCGAGATGAAGGTAACAAGATAACGTGGGCGGTCGGTAGAGTACCGGCCGGTAGACGTGGGAGGGAGAAGAGGGGGTATGTATTATCGGTCGGTAGTGTATCGATCGATGGTAAATCGGTCGTATCGGTCAATAAAGCATCGTTCAGTAGTGCACCGTTCGACAGGGTATCGGTCGGTAGGGTATAGGCCGATAGGGTATCAACCGGTATGGTGTAGGGGGTATGGTATCGGTCGGTAGGTCGGTAGAGTATCGTTCGGTAGCGTATCGACCTGTAGGATATCGGTCGGTATGGCATCGGTCTGTTCGGTAGCGTACCCGTCGCTAGGCTATAGGTCAGTAGAGTATCGTTCTGTGGCGTATCGGTCGGTAACGTATCGGTCGGTACGACATCGGTTTGTTACTGAAGGTTTGTAGTGTATCGGTCGGGAAACGTAGGAGTGAGAGGGGGGGGGGTGTACTCGATAGGAGAGATGTACCCGATCTCACGCATGGCCGTAGTCGTATGACCATAGACCCTCGCATCCCTACAATGCCGGGACGGAGCAGGTCGGGTTTTCACCGACCAGGCAGACATTGCTTGCACCAAGCGCGAAGCGCCGTGAGGCGACTGGCGAGTCGCATGAAGGGTGAGCTGTATCCTATAATACTAAGAACCGCTTGTGAGGCGGACTTGCATATGGATGAAAGCTTCAATGAGTTTAATTTAATTCCCGGTGTAGGCACTAGAGGGGGGGGGGGGTCGCTGTTATCGGTCGATAGCGTGTCGATCAGTAGCGTATCGGTCGGTAGACTATCGGTCGAAAGGGTAACGGTCGGTAGGCTATCGGACGGAGGAGGGGACATTATTGATGCGAAACGCTTCGATCGGTGGGGTACCGGTCGGGGGCATATCGATCGACAGGATATCGGTCGGTATATGGTGCGGGGGGCGGGGGGGGGAGGGGTCAAGGTATCGCTCGGTGCACGGGGTTGGTCGGTAAACGGGGTATATAGCGCGCGAGAGAGAGGGGGCGTTGGTGTTGGTGCAGAACTAATGCACGTGTGCTGTTGTGGTAGTTTTTGTTGTTGCTGTTGATGTTCCATGTTTTTTTCGCCGATAATGTTCTTGTTGCACATGATACCCGAATCGCACTCGAGCCCTCTAGCGCCGCACCGAACCGCACCGCGCCGCACAATACTGCTCCACACCGCACTGCACCTGATGTATGTCCGACTGTCCCGCTGTGTCAACGTTAACGCAGCTCTGGTTTCGAATCCGCCTCGCCCGCGACGCATAGAGCAAAGATATCAGGCTCTGTCCTCGGGCCCGACGGCAGCAACCCAAGATGCAATAAGGCGTTCACAAGGGAGGGGGGGGGCGGGGGGGGGGCAGGAAGCCTCATGTTCAGCATGATATCCCTGAACTCGTCCTGCATACTACCAGGTATAATGTATCAAAACGCCGGGCACGTCGGGCAGACCAACATCTGGGAACCCCGGGGCCTAACCTGCCGTCATGATATGTCGTACAGGATGTGTAAAACCCAGATCCAACCCAGCAAACATGTGGTATAGACCATGCAGGTTACACGGGTCCCACCCGGCGAACACGAGCTAGACCCTACAGATCATACAGATAGATGAGCTATCTTCCTTCAAATATCTAGATCATCACGCGGGAATGATCTGTGCATGAGCGGTTCAACTTGTCAACAGCTCTACTGTAGTTTCTGATAGCAAGACCTTCGCGCAGGGAGGCGGGGGGGGGGAGCGCTCTCGGTTGGCGTGCCCGCTTTCGGTAACCCCCGCAGGCTCACTCTTGTCAGTCGACGCTCACCGTAAGACACGATCAACACAAAGTTATCAACAAATAACGCGACGCAAGACGCTATTAATATTACCTCAACACACCATGTCAACTAGAACAATCGACAAAAACAAAAACCCTAAATATCCCACACAGCGGTCAGATCAAGGTCTACAGTAGATCGTCTGGATCCCTACCCACCCACCGTTTATGAGACGTTGTGCAGGATCTGTATAATGCAGATCTAACGCACGAAACAATCGCTACGTATATCATGCAGACAGCACGGGTCTCACCCGGCAACCATGACCTAGACCGTACCTGGTGCATATCAGGAATCTACTGTATGTGCCCTGAACGTATGTACATCATTCATTAACTGGGGATCTGTGGTCTGTCCGATGCGTCAAAACATCCGAATATCGAAAACTCGGAGCGCCGAGAACGTCTTGCGTGGTCCACCCTTTTCTTGTATCCGCGCCTTGTTCGGTTCAGGTACCCATGAAACGTGAGTGCCGTTTAAGGAAGGTCAGAAATCAGGACGTAACAGCTTTGTGCCCAACCAGCGGCCGTAGAACTGATATTCCTCCTGCGGTTTACAACGCTATAGTGCTGAATTTACTGCTGTAACGTTGCTGCTATACTGCTGTAATATTGCCGTAAGACTTCTGGAACGCTGCTCATCGAGGCGGACGCCCTGCCACTGCCCGAGTTTGCAAAGTTCTTATGCAGCAGTTTCACGCGATAATCGCAGTCGGGACCCACTAAGGGTCGAGGTATATTATAAGTTTGGGAGTTTGAGTATAACGAGGACGACAAGCAACCCGCGGGTAGGGTAACAGGGTAACAAGAGACAAAACAAGCTCCGGCATAGAGAGAAGGGCAAAGGAACAACTACCAGGTACAGTAGTATGGGCATGATACAAAGCTGCAACAGAGAGGCTTATAATATACCGGTACGAACTAAAGCGACGACGGATGGATACACCAGTTGTCTGTATAGCTTCGTGGCCTGTAATGCTATGGTACTGCTGTGATGCTGCAGCACAAAATAAATAACAATAAAACAAAACTGTACCACTACGGCATTACTGCCACTATTTTATAAATTTATGAAATACGTTAGCTGTGAGTTCGACTGATTATATAGTTGATACTCAACTTTGCAATGTAATGCGGTACTCCAATGCTTCGGCCCGGTCACTCGCCCAGACAGAGTAATAGAAGTAGCACGTAGAAATAGTAATAGTATTGGTAACAGTAGTAATACTGCCGCTGCTGCTCACTTGTCGATGATACACCGCCGTTGACCTCAGGGTAGTAACCATCAGGGTCTTTGAATTTCCGCCTAGGGAGTCCTGCGCAAGGATAAAGCACAGGAGGGGAAGCACAAGACATCATAGAACCGAGAAGAGAACAAGGCAAGCGCCGAGCGACAACTTGTATGAATAATACATATCTACTGCTGCGGCCCTGACTGTAACTGTGGCTGCATCGCTCTCTTTGTAGCTCTATAGACTAACCCAGCAACCCGAAACCATTCACCATAGGTTGCTTGACTCTACAACTTTAAGTATAGGTAGGCTCTCTTTTGCCCCACGTTATCTACTCCTCTACGCGTACGTCTCTACGAGAAGCCCTCTCCAAAGTTGTGTAGGTAGCTCTAGTTAACCCTTTGACTCTATGAGGTGCCTGGTACACGACAAAGTCTACAGTATTTCACAGCCCTCCGTAAACTCGATAGCCCTCTGCCCAAAAGTAGCGTTACGGGAATGACAGCTCTAATCGAGGAGATACCAGACACCCCACGCACTATCCCGCCCCACCCCACTCCACTCCCCCCCACCTCATCCTACCCTACCCTACCTCCACGCCACCCACTCCACCCCCCACCAGGCTCCACCCCCCCCCCTACCCCACCTTCAAAAAGTGCGTCAGCTTAGAATTCCTGTAGGGCACCGGAGCCACCATCTCCCCTCCCCCAGCATCTCCATTACCCCCACCGCCCCCGCCCCCACCACCGCCTCCGGTTGAACTCCTAGCCAGTCGCCGGGAGACAATGGTCGCGTTCCTCGACAAGCAAGCCAGCACGTCGCCCAGGCTCGACAGGGAGAGGTTGATGTTCTGCGTCTCGTGCAGCCGCTTGCCCTCCGACCCCGACAACGACAAACGCTCGCTGCTCCGGGTCCACACCGAGAGAGCGTGTACACACGGCGAGAGCGTTAGGGGGGGGGGGGGGGGAGAGAGGGGGCTAAACCCGGAACCAGAGCATAGGGGCTTCGGTCTAAGGAGATGACGAGTGGATAGAACCGTATTCGGGGCTTTAGGTCTGGGGTTTGAGGGAGATGGTGGGGAGGGCATCAGAACCGTACCTGGAGTTCAAGGAAGTGGCTTTTAGGGAGAGAGCGCGGGGGGAGAGGGGTTTTAGAATCACTCCCCGGGGTGTAGTTGTGGGTTTGGGTTTCAAGAAGAGGGCGACGGCGAGGGGGGGGGCGGGAGGGGGAGGGCGGGGTAGAGATGGACGGGTTTGCATTTCCAGGTGGTGAAGGGGGGGGTACTCATTATCATGCATGACCGTAGTCGTATGAATGACCATAGACCCTCGCATCCCTACAATGCCGGGACGGAGCACGTCGAGTTTTCACCGACCAGGCAGACATTGCTTGTACCAAGCGCGAAGCGCCGTGAGGTGTTGGGCGAGTCGCATGAAGGGTGAGCTGCATCCTACTAAGCACCGCTTTTGAGGCGATTTTCTTGCATATGGATGGCAGCGTCAATTAATTGATTTAATTTCTGGTGTAGCCACTTCCAGAGACAGCAATGGGTTTACTATGTAACTGCCGGTGAAGGGGGGGGGGGGGGGGTAGAGGGAGGAGGGAGTTGCGTCGGTTGCGTGCTTTAGGACGAGGAACACAGTGGGCTCGGGTTATCCGAGACAAAAAGGCGGGGAACGGGGGTGTAATCGAGCATGTCGGGGGAGGGGGGTAGCTGAGCGCACATGAGGCGGGCGAGGATAAGAGCAATTGGGGTGCGGTCGACAGATAGCGCCGGGTGGGGGGTGAAGGAGATGGGGGCGGGTAAAGGGGCAAAAATACGACATTTCGAGTTGAATTTCTACGCGGAGTAACCACCCGTCAGTCACTTGATGGAGACCGGGTCCAAGAAAAGACGTGCGGGCCAGACGGGGGAAGGGGTGGAAGGAGGGGTGTCGCTCTTCTGGTCATAGCCACGGCATGGTCTCGCGCATCGCACGCACACCCGACAGCGCCCACAGCCAGACCGCATCCGTGATACCGTGCAGTGCTTTGTTTTGGAAATGTAAGAAAAGCCGTCTCAGGCGAAATTCGTCTCGCCTCCACATACGGACACAACGAACGCCGAACCAGGTGTACGCATACTCGTGGCGTGTTCACGAATTACCGTACCGTAAACAAAAATCGGAGATTTCTCTTACACCCCCTCCCCTTCCAGCTAGGTCTGGAAGTCCGTGTACCACTGGTTCACCCCTCACCTTCCCGCAAGATCAACCAGATGCAGCTTCCCCAGCGTAACGCCGCATCCACTGCCCCCACCCCCACCACCGCCAAACCCTCCCCCACCGCCGCCACCACCACCTCCCCCACCCGACCCCGCTTCCGACGTGGAAACCCTCTGACTCTCCACGTGAAAGGTCAGGATGGCGTGGCTTCGGGACGAGCGTTCGTTGCAATCTGTTGCCCCTGTTGCTCTGACCGCGTCCCCTCTTGAAACTAATCGTAACGCCTCCTCGGCGCTTGTTACTGCAAGTCGAAGCCGCGGCCCGCTCAGGAAAACGCCCGCCTGCGGTTGATGCAGCAGTGATGAAAATGATAATGGCAATAATGCTCGTATTGAAAACGATAATGGTCTTAATGGTGATAAAGAGAACGAGAACGAGAAAGATAGGCATATTGATGACAAATATAATGATAATAATTATCAGAATGATAATCAGAATGACCATGATACTGACCGCGACAACGACAACAGCAAGAAAAACGATAGCCACAGTGGTGATAATAACTACTTTGAAGCCGGTAGCGATACTGAAAAATACCATGATGATGGTGACAGCGGCGGTAATAGAGATACTTTGACAGTGACAATCAAAATGACGATGAACATGACAATGACAGTAGAAATGGCAGTGAAACTGACAATGACAGTGAAAATGACAATGAAAATTACAACGACGGTGAAAATGACAATGAAAATGACAACGACGGTGAAAATGACCACGAAAATGACCATGAAAATGTCGCGTCCCACGATACGAGTAGCACATTTTAGCCGAATATTTGGAAGCAATGAGGCAATGAGGTTCCCGAACCGAGGAGGTACTCAACCATACCGTAACGTTGAATCGCACAGGGGTGTGTATTAATCGTTTTCGGGGACCGCTTTTTTTTCCAGAACGAGAGGGTTAAGGTTGCCACTACCGAACAACAAGGTGTTTTCGGAAATATCTTGGTCGAGAGAGAGCCTCCCGAAAACAGAGCGTACCCGGTACGACTTTAGCGCCCTTACCGTCGTCCATAAAACGAGCAGCGTTGAAAAACGATCGCGCTGTTTACCCCGTGCGAACTCGACGCTCTTCTTACGGTAACACTGTAGAGGTCTTCAAGGGAAGAGTGTCAGAAAACGTCGGTACTAGCCCTATCGTGCGTAAATGTGATGAGATCTACAACGATAGTGACGATATTGACAACGAGAAATGGCAACGACAACGAGAATGACAACGAAATTGACAACGGCAAGGACAATGCCATTGATAGCAATAACGAACATGACAACGCAAGCGGCAGCGGCAGCAATGACAGCGACAACGACTGATTACGCTCACCCCCGGGCCTTCTTGCGCCTCACCACCCCCCCTACCTCCCCCCCCCCCTGCCTACCACAGCAAACCCTTCTGCGCCTCGAGGCACTCCCGGACCTCTTTATCCCCGCCCATTTCGGGACGAACCGACGCTTCTCTGAACGACCCCCGCCCCCGCCCCCAGCCCCCTTCCCTACCGTAGCAACGGTTTCTTCGTCTCGGGGCAATCCCGGACCTAGATTTTTCCGCCCCTAACTCCATAAATACCCCCCCCCCCCGCTTCTCCCCTCCCTGCTGAAGCAAAGCTTTCCTTATCTCGGGGCACTCCCGGACCTCAACATTCCCACCCCTGTGTACAAGCGCTAACCCTTTACAGAAATAATGCATCCACGTTTGTGGAGAAAAATACTTGGAATCGGAACGGGAAAAAGTTTGCACTAGTAAAAAGGACAACATATCCCCGTAAACAGCCATATATACCCCCGCCCCCCCCCCCCTCCTTCCACATCGGAGAACATAGTTCAGTATCCCCCCCCCTCCCCCCCTCCATACCACAGCAAAACCTTCTTCACCTCGGGGCACTCCCGGACCTCGATTTTCCCGCCCCTATCGGCGTTAAAAGATGTCGCCGACGATGCCGACGCTGCCATAGACTTCCTCTGGCTGGCGGCCAGGGCGCCAAGGCCCTCGCAAGAACGAGAGGACAACCCCCCGCAGGAGGAGCCTGGGGGCGAGTTTAGCGAGCGCCACGACGACCTCAACGACGCCGTCTGTGTTCGGAGGAGGAATTAAGGGAATAGCGTTGGGGGGGGGGGGAGGGGGAAGTATTCATTTGTTGCTCGCCTTATTATAGAAAATTGACCAGTGATCACGCATTCCTTTCTAAAGGGAGCACCGGGGGGGGGGGGGGGGTGTACTCGATAGGAGATATGTACTCGATCTCATGCATGGCCGTAGTCGAATGACAATAGAGGGGGGGGGGGGGGGGTCACATGCGACTAAACCGAGTGCGTACCTTATGGTACAGAAACGAATCATCAAATTTGTATTCCAAGGGACGGGGGAGGGGGGGGGGGGGTACTCGATATCGTGCATGGCCGTAATCGTATGACCATAGACCCTCGCATCCCTAAAATACCGGGGCGGAGCACGTCGGGTTTTCACCGACCAGGAGGGGAGGGGGGGAGGTTCAAAAGCGGAATGACGCATGATCATTTTCACATTGTGGCTACCGGGAACAGAGTTCGACTCTCCACTTCCAGTCCCATGCAGATTGTTCCCGGGGCTCGCGGGCGCAATTTCAGATCTCGATGAGGGGTTACTCGAGAAGCAAGGATCGGTTTTTGTTCAAAACAATACACCGCCGCTGCTGCTGCTACTACTGGTGCTACTACCGCCAGTACTGGACCTGTTGCGGACATCGCGGCGGCGGCAGTAGGGGAGGTGAAACACAGGCGTCCACTCGAGCCCGGATAACACGCCAACGACGGCCTTTTTCAACCGTGTTACCGTAAGGGTGGACAGGTCTGGGTGTGACCCAAAACCCTTACCCAAACCTCAAGCTCAAACCTTCACTCCAACCCTAACTCTAACCTAGCTACGACTCGATGAAGGTCGACGAGCATGCGTATTCGCAGGGTGTGCTTGCTTGCACCTGATGAGGGATCCAAATGAATGGCGAAGGGCCAGGAGGGTTTGGGGAGGGGGCTCTCACTCAGGGGGCTCGGGTCTTGGTACCGGCGTGGAACAGTAACACCGGTGACAGTTTTGAGGGGGAGATGCTAAATGAACAAATGTTGTCCATATTTCAACCATCGAACCAACCGACCAAACAGAAAATCATTCAACCAATCAGCACAACAACCAATCGATCAACCAACCAATCACTCGGCGTAACACCACCCCTCCAGCTTTCACACCTCTCCGTCTGCCGCCTCCCGCCAAGGTTCTCTCCCCCGCCCAACGCTGCTCCCGAATCCAACAGAATCTCTTCCTCCTCCTCTACCACCACGGCCACTGCCAGCGTCACTCCTCCTGTCCCCGGACGCGCCACCGCCTTCCAGCAAGTTGCGAAACCGATTGTTGTAAAGCTCTACATAGCTCATGCGCACAATGAAGATAGTGTCCTGCTCGAGGGCTGTGGGAATGCAAGGATAGGGTAGGGGGTTTGAATGAAAGTTAAGTGGGCTTCGTTGAAGGGGGGGGTGGGGTAAGTGAGCGAGCCATGACAGGCACAAGTAAACATGCATAAGTCTCAGGCAACTAAAAAGATAACACAGCCATGAACGCAAGGCACCAACAAAAACAGGCAACTGCAAGACGAAAAAAAGTATATGCCCATAAGGCAAGTAGGTTCGTTGGGCAAATAAGCGAGCAGCGCCGGGCGCGACTACGTTGCCCCTCACAAGCGCTATACACCTAGTGGTGGGCGGGAGGGGGGAAGGGGGGGCATACTTTCCATACCTCGTGCAGGACAAAGGGGGGGGGGGGGGGGGGGGCGTACTCATTTGTTGCTTGCCTTAGTCATTTGACCATTGACCACGAATCCCTTTCGAGACGGAGCACCGTTCCTACTCCTTATAGAGACACCTCCAACAATTGGGCGCTCATTACGTTGTTTCCATATTTCACATAGAAAATTTTCCTACTCTTATCCCCTTCCTGTTTGGCCGCCTGTGGCCACCATCTATCTCCTAGGATAGCACAAGGGGGGGGGGGGGAGGGGTGTACTCGATATCACGGTGGTAGGAGGGGGGGGGGGGTCCATTGTTTCCCATGTTCGTATGTTTCTATTATCAACCCGATTAGAGTGCCTAAGGGCCCGTACTAACGAAGAAAAAATTCAAATCGAATCGATTTCAAATCTACTTTTTCCTTCCTGAATCGTCTTGAAATTCATCAGATTGGTCAAAAACTGCAACACCAAGGCGGCATTCGTAATTTGGGGTGAGGGCAAGTCAATCCGATCGAGTTGAGATTGAAAAAGAAGTCCCACCATATTCTTTTTGGAGCACATAGCATCGAATATGTGAGGAGCCCCTCCAACTTGAATGGCACGTTCCAACTGAGGCAACGCCCCCGAGGCAACCCAACCATGTTTAGGCTCTTCCAACGACCACCACCGAAGCGATAAATCGTGAAACTCAACGAGTTGGTGGCGACCGGGACAACAGCCGCGCCAGCTGCTACAGACCACACCACAGCGTTTCCCGGACGTGATTCCTAAAACCAAATCATGGCAGTCGTGAGTGAGCGCAATTCTTCCATCAGCTCCATCGGCCAAGCGCCACGAGAGCCGAGCGATCGCCCCAGAACACGGAGTAAAAGCTCCAAGACTTCGATAGCTGCATCGCCGTCGCTGCCCCGTGCGTGGCGTTTCAGGGCTCCCTCCGCCCACCCAAGAGAGGAAGCTGAGAGTGATAGCTTTTCAGCCTGCTGGCCGTAAACAAATAAAAACAGAGGCTGGCGGGCGGCGCGCACGCGACGATGCACGCCGTCGCTCTCATCTTCTCTCCTCGCTGCTTGTCAGCCGGGTGTTGCGTGAGAGGCTGCGTTGTTCCGATCTCATGAAAAATTCGAGAAGGATACGCTGGATACGTGGTCTCCCGATAGGAAAACCCACGCACATTTTTTTCCCACCAAACCTATTTGAGATCGGTTCGATTAAAAAAACGATCCGATTTGAAAAACGATCCGATTTTTGAAAACGTCCTTCGTTACTACCGGCCTTAATGGAGAACGAGAAGGGGGAGGGGAGGGGGGGGGGTCATACTTGTTCATTCAGACAATATGTTTTTATCCCTCCCCCTTCCTTCTAACAAGACCAGGGGGGAGGGAGTGAGGGTCCACCATTGACCAGCATGTTGTGGATTCCCTCTCTCACCCGACACGCGCTTGGCAAATGCGGGGGGGAGGGGGGGGGGGGGGGTTATCACTTTTCGTAGCTGGTGGAGGAGGGGAGGGTGGTGGGGGGTCTTATCGGTTTCCATCAAAAATTGAAGGAAACTGTTTCTCACCCGCCATACGCCTGATTGAAGAGAACATGTCCTGCACGGCTCGGGGGGTCATCCCGGGCTGCGCCGGGGTGCCCATCATCGTGTGTGTTTTGCCGGAGCCAGTGTGCCCGTAAGCAAATATGGTGGAGTTGTAGCTGAAGTAGGGTGACGGGGCAGACAGACACACGGGTAGACCGATGGAGACGGGGGGCGGGGGGGAAGGAAGGGAGGGAGGGAGGGAGGGAGGGAGGGAGGGAGGGAGAGGGCAGGGGTATAGATAACGACAAGTGGAGGGAGTAAGGGGGAGAGGGAGAGAGATACAGAAATACCAGATGCACAGGCAGACAGACAGACAGACAGACAGACAGCGCCAGCACTACGATTTTGTCAATGTCTCTAATAGACCACATTGACGTGCGCATACATATGCCACGAATCAGCTGTTTCGAGCACCCCTCATTCGCCCCCGACGACAAGGCCAGAATATGTAACGTTAACTCGAACTAGACGATGGGAAAAACGCAAACGCAGAAGGACACGTAGGGCTCGCGGACTGCCGGAGGTTACCAACCAACTTCTCCCCCTTCGCCTGTTTTGAGTGGCACCTCCCCGTGCCTCGGGCAGGGAAACATAGCTACATAAACGCAAAAAAAACGCGGTATACATGGAACTCCCTGTGCATTGCAAGATCAACAAAGATGAAAATAATTCTCTTAGGCAGAGGATGAACAAAAATTCGAAAAGCATAAGGATACAAACAACAAAGCAGCAAAATGAGAGAATATGTTGGAACAGCAAAATAATCGCATGTACAAGTGAAGAAAGAGAAAATAACAAAAGAGAGCAAAAACGAAATAAAGGGCAGAACTGAACACCAGGTAGAACAGGACAGAACGATACAGAAAAAAAAACAGACAGCCAGACCAAACAGAATCAGAAACAAAAGGTGTCTTCGCCTCTCTCACCCGTCCACGGCCGACATCACCAGTGGCCGCGCGAACTCGTACACCTCATCCTGCGATGCTTGCGGTCGAAACACTTTGTCGAACGTGAACGACTGAATCAGTATTCGCCACGCCCAGAAACAACACAAAAACAAGGTAGGCGGCGCGATTTGAGGGGGGGGGGGGGGGCGGCGGGCGGGGGGGGGGGCATGCTGTGTCGCGAGGGGAGAATAGCTGGCAGCAGGCGTCATTGTCACAGCGCTATTTTGGTGGAACATGTGGACAGGTAAACGAAACACAATTTAAAAGGCAAACTCGCGTAGAAAAACGAAGTATGATGGTCACATCGATGCATACAGGAAGGCGTACATCAAATCATGGTATGAGTGGCAAGTCGTGGTACAACTACATGGTACAACTACATGGTACGAGTACCTGCTAAGGTGCAGCATACCAGGTACGCATCTCTACTATAGCAGTACGACAACCAAAACCCGCGCAAGGCTGTGTACATCCCCCCGAGTTCCACAGCCGCCATTTTTTGTCCCTCTCGATCAGGAGTATGTACTCTCCGTGCGCAAAAAAATATACGTAGGCTGGCCGTCCTTGCATAAAATCGTCCTGCTGACCCTGACACAGGGCGGTCGCCGACCTACATATCCCACGAGGTAATGTACACCCCGTCGCAGGCGCGATGGTAGTGCCACACACAGCTTACCAAAAAACGCGTGCTACGATAAGTGCACATATAGTGGTGTACCCCTTTCAACCCTTGAAAAACTGCAGTCCCATTTTGGGGACATTCTACGTGGAATTCGAGTGGTTTGTCCCCAACGACGGGACTGCAGTTCTAACAGGGTTGAGGCCACCCCGTGACACGCCAATTCATCTGATCGTATCTCCGTTTTGGTTCCTACCTTTCACTACCAAAAAAATATCCTATACTGATTCCAAGAAGTTTTTTTACCCTCGTAACGAAAAAAAGGGCCCGATTAACCCGGGATTATCTCCACTATGGCCGTCCCGGTGAACCCCTTCAAGAACACAGTCCCGTTTTGGGGACAAACAACTCAAAATTCAAGCAGTTTGTCCCCAAAAACGGGACTGCGGTCCTATAAGGTTTGATTTTTAGGATGGTCTTGAAAAAGGGTACACTACACCACTACTGCACGTTTTGGCTACATCAAACATTTCTGCCCTGCGGGGTCCTTTAAAATGAGGAACTACTCAACATGGTTGGAACAACTTTTTGTTTTTACGAAAACAAAAAGTATACCTAGGCCATGGGATTGTTCGGCGGGTTGCAATTTCAGTTTTTCGTTAACCCTGTAAGGACCGCAGTCACGTTTTGGGGGATAAAATCACCTATAGTTTGAGTGGTTCGTCCCCAAAAAACGGGGACAAACTTACCTGTAATTAGAGTGGTTTGCCCCCAAAACGCGACTGACTGAACATTGCCCTGAGAGGGTTAAACTCGGGTTTGGGGTTTGGCGAAAAGCTCTTCCAATGAGGAGGCTTAGAAACTTATACGTACGAGCACTCGATCTCACCGCTCGCGTGTCTTCTCAATTTTTTGTTTAAAAAAAAAAACAGGGCTGTTCACGGGTCGGGTCGAAACTCGCGGGTTGGGTCGGATGGGGGCTAACCTGACCCGACTCGACCCAACCCCTGATAATTTCGAATGCCTCTTGGCTCGACCCGACCCCGATCCGCGAGGGTTTGAAAGACCCCCTGACCGGACCCGCGGGCCGGGTCATGACCCGTGAACAGCCCTGCAACAAAAGCTCTCGCTATCAGTCATTCATAAAAATTCTACCGGTACTGCAGGTGGCACCTTCGTGTCCAACGCGGGCTTCGCCTTCGCCGTGGGGTCAGGCGGGGGGGAGGGCAGCGGCAGCAGCGCCACCGTCCGCCCATTTCTCGCCACCACAACGGGTGAAGCGCTCGCCCCCGGCTCCGGCCTGATCCTCACGATCACCTGCACCAAAACAAAAGGGGTCCGAAAACGGAGAGGGAGGGGAGGGGGGGACAACAAAAGCAACGAGTAGAGATACGCCAACTATTACGGGGGACCATAGTAAATCGGACCAAATATTGTTATTAATAGTAAAAATAGGTAATATGTAAGTTTTTGTGTGTACCGTAGGTCCTATTCACTATGGTTCCCCGCCATAGTCGACGAGGTAAAGAGTCAATGAGCCTATTCGCTGCATGCGATCACGAACAACAAAATACACTGGCGATGGGGGGGGGGGGACGCCTATTGAACCAACAGGCCAACTATCAAACATGCCAAAACACAAATACACCGAAGCACAGACACGCCAACACACAGACACGGTAACGCACAAACACGCCAACTTGTCAATACGCGGCAAAGGGTCAGCGTGCCAGTGCGACCCCCCCCGCCGCTCGCGCTATACTAGAAACAAAACTTCCCCAAAAAACGACTAACCGACCGACCGACCGACCAACCGGCGTAAGGAAGGAAGAAACGCGCAAATATGTCAACACGCCACTACGGCGCAAAACAGCTCAAAACACGTGGGGATCTATGAACATCTCGAGACCAAGGGTCGGCGAATGGTCCATGCAATACACCAGTACCGAAAAGGTTTGCAGCCACGTGCCAGGATACAAGAAAAAACGAGCATCTACAGTAGTATAAATAGGGAGAGAAGGTAAGGCATTCGTGGCCGCATTATTTTTCGTTCAGAAGGCCGCTGACGGTAAAACCTCCTATTACGGGGGATCATAGTTAATAGGACCGATGCTATACTCAAAAACCTATATATTTACCTATTTTTACTAACAGTATTTGGTCCTATTTACTATGGTCCCCCGTAGTACGATCGTATTAATATCGGTAAGTACGAGGTGGGTTGGAAACCAGAAGTGTAGCACAAAAGAAGAAGAGCGCACAAAGCTGAAGCTGCACCCGAGGGCGAGCATTTTCGACGATCGTCCCTCCGGAGCTCTACGTGGATGATTGATCGCTGTGGCGAAAAAACACGTCAAGAAGGCGTACCACACATAGCGGAAGGAGATGGCGGTGGCGGCGGCGACAAAGCACTGGAAGTTGTCTATCTGTGGTGCTGTAGGCGGCGGAGGTGGTGGTGAGGGATGCATTTTTAGACCCTGGTCTAGCTTCGACAAAAAATGGTGGAAATACAGTTGACTGTCCTTGTAATTACTGTGGTGTTGGATAACGTTTCGAGCTTTCCTTCGACGTATCGCATTGAAAACGTTTTCCCCTCCATCCCCTGGCATCCCCGTGTTTGTCATGCAGATACTGCTGAACGGAAGTTTCGACCAATCGACTCTCGAAACCGCATCGACTTGGTTTATGTGTGTTATCGGTATATAGAATCGGACTCGATTGTGGTTCGGTATCCAACATTACTCGTGACCGTTTGTGATTTTACGGTACTACCTGGTATTACTTACCAGGTAAAATATAAGGGGATACATGGTTTTTGGGTCCGTTTTCTGTGAGATCTGATTACTATGCCCCCCCGTACTGCTGCTGATTTTACACTATAACCCTTAACGCTAACCCCAATCCCGACCGCCTGGGTTTTTTTCCGGGAATGAGGGTGCAAGGCAGAAGCGCAGGACAAAAAGACAAGAGGTACCACACTCCTAAGAACGTCATATTGAAAAACAAACCAGGCAGGTGGAGTTTCTTGACGAGTTACGAAAAAAACGCTTTTGTTCACTTTGTGTACTTGGTTTTTAGTATACCCCCCTGCCTGGGTCTCGAAAATGGATAGTGAGTTGTCGGATTTGTTTTATAGGTGCAGCCCTGACTGAGGTTAAATAGTCTGGCATATCAACCATTTTGTCGATACCGTTGGCCAGTTGCAGGCGTTTGCCTCAGCCACAGATCGTGCAGTAATCGTTTTTTTGCCGGGGCTGCGATGGTTGCTTAGCTTGGCGTCGGGCTCTGCTACCGACCGATGCTGAATGTTCAAACGTACGTCGACGCGCTCTCTTCACCTCGTGCAGCAGCAGTGGAGCTGTACCCACAGCCTATAGCCCGAAGCTGCTGTTTACTACCGCTGATGGCTCATGGCGAAACGGGATTCGAGGAGCCGTACTTTCGCGCGCTTAGCCTCGGAGTGCCGCTTATCTATTAGACAATTGTCTCTCTAGAATGAAGAACCAGCACGGATACTGACTGCTGTGCTGGACGTTGGCGGGTAGAAATAACGGTTTCACGAGGAGAACGCCTACACGTACAGACGTCAGCTGCGAGTCAACCAAACGGGGAAAAGCAACCGGGGTGTATACTCAGCAGTACTTAATCTGAACATTTAATTGAGGTACTGCTGTACTTGGGATTTGGTTTGGTGTTTCGGCTCAGTGGACAGAAAATGCGGCGAGAACCCTCAGTTAAAGTCACTTTTTGGCGTCGTACATATAAGAACGGCACAAATGTAGCCTGGTACCTGTTACGTTGTTGTCGTTGTTGTTGTTATCACATCAACTTTCTGACGAAGGAGTCCGTGGTCACACAAAGGTGCTGGAGCCCTAGGAAGATCCGAAAAACCACAAAAAATAGAATTCGGCTGCCTAAAAATACACGAGACGAAGAAAGCGCACACAAGATGAAACCCATGTGTAAACTGCACTAAAATGGTCGCGGGTATATCCTCTCAACTATAACATAACAGAGTTTCCCCGTTCCCACCACTAACCAAGTTGTGGCTGCTGACTACAGCGGCTGCTGTCTGGGATGCTGCCTGCACCGTACGAAACGCACGGTAGTCGTGAACACGAAAGAGGAACACACCTGCCTGCTATCTGGAGGGCTGTCAGAGTGAAGACTCGCGGATATGCAGTGAAAAAAGAGCAACCGAACCTTACTACCACACGAATATCAACGATCGCCATCTCTTCCTGGGCTGTCTGACACAAAAAAGGTGCAGCACAGCAGCTATGATACCACGTCCCTGATACTTGCGTGGGTTATTCCCCATGAAGGGTATACAACTCGTTAAACTACACAAAGATCAGTGACGTTAATAACAAGTAGATACTATTCTGCCTCGTGAAAAACAATACCAGGAAAAAACAAATTATGACTGCTTCTCTCGTGATGATAGTGTGCGCGCAGGTCATGGGTCTCCGTGCACCGTCTTCCTGCCGCTCTTCATGGCCGCCTCATCTCCTTGGCCCGATCCGCCCGCTCCTTTGCACGTGCTCTCGTTGCCACTCCCTTCCAGTCGGTTCCCTTTCTCCGCCATCCTGAAAAACAAAATGCTCTTCGCACTTGCGGTTCTGATCTGAAAAAAAAAAAATCTCGCGCAGGGGGAGGTCATTCCGTCTCTTCCCCGCACGTCGACGCTCCGTCTCCCTCCTCCCCCGTCGTCGAATCCAGCCTCCTACCGGCGCAATAGACTGTGCCGTAGTGTGGCCCGTGGTGGCGCCTGCCTCCGTGCACGGACACCCCGATTGAGCATTGCTGCTCTGCCGCAGCTGCCTAACAAAAGACGCGCGAATCGTAGGTCTCCGTGCCTGACGCACCACGTACGACCCAACTCTACTGCCGCCTGAGCCTCGCGGCCACAGGCAGCAGCAAGAAGGTATCACTCCTTGAGGGTGAGTCCGGCCTTGCACCCGCCAGAAAGACCTACCTCACTCGCTATAAGCCTGATAGGGCATGCCTCGCAGCATTCCTTTCCGAGGCAGCGAGGGGAACGTGTAATACATTGGTATTCTACTTCTGTAGTGCCGTACTGCTGTATAAAGCACCAGATATATGACCACCAGGTACAGCGGTACCAAGACTGCACACATGCACCTCCGCATAATTCATACTGTCCTGTATGTACCCCAAGTACACTCGGATTATCGTGTGCACTTCGCACTGCGCGTGCTGAGAGGATTGCAGTACTGGCGCCCTTAACACAGCTACAGTAGTAGTACTGGGGGTATGAGCAGTACTGAAGGTCTAAATACTGCAAGTACTGAGAGTATGAGCAGTAGAGAACCCTGAGTACAACCAGTACCCGCAGTATAAACATCCTCAATACTTGCAGTAGTCAGAGCATCCAGAGTATTGAACCCGGAAATTCTGCGAGTACTCGCAGTATATATTCCCGAAATACTGTCTATTACTACCTCTACCGCAACGTGTAGTCTGCACCTGGTAAGTCTATACGTGCCTCTACGGAGTACTGCTACGAGCTACGAGTACGAGTACGAGTATATACCTTGTGCTATAGAGCGATACGACTGCTATTAATACTATTAATACGACTCGTACTGCTCCTGCTCTATACCAGGTGCGCACTATTAATATTAATAATAGCCACCAGTATACCTTCCTAGCCAAAACTATTCAGAGAAAGGTGATAATAACATACCAGGTACCTGGTATATATTTTGACAGGAGTGGATATACCAGGTATCATATCATATTTAGCAGGTATATCACTGAAGAGAGGAGAGGAGGAGGCCCAGGCCTGCCTGGTGCCTGGGCTTGGCCTACACAATAGTACCTGGCCTGGGCCTGGGAGTTTTGAAGTTGCGTTGTTTCGGGGTTCGCCGACCCCTTCAGGCCTACAGGTACAACGCTGCTGTACATACGACAAACACACTCACATGCCAGGCGCCAGGCGAATGCCCCACGAAAGACAGATCGACATATTGCACAACCTCGGAGACCGTATACACGCAGTGCAGTAGCCAGCAAAACACGCCCCCCCGCAGTTCTCGAGCTGTTGCCGGAAATAGTAAATAGAGGCCGTACCCGCACCATACGTATCATGATAGTGCCGTGGCTTGTGGGATGTATACACAAAAGACACAAGGTTACCCACAGCAGTTCATCGATAGTACCATGGTAGGATTTATACGTACAGCAGTAGTAGTAGTTCATCGACATCGAGACATCGACGGTTGCCGCTTTTAAATTCGGAAACACACATTTATTCAAGATCGAGGACAGCAGCACTTGCCGTGGCGCGTTGTCTTAGGTGCGCTTGATAACGAAAGGAGTGGAAAGCCGACAGTTGTTCGCGAGTACTTTCGCCGCCGACTTCAACTCGCCGAGATAGAAGTGGACCGTCTCGCTGTTCATCGTCGTGGCTCAGTCTCACAGCAGGTATCAACCAAAAGCAAGAAAAGCTTGTACGGGTACGTAGCGATAGCACAGCAGTACAGTGCTCTCTCTTGGTCAACTCCCAAAACTTCACCTGAACTGGTTCGCTGTTTGATGAAGGCTCCTTATCTTTGATAACAGCCATACTTGACAGGATATGTGGCCACCTCGCCCCGAAGCGAGACCTCTCCAGCTCCGGCACCGCCAAGCTAGTACTACAATTTGATTTTTTGGTGGTTGTCATACAGATATGTAGGCGTGTTTTAGTTTCACCTCGCAACCCCACAGCCGGCGCTCGCTTTTTATCTAGACCCACACGCCAAAGCAGACAGCAGTGAAGCTGAGAGCACAGGGGGGGTAGACTCACTCGGTTACTCGGCCAAGCACCACGTCATAAAAAAACTCCCAGTCTTCGTGCTCAGTGATTCGAACCATCTCTCAGGTTCAAAGAACCAGCGTGCACCCATCTGCAGAATCCACCAGTCCTCGGCAGTGGTGATCCGAAGCTCGGAAAGGAGGGATCGGGGGCGACCCCACCCAGACGAAGCAACACAATGAAGGTGAGGGGAAGCACCGCTGCAATTTTTCACGTGGTGGATCTACCCTTGAGGCGTGTGTCTTGTCTGGGTCCAAGCACGGTACAGGTGCCGTGCCCTCGGTGCAGCGGATTGCTGGCAAGACGCAATCCAAGGTGCTGCGGACGGTGGTGTAGCAGTCTTTTTGGCGGCGGAGAGCGGTGAACAGCGAGATCTTTTTAACATTTTTCAGATGATCTTTCGATTGTGTGCAAGATGTGATGGGGATGAGCCTACAGTCCGGTACGAGTACAGAGCACATCCAGCAAAAGATCTTCTTGAGAGAGAATTAAACGAACTGATCGTATGGTAGGTGTACGTAGCTTGATGGTTGTCGGCGTCAACTATTAATACCTCACGCCAACAGCTGCTTGCGTCACACACACGCCGACCTCTACGAGTATATATCTCTCGTTCCCCCCCGCCTGTGTATGAGGACTGGTCCGCCACGAGAACATCGCACTTTTGGACTATGGACACTTGTAGTCGTTGCTGGCCCTTCTCCATGCTATCTTTGCGAACTATACGTATGATGCCGGTGGAGCGGCGTTGATACCATACGAAGGTACGAGCAGTGAGTACTGGTGCTGCTGTGCGGTGTTGCCCTCCCAAAATACTGATTTATTTTCGCCAGCTGTGCGGACACGCTCGTATATATCCCCTGTTACGGGTTTGGGTCCTATTACATGTTGTCCACGATCTCTACCCGTCGAAAATAATACCAGGTACCTGGTACATACATCGAGACCTACCAGGGTATGGACTTGTACGGTACAGAAGCAGTACATACAGGTATCCATCATGAATGGTACGATTACTGATTACGAGTACTGCTGCTGCTTGAGGTGTCGGGCCATTCTGCACTTGTGTGGGCAAGCTGTCGCAGCAGCCGCAGTAGCAGAAGGATCGACCTTGAAAGCACCTCGCGCGCGTGAATGTAGCCGTCAACTACTTTGTATACTGGCTTGCTACGCACTGTTATACTCGTACGATAATACCCGAACGTGCTCGTATATAGGCCTCACACAGCAAGCTATAGGATGACTGCTCGTGCTCGTAAGGTGTTTCTGACTGCACTAACTGTTACCAGGTACGAAATACGGTACGTCTGTCTGTGTAGTACGGCAGTGTAGCGGATGCGCCTTGGTGTCCCCAAGGTAGCTTTGAGTTTAACGAGCAGCAGCGATACACCAGCCTGAAGCCATAGAACTACGATTTACGTACTCACTACGTATGATGCCTCTCCTCTAGTCGCTTGCCCTGGTAATAAATTGGGAGTTGAGGAGCTATGACTGGACTTACATAAAGACTCAACAATATGCTTCGTATACGATACGAAGTATACTCGTACAGTACTGAAATCCGTGCAGGACACACCCTACAGTAGATTATATGTTCACCCTGACCCAAAAGAGGGTCTGTAGTCGTGTCGCGTACTGCACGTTACAGATACGGTATGAATACCATACAAGAACATACCTGCAACCTGTACCAGGTACCGGTATGCCACCTCGTGCATACCATCTCACCTCCTTCCCTCTAACCCCTCCCCTGCAATGGCCCAATGACTAAGGCCAGCAACAAATGAGTACACCCGCCCCCCTGCACCCGACGGTGCTCCGTCTCGAAAGGGATGCGTGGTCAATGGTCAATCGACTAAAGCAAACAACAAATGAGTACGCCCCCCCCCTGCACCCGACGTGCTCCGTCCCGGCAGTGTTGGGGTGCGAGGGTCTATGGTCATAGGACTACGGCCATGCATGATCTCGAGTACATCCCCCCCCCGTGCTCCCTTCTCCGCGTCGAAAGGGATGCGTAGTCAATGGCCAAATTACTAAGGCAAGCAACAAACGAGCCGCCCCCCCCCTTCTTCCCCCCCCATCCGTCTCGAAAGGGGTGCGTAGTCAATAGCCAAATTCCAGGCAATCAACAAATGAGTACCCACCCCCGCCCCTCGCCCCCGCCCCTCTTCCCCATCCATATTATATTGCCTCGTCAATCTCATGCAGATCGAAGAAGTGCAATCGACCACCAAAACCCAGCGAGTGGCTGTCCACACCCACGTAAAGGGGCTGGGCCTCAATGATGAAGGCGTTGCGATGCCGGTGGGGGCGGGGCTCGTGGGGCAGGAGCGTGCGCGCGAGGTGGGGGGAAACGTTATTCGTATCGGGGTTCGTTTGGGGAGGCGCGATTGGCTGTGGTGGTGGTGGGGGCGCGGGGGGGGGGTGTTGGGGGAGGGGGTGAGGGTGGTAGTGGTGGTGGTGGTGGTGGTGGTGGTGACACTGTCGGTGGTGGTTTTGCTCATGATAGTACTAAAAAAGGTACAATGATCGTAGTGGGCTGTTGGTGGTGGGTCAGGTGGGTCCGTGATGGGCTTCGGGGGTAGTAGTGGTGGAGGTAGGGGTAGTGGGGGGGGCTTTTGTGGGTGTGTGCGTTGGCCGGGATGGTTCTGTTGTTGGTAGGTATGGCGCTTCCGTGCGGTCGGTGTGGCACTTGGTGCCCCTTCCTCTCTGCCAGCTATGATACGCCTCCCCCACCATCGTGCGTTTTTTTTGTTCTGTTTGAAACGCCTGTACTGCTGCACCAGTTTTGAATGTGTTGTGATATACGGTTGCTGAAGAAACTGGAAGGGGACAATATTTGACTCGACGTCTTCGCACGAACCACAAATTACCAATCCTTTTCTGTAGTACTGAATTAGTTCAGGACACACCGTGCTCCACGTAAGAATTGGAGCCTCACCCTCAGCAAGAATCGTCGCGTTTTTCTGCACCCTGGTATTGTATTGCCGCATTGGCCAGGCGGCGGGTATCGTGGTGGATCTGATCAAGTCAAAGAAGATGGCGGGGCGAGCGCTGCTATTGGCTGGGGCGCCCGGTACGGGAAAAACAGCGCTAGCGCTCGGGGTTTCACAAGAATTGGGGCCGAAGGTAAGAACAGCGGTCGGGGGGGGGGGAGGGTTGTACTCATGTTGTGCATGGTCGTAGCCGTATGATCATAGACAGGGGGGGGGGGGGGGGTACTCGATAGGAGAGGTGTACTCGATCTCATGCATGACGGTAGTCGTATGACCATAGACCCTCGCATCCCTACGATGCCGGGACGGAGCATGTCGAGTTGTCACCGGCCAGGCAGACATTGCTTGCACCAAGCGCGAAGCACGGTGAGATGTCCGGCGATTCGCATGAAGGGTGAGCTGCATCCTACTAAGAACCGCTTGGGGGGGGGGGTGGGGGGGCGTGTACGGTAATCGCATTATCGCGAGCCAGGTGGTAGTGCTGTTGGTGCAGTTGTTGCGGTTTGGGTTTTTCTTAACCCTTTTAGAACCGCAGTCCCGTTTTGGGGACAAACCACTCAAAGTTCAAGTAGTTTGCCCCCCAAAAGGGACTGCGGTTCTAAAGGGGTTAATGTCTGTTCTACTGTTGTGGTTGCTGGTGTTGATTACGATGGTGTTGTTGCTGCTGTTGTTATTGATGTTACTGCTGTTTCAGCGGCTGTTGTCGGTGTTGCTGCTGCTACTTCCTCTGCTGCTGATGATGATGATCGTGCTTCTGCTAATCCTGGCGATGCTCCCTTTAATCCTGGTGTTGCTGCTACTGCTGCTGATGCGGTTCCTGGTACTTTCGCTGTTCTTGCTGCTCCCTCTGCTGCTGTTGATGATAACGATGATGATGCTGGTTTTGCTCCTGCCACTGTTGGGCTGCTCGCAGGTGCCGTTCTGCCCCATGGTTGGGTCGGAAGTGTACTCGTCGGAGGTGAAAAAGACGGAGATTTTGATGGAGCACTTCCGGAGGGCCATCGGTCTTCGCATCAAGGAGAACAAGGAGGTGAGCCGCAAGCGATCGGAAGCACGTCCTACGGCGGGAGGGCGAGGGGTGTTTTGGTGTCGGTGGTGTTGGTTGGAGGTGTTGATGGTGTTCGTGATCAGTGTTGTTGTTAGTGGTGTTGGTGTTGGTGCTGTTGGCGTTGACGGTTCACGAAGCAGATGGCGGTCGTGCTTGAGAGTTGGTGTCGGTGTTGTAGTAGTTGCCTTTGTTTACAGTATGTTGTTGGCATTTGGTGCCGGTGCCTCAAACAAAAAGCTGAAATTAACAACCAAAACGCATACTCAGGTGTACGAGGGCGAGGTGACGGAGCTGACCCCCGAGGAGACAGAGAACCCCTTGGGAGGTTACGGGAGAACGGTTTCGCACGTGGTCATCGGCCTCAAGACCACCAGAGGCGGGAAGCAACTGCGGTGAGCGAGCCACTCAAGCAAGCAAACAATAAAACAACAAAACACCACGAACGGATAGCGCCCGGCGCCCGGCCTACGGCCCGTTCTGTCCCGTTCTGATTCCGTTCGTTCTCACTCAGAATACGTGTGCTATTCGAGAGGAAGGATAGGGGGGTCGGGGAAGGGGAAGGGGAGGCGTGGGTGGAGGGGGATGGGTATACTTCGGCCCTCCAGACGGTCCTTCGCTTGCTGATTTTTGTGTCAGGGGCCGAGCGGTCACGAAAGGGTAGTTGCGGGGGGGGGGGTACAGTATAACTAGCCTTCGGTGAAAACTTGACGTGCCCCGTCCCGGTGCTGTAGGGGTGCGGGGGTTTATGGTCACACGACTACGGCCATGCATGGCTCGAGTACCGCCTACTCCCCCTCGTCCGCACACCCCCGCCGCCCTCCACCCCACCATCACCCCCCACCGCACCACCATCCCTCACTCCCCCACCTCTGTCCCCCTCCTCTGACCCCCACCATACCCTCCGGTTTCACCCCCGCTCTAATCTGTTTGACCATGACGCAGACTGGACCCGAGCATCTACGAGGCGCTTCAGAAGGAAGGGGTGGCCGTGGGAGATGTGGTGTATGTCGAGGCAAACAGCGGGGCGGTGAAAAGGGTGGGACGATCAGACGCCTACGCAACGGTAAGCGAGACGGGGGCGTGCGGGGGGGGGGTGGGGGGAGGGTGATTGGGGGCGTGATGTTTGTCGATTTTTTTTGTTAACGCCTTTACGGGTTCGCCCAGGTGTTGCTGGGACAAGTGCGTACTTGGATCATGTTGGCTGTGG
The DNA here is from genome assembly GCA_031213475.1 of Nereocystis luetkeana. Lineage (NCBI taxonomy): Eukaryota > Phaeophyceae > Laminariales > Laminariaceae > Nereocystis > Nereocystis luetkeana. The sequence goes on from JARUPZ010000020.1 coordinate 5,951,504, forward strand.
TGAAAGGGTTACCGGTGTGTGTAGGTTGTGTCTGTATCGATTGATTGGTTGGTCGATGGCTGCGGCGGGATTTTCTTCTTGACCGGGATTTTCTTCTTGATCGTGTCTCGTCTGTCTTGTCCACTCATGTGTTAATTTGTTGCTGAGGGGTTTCGCTTTTCTGGTTTCTCTGTTTTGGCCGCGTTGTCGACTTTTGTCTGTCCGTCTTTTATTTTACTCTTTATTGTCATGCAGTGTATAATACGTACAGTACGTGCCGTCTGCCTGGTTTTCTTGTTTGTGCGCTAAGCTCTCTGCCATTCCGCCAACACTGCCTGGCTCCTCCCTTTGTTCCCGACCTTACCATTGTCCTCCATCTCCCCTTTTTTTTCCCGTCTCTCCGACGACAACGACGACAAACCATAAAAACGACAACACGACCTCGCGCCGCATTCCAGGAGTTCGATCTCGAGGCAGAAGAGTACGTGCCTCTGCCAAAGGGAGAGGTCCACAAGAAGAAAGAGGTGATGAAGCACCCTTTCTCCCCCCCGGGAAGCCTACATATGTTGTTATGCAAACCCCACCCGTTGTCTGCGATCGAGAATAGTCCGCGAGCGCGAGACGTATCAGGTTTGGACGGGTTTCCGCCAACGATGATGAACCATGGTTAGTCCTTCGTTCCGAAGCACACAAGAGTGTGCTAAACATATCTAGTAATGACTGCCACACGCGTATGTCGTGGGAGACCCAGGGTCGTCGGTGGCATAGCCCCGCCTCCCCAGAGTCCTCATCACGCGCGGTTGTTGATAGTATTCATTTCCCCCATTTATGCGACTTGCCGAACGCCTCACGGCGCTTCGCGCTTGGTTATAGTGTAGCAGTGTCTCCCTGTTCGATTAAAACCCGACGTGCTCCGTCCCAACATTGCAGAGATGCGACGGAGGACCTACCTGGTATGGCCATAAAATACGACGTCAATGCATGACATGAGTACGCTCCTCTCCTTTCCCCCGTTGCCACCCTTCGAAACAAATTCGCTACTTCGGTGATTTCTTTTTTCGGACGGCAGATTGTGCAAGACGTGACATTGCACGACCTGGACGTGGCGAACGCGCGGCCGCAAGGAGGGCAGGACGTGCTGAGCATGATGGGGCAGCTCATGAAGCCGAAGAAGACGGAGATCACGGAGAAGCTCAGAACGGAGATCAACAAGGTGGGGACCGCGCTCGCTCTCTCGTGTAACCCCGTTGCTCCCCCCCCCAACCCCTTTTGAGGGATAGCGACCAAAACAATGGTTGGTAACTTTTGGTGTTTTCAACTATTGTCTTGGAGCATCACTTGAACGCTCACCAGCTCGGGTAGGATCATGTTGTGCCCCGCGCCATGCGACTCCTTGCGTTTGTAACCCGGACAACGATTGTGTGTCACCCCCCCCCCCCCAATCAAGCATTGACCGCAGCTGTTGTCATATTTTATCGCCGATTTGTCCGTACGAGGTGCCAAAAGAAGGTTAAGCACCGTAGGAACATATTTGGGCAAATGCCAAAATCAGGGATACCTGATCCGTTTGTACCAAAATCAGTTACATACTAAAACCAAGTAAACACGCCCGCCTCGAGCGGTGTTCTGTCCATGAAAAAGTCCGGTAAGAAAGAATGCGTAAAGCATGAAGCGTGTCAAATGGCCTCCAAAATCTGCATTTTTTTGTTTGGTTTAGGGTGTGCACACTATTAATAGGCTTCGTTCGTTCCGCCACGGCGGGGGCGCCAAGAGTATCTGGCGCCCCCCCCCCGTTGACAGCTTTAAATCTTCTAGACCGTCCTCGCGGAACCGCCTGCTCGGCACGAAATTATCTTGTCCTACCAAACCTGAGACCACCTCGACGCGGGGTGGTGCAGACGAAGACCATGGTGCTGTATCGACTGCTGTGGCCATAGAAAACAACACACAGAGTGGGTGTGTTCTTCACATTAAACCGTTCTTTCTACCCGTCGACATCCAGCACAACCAGTGTCCGTGCCGAGTCCACATCACGACAACTATTCAATAACTGAAACGCACACCCTTAAGAATAAAAAGTGAAACCAGCGTACGCATGTATGCATGTGTAAATACGTACACCCGCGGTTTCTGGATTTAGAGTTGCAATATGTTTTTTTAAGGACTGTATAGGGTACCCGGGCCTAGGTTAGCCTCCCACGCGTCATCCATATGCAAAAACGAACGCACAAGGTGCCGAATCCCCCCTCACGTGCGGTTCTCACGTAGTAGGATGCAGCTCAACGTTCATGCTAATCGCCGAACATCTGACGGGGCTTCGCCCTGGGTGCAAGCAATGTCTGCCGGGTCGGTGAAATGCCGACGTGCTCCGTCCCGGCATTGCGAGGATGCGAGAGTCTATGGTCATACGACTACGGCCATGCATGGTAATGGGCATACCCCCCCCTCCATAATCTTGCTTTGCTGGCCCCATGAACCTGATAGCCCGCCGTTTGCTCAATGAATCTTTACGGGCACATAGTTCGCTAACCCCTCCCCCGTTCCATCACATCTTTCTGGCTAGCTAATAAACCTGATGTAGTGTATTCACTGTTAACCCTTTTAGTACTGCAGTCCCGTTTTGGGGACAAAGTACTTGGAGTTTGAATGGTTTGCCCCAAACAGGACTGCAGTCCGTAAAGGGTTAAGGGCGAGCATATGTACTGTAGTTAATCACAGCCCACGATGGCCCCAAAAACCAGGTACCCTCCGTGTTTGAACACCATTTTTTTTGTTTTTTAGATCACTTTTACTTTATAGCTTGACCCGTGGGAGGTTTTACCCTCAGCTATCTTCTGGGCAAGCCGTGGTCACAGGTGTCGTCCCTTCTCCCCCCCTGTACATACCTTCAGTTTTGTCGCGCATGGGTTTCGGCATTCCCACTGCTTGTCGCTTTTCATCAAACGTTGCTAGCTCAAGCTCTCGCGCTTTCCACTAATCATTTTTCGTGCAAGAAATATTCGGTCCTGATTACTCTGTTCCCCCGAAATGGCTTCCTCCCTCCTCCCCTCCTCCTCTAGATTTTCTACCAGGTACGTAGATAGCTCAATGAATCTGATAGCCCGCTATTAATAGTGCCGTGGTGTCGCCGACGCCAGCGCTTATGTCTGGCAGTACAGCAGTGCTGATGCTAACGCTCACGATAGTGCTTAACGCCAACCCCGACGTGGAGCAGGTGGTGAACCGCTACATTGACCAAGGTGTGGCGGAGCTGGTGCCGGGGGTGTTGTTTGTGGACGAGGTGCACATGCTCGACATTGAGTGTTTCACCTACCTGAACAGGTCAGCCACAACCAGGGCACAGGGCACCTGTTGCGAGGGACCGTAGTAAGTAGGACCAAATACTGTTAGTAAAACTAGCGAAATGTATAGGTTTATGTGTGTACCGTAGGTCCTAATTAATATGGCCCCCCGTAATAGTGGGTCAAAGGGGGGAGGGGGCGGGCGAGCGGTTGACTGGTAGACATAACGAAACATCAGCACGATTACTATTGTAGCAAGGTATGATAATAATGATCCACGTTTTTTTTTCTATGTAGACGTGAGTAACTCCAGTCAGCAACGGTCATCTTGCTCTCCAACCGCCTTCTGCACATTTCAGTATTTTTCTATGCTCTCGTATACAGGCCCTGGCGTTTTGTGTGTTCTAATAGTGAAGTTTTGTTCAGCGTGTGTCGCAACGTGTATTCCCCAATACTTGTTCGTTTAGTTGATGTGTTTTCCTGTGTTGGATGATACGACAAGGTGCTGGAATCGAGCCTGCGCCCGATCGTGATGTTCGCTACCAATCGGAAAATATTTAGTTGTGATTCTACCGTAAATGTAGTCTACTCTTCTAGGCTAGAGCTCTAGATTTTTCATACTGTACTTGAATTTCCGGGAATACGGTTCTTTTGTTTTTTGCCCAAGTGTGTGGTATATAATTCCACGAGAGTAGGTACTCGAAAAAAGATGGGAAAGTAAACAACCTGCACTCCTTCTCGAGGTCAGAATGAGAAGCATACCAAAATGGTGGCATTGCTGGACCTTTTGTTTCTAGGATTAAGTTTACTTGCCTTTAGTATACCCCCCCCCACCTTTGTCTGGGGCTCCGACAAAAATGTGACGATTTCTTTTTTCAATCTTCGAATATCTCTGGTACGACCGCTCTACATAAGAGTCTTCTCTACGTAGAGCTCCGGACTGGTCGTACCAAAGTTACAATTCCTGGAACGTTATTCTTCGTCTTTCTGCTCAAAAAGTCGAAAAGTTTACCGAAATCGTTGGATTTTTTTCCCCCCGTTGTTTCGCCCTTTGACTACGATTTCCTTGGTTTTTTTTCGCCAAGTTTATATCTAATTCCATGTCGTTTTTCTTCTTCTTTGGTGTTTCACCCCGCTCTTGATTCGTTTTACAGGGCGCTGGAATCGAGCCTGAGCCCTATCGTTGTCTTCGCAACCAATCGCGGCGTGTGCACCATCCGCGGCACCGACGTACTGGCGCCCCACGGTGTGCCGGTGGACCTGCTGGACCGCATGCTCATCATCCGAACCATGCCTTACAGCGTCCCCGAGATGGAGCAGGCGAGTTGTGCTTGGGGGGGGGGAGGGGGGGAGGAGGGGGGGGTGTTCTCATGTCTTGCATGGCCGTAGTCGTACGACCAGAGACCCTCGCATCCCTAAGGGAGGGGGGGGGGGGGGGGGCGTATTCCTTTTTTGCTTGCCTTCTGTCTTGACGCGTTGGCCACACATGCCTTTCGGGACTAAGCACCGTCCCTAATCGTACCAGAGACGCCTCCAACATTTGGCCGCTCACTGCGTTTTTTTCCCGCGTATTTCAATCGATGTGGGAGTGTTTGCTTATCTTGTCCCCCTTCCTGTTTCGCCGTCTGTGTCCACCATCTACCTCCTAGAATGAGGGGATGTACTCATGCCATGCATGCTCGTAGTCGTCGTATACCATAGACCCACGCATCGCTGCGATGCCCGGACGTGCTGGGGGGTGGCGGTGGTGCTGCTGTGGTTGCTGTTGATTGTGGTGGGCTTTAGTTTTTGTTTGTGTTTTTGCTGCTGTTGTGGCGAACTCCTGTTGCTGCCTCGCCACTGTGGTGTTGCCGGTGTAATCGTTGTTGCTCCTGTTGCTGCCTCGCTGTTGTGGTGTTGCCGGTATAATCGCTGTTGCTCCGACCAAGGTGGAAGAAACGAACCGGGTTCGAACCGGTACACGAAAACTTGAGAAATAAGTGTGGACAGGGGTTTCCTCTCGCTCTCCGGGGCAGAAAAAAAAGAAAAAAAACGTTGTTGCTGCTCTGCTGCCGCTGTCGGCTGTTGTACTCGTTGTTTCTGCTCTGCTTCTGTTGACGTTGTTGTCGCATGTAACGCATCGCCATAGTCTAGTGTCCGTCGACGCAAGCTAGGCTCCACATATTTTGGCGGGGGGGGAGTTATACGAAAAGAAGCGCGTTCCGTCGTGGCCCCGTCTTGGTATTGTTTTTCCCCGGCGTTTTTTTTCTTGCGGTACGTGTTTCACGAATATTTAGTTGTAACGAGACCGCTTCCCCTCAATTGCACCCTTGCTCTCTCGCTTGCTGGCGTTTTTTTACGCGCGCTGGCCGCCGGCTCTCCTTGGCTCTTTTTGTGTATGTGTGTGTTGCGTTGCCGCGTGTGGATGATACCGTACTACTGCTGCGCGATTTTTGTTTTTGTTCCTACCAGATCGTTTCTATCCGAGCTGAGGCGGAGTCGATCGAGGTGGAGCCGGAGGCGCTGTCCGCTCTTGGAAAAATCGGAGCCAAGACGTCCCTCCGGTGAGAGAGGGGGAGAGAGGGAGGGGGTGCTCGTGATCACGCATGGCCGTGGCCGTATGACCATGGGCCCTCGCATCCCAACAATGCCGAGACGGAGTACGTAGGGGGTTTCACCGACCAGACAGACTTCGCTAGCAAGAAGGAATGAGCTGCATCCCAATAGGAACCGTTTGTGAGGCGGAGTATTTTGCTTATAGATAGATGACAGCGTCGAACGAATTTATTTGTTTTCCCGGTGTTGCCACTTCCAGAGACAGCAATGGGGGTTACTAGGTAATTCCCTCGTGGGTGCCATATACCATAAACACTACCTGGTACGTGATACGATCCTTCCCTTCGTGCGGAATGATGGGTCTTCACCCCACACAAATGAGCTAACTCGACCGCCAGTTGCGGCGACCGCCAAACAAAAAGCGGAATGTACGCTGGCTGTCCAGCTTACGTAGTGAGCGGCATGTTTTACGGTGTGTCGTTGCCAACCGACGCCAACCCAACCTCCCAACATATACACCAGGTGTGTTGGGGGGGGGGGTAGACAGGTAGACAGACATAAACACAGACTGACAGATTTATAGACACAGTGAGCGAGAGGGGGGGGGGGGTGGAAGGAGGAAGGGGGCGAGGAGTGGTCTTATTTGTTGCTTGTCTTTGTCTTTCGAGCATTGACCACGCATCCCTTTCGAATTGGGGGCACGCCCAACATTGGGTGGGAAAGGGAGAGTGTGTGTGAGAGAGATAGAGAAAGAGATAAGAGAAACATATAAAAACATATCTAGACGAAAGCACATACACTAGGTGATCCGAAGGCAGATACAGAGAGAGATGCCCATGCATGACAACGAGTATCTCCCGCCCACACCCGCTGTCGCGCAATCCGTCGACCCCGCTTTGGCTTGCTGAGACCCTACCATCGCTTGCTACCCCTCAAGTGGCGTGCGCGCATACATCTCACTCAACACCGTTCCTGTTTCCGCTCCCGTGTTTTCGTTTATGGTTTCATTCTACAGTTATGCGGTGCAAATGCTGACGCCCGGGCGCATACTGGCGACGACAAGCGGCAGGACGAAGGTGAGGGGAGGAGGGGCGAGGGTGTACTCATGACATGCATGGCCGTACGCAGTCGTAGAGGAGGGGAGGGGGGGTACTCGATAGGAGATATGTACTCGATCTCATGCATTCGTAGTCGTATGCCCATAGACCTTCGCGTCCCTGCAATGCCGGGACGGAGCATTTCGGATTGGGAGGGGAGAGGGTGGTATCACCGGTCACAGACCGACCTAAACAAAAATGTGCATGCGAAAATTACGAGTTTCCCTGGTGTGCTTGTTCTATAGTAGGGGTAAAATTTATACCTTAATTCTTTTAGAACCGCAGTACCGTTTTGGGGACAAACCAGTCAAATTCTACGTAGTTTGTCCCCAAAACGGGGCTGCAGTCCTAAAAGGGTTAATACCTTGAATTGGTCCCTGGTATGAGTGAATTAATACTGGCTTTTTAGGATACGATGCAGCGCAAGAGCAAACCTTAAGATGCCCATTAAATTGAACGTTGAACGGAGGAGTAAATACCAAGGACGCTGATATAAAACAAAGGCAATAGAGTAAAAACTAGTTCAGGCCGTTTCCTATGCGGTTCGATTTTTGAGCTTCAGATTTTGGCCCGATCGCCTTTTCAGATGTGAAGTTGGCAAATCGAAACAGCCTTCCTATGCGGAAAAATCAGATTTATTGTGTGTGTAGAGATTTGAGCAAACGCCGAGACCAACTGCTGTTTTTTTGGTTTGGCGCCGCGAAGAGACGCGCTGGGTGCGCTGCACTGTGCGTAGGACCCAAGCGTCCAAGCCAAGGCTAACCATCTCTGGTCTGGCGGCGAAGAGATGTGGCGAGTGCGCTAGAGCCACCTGTCTTGGTATTTTGGGTTCCATGTTTTGACTGACTGCTGCTGCTGCTGCTGCTGCTGCTGCTGCTGCTGTACAGCAGTGTACGTACAAGTACTCGTACGTATCCACGGAGAGGTGCGTGCCGAGTGCGCTTCTCTTGGTCTCTAGGCCCGAGCCCGCGCCAGGCGACTGATGTCTGGCCACGGAGGGTCGCGCCGCCCGAGCGTCGGGCGCGAAGCGACGCCGCTATACAGCTGTGTAATCTTCCAGCTCATCGATCGTTTTGCTGCTGTTTGCTGTCATGGATAACATCTTGAATTTAGAGAGCATCCCATTTTTCGATTTGAAAATCTGATGACCCAGGTCGTCGGATTTTTGGCCTAAAATCCGACGACTTGGGTCATCGGATTCTCAAATCGAAAAAATTCCGGTCAGATTTTGCATATTTCGACTGCGTAAGCAGGGTCATTCGTTTTTGAGATCGAAAAATACAAATCTGAAGCTCGAAATCGAACCGCATAGGAAACAGCCTCAAGAGTGAATATTTTCCCGAAAATTCTGAAATATTGAACAAGGGCAACCCCAAAAGCAAAAAAAAAACGAATACCTCTCGAACATACAACACGTTTTTGTTGTTGTTGGTGTTGATGTTGCCGTTGCTGTTCCATTGCTGATGGGTAATGCTGTCGTTGATATTGTTCGTTGATGTTGCGACGCGTTGCTGGCGAACCGTTGAGCAAAACCACCAGCTTGTGGGCGTTACGCCCACAGCTGATATTTGTTTCCTTCAACTGCGATGCCGGTATGTGCACAAGGTGATGTAACCCGCAGCAAACCGTTATCTGTACGTGTATGCTCACGAAGTTCTTCCACCACACCCAACACCACAATAGTTGATCCGAAAACCACGAAAAATAGTGGGAAAAGATGCACGGCAAAACATATACGGTGCCTGGTAGGAGCTACCGTACCTACCAGGTAGATGTGCTGTTAATAGCGAGTGACAGGCCAAACGTGTTGTTTGGGAAAATGTAAACCAGTGTGTGGGAATGCGCAGGCAGCTATTAATAGCTATGCGACATGAGGTGTAAAGTGCAAGTGAATCCCCCCAACAAAGTTAAAAAAAAAATGCTAAAGAAAGAGCAGCTAGCAGTACGTATACTGTTATTATTGCTTACCGGCTACTGGGTAGGATTTGACAAAGGCGCATGAGAGCTTTAGAAGTCCAGCACTAATCGTATAAGCTTCACAAAATTTTCCCAGGAGGGATACAACAAAAAAAAACAGCATACTCCCTCGCCGGGAATTGAACCCGGGTCTCATGAGTGAGAGTCATATATCCTAACCATTGGACTACGAGGGAACGCAGGATGATGTTGACCTTGACTAAAAGCCGGCTACTGTGTTACGAGTATGCTATCTTGATAGTTGTGAAAACACATATTTTAACGGGTTTCTTTCTTCTGCAAGATTTCTTTAGGTTGAAAACTTGGGCCCTTTGCCTTTCTGTGTTTCACTTCACCTTTGATGTCGTGTAGGCCGTACCAGGTATCAAACTGAGGTTCAGATTTTTTTTGATGAAACTTCTGCGTTTCGGGTTGCATAAAAACCTTTTTTTTTGTCTTTCGTGAAAAAATGCCCGGTATTCAACCAAAAAAAAACATACGCAAGAAACGGCCTGAGACCTATTTCATACCAGGAATTGCGTACTTTACGCGACTTATTTTCCCGCAAAAAAAATGGGAAAAGAAAAATCTTACTCCCTCGCCGGGAATTGAACCCGGGTCTCATGAGTGAGAGTCATATATCCTAACCATTGGACTACGAGGGAAAACAGGATGATGTTGAAGTTGTATGAAAAAACCACATACCAGGTACAGCAGTGCATGCTGTTGTGCTACGTATCTAGAGTTGGGCACCGAAGCCGATCTTCGGTTATTTAACCGGAAACCGAAACCGGGCATTTCAAATCCGGACATTCGGTCACCCGAAACCGAATAACCGACTCGGTTGTTCCCGGTCGATTATCGCGTCCCCTACCCCCTACCCCTTGCAACGCCCGTGTAGATGTATGGAAACTCCTGTATGGGAGCACACCAGCACAGCGCACAGCAGTTGGCATCGCAGCATCACAGACAGTTGGATGGAAATCGACGAGCAGTGGGAATACTGAACCCTGTGCGGGATAAAAATGAGGGGAAGTTACCGGAGGGAAGAGGGGAACACAGCTGTGAACACGGCTTGGTCAGAAATGAGGCTGGGAACTAAAAGTGATGGTTTGAAATGAAAAAAAGCTGAACAGAGATATGACAGCAGCATAGCAGCACAGCAGCACAACAGTGAGAACCTCGGCGAAGGACATCGGCCAGTAGCGCCGAACCCTTTTTGAGTTTGTTTTAATGGAAACTCTGCACACCGGGGACAGATCATGATCTACTAAAAGATAAGTTGATTGCGAGCTGAGCTGACGTAGATAATACAATATCGGGAGCAAGTCTGCCTAAAAATATCTAGATAATGAAATGATAATCGATGACCTGACCGGGGTGTGATTCTCTGGCAGTGCCAATGGCGGGAATGTAGGCGGAATCGGCAGCGATAAATGGTGACCAGGGCCCTCTGACGCTGACGTGCATATAGTCGGCGGGACTCGTCCCGGTGCTCCAGCCGCACTAGACGGTGGTTGCGTCGGGAACAGCCTATCGCCTCTTAGTTGTACGCCGATGACTCATGCCGAACGACACAACGACAGGTGCCGTTTTGTCGGCAACCCCCACGTGATGTGTACCGTGCGTCATGCAATGCGTGTATTGCGGATATATGGTGGTGTGCCAATGTGCCGGCCGACGCACACTCGAAAATGGGGTGTTTTCCTCCACGAGGGTGCCAACGTGGCGCAAACGAGCCATTTTATGTGCAATAACCGACCGAATAACCTACCGGAAAGTTCTTAGTTTCGGTTGTTTTTTTCCAATAACCGAACCGAATGTAGTCTTCGGTCCGTTCTCTGAACCCACCCACAAAGGGCTCCGGTGCCCTACTCTATATGATATTTTACATATCTTGATACTTTGAAAAATAAAAATAAAAGTCATGGAACAAGACGCCATATAACGCGCGACCTATTACCGCAAACTAGACGTTACAATAAAAAACGTCCTCCCTCGCCGGGAATTGAACCCGGGTCTCATGAGTGAGAGTCATATATCCTAACCATTGGACTACGAGGGAACGCAGGATGTTGTCGAATGTGACGAAAACAGGGCCTACCTATTCTTCTGTTCTTGTATGAAATATACCTTGATATCTTGATATACACAGGTATAACTTTCAGAAATCCTGGAACAAACGGTGTACGGCCTATTTGACCGCGAACCAAACGTGAAAGACAATACATACGTACTCCCCCGCCGGGAAATGAGCCGGGGTCTCATGAGTGAGAGTCATACTAAGATTAAGAGGGGGAACCCCCGATGATAAAACCGGGTATTGTTATATGCTACATTCAGTACGTATCTTGATACTTCTTTTTAATAAAAATCATGGAACAAACGCCATGTACGACCAATTTCCCCGCCAACCAAACGTAAATGAAAAAACATACTCCCTCGCCGGGAATTGAACCCGGGTCTCATGAGTGAGAGTCATATATCCTAACCATTGGACTACGAGGGAAGGCAGGATGATGTCGAAGGTGACCGAAAACCGGCTTTCATACTGTTGCACTAAGTACCTTGATATTTTTTCTGTGTGGATGACAAAAAGGGGTGCACCCCCCCTAAGCATCGACCAAAAGGGCGACACTGCTTTTTGCTGGCGGCGAGGTTTTCGACATACACGTGGTCGTCGGCATCAATCCAGTGGTCTCTCTAGCACGATTCCGTTTCCACGCTACACTGTTCTTCACATATTCACTGTCACTGTCCCCCAACAGCCCAACGGTCTGAGGTGTAACCGCTCTCCTCTCTGAACGTATTGAATATTTTGTGACCATTCTATAAAAACATCATGGCACCCGGTACGTACGGGTGATGTGTCTGCGCACCGCGAGCGTGCGCTTTATCCCAGAAAAGGCTCATAATTTTACGTTCACATTGAATAGAGGAAGAATACGGCAGTGCCGAAAATCCTGCGAGTCCTCCCATGCTCTTGTGCACATGTATACACTGCTGTTGTTTGATTTATTCACATAACGTCATCCTTGATGGCTCGGTTGTTGGTTTGTTCGGAGTTTCTACAGTCGCCATGCAGTCCATCGACTGCTGACAGGTGTTGGTTGCCTTGTCGTAGTTGCCTTGTGGTGTTACCTTACGTCGTTGTGTCGTGTGGGGGCCACAGGCCGCCAATCAATGTTTCGATTGGAGAGGGCCACACGAGTAGCATGCCTTGCAGTTGTCCTCACTTTCTGTGTCTGCACTATCTGGAGCCGATGGGGCTGCACGACGTGGGAGTCACTCGCGACCTGGTCTCATCGTGTCTCGTTGTGGTACAGTATGCGGTAATAGCGGTATGCTGATCCCGTTTAAGCGGGCCTGGGTCGTTGGTTCGTTCCGACGTATTAATAGGACGTACTCTCATCGTCTCTCCACATCAACCACGCGCTACAGTAGAACAGTTACCCTCCGGCGGTGCTCCTGTGCCATTCCAGGGTACACTAAGCCTCAACTAGCCAAAAAGGGGGGGGGGAAATCGCGCCCCATAGAGGGACTTCTCAAACTTAGTAGAGACAGTGGGGTATACCCTGGCGTAAACGTGTCAACACTGGGGTACACGCTCACACCCCACTTTTGATCACTCCCGTTCACCCGCTATACACTCACGAAAAAAAAAAAAAACTCTCCGGATGGCTGGGAGGTGTAGATTTTAATTTGGGGCCGTTTTGACGGAGAGTATGGACGTCCCGAGGGGCGAAGAGAAGTGTCCCCGTTTGGTCAATAGTTGGGGGGGGTGTACCCCTTCTTGCGAATACCTCAGGGTGTACGTATCTCTTTTTGTCAAACTATTCTTTTTTAATAATGATCATGGGGTAAACACCATGTACGACCTATTTTATTGCTAACCAAAGGTAAAAGAAGACCCTCCCTCGCCGGAATTGAGTCCGGCTCTCATGAGTTGAGCCGGGGCTCTCCGGCCTTGTCGGGCCAAACCGAACGGAACTAGATTTTTGCGGTTGTTCATTCCGTTCCCAGGTATATATACAACCGCGTTTGCGTCCACGCAGAATCCTGGACCTCGCCAGCCAAAGCAGTACGAACGGAAACATTTTGCACATGCCACGGCACAACAACAGCGTGTTGGTCCGAAATTAGTGTGCACCTTCATCTACGGCCCATCTACTGTATATCAAAGTGCAACAGACTTTATTCGTTCTTAGTTCGGTCCTCCAAAACAAGAGAAGGGATCCAACACTCGTTCCTCTTCGTATAAATGTAGAAAACAAACTGTTTTCCTCGAGCTGCGCTGAATCTGTTCGCTTTGCACAACCAATCAGCACCGAATCACCTGGCAATAAATACTCCGCCCCGTTCGTTCCAATGCTCTCTCGAGGGGGTTAACCCTTTTAGAACCGCAGTCCCGTTTTGGGGACAAACCACTCTAATTTCAAGTAGTTTGTCCCCCAAACGGGACTGCGGGGTTAAAGGGGTTAAGACACGCCCTCGTGTCTTCCAACCTTTGGACTATGAGGGAGTGCAGGATGGTGACGAAAAGTGACCAAAAAAAACGGCTACTGTTGATACCACTCTGTCCCATTCTATACATATGAGCACCGGTTTTACACTAGTTAATAAACCAAGAGGTGCTTATATTTCGGGACAGAGGGGTACAGTGTTTCCGAGAAATATTTTTTGCACCATAACGATCACTTCGGGAGAATAACTACCGACGGCAACGCAAATTTGCAGTTCAAAGTTGTACAAGTCCACGTAAGTTATGTGCGTGTATACACTTGCTGTGCAAGTTTGGTACTGACTGTAGGGGCGGCGGATGTTGCATAGCGCAACGACCACACCTGGTTCGGTTGGTCGAGGTGTCGCCGGTAACTCCCGGTTGATCGAGAAAAACATGCCGGACAGGCCTGTCGGGCAGATGGCAGACCCACGGTGTGACATGTGACGAGAGCAAGGCTCGGCAGCAGTAGTATAGCAGCACCACAACACCTATCTATCTCACCAAGGCAGCCCATATGGTGAGGCCATGTCAACGCGAGGCCGCCGTTTCGCGGCCATCTGCGGCGAAGGGCTGGCAGGGTGCACCAGCAACGTCGACGATAGTGCGGTGTGCTTTGTCGACTGCTGCTGACCTTACTACTCTGGGCTATGATTATTTTTTGCTGCAGACGCGAGTGGGTCAGCGAAGTCGTAGTACTCTGGGCTCCGGGGCGTGTGATCGCGCCACACGCACACCGCACAGCACGCCCCACGCACGCACTACACAACGTGTCCCGGTGGCGGCGATTGACACCCTTCGCATGACTGCCGTAGAGCACAGAGCGCACACACCCAGCAGCAGCAGCAGCAGCAGTGGTCGCGCCCTGTTTTTCTCGAACGGCTTCTCGCATCGAAGCCGTTCATATCTTTCGTATTTCGCATTTCCCGTATTTTCGTTTAGCTCATACCAGGTATACGTCTTCGGATTTTCTGACCGATCTTATCGACAGATCGGCAGAGGCCACACCATTAGCATTTTTTTTTTTAATATTTGCAGTAGCGCACCACCGTAAGGCTTGAATTTGCAGCAGCAAAACCGACGGGATGTTATTATGCGAATGTGCACGATCGCAAACACGTAAACAGCTGTTGTGGTACTATCTTGACAAGTACCAGATACTGGTACTATTAATAGTATTTATTTAGTAAACAATTTTATTAAAACAAAACGCCAGGTACGACTTATGTCACCCCAAAATCAAAGGGACGAATTAAAAACATACTCCCTCGCCGGGAATTGAACCCGGGTCTCATGAGTGAGAGTCATATATCCTAACCATTGGACTACGAGGGAACGGATGCCGTTGAAGTCTGCTGAAAAATCCGCACTATTAGTAATTCAAGTTTTCATCGACTGCTAATATTGTACCCGGTATACGTGAATACTGGTATCTGGTACCAGTACGTATACTGTTTTACCAGGTGCCTGATATATGATAGCATTTAAGAACCATACCTTCTGTCCAGCCGCCGACTAGGGCAACATTTTAGGTTTCTTTTGGGGCCCGTACTAGGCCCCCCACTAACGGGAAACCCCCCCGAAAAAACAAAGTTGTGCGTGCGTGACCTTTCCAGCGGTTCTTTGTTTTCTCGGTCATTTCTTCCTTGATTTTTTGGGCCCACCGTGGGTTACGATTGCTACACATGCCCACCTGTATAAGCTCTGTGGTCACAAGCTACAAGCCGGAGAAAGTAAGCAAAAGGGGATAGGTCCGAAGAAAAAAGATGGAAAAAATAGCATACTCCCTCGCCGGGAATTGAACCCGGGTCTCATGAGTGAGAGTCATATATCCTAACCATTGGACTACGAGGGAATGCAGGATGATGTGTGTGGGATCCAAAATCTTGTTGAGCCTACCGCGACATCAACGGACTCTTGGTCTTGATGAGGCTGGAGGCGACTGGGTCTATGGTCATGCGACTGCGGCTATATATATACTTCGAAGTATCAACGATTACACCCCGCCAATATCTACTCGTCACAATATTTTACCTGGTACATAATTTGGGATCGAGACACTATAGCTGGGTAGCTCTGATATTGCGTCAAGTGTCTACTGTGTCCGCAAACCCGGGTTCTCCCGGGTATCTACCCGGGTAGAACGGGGTATATTATACAAGCAGGTATTTCTTACCCCTACTACCTCCCCGCAATACCTACAGTACCTGTGGTAATGTTACTCTTTTGGAATCGAGATCAAATTTTACCCGGGTAGTCTGGTATGATAGCTTCAGTATTTGACCCCATGCAACACCCGTAAAAGTATCTGCCGTCCTACCGTACTAAATAAAACACATACCCTTGGTTGCTTGTATGCCCGCTCTCTCAGATCAACTCGGGAGATGTCGAGGAGGTGGACGGGCTGTTCCATGATGCGAAGGCGTCAGCCCAACTCCTCACGGACGATGCGGAGGGATATCTGCACTAGTTTGACCATTCAGAAGGCGGCGGGCGGGTAAACTCTTCTTCTCTGCGCTCGTTGGACCAATCGGAAGACTGTGGGCGCGTATAGTCCCTTTATCTCTTCACCAGTTCGACCAATCAGAAGGATGCGGGCACATGATGAGATCACATCTGTGCTGTGACCAATCAGAAGGCTGTGGATGCGTGGCCCTCTATGCACTTGTTTGACCAATCCACAGGTTGTAGGCGCGGCTTTTTCTCTGCACTAGTTCGACCAAGCAAGGCTGTGGACACGTAACCCTTCTTCTCTGCACTGGTTTGACCAATCAGAAGGTTGTCGGCGCGTCATCACTTTTTCTCTACGCTACTTTGACTGACTAGAACTTTACGGGCACGCTCCCCCTTTCTCTGCACTGGTCTAGCTATAGGGTTGTCGCAAAAAAACGGGGCCCCTTGTGTCTACTGTAATAGCTAGCTAGGATTGTCGCAAAATCAACAGGATGTCTTGTGTTTGGCTATAGCTAGAGTTGTCGCAAAAGGCACGAGTGCCCTTTTTCCGCTGTCGTGTGATGTCGCACGCATGCATGCAACACATGCATGCATCTTCGTCAGTTGGCCGCAGAAAGCGTGTTTCATCGTTGTGCTGTGCCTGACATGTTTTTTCGTGTACCGTCGGCGAAGCTCGCTCGCAGGAAACGATTTATTTATCTGTTGTATCCAGCGGTAGACGAAGTGGAAACGGAATTTGCAGGAATTAAAATTGCGAAGGACGAGAGTTTTATTTTTATATGCAGCGGTAGATAAAGTCGAAAAGGAAACTGCGCAGGAAGTCAGTGTGCGTAGGATGAGAGTTTGCGGCGCGCATGGGGGCTTAAGTCGGATAGGACTTGGTGCAGGAAAGGAATTCGAGTGCAACAGGAGTTTGGTTGAGTTAAAGGGGGGCTTGAATCGGAAAGCAGCAGACTAACAGGCGGGATTTTTTTGGTTCTCTTAATATATTATTGTGCCGTTAAGTATCTGTCCGCGATGTAGTATGTCGCGAGATATCATGTTGAATATATTCTGTCGCGACTTATCGTATTTCGAATATACGGTACCGCAAAATATCGTGTTCTCGGAACATCATGTCGCCAAATATCTTACCGCGTCCCCGATTTTCGGTACAGTTACGCCAAATGTCACGTCGCCTAATCTCGTTTCATCAAGTATCGTGTCGTCAAATCACGTCACGAAAAGGTTCGCCAAGGGTATGATGAGTACTGGTGATATAATATACCACTCACTCTGGACATAAATGTAAGGACCGTTGGGTTATAAATATAAATACCAAATAGTCCTTACATTTAATTGCGTGCAGAGGGGCCTGGTGGTACGCACCGCGTGTAGTCTACAGCGCAGCAGTACATTTATCATATGACACCATTAGAGCATACCAGGCATGCACCAATAAATGTGTACACATCACATGCACAACGTATGCGCGTTCAGGACTTCGATGAAAAATGACGAAAGGGGCCAATTATAGTTCTGATACACTACTATTAATACTGCTATACTGAACGCTGCTGTTATTAATACTGTAACTAACTGTGGGTTCCATGTTCTCGACCAGGCCGTCGCATGGGTATATTGTCCCGCGGAGGTCCCACCTTTCGCCGAGGTCGTGGATATCCGTATTTTATTGTACGACTGTGGTCACCCATATTCCTGGACTATTTGTTGTTGTCAGCAGAGATGTCAGCAGTGACATTGTCCCGTGACAAGACAAGTAGTCACTGCAGACTGGAATGCAAGGCCCGTGCCTTGTACACACACTCTTCCTCTCCATCATCGTTGATGGCCGTTTCGTGGGATCGTCAGTACCGATCCTATACCAAAACCTGGCGTGTCCTACACGCTACCCTCTTAAAAAAGGGAAGTGCCATAGATGTCGAGTCGAACCTGGGCTGGGGTTCCTCCCCACATAATGACGTGGTATTATTAGTTGGACTTTGAAGCGGGACACCCTCCTTGTCGTCGAGAAAATGCCGACCTGGCTGTGTGCGTGCGAGGTCACCGGGACGAAGTACAACCACAGAGGGAGCCTTGGCAATGAGCAGTCTCATTGCTCTCCTCGCCATGGATCCTCTGTTCCGTCCCCCCACGACGCTCATCGCTGCCAGCTAGCGTTGCCTTTTTTACCCCCGAGACGCTCAAACATTTCCACACACATACGTACCAGGTACCTGGCTAAGACTACTACGAACTACATACTACCGGTACACATCATAAATCATAACAGTCAGGTACGAACGAGTGGGGAGCTAGATGAAGAAGATATTTATTTGCATACGATACGTACGTACGTACCAGTGTGTAGTATCATAGTTACAAGTAGAGTACACATCAGGTACCAGGCATCCTATGCCACCAGAACGGTACCAGCGGCCATCATATTTGGTACTCGATACTGCTGGGATAATTACCTGGTACGTATCGAGATACCGGGGGGCACGAGATATTTCAGATCTACTGCGTGCGGTATCTACTGTGTACGTACTACACTGTTGTACCAGGTAGGTATTAAATAGTAAAACTCCTTCTTCGAACTCCGTACGACCGCGGGGAAATAAACAATTAATTCCTTCTTTTCGGGACGATTGATGGTGATGTACGTATAGCAGGTACATACGTATCATACCGCTGGGATCATCTACGCTACGCTATACGCTGCGTACGTGTGTCGTGGTGAAACAAACAATTACTTTCCTCTTTTCGGGACGATTGATGGTGATGTACGTATACCAGGTACATACGTATCATACCGCTGGGATCATCTACGTACGTATCATGGGTATCGGGTAGACACAGCAGTATTCACACCTGTACAGCCAATGACGCGCGATGTTCAAATCTTATTCATACGCAAGTGACGTACGTACGTAATCCATAGAATATCATTACGATACGGTGGTCATCATATCTTATTATGTTATTCGTTGTGTTTGTGGGGTGTGTGTTTCATACCTGGTATGTTGGGTTGACTCTACGGCGAACGTACGTAGAATCAAGAACAACGAACAAACAAGAACAAACACATGAAGAACAACAGCCAAGCAAGCAACCCCTCCCCACTCAGCCCTCACACAACACCCAAGCCCAGGCCTTCCTTCCCCCCCGCGCCTACTATACATACACTCAGCCACAGAGCCCTGACCGTCGAGCCCTGTACGTGAAGTATACAAAGTGCAAGACAGTCATACAGTGGCGGTGGGCGTGAACGCTGGCAAAGCTACATCCTGTCCGCGCATCTTCACAGCATGCGATTTTCGTCGCTTCTGCTTCTGCTCCTGGCGGGGCTGGGGTTAAAGCGCAGTCATAATAGCGGCGGTGTTTCCGCTCAGGTCACCAGCTACGATGTCCGGGTCGACCTTCGACCATGCTTCCTCACCCAAGTGGAGATCGTGAGTCATATATATCATCATCATCAGTAGGGCTGCTGTAGGTTATTTCTTTGGTCACACTTTGCTATCTTCAGGCAACGGCACCAATCAGTAGTAGTTGTGATGTGTTCAGCGCGTGTCGGGTACTTTGCATGACGACGAAATATCTTTCAAAATAATATGGTACTTTATAGGAGGGTCGCGCATCCTTCTTCTTGCAGCAGAATATCAAGAGAGGCCCCAGCCAATCGATCGAGCTTTTACAGCTTTGCTGCAGTACTTGGCTTGTAGTATGGCACGATGCTGCTTCTTCAAGAGGGCAACGCGCGCAATGTGTGTTGTCGAACAAAACCATCTGCAGCAGTGTATGGTATATCTGTCTCTACCGGTCTGTCTCTCGCTGCTACCGACTGATTCTGCAGCTCTCATGCCAGGTACATAATAAGTGAAATAAAACGCCGTACCACGAAGTATATCCTTGTTTGCTTTTTGCTTTTTGCTTTTTGCAGCACACACACCTTCTTTGTCTGGTGTGGATAAGCGGTTTGCTGTGCGTGCCTTTGGTTGGCTATTAATACTTTGCTTGTGGGGTCCTTCGCTTGGTGTATCTTGTATTATTGTCTCGACTCCTGTCGGGGTTTGACGTACTGCAGGTTGCACGAGCACGCATGAACAATCCGCACTCACTTCACACGAGGCATGACAAAAAGCGACCGAGCGCCCGTGAAACACGTGGGTCCCTATGTCCGTATAGAAACCAAGTTCCTCCAATATCATAGGCGAACATGATGACTATGGCTGTAATTGTTTCGGGAGGTCTGGGCAACTGTCGACGAACCGCGTCTCGAAAGAGAGTAGGGGGCGACTTGCTTGTCTGAGAAAAAAAAAACAATTTTCGGGTTTTCGTTGTGTGGGTTGCGACGAAGCGAGAGAGACGTCCGCCCGAATATATATGCGAGGGCAACACCTATTATAAGACCTTGCTCGGCTGAAAGCGCAGCGCTTTTTTGTGTTGCACCTGATTCACCCTGATAAAATGATACAAGTACGAGAGTGCAGCAGACAGCAGCAGCAGCAAAAACATATGTGCACGTATATACATATGTTCTAGCTGGTATGTTCCTTCGTTACCGATGATTGCCGACCGAAGAAATGCAACCTTTTTCTGGTTATTGTCGTGCTGCTTGTGAACAGGCACCCGATACGGACGACGTCACGGAAGCTTACGTGCTCTACCAGTTGTTCCAGGGAATGTGGGCATCTTCTATCACGGTAAGTGTACGCCCTGTCTGTCCCCCATACTACATAAGTAGTACAGTACATTTACTGGGCGAACTTACAATGAGAAAAACAGGAAATCTGACCCAGCCTAGATTTCTTATTATTTGAGAATGGGTGCGTTCTGCACTACTATAGCTTCAGTATAAGGACTTGCCGAATTTCTTATTTCCCTGTGAATCTCAGCCTGCCTTTCTTATTGCTCGTTTTCTTAATCAAGGTGTCCCGCACTGCTGTACAGCTTGTAGTACAACAGTAGTAGTATACAGCAGTACTGCTGCTGTAGTTGCCCGGCAATTCTTTCTGGTATGCATTGTTTACATGCTGCTTTTACTGACTGGCGTGTTTTTCGTTGGGAAAATTTAAATCAAGCACACCCGGGACAGATCATCGATTTTCCTGCGTTGAGGACCTATTCCTTTCAGGGCAGATACACTCCTGTACTGGTAACCTACACACTACGAGCTGGGCCAGCCAAATCCCTGTTGTTAAGGCAGATTGGCCGTGCCCCGACCATTTTTACGAATGAATTTGGACTTGAAATTTGGACGCTGCAGGCAGTGTAGATAGATCATGTACTATTACGAGGGACCATAGTTAATAGGACCAAACATTATTAGTGAAAATTGTTAAAATATATAGGTTTTGATGTATATTATAGGTCCTGTTAACTATGGTCCCCCGTAATATCAATAATCGACACACGTACGTGTCGCCTGCCCTCCTTTTTTTTATTCTCGAGAGATACATACCAGGTACGTATGACCGATACATATTTTTTTTAGGAAGCGATCAAAACCGTTTATGTAATATCGTACTTCGAAGTACGAGTATTAATAGTGAAAAAAAAAACGAAGAGGGCAGGTGGCAAGTATCTTTGCACGTACCGTATGTTCGAATAGGTGGTGAAAAATTCAGAGAAAAGTTGTCAGAATTGATCGGGGCATTTATTCGTAACACGTTGACTTATGTATGGAATCGAGTGTTGGCAATATCTCTTGATGGGTGGCGAATTCGGCAACGAGGCTTACATTGATCTCTCCTTGTGTCTTCAGCACTGATGCCTCCACCAAATTCAGCTTGATCCGAACGACATTTTTTATACCAATTTAGTGTTAAAAAATGGTGCTTTTTTGTTTTCGCGGATATCTCGGCGAGATTGAGTCGGAAAAAACAGGTTAGATTTTTTCATGCACTGTTGTTTCTTCGAGCAAGCAGCAGTGGTGTGTCAGAGGGTTAATGCTTGCAATTATTGTGGCCTAAACTGCAGTGGGTCACGAGATACCAGTACGACGAATTTAGGAAGCTTTCTCCTTTTTTTGGCTGGCCCAGCTCGTAACTCATCGTGCTGCCAGGTGGGAGCCGTACAACTTGCATGAATGATCAAAGACACGTTTCCTGCACAACATCTCGTAACGGTACGTTATGATCTAGGCCACAGCAGCGCAAGTACTGCCTGTACCTGGTATGTGGCTACAGGTGATACCTACTGGTAGAGCAGTTAGTTGTCGTGTTGCCCATTTTTTAAGGTCATGGCCATAAATAGGTACCCTCAGCATTGACGCACCATCACAGCTTTGTATGCCCTTCTTCCCGTTCGTTGTATTATGGGTTCGTGGCGCTGTGGCGGTGTTGTCACATTGCTCATGCGTACTCTCTACAGTAATGTTCGTTTGTTTTCAAGGGTTCCCACCCCGTTATTTCAATGAATGCGAAGTATCGTCCCCCTGGAAAGATACCTGAAATCAGATAGATGTTAGGCTATAATCCATATTATTCTGGCGGAGAGGGAAGCGGGTAGATTGTTCGTAGAGTCATCCTGTAGACGGCAAGCGCCTATCAAATCATAGTCTACTAACTGTGTACCTATTTACTTGTTTTTAATTTCTAGACTAGATGTCTTGGGCTCTGTTTTCTCGAGAAAGGGCCGATACTTCTGCATACCAGGGTGCAGTGCCCCTATTTTGTACGAGGATATAGGCGTCGGAGGTTCACGCCGTTTTTGGGAGATATGTCTTGTAGTTTGCGTACCTGTCGTATTTTTATGAGCGCTTGTCAGCCCATTGACGAACGGTGTTTTCACTTCGCTAGATGTTTGGCCGTTTACTTGTCGTCGGAAAATTCCTGGCGAAAAAGCAATTCGCGGCAGGGGTCGACAAGGGCTCTCAGAACACGTGGGCATTTTTTCGGGGCCTTTCTAAATAAACGGCGTGAGCTTTGCCCCCTTTGTGCGGTTGACGTATTTTTTTCACGTAGCCTCCGAAACAATTAGTTACAGCTGGGATCAAGTTCGGGCGTTATATAGTACCCGCCAATATCAGCAGTCAATTCTTCCAATATTTGCGCGAAACGCTTTACAGTCATGCCCTGGAGTACCTGGAACCGGTTAGTCCATCTAACAATGAAAACCAACGATTTCTTACCGACGGAAAGGCTTGACTTCCCTTGATTTTTTCGAGGGCCTGCGGTCTATCGGGACACACTTTCGCCGCTAGCGCCAGCCTTGGCACCCCAACCAAAAAACTGTCCTGGCACCCTCTTCCCCTGCCCATGACGGTCGGGGAGATACCAATATGTGACGTTCGTTTAGATATTGCAAGCGGGAATCGTTGGCTAGCTATTCGTGGCAGGTTTACGAAGTAAGGAGAATATTACTAGTGATCGGGAACCGAACCAATAATAACATGTTCTTTGTTGTTGGAGAGAATGGGGCGTTTCGGCTCATCTTATTTAGCTGAATAATTTATTGCTAGTGCCGCAGAACAACAACAGAATAAGCCGGTGACTGAAATACACCATCACCTGGCATGCTTTGTGAAACAGGCATCATTGCCATGACGATCGAAATAGCACGATTTAGGGGCACACCATATGCAACATCTACCTGCTAATACTTGCTGCCTTTCCCCGCGCATCCGGCGCTGTGTTCCCGAGCGCCCATCTCAAATTACTTACACTCGCCTTGCCTTTCAATAGAGAACCTCATTCGTTTTTGTCCACCTTCCCCCGTACCGAACTCGCCTCGGACACCAATAACGTTCCGCACGATGAAAGGTCAAGTTGGTGACGACCGACGTCGACGATCTGTCCCTGGCAGAAGGAGATTATGACACCACCGCAGGCGAGTATACCACCTCCCACGGTCTGTGCAGCGTGGTCTTCGTCGCCATCGTGCCGTCTACCTTGCAGTTCACCATCCTGACGGCGTACTCTCAGAGGTTCCAGGTGTGTTGTCGTGCTCGTGCATACCAGGTAGCGTTTACGGTTTACTGTACGAGGCATAGCAGCTGTCAGTCTTATCTGTGCCAAAATTCAAAATTCAGGTCGAGGGCATTCTGTACGATACTGCTGTACTAGACTACAGCATTGTGCATTGTCCTGCGACGGCGTGTTTGTTGTCTTCATGTGCAACCGTCATTTCTACCCAACGACATCATCAGTACACTCAGTGTCCGTCTTGATGTTTCATCCTAGAGAGGCACGCATTTTGTCGTCACAGGCTGTGAGATGGAGAGAGTAAAAAAAACTACCAGGTACCTGGTACCAGGTATGATACAGTACAGTATTGATCGAGGTAAGAAATGAAATGCCAGCGTACCGGGTGCGAAAAACACTACCAGGGTATAGTTAAAAAATGGTAGTACAAACAAGAAAATCAGAATCGAAAATATATATATATATCCAGAAGGAACCCATGAGATATAATACAAAACACGCACGGAAATCAATATCATGCAAAATGGATATATAACTGCTGCCCCAACGAAACAATACGAAAGAGAGAGAGAGGCGCCCGGAGAAGGGCGGAGAGGAAAGAGAAAGAAAATACGAAGAGAGAACTAAGGCAACAACGAAGTAATCCTGCTTAAGACTAAAAAAAAAGCAACTACCATAGGTTTCTGTCTCTGCTACATGGTTGAGCCGGGGACCTTGCCACACGATCTACCATCTGCTTCCTGCTCTCTCTCGTCGACAGCGGTGTCAAGTGCCAGTTTCCAGCTCAAATATCGGTATTTCATAGCCAGTAGGAAGAAGTGTTACAGTAGTATTGTTTCTGCGGGAGGCGATGTGCAACCCATCCGCGCTCTCGAGGTAGATGTCCTTATTTTTGTTGTTGACATCAAACATATCCATGGTACTCAAAACACACCATACCACAGACAGCCGCGTCAGCCTTTATTGGCTACAAGCAAACGTATTGCGTACGTGTTTCTTCAAATAACACGCACATTACACGTACAGGTAATCACACTACTCCTAATGTATACCCTCCTTCCGGTCCGACCCGTTTGTTCGTTTTTGAAAAGGTCCGCATCGTGTACTTCAACGAAGCGTTGACTGCCGATAACACCGACTTCACCACGAAGCTGGGAGTAGGGAATTACGACGCTGGCAACTTGCAGAACATCGAGACCATCATGCTTACAGGTATATATTGTGTGGACCCCCGAAAAATATGTGAAGGACGTGAACAGAGAAAAACAAAAGCTTTACGTTCACATCAATTATCAGTGCGCAGAGCATGCAAACTCTGCGTGACAGGCGGCGGAAGGTTTTTCTCGCTCTATTAATAGTACCAGGGATGTAGTATCAGGTAGTTTTTGTTCAGGATTAGCTTTCGCTCTCTTCGCGCGTAGTGCTCCGCGACCTTCTCCGGGCCTTCTTCTGCCCACGCAACCTCGGGGCCGCGTGCCGCCGCCATGCGCGGTTAGCCCGAATTTCGCTTTCTCTCGCAGATATCACGAATACGCCTTGACTGTGGATCCTGGAGACTACTTTTGGTGCTGCTGCCGCGAGCCGAGCTTGCGGAACAGTTTGATCTCGGCTCCTCGCCGAGCCTCGATTTCTCGACCTCGCCGCCGTAATTGCGTTCTCTTTACTCCCTCCCTTTGCGGATCGCCTCCGGTCTTTTCGACCTCCTTCGCCTTGGTGTCGTCGGTGCCCGTCCTTCCGGTCTTGTGCCATACGTCCAGGCTCCGGCCAACCCCTCGTTACTTTGATGGTTCGAATTTTTCTTGACGGATGCAAAATACAATTGTTTCCCTCGGCGTTCGCCGGTGAAAATAGTTTAAGAAATATGCATGAGAACTGGAACTAATGAATAAATCTCATACACGACCCTAAGAGAGAATATGTATATATAGATGTCTGACAAATGAGACTGATAACTGAATATCAAAACTAAAATTAGTCTGGGAAATTATGCAGGTGAAGGAATCTCAGCAACGAGTCTGAGAAAAGAGACTGACAAATGAGTCTGAGTCCCGATGGTTTTTGATGTTTTGTGTCGGACACCGCACACGCGCATTCGATTTCCTTCATCGCCAGGAAATTACTCTGATCCTCTAACACTCCGCATTACCTTCATCATGTTCTACTTGGCATTGTCTTCATTAGGCTTGTAGCACTTACTTAGGATTTATTTCTCCCTGCAACACTCGGCATTGCATGCAGCCAGATCTCGAAACATGAGCGATCGCCGGGATAGTTGTTGCTAACTTGCATACAGGGCAGATGTCTACTTTTGGTTTCGCTTTTGCGCCCATGATATAATATCAAAGGTTGTGTTTTTGTCGGCGGCTGTCGTTCATGCTTTCTATGTATTTGTATTCACGGCACCCATGCGGAAACCTTGTATATATGATGGGATTGAAGCGAAAACCAGAGGAAAAATCACACCCGTGTGGAGGAGCAAACCCGGCTAGCTGATCTACCGTAGGAGTAAACAGCAGATTAATCGGCTCTACCTAATTCAGGGTAAGGTTCTAACACCCCACCTCCTTGCAAGGTCCAGCTCATACATCTTTCACTTATTATGCCAACAGTTACTGCAAACAGGAGAAAACCCAAGAAAAACTCGACCACGGGAGCTAAAACAAACGTAAACTCCAAGTTACATGCAGATTTGTTTTGCTTTCTCTATCTGCCCCAGCCTAGAATCGATGCCAGGTATGTCAAATCTTGTTGCCCGTTTTATAACATCTTGTGGCATACTGCCATTAATCTACCTGGTAGATTTGCCTCTTAAGTCGCATTCAGGCTCCAACCCCACGCCATAGGTGTAAGTCTGTCACACACCCCCTCTCTGCTCCTTCTGGCCCCCCGCCGACCCTACATTAGAGTTTCTATTGAGGCACCCCGTTCGAGATTTGGCCACCTGAGTTGTAATCCAGACTATCGGCAAGAGGCGCTCCTTACAGATTCCCGTTCTAGCCAGGGACTCTCCAACGCTTCCCCGCACTACACGTTCCGCCAGCTGATCTGTAAAGCTGCTGTCTTCTGCCGCTAGACGCCCAAATATTTCCACCGCGAATGTGGAAAGTGTGTGGGTCACCGATCGTATGCTGTGATTCATTGTGTTCACCTGATGCTGTCTGCCCCCCCCCCCGCCAAACAGATGCTGCAGAGCCCAGAGTGATCAACTCCAACCTCAAGACCTTCCCCAAGCCGAACGATATATATGCGCGGCCCGTGAGGAAGACCGGGGACGGTGTCGGGGGCACGGCCACCGTGGTGGCCGAGTGAGTATAAACAATATCATTGCAATGATCGTGCGCCTTGGAGCATTTATATTTATTTCGTGGACACTCTTTCTTAAGCGGCGAAAGGAAGGGGAGGGAGAGAACGGCTAGTTCAAGGTTTTGTGTAAAGCTGTCGCCCGCGATCTCTCCACTTGTTCATGCACTTCGTGATACATGTTTCTAAATACTATAGGCCATTAAACTGTGTGCCGCCAGTAGCACCTGACCCATGGTCGTATATTGGCATAAGTGTAGTAGCGCTCTTTTGTACGAACACGTTCCAAGACGGGCGCGAGCTCCGGGACCCTTCCCCTCCCCTCCCCTCGCGTGTAGAGTACTGGTGTCGCCGGTTGGTTACCATACTATCAACCTTGTTGTATCTATGGCAGAAATACTGTCGTTTTGGGGTCGAAGTAGCTTTTCGTCGAAAATAATGGGTTTATATTGGGATGGATCCCTTGCGCAACCTCCCTGATTTTCAATCGTTGTATTGTACCACTTTTCTTACTATATTGCCGAGGCAATCAGTCAGTCAGGTCGTTTTCGAGATCCTCCTTGAGATCCACGCACAATTTAAACTTTACTCCAAGGCGCACTTGCCCCACCCCCTCAGCTGTTGCTGTCACGTCGCACAGGGCTACGTTCCCTGCCCGATTACTTGTTGCGAAATAAGAAGACCAAGGTGGCGAGGAAACGATCAGCCAACCCAGATCACCAGTGAAAAAGAGAGTAAGCTAGACGAAAGAATAAAAAAACAGCTGCCGGTGCACAAAGGGTACGCCGAAGTATTCGCACGAATGTTTCTACCCCACACACATCACCACCACCGCCAGCACCACCACCACGCCCGTCATCCCCATCCAGATCAACCACCCCCCCCCCCCTCCCTCCCTCAACATCACCACTACCCCCGCTACCGCCGGCGGCCTTCACATCCTCGCCCCATTGGCCATTGTTCTGTCCGCCAATGACATATAGATACGGTGATGCAGCAGGGGAGAGTATAACCGTGACGGAAGCATGGAAAACGGCGAACGCTTCCGGGTCGAACGAGTACCAGTCGGCGGCGGCGGTGACATACGTCGGCGAGAATGGGGAGGAGGAGATGCACGTGTTCTTCGCCATGGGATGGTTTGACGTGGGCTCCTGGGCGTGGGCTCACTACATCGCGGAATGGGCTACCAAGGGAATATTTGCGGTGAGCGAAAACAAATGCCATATCTTAGTAACTGGTACCTAGTATTTGCTTTACGTTGGAGGGGGGGGGGGGGTTCTTCTTCTTGATGTACTGTAATCGAATTGTGTATGGGTGGTCCACTCGAGTTGTAGAACGAACGACTGAATGCAGGCGTTTGGGGGCACAGACCTTGAAATGAATGTGACATAGTGTGTGTGTGTGGAAGTAGTAGTGTAGAGGCTTGTGTAGAAAATAGGTATATCTCCAGGTGTAATAAAAAGGTTAGTAAAAGTTTGTTGTATTTGTTTTTAGCATGAACCTTGCCGGATGGCAAACGTGGTATCGTCAATAAATGTCCAGGCCGGAAACAGGTGAAAGTTTTTGATGTACATGGAAAAATAATATGTACCTGGTAGGGTCGATAAAGGGGCGAGAACAAACTCACATTTCATTTCAAGAAGACGATAATAGTCTACATACTTCGTACCTGGTATTAGGATTATACGGGGGTGGACGTAAAGCTAGCTTACTCGTTTGGCATCCGTTTGGGTTTTCTTCTCCTTACTACTGTAGTTGGCCGTGAGGGGGAGATAATTGTTCTGGACGTTGTTGGAGGGAAGACTTCAAGTGCAGTAGTGACAAAGCTAATCCGGAAGTAGTCAGCGCAAGGAGATAGACTGGTACAATTGACTTTCTTCTTCGGTTGGCATTAGCTTTCGTGTCAATAGTGCCGTAGCCGCGCGCGTGTTTACGAGTGGTGTGCGTGCGCTGCACCTCTATTGTCGGATGGAAGAAAAACACGAGCAGATGATGTACCGAAGTATTTTATGAATTGTACTTAGAACCGCAGCATTCCCGGCCGCGCTGGGGGCAGAGGGCAACCATTTTTTTCTACCAATCCACAATTGAGATGCTTCGCTGACAATTTCATTGTACGGGTTAGGTAATCGAGTGCCGGGGGGTACGAATACTTCATCTAGTTTTTAACATTGCTGCTGGGTGCCGAGAGCAACATTTCGTTCATCTGCTGAACCAGCCGTCATCACATGACAACAATAACCGTTCCTTGACTGACTGATTCGGCATACAGCAGAGCTGAGCATCTCGGGCCGCGTGTATATGTCAGGTTTCTCTCTATCATAACACGGATGGATGACGGAATTTCTCCCTCTTCTCAGCGCGTTTGTGACGGATTTTATGTCTTGATGCGAAGTATCTTCTGTAGTGTGAGGCGGAAACGATGTCGTGCATCGGTTGTGAACCATTTAACGCAATACGCAGTACTCTTCACCGGCGGTGCGGTGTTTTGTTTTTTATTTCCATACGGTCCGGTCCGGTCCGGTCCGGTGCGGTGCGGTGCGGTGCGGTGCGAAGTCGTACGGTGCGATACGGTTCGGTAAAAAACGATAACAGCCTCACCACACCGTACCCGCGCCGTGGAAAACAACTTTTCATCAAAGGCCCTAATGCCTCCTCACGGTTTTCGTTTATATGAGAGTCGAACGGTGCGGTGCAGTTAGGTGCAGATTTCGTTTTGGAATCGTACGGTACGGTGCGGTGCTGGTTATTGTTTTGTGAGAATCCTACTGTTTGGTGCAGTGAGGTGCCGCGCGGTTTTGTTAAAGGCAAAAGCCCACGGCTTGGTGCAGTGCGGCACAACTACATCGAGCCGCACCGCACCTCAAGAAAAAAACCACTGCGTGAGAAGCCTTGAGAATGTATACAATAGATAGTCTGGGGCCTTGAGCAGTACCTCTCTGTTCGAGCAAACGAGATCTTGGTGGACACGGCAGCAATAGAAAAAATTCCATCAATGTCATCTGCCATATTTTTTAAGTGTTTGTCGTTGAGGTCAACGGCTTCGGCTAACTTCTATTGCCCAGTAAGTTCGGCATCGCTTTCAATGAGCGATACACGTCGGCGCAAAAACCTTGCACTCGATACTACGGTACATACCAGGTATTATATCTGCTCTTTGAGAATGCCCAGCTCAACCCGAACAAAAAACAAGCTAGCCGACAGTGAGCCAATAACGGTTTCGTTTGCCATTTAGCAATCAATATACCGGGCATGGTTCGGTCCGATGTGAATCGAGTACTCTTACATACGCGTACAGTGGTATCCGTTTTGTCGCTCTCACCGACTTCCGTCTGTACCTAGCATCCTTTTTGCCATCCGACGATCTGCAGGTTAAATTGAGAAAAACCTCGATCACACGGTCAATCGAAAACGATGCGAACATAAGATTAAAAAGTCGCGAAGCAAAATGTGGGAATCCTGTGGTACAACTCAATTTTAGCTCCATGCGTTACCTACTTCCTGCTTATCACCATCCCGCGCCACCTGTTTTCCGTTGCTCCTCCCTCGGAATTTATTGTCGAGCTGATCAGGGTGAACGACGTTTCTGGCTTGGGGCCGTGGTCGACGACCTGTACTTGGGCACCAGCGTTTTCGACACCACCGCAACAAACAACGAGGGCGAAGAGGTGAGAATATGAGGGGCAATAAGAAAGCGGCGGGAAAAGGTCACCAAGTAGTAGGTAGTAGCGACCGAACGGAGCTAAACTTCCTCACGTGTCCTGTTCTGTACGCGTGCTACGACAGCGGTTGCACTTTTTGGTCAAAAGTTTATGGAATACCATGCGGTATATTTTTTGGGATACGAGTTGTGCTCTCGATTAGGCTTCGATAGTTAAGGGGACGCTGGCACGCTCAGGAATGCACTTTCAGTCTTGTCAAGGTCAGGTTGTGGGTGGCTTGTAAAGAGTATTGAGCTCCTCAATTGAGGAGCTTGGGGCACTATCTATCAACAGTAGGAGCACCTCTATCGTGGCATGCATCTTGGATTGAAATAACCTCTGTATTTTGCGGGAAGGTACACGAAACCTTTACGTACTATTATACCTGGTACATGGGAAACAAACGAATCATTGGAATTCCCGTGAGTCTGATGAACGTGACGTGTACGTGGCTTCCTGATCTGATTTCCTCGGGATTTCTTCTCGTGTGCTGTATGTAGCTGCTTATGAGCGACCGGCATTTTATGTTTTATTTGCGCTCCACGTTGTCGGATGGCAAACGGATCAATGAAATTAAATACACCATCGTACTGTTTTTTCACATTCGTTTGTTGTCCGACAATTTTGCCAATCACGCACTTCAACGGCGGTTCACTCCAACGACATTCAGCTTGAATTCACTCGAACGCCATTCACTCCTGCGTAGCTCACCTCAACGCCGTTTCCTTCTACATCATCCACCCCCAACTGATCACAACCGCCGCTGCTGCCCCCTCGCACGAACGGCTAACGGTTACGAAAACTGAACAGGTAAGAATGTCGGCAAGCGACCTGAGAGTTTTGCTGGCAGCCACAACAGACCTCAACAGCAAGTACCACTCCGAAATCGTTACGGAGTTCGCGCTCAACGGGCTGGGCATCCTCGAGCAGGTACGCGATAAAACACGACTGGCGAAACACAGACAGAAACGTTAAAACAGGAAATACAAACCGCTGACGACTGTGGGATTCTTCCGACGGCAAAACGAAGCATACCAGGTGTATATTGTCTGCTCCTTCCCCCCGCCACTCAAGCCACCCCTACAACATCCTTTCTACCCCCCCACCCCCCCCCTGCCTCCTCTTCCCTCGATTCCTGTTTTAATATCCTGCCTCCTCTACCCGCGTACAAATAGCTTAAGTCCCATGCTCTCGTTTTTTGGCGGTTACAACGGCTGGAGATCAGGTTAGCTAATTTTTGTGCGGGGAGAA
The DNA here is from genome assembly GCA_031213475.1 of Nereocystis luetkeana. Lineage (NCBI taxonomy): Eukaryota > Phaeophyceae > Laminariales > Laminariaceae > Nereocystis > Nereocystis luetkeana. The sequence goes on from JARUPZ010000020.1 coordinate 5,983,466, forward strand.
CCTTTACTCCGCACAAGGGGGATAATCGTATCACGTAGTGTGTATGTGGTAAGACACTCTCGAGGCATTTGCATAATAAACCCATTGCTGTCTCTGGAAGTGGCCGCACCAGAACTTCAATCAATTCATTGAACCTGTCATCCATATGCAAGAGAATCCCCTTCTAAAGCGGTTCTTAGTAGGATGCAGCTCACCCTTCATCCGACTCGCCCAACACCTCACGGCGCTTCGTGCTTGGTGCAAGCAATGCCTACCTTGTCGGTGAAAAGCCGACGTGCTCCGTCCCAGCATTGTAGGGATGCGAGAGTCTATGTCATACAACTACGGCCATGCATGACACGAGCACCCCCTCCTATCCTTTCTACCCCTGTAATACAGTAGGCGTTCTTGCAATGCCCCCCCCGTATCCTCTACGCCCTCTACCTCTGTATAAACACTTTCTATCTACAGCACGCATGGTCGTGATTCGTGTGCGCATGATCGCAAACAGCCTCATTTTTGTGTACATCGCGTATGTGCACGTGTACCGGAACCATCATGAACTATTTTTTAGGGCAATATCCAAAAACAGGTATACCTGGTCCGTTTTGACTCAAAAACAGGCATCTTCTAAACTCAAGTAAAAAATACACCCCACAAGCCTAGTGATTGGCCAAAGGGACATTCTACCTGTCTGTGTTTTGAGGCATGATGACACAGACATACCTGAATACGGCTATTCTGGCTGGCTTTCAATTGTTTCTGGTTACTCGATTTGCTTGATCACTTGCCTACAGCGTGCTTGGTGTTTCACTGGTGTGCTGCGGCGCCTCGTCTAGCCTTCCGTTGTCTTCCAAAAGCGCTTTCACCATTCACTGCCATTTCACGCGGGCTCAACCGTTGTGCGCACCTGGGTACGTGCGTCAGCACGTTCGTACACTCGTTTATAAGTACGTGCACACCGCATGCAACGTATATATCACATACCGTGTGTCGTATATATAACATACCGGTACGACACACGTATACGCTGACACCAAGAAAAAAACACACGCGTGCCACCAGTACTCTACTTCTAAGCACCCTGCTCCCGCTTGGCACCCTGACCTAACTCAAAACCTGATCCCACCCAGACCTGAGCCCTCCAAAGCGAACCTAGATAAGTCGAGGTACGTAGTTAGCCGCCAGCAAGTGTAGTTGTGGGCCATGGTGTCACTGTCTTTCAGAGACGGGTTGTATGTACGAAGTATGTTTTTACCAATAATCTTGTGATGGCTTGTGGGGTGCGTTTTGACTCGATTCCAGCCTGTACCTTTTTTTTTTACTCCCAACGCAACGGGTGCCCCGTTTTTAGGTTAGTACCCTAGTTTATGCGTTACGCACACAACCAAAGGCAGGTATTATATCGTATCGAATACGCTTGGTCGCTGTTCGTGCTCGCATCATGGGCTAAGGAATGCCCTTTGTATTATCTGCGTACATATCATACCTTCTGCGTTCGCCTTTCATCCTAGATTTGGTGGCTTGTCTCAGTGTTGTTCGTATGTTGCGTGGCCGCGTTTACGTTTGGAAATGAAAGAAAATAAAGGTGAAAATACACTTCATTCCTAAGCTCGACCGTCCGGAATAGTCATTGAAATGAAGCGGTCACGAGGATTTTGTGTGCACTATCAACCGGACCTGGGCCAAGTTGTACCAGCAAACACTACTGACTAATGGCACATGCTTGCGCTGCATGCTCATTGTTGGTAATTTGCTTATTCTGCGGATAATTCTTCAGCAGTTGCTACGCCCCCGCCGCCCCCCCCCTCCCGTTTTTCTGCTCGAACTGTTTTTTTTTTCGAAATACCCTAAGAAACATGTTTCAATTGGTTGCCGAGTGTTGCTTGTACGTGACTACAATATTGGTATTGCGATGGTCGAGGTCTGGTGTAATTTTCGGTAGTAGTGTGTCCGTGTCTGTGCGTGCATGCGTGCGTGCGTGTTTGACTGTTCGTGCCCCAGTGCCTGGCAGTAATCCTAACGCTTGGTTGCCATCCGACAGTATGCAGCACAAGCGCCAACATCGTTCACGTCTATGTATTGTACGAGTAGCTCTTTCTTGACATTTTTCGTGCCGCCGCGAACAATGTTGTTATGGTGTCGCCGCGAATGGCTGTTGTTGCTGTTTGTCGCTGATTGACATCGCCGTTGCTGTTGTTCTCTAGGTGGATTCGGCGAAGCGGCTCGACTTCGAAGACGCTGATGGGGCGCTACTGCCCAAGGGAGATGCCCCCCAAGATAACGGAGACGGTATGTCTGCCCTACGCCTGTCTTTTCTTCCCCTCATCTCGATTGGAACAACTGCACACAACAGTAGAGGACACACATAAAATACTAAGAAACAGAAGATCAACCATGATCTTCAGCAGCTTGTCGGATAAGCTTACAGATGCCGTGAGGACGAGAACGACGTCAACGCAAATTCTGGTTATTTGTCGGGACTAGCTTCCGGTGTTTTTTTTTGTTCGGTACGATTCCCGTTACCTGTTGTGCGTCGACGACGGCGAGCGGAGCAGGCAGAAAAAATAGTCAATGCGAAGCATGTAGTTAACCCTTTTGGGGCCTCAGGCGCAGCGATAGTGATGCGAACAAAGCTATGCTGGGTGCGGTCTTACCACCTATATAGTAGGGGCGCGCAACAGTACGACTATTAATAGTAGCGGTGTGTGTCGGATATACAATTGTCCTTGCATGTAACTCGGATTTACCCCCCATCTCAGTTCCGCGTGGTCGATGCTGTATTCACCGCTTTTGTTCGAAAAGTTTTACCCCTGAAGTCCCAAAGCCCAAAGGGGTTAAGCAACGTGAAACTATGGCTGCCAAGGTTGAGTCCTTTTCGGGTGTTTTTTCTTCCTATTGGCGGTAAGGGGTCGAGGTTAGAGCTGGACCTTGTCGGAGGGAAACACAAAGATTAAAGCAATTAGTTTCAATCCTTCTAAAACTGAATACCTGATACCTCATATTGCCTCATACCTGGTACACCGGACGCAACGTGTGGCCCACGCGTCGTGGCAGGAACCATCGGAATGGACGACATACACCCAAGGTCCTGGCTGTCGCAGGGAACGATCGACGCCATGGCGGAAGAGTTCAGTAGTAGCGACTCTAACGTAAACTGGAAAGCTAATGACCTCCTCCTCGCGGAATCAATCACCCTCCAAGAAGATTTTTTCTGGCAGAGCCACACTCTTTCTCACCTAGCGCGGGACAACCTCGGCCTGTCGGACTGCTACACTGAGGACACCGGTGAGATGTACCCCCGTGAGATTTCAATGAAAGTCGATGCATATCGTGCACGTTACGTTAGTGTAATTTTGCTTTCTTGTTCGATACCGGCAATATGTTGGGTGTTCTTCTCCTTGCTGGCTGTAAGGGATCGAGGTTTTGAGCTGGACATTGTCGGAGAGCAAGCGCAGTGGAAATACGCGTAAATAAGTAAGTGGCGTTTTGTTGTTGGGTGGATGCATGCATGTTTATTGAAAGCCTACTACGAAATACATAAGAGTGGTGTATGTTGATGTACGTTATTACGGGGGACCCTAGTTAATAGGACCTATGGTTTACTTCAAAACCTATATATTTAACCATTTTTACTAACAATATTTGGTCCTATTAACTATGGTCCCCCGTAATAGCGTGTTTTCCCTGATCCTTCTTCTGAGGGCAACACTAAGAAATATATGGTACCTGGTTGGTGCTGATAGGGAATAGGAGGTGTTTGTTGATGGGTTGAATATTGATTTTTCGTGGGGGGACAAAGGTTAGAACCAAGAGATTGTTGCCTGTTGATGCATGGATGTATGATCATTGGACAGACTCCCTTTAGAAACGTGACGTATGGATGGATGCACGACCATCCGTCCTTGTTATGAGGACACCGGTGAAGAGAAAAAGAAACAGGAGGTAGGTATTGGTGCATGGATGCGTGTTTATTGACCGTTCTTCCTACTGTAGGACGGCGGCAACACAAAAAACTAGGTGGTGTTTTTCATGTATGGATGTGTGTGACAAAATCGACGCCACGAAGCTGGCGCATTAAAACACGCACAGCGGCTCGAAACCATATTTTCTTTGTTCGTTGATGAACTAATGCGGCCACATTGAGAATTATTCTAGGGACAGCGGTAAGACATGGAAGTACTCGTACCGTAACAGCAGGGAACAAAACCCTGATATACGCAACAGCTCACGTATCGCGCACCACGATCCCTGACACGTACAAAACAGATACCCAGCCCCACTTACATCCATGCAGCAGGTACACGTAGCGTATTTTCCCACATACCAGGTATGTTAGCGCCACGTGCAAATTTGATACGTAACGTACGCGCTCTCGGCATCATCCCATTCTTGCTACACAGGCAACACTGAGATAGCCGTGCTCACTGGGCTGTACGATGCCACCACCTACAACTGGCGGAGCATGACCACGCCGGGAATCACGGGCCTCTTCAACGCGAACTGTCTCCAATCCGCCAAGGCAAACCTCATAACCTGCGCCCCCGGGGACAACACGTACAATACCAACTTGACGCCCGTAAAACTCGTGGACACCGAGAATCAATTCCATGCGCTGGAAACGACGGTTGAAATTAACGGTGAGAAGATTCGCCGTTGCTTTGCTTTTAATGCCTGCCCTGGATGGTTGGTTGGTTAGCCTTGTTGCCAGGAGCTCAGGGATCCAATACCTTTCAACCCTTGGCGTCATCGGCAGGACACGAATCCGCGCGTGAGTTCGCAATGGGTAAAGGGGAAAGGGGGGGGGATACTTTTCGACCCACACATTTTGACCCAAACAATTCTGACTGGCGGGGAATGCTCCTCGGCCGAAAAAGTGCTCAGTTTTTCCCATCTGTATTTTCACTACAGCAAGTGATTGTGTTGGATACATTGTATCTTGCCTGCCTATGAAACAGAGAGTAGACGAAGCCCATGGAACTGATCATCGCGCTGCACGTCCATTATTTTTTCAAAGAGGGGTTTTGGGGCAGGTATAGAACTTCTTGTGTTAACCCCTTTAGGACTCCGAGAGAGTGACCAAAACAAGGTTGGTATTTTTGGTGTTGCCAGCCGTCCACGAGCAGCGTGTCGCCAAGCGTTGAGGATAGCATCATGTTGCGCCCCTCGCCGTGCGACTCCTTGAGTTGAAACTCGGACACCGATTTGTGCCCCCCGTATCACGCAGTGGCGGTTGCTGCAAACGTCACTTTTTACCGCCAAGTTTTCCCCCTCAAGCCTCAAGAGCGTTCATTAGGAATCTGAAACTATTACGGGGAACCATAGAAAATAGGGCCAAAATATTGCTCCTGCTGTTGTAGTAAAAATAGGTAAATATATCGGTTTATGTGTTTACCGTAGGTCCTATTTACTGTGGTCCCCCATAATAATTTGCATGCGTGCCGACCGAACGACACGCGACCGATGTATCACGACGTAGTACCTACAACGGTACATCTCAATTACGTTTCTCGTCGCGGAAAGCGCAAGAGCATGGGTTTGCAAAATTCGATGTAAATCGGCTAGTAGTGGGAATGCTGAACCCTCAGCGCGATAAAAATGAAGGCAAATACCGGGGGGGAGAAGGGTAGACGTCGGGGAACACGGCTTGCCCAGAGGGCTGGAATGTAAAAGTGATGGTGAGAAATAATGAATCTGCCGCCCGACTCGCAGCTCTGTACCTCGTCCTCGTAAATAAATGATGGCGGCCGGCATACTGTTACAGTATCATATCAGGTGTATATGAACCCAAATCCGGCCTACCCATGATATCGTATACCTTTTACCTGGTTGCTCGTACCTGTATGAAAACACTATCTAACCGTGGTGCGAGTTTGGGCCACAGGGTAAGATGTGCGAGATGGTTCATGGGAAATGTTATCCGTTCCTAAATTGGCGTTTACCGTATCTTAACATGACCGTGTGCGATGAGCCAACACTCTAATCCTACGTATAGTTGATTTTTGTACCGGTTGAGTATATATTAGCAGAGTTGTGTCACTTTCACTCTTCTGCGAAGGCTCACGTGACACCTTGCCCCTGTGTTCCCCCACCGCCCAACCCGGCGCCCCTCTGCGCTCAATTCTGCGTGTATTTGCGATGGTATTGAAACTCCAGCATACCTCAGTTCCGCACGTCACTGGGAAAACGGGAAAAAAACTGCCGAAAGCTCGAAACCTTTGCACTGACCTGCACACAACAGTGGGAAAAACATATTTTCAATAGCTACGTTGCTACACAACAGTAGTCGTAGCCTATCAGTACGCTGTGGGGGTATACCGTAGTCGTGTTATTTAACTCGTAAGGCACAGCAGCGTACGTAGTGTCGGATCAATTATTTTTATGAAGTTGTTACAAATCTTCAGCTGAGTACCGACCGATTGAGTGATTGGTACTCAACTTTACAATCTGTGTGTGACGTCGGGCGCGCTTGTCCTATGCCAGTGGTTCCATTTAATTCGTGAATTCGATCTATATACGATGCAGTAGTTGACACCAGTACTCAGTTTCATAATTCCATGTGCGATGGACCCCAAAAAAAAGCGGTTCCAGTTTACCCCCGAGATGCCTGAGATTTGTTTTTGTTCAAGAGTTTTACTGTTAGGGACGGGCCGCGTTTGCAGGTCTTGAGCGATCGACCGCGTATTACGCACTCTCCACATTTTCCCCGCCGTCTTCGCTTCGGAACCGCTGCCGATATCCAGCACAACTGGACTTGGGGTGTCATTTCTTTCACCAGCTCCGGGACCCGAAGCTCATGCCACAACTGAGCGCCTGCTTCCAATAGTTTTGCAGACTGTCCGACGTAACTCATCAGGTCTGTCACATGTCACATGAGAGTGCTTCGACCATAATTCCCTTCTATATACGTACCATAAGTTGGGATCCTCACCAGCAGTCCCTACTCACCTCACACTTGAACTACTTGTTTTGCTGCTGTTCGATCGATTTTGCCACCTGTCGCGCATTTGTCGCGCATTTGGTCGTTCTACCACGGCTGGCGACCCCGAAAAACAGGTTTCGCGGGCTCTCTTATCGTCCCGCGCTTCGCCACTTTCGTCTACTACAACTGCGCCACCCCAGAGGTGAGACATGCCATCCATCTACCGTATGACAACGTGTGATAAGGTAACACACCCCGTGTTGGACGAATGTAACTGAGACTTTAGCTGAATTTTTCGACAACGGGGAGGGCGTACTGAATACACCGAGCGACGCGTTAAACAAAAAATCTCGACGAGACCGTTCTAAAGCAGCCGCTTTCGTTGTGCGCGCCCCCCCCCTGGGTTAGGAGATTATATTCGTCCCAGAGGGTGTGTTATCTTGAGTTTAGTATACGGTGGTCGTGTGGCGATGCGGCACCCGAGCTGAGTGCCCTGTCTCGGAGGCGGCGGCGTTTTCCGTTGGCGGTTGTTGGTTTCGATTGGAGAAGCCAAGCCGATACGAGAATGTTGAATTAATCTGGAGTCTGTTTTTATCGGAAAACACGAAGAAATAGGCGATGGTACGATGCGTAACACCCTGGCCGCCCACTGTTCCGTTTGCCCCACAGTGTTGATTTCGTGTTCCTATCGCGACTTACGTTCAACTGTCAGCTGTTCGTTCCTTGTTCTTGTGTGGTCCGCCATATACGTTTATCGCTACTCACGTTTGTTTGTTTCGTTCCCGTGCTCGGTGGCGACACGAGTAAACTTATTTTTGGTTCTCGTTCGGTCCGCCTTCCTTGTCTTAGTTCTCTGTCCTCTGTTCTTTGTTATTGATTCACCCGTCGTCCTCAAGATGGCGGCATGTTTTTTTGTTGTTGCTGCCGTCCGCATTCTTAATCGTGACACGCGGATGATTTTTTGGAGTTTCTTTTTTTCGTTTTGTTTCGTCCCCATAATTGGAACATAAATCTCGACTTTTTTTGCCGTTACCGTCGACGCCGATCAGTGTCTCATCCTGGAGAACTTGTCCATCCGCCGCGATGTCTGTGAGTGCAACACCACAGACCCGGGCACCATTGGGGCCCTCCAAACGGACATCATGGTGAGAGGAGCCATGACTCATCTGAAAAATGATCCTACTCCAGGAAAACGTCGTTGTTTCGTGACCGACAGACAGGCAGACAAACCGATATCTAGGCACGACAGGATGGCCATCCGCGTGCCGGTTCGATATATTTCCAATGGCATATATATATATATGTCCGACTGGCCGAACTACCGACCGAGTTACCGATTGGGTGACCAACCGGATTACACACCAGGTGGGCGACCGAATGATCGGCCCAACTACCGACAAAGTTGCTGATCGAATAACCCATCGAGTTTCTGATCGAAGTCAAGCCGAATCACCAACCGAACTGCCGACCGACCCTGGCGCATCCGCAGTATTTACAGGTTTGGCGTATGGACCAATAACTTGGCGCACGACCACGTACGACATCCTTACGACTGCAGCTGGACCACAGATAACGGAGTAAAACATTATCAATCCGAATGATATTCATCCCTCCCGTATTATACGCAAGCCTACGAGCGACGAGAATATGCCCCAGACAGGCAACACGATTGAATATTACCCCCCCCTATATTATATACCTGGTATGTATAGGTTGGGTTGGCGTCGGTTGGCGACGATGCCGTAAAACATGCCTCTCACTGCGTGAGCTAGACAGCCAGGGTACCGTTTTTGTTTTGGCGGTTACCACCGCTAGCGGTCAAGCTGGATCATTTTTGTGCGGGGAGAATCTTTACTCTGCACAAGGGGGATGATCGTATCACGCAGTGTGTATATGGTGAGGCATCCACCAGGCAGTTACATAGTAACCCCATTGCTGTCTCTGGAAGTGCCCACACCAGAAATTAAAATTAGTTAATTGATGCTGTCTTTCATTCAAATGCAAGACAATCCGCCTCTAAATCGGTTCTTAGTAGAACGCAGCTCACCCTTCATGCGACTCGCCCAAGACCTCACGGCGCTTCGCGCTTGGTGCAAGCAATGTCTGCCTGGTCGGTGAAAACCCGACTTGCTCCGTCCCGACATTGTAGGGATGCGAGGGTCTATGGTCATACGACTACGGCCATGCACGATAATGAGTCCCCACCCCCCGAGTACCACAGTGTTAAGAGAAGAACTAGGAATGCACCCACTTGAGACAAGTAGAGACATGAGAAAGTTGAAATGGCAGTGTAAAGCAAGGAATATGCTAGAAAAGAGGTTGCCAGCCATGGCTGATAGAGCTGTATGGGAAAAAGTAACCAAATAGCGAGCTAAAATAACGCGGGATAGCGAAACCGAGAAGTATGGGAGGATATAGGAGGAACCCAAGAAGAAATGCTGCCCGTAGATACGTTTGGGAGGTACAAGACAGAAATGGAAGGATAAATAGAAGAGGAATGCTGGCGCTCTGAAATACGGTGAAAGCGGATACACCCTTGGAGATATGGGGGGGGGTTAAGACAAGAAATAGGAACGAAAGAGCTGGATTCACCATTGCGAAGAAGGAGATACTTTTCCAGGAATATCGCTATGCTCAATATGTGTTTGTACGTACACGTACAGCGACTACAAACAGCCTGAAATAGTGTGGAGGTGGAAGGAGGGTGAAGGGTGGTATAGCGCCGCAATCTATGGTGTCCAGCACAATGATTTTGATTTCTGGATAGCGACGTTTTCGTTTTTTTTACCGTGCGACGATTTCAGGCCGTTTGTGGTACGCGCTTCGCGTCCGCGGCCTCCGGCGACTCCTGCGGAGGACAATTGTATTTCTGCACCTTGTGGGTGGAAGCAGGGTGCCAAATGGGATCACATCCGGTCGGATCAGGTCCGAGTGGGATCAGGAGAGCCAAGCAGGGGACTGTTTCGTTTTCCCGCTTTTTGTGGACTGTATACCCATAAACTTATTTATCTACAGCACAGAGAACTTTACTGGAATGAACACGTATTTTCACGGCCCAACGGAGTTCGCGGGAAAGCTGAAACTGCGATTTCGTGTAGGGGACGTGGGCTAGCCAGAAAGAAGAAAGAGGTATACCAGTAGCCGGGAAAATGAAGTAGATGCACCGATGTGTCCTTGTCGCAAGGCAATAGAGAAGAGCTCACACACAGTAGTGGGAGAATGTGAAATATACAAGGAGGAACGGGATGTGTTTAGAGAAGGAAATGAGGGGAAAAGACGAATTTGGCTTGGAAGAGTTTGGTACACTGCCGTAGATCGTAGCGAGAAAACGATCGCTATCCTATTAATAGGAGATTGATGGTGGCAACAGGCGGCGAAGAAGAAAGGGGATAATATTAGCAAACAATATCTATGAAATACATGGAAACAAGGTAACGAGGGCCTATTTTTTGGAGGTGTCTCTATTAGAAATAGGAACGGTGATATATACCAGGTATATATGTATATATACATTTTTTCTCGTCCCATTCATTATCTTCGCACATCTTCTTCTCTCTCTCCTTCCAACTCGTAATTCAGATCCGGGGTCACATAGCAGGCTCTTCTCCCCCCTTCCCGCTACGGTACGTGCCTTCATTTTTGTCCCGAGAAGATTTCAGCCTTTTCTTCCCTCGTCGACTCGCATCGAATTGTGCCTACCCACGCTGTAAGGCGCTCTCAACGATTGAATCCTTTTTTATTTTTGCAAATAAAGTCAAAGTCCGACCCACCTGGGGCTCGAACCCAGGACTCAAACAAGTAGAATTCGAGGTTAACCACTTGAACCACCGGGGCGACCGGGAATATATATATATATATATATATATATGTTGGGTTGGCGTCGGTTGGCGACGACGCTGTAAAACACGCCTCTCACTGCGTGAGCTAGGCAACCAGACTACCGTTTTTTTCTTGTTTTTTTGGCGTTCGCCACGGCTGGCGGTCAACTTGAATCATTTTTGAGTGGGGAGAGCCTTCCCTCCGCACAAGGGGGATGATACTATCACTTACCAGGTGGTGTGCATATGGTAAGGAACCCACGAGAACAGGTACATAGCGAACCCATTGCTGTCCCTCGAACTGGCTACACCAGAAAAAAAACTACTAGTTGACGCTCCCATCCATATTCAAGAAAATATGTCTCAAAAGCGGTTCTTCGTAGAATGCAGCTCACCCTTCATCCGACTCGCCCAACACCTCACGGCACTTCGCGCTTGGTGCAGGCTATGTCTGCTTGGTCGGTGGAAACCCGACGGGCCTCGTCCTGGCATTGTAGGGATGCGAGGGTCTATGGCCATACGACTACGGCCATGCATGACTATGAGTACCCCCCCCTCTGTCTGGCACCCGCTTGTTGCACGTCGCTCCGCTGTTTCTCTCACCCCGGCCGAAAACAATAGAATTGCACAGAGATCAAAGACGGCGGTCTGTGTGAGAATGGACTCGAGGCGTTCGGGACGTCCGACGCGTTGTTCCTTACAGAGGCTGAAACGACGGCTCGCTGGATCATGACCGGTCGCAGGTGAGCGCCCATGCGGGGACTTATTTTGTGTGCCCCCCCCGCCACCGCCGCCTCTAATGCCCCCGCCGCCCCCGCGAGGGATGAAGCACTAAAAGCAGGAACTGACATAGAAAAACCCAAGCCAATACACGTGATGACGATGATGACGTTCGTGACGGACGCTGGCAGAGTGCTCAGGAGTCGCGAATGCAGTTAGCTCAGCCACGCTACGTCACGGGGGGGTCCTCACTGATGGGGCTGCTCATTTAAGGAACTGATCGATATGTTTGCAATCCCATTTTGTTTCATACTTTTCCCCTCTGAACGCCTAGCCAGTAGTGCGTTCAACGTTCGTAGTAAAATCGCTTTGGGGGTAAGGGTTTGGAGGCTTCTCTACAGGTTACCCTTAAGTTTGTCTTTCGCTTGGCCAACAACAAAATATCGGGAAGAAACAGGGGTGCAACGGCAGAACAGTTTATATTTTCGTATACTGATGAGGCTGCCACAGTAGTAGTAGTACCATGTGATAGCGAAAACTGATATCCGAATGCCACCTTGACCGATACAACTTATATAATAGGTAATGCAAACCTCGGACATGTGACCGATTCCCACTTCATGATGCAGATATTTCAGGCGGAAAACGTATTCCCGTTCTTGTGTTCTTGTATGATCTAGCTGATATTTTCCGGGTGGGGCTCGTATAACCTGCATGGCATGCTTCCTGGATTGGATCTGTACTACGCAGATCCTGCGTAACCTCTCTCACTGCGGCAGGCGACGAACTGGATGATCTACCGTAGGCTAATCAGATAGATCATGATCTGTTTGAGATGTGTACTGTTTGGGGGAAACATTACCTTTTGCTTAGTGCGATATAAAGCGTGGGACGTGCGCAACTCTTGCCCTCACACTCCGAACCCACTCATGAAAACCTCTCCGTCGTTTCTAGGCATCTCTGTGCTGTACCATATCTTGCGGTCGCCGCCGATGATAGAAACTATGTAATGTAGAAGCTGCGACTGAACTAAAAACGTTGACCCTCGCATACTTATCCAAGGGAGCCACCGACCTATGCCCTTCGCAAGAGTCATACATAGAGTATCACGCGCCGCCAAAGCAACGCACACGCAGGTGGCTTGCAAAGATGGGTTATGAAGAAACTTATCGAACTCACTCCTGACGTAGTTTTTATCGTTAGACAAGAATGTCGGGGACTGCCGACCTATGGGGGGGCGGCCTGGACCGTCCTTGAGGCCTACGAGAACATCGACCGGGACAGCTCTTGCCCATGTGTGCACAGACTAAACGATGAGCGCCAGCTGTACCTTTGGAACCACTGCATGGAAAATGCTATAACACCAAGTACTAGGTAGTTCTTAATGGACTACTCGTGTTGTTTTTCCCTCATGGATTTGTTTCAGGGACAAGTACATGTTCCACCAGGCCAATGTCATCCCCACATCGATTAACGCCACGGTCAATGGCACGAAGACCACGGTAACCAGATCCCTGTTGCATCACTGGTACGAGGTCGTCATGGAGTACATGGCGGACTACCTCAACCTTGAGGGGACTGACCCCTTCGTCCTCACGGTGCGTGTGTCCAGAAAAATGAAAGCTTGACGAAGAGAACGGGAAGCGGTAGAGCAAAGCAAGTGGTAGACCAGAGCAAATAGCAGATCAGAGCCTTGCAGAGCCTATCAGAGCAGGACAGAGAGGCTAACAGAGCAGGACAGGGCAGAGCAGAGTAGAGGAGAGGAGAGCAACAGGGTAGAGCAGAACAGAGCAGAGCTAAAACAAAGCAAAGCAGAGCAAAGTAAAGCAACGTAGGGAGCAAAGCAGAATAGAGGTTACTCTCTGGTGCCAAAAATGTCAAGAAGACAAAAAATAACTTATATTCGCTCGAGCAGCATGAAAAAATGTTTGATTGTCCGGGTTGTATGCGCACGGCGAACTTCCTTTGTTAGGGCTATGTATTAATTTGCACTCGCGGTAGTAACAGTTGCTGAACACAGAGTTTGTTTGTATCCCTCTCGGATGAAGAATCAGCACGGACACTGGGTGTGCGGTACGTCGATGGGGAAGGGGGGGTGGGAGGAGGGGTGGGGGGGAGGGTCACGATTTGACGTGAAGAGCACACATCATCAGTATACTATGTATGTTTTCTCGGCGCGTAATTACACAGGAAACTACTGCCTTGTTTTTCGTCTACCGTTCTTGCGAGGCCGCCCGGATGATAGTCTATGAGGGGGGCAGCCGCCTCATATAGAAGCAAAGTTTGGCTGAATCTGACACCTCTTCTCATATAGTTTTTCATTTCGCCGGAACTGAACGTCGTTGAGCACTGCCTGGTTGAAACAGTCATTAGGGCTTGATTGGCTGAACTTATTGCCTTGGATGGTTGCGATTTGCGGGAAAATCATTCGGCATCGGTTTACTAGTTTTCGTTCAGCACGCAGCACTACTGTTACACATAGTGCTTGCTGCAGAAATACACACAAACGTATTCACTGACGAGTATTGCCTGTGCTGCACATGAAACACTAACGTTTCCTCCCCCCACCCGGGGCCGGAAGGAATGAACGCCTGGCCTTCGATATTATCGTGTTATCATACATATATATACCGGTAAATATTAATTTCATACTATTGTGTTGTCACCTAATCATAAGAAGTATGATGTTATCATGTAGTGTCGTTCTGTTGTGAGGTGATAGTATCGATGACTACGAGTATGCTGGCGTTTTGATGTGGTGTTGTCATGTGGTATTTTGATATTTTGACGTGATGTTATGATATTATACACTTTAGGGCTGGGCACTGGTTGATTCAGTCAGTAGCGATTATACTGCCGCCAAAACCAATCGGTATACTAGATTGCAGCAGTGTACTATAGCTCAGCCAATCGCCGCCCCGCGTCTGGTGAGGGGGCCCTGCTAGAGGTGCCGCCGGAGGCCGAAACACTACGCGTTTTAGCTTATTATGTTCCCATCATACTCAAGGCTCGAAACTGCATTGACCGGGAGTGATTGCAGTCATCGACACGGAACATAAATAAAATAGTCAACCATAATGCGTGCGGTCGGTGACGATGATGTGACGATATTCCTCTCTCCTCCCGAAAAGTACTCTTAATATAATATTACCAGTATGTGTTTATTGGACGTACGTAATATTAAATCTACTGGTGAATATACTGGCCGGGTCAATCAGTTGGATACTAATGCCGGTACATAATGTGCTCGTACCCAGTACCCAGCCCCAGATATTTCCAAATGGCATCATCAGACGACGTGACATGATCATGTCATATTGTGATGTTTTGTTCTGATGCTATTTGTTACATCGCTCGCGTGGCTTCTTCCAGTCGAAGAAGTTCGACGACCTCTGCACCAATTTCATCCAGCACGCGGAGCTCGACGATTCCGCTTCACTGATTACTGTTACGAAGACGCCAGAGGACAAGATCACCTGGATGGAGCTCAACAACGCAGGCAGCGTCGGGGTGATCCCCGTCACGATCCCCACAACTATGATCAACGACGTGAGGATAATTGTGTGAAAAAATGTTACGTTCGTTCGTATTACTGCTGCGTTGCTGCTGCTATGGGGACGGATAAAACGCAGTTTCTCGGGTTTTTTCCCGCGTGTGTATAGATAGACCAGAAACCATTTACTCCCACTCTAACATACTGTAGTACAAGTTCGTATATCTATACGTTCTTAATGAATGTCGCTTAAGAAGCCAAATGAACGTTGGCCCAGGCGGGGTTTCGTACTTGGGGAAAAAATGCGTTCCTCACTGCTGGTAGTTTTCAGCATCTGAAGATCCGTCTTTCTTGTGTAGTGTTTATTGCGATACTGTAGGATATATGAGGAAGCACTGCCAGGCAGGTCTTACCTGCAGGGGTCTTCAGAACAGTTCGGTTCTTCAACTGGTGTTGGAATGAAGCGTGCTCAGCACAGTTTTCCGGCGGTTGGTTTGGCTTGGGTTTGCCTTATTTTTCGTACCCATTACGTTTGCCGTGCGATGTATCACATCTGTCTCGTACAGTAGTTGGGGCGAAATAACTGATATCTCAATGGGTTGAAGAATCGCCACGGGCACCGGGTGTGCTGGGTGTATGTCGATAAGCGGAGCATGAAAATGTGAAGTACACATAGTTGGATGCCACTCCAGAAATAACGATTGCCTATCAATAGTTGTCCCTTCGAACTCTTGCAGCCGAATATTTTTACCTGCCGTCAGCGTGTGTGCGTTGGTGGGTAATGAACGGGTGTTCGAACAATTCTGGAATGCAGAGGGAACTTGACGAAAATGCTGACAAAAAACTGCTTATTCGAGTAAAAATGGGCTTCTTCCGTCAACTCGAAAGGAGGTCCCTTTTGTTTTGGCTTCGTCAAAATTAGAAAGTCACATTCTCCCGTAAAAACAAGGTCAACAATGACAACAATAACAGATGTTCTCTGCGATTCAGTGCACTCAACAATAAACTAAAGCCCCTTCCACCCGCGCGCTAGCCCTTCTCGAAAGCGATGCGTGGTCAATGCGGACATGCCTAAGACGCAATACATGAGTACCCCCCCCCCCCCCACGCGCGCGTGCGCACGCGCTCGGCGTTCTGTATTCTCTGTCCCACCTCCTCCTGGCCTCACTCCCCATGCCCTGCGATACGCCGATGACACGTGCTACTGCAGGTGTTATTTGATGGACTACCCACCGGGCAGCCTTACGACAGCGTCACCTACGGGTCGGACACAACGTACTACGTGGCTTCCAGCCAGGCGGACGAGCCCGTGGTGGCCACGAAGCCGACCAACAGGGAAACAGCATTTCGTAAGAAGACCCCATGCTGCCCCCCCCGCCCCCCCCCGCCCCCGCCGTTCCGGGTAGCCTCATGAATGACAGGACCCAAATAAAATATCATACTATGTACAATACTAAGCAGTACTTGGAAAAAGAGTACTGAGAAAGGCAGGCTGAGATTTAGAGGAAAATAAGAAATTCGGAAGCCGCTTTACTAAAGGCAGTGTAGAAATCCAGCCTGGGCCAGCATTTCTGTGTCGTAATGCAAATAATGATAACTCACCCATTCTGTATAAACTCAGAGCGCAGGATTGTTTTTCTTTGGGGCCTGCTCAGGCTTCAGTTCATTTTCTCGACGGGTCCATAGGCCTCCGTTTCATGTTACTACGAACAGTATTTCCAGTTATTTCTCTTCGTAACAAGAAAGTTCAATCCGCTTCATGTTCACACTTTTCAAGCATCGTGTTCATTCAACTGCCACACTCCTCGCGTTACTGTTGTAACATCGCGCCGTACGTTAATTCGTGTATAGTTTGGTATCAATGAGGCCTCCTTCGGAGAAATATACATGAGAAATAAAGAGCCGACGCTCGACGCGGATGCCCCGAAAGCGAAACGAGTTTTACACCCGCCGCGCGTGTGTGGGTGTGCTTGCGTGCCTGCATTGCCCGGTTCGTGTGAGACGTGCGCTGGGGTGCTTCATGCTTTTTCTCGTGTCGTGCCATATCCACCCCCTTACTTTGGGAGAAGCCTAACGGTCGGGTGGACGTGAAATGTAGTCGCTCGCCCTCTCGAAAAAAACGGATCGTGAGAACTGACTTCGTACTCGTACTGTACAGCAGCAAACAACCTTTCCGTTCGTACAGCAGTAGAGAGATTTATCATCGCAATAAAACATCGTTCGTGGTCACAATATACGCTCAGAAGCAAAAAAAAACTTATATCGACTCCACCGGGATCTCGCGAGCCGCTGCCTTCGTGATCCCAGTTGGCTCCGACGTCCGACGCCGGCGCCCGGCTCCTTCTGGCGCGGGCCGATGCCCTGGTCGTACTCCACAGCATTACATGGGATAGGTCCGGAGTTCAGGTCCTGCTTTCGTTTTTGCATTTCAGCCAGTTCCGCACCCGACGAAAAGGGGGCGCGGGGTGGCCGCCGCAGCGATCGCTGCGTTCGTCATAAGCTCTGTTGTTCTTAGCCTCACTGCTTTGTCGTGCTGTTGTAGAGCTGCGATATCGCTCACGGAGTGATACTCAATCGCTGTCCCCCCATACAACAATGAGGTCTTCCCGAAAAGGGATCCGACCTTCTGGCGTCCCCTCTATTCTGTTCCAGATTACCAAATTAACCCCGTTTCATGTTCACACTTTTCGGGCTGCGTGTTCGTTCAATTTTCAAACTCCCCTCACGCCTTCCTTTCCAATGGCATATCGAACAGCGATGAAACTCAAAATCACGAGAAATAACGAAATGAATGGGCCAGCAACCGCCGGCCAGCTACAAGCAGCAGCCCTGTTTGTTCACGTGTCTATCATTCTGCCAGCAACGTCCTGTGCTGTGTCCACTTCGTATTCCCACTTACGCGATCAGACCATACAGTGCCACGTTGCTGCTACAAAGTGAATTCCTCTACCAAAGAATATGGACCAAACGCCTAATTCTCCCTACAACAACAAACAGCAACGTATTCTCGAATTGGTCTCTAACAAACTTATTTCCAAGTCTACGGCAGGGGGGAGGGGGGCACCCCCTTATCTTTTTCACTGCCGAGTCTAGGCCGTTCGTGCGAGTAGCTCTCTACCTCACTCGTAAACAGAATCGTTCATGGTGCAGTATTTCAAAAAAACAATTCAAGGAGGTGCTTCTGACAAAACCGAAAAATACCAAATCCGATTCACGACCGAGGTACAGGAAAAAATGTGTATTTCACATGCACGGTAGAAGTTGCCCAATCAAGATTAACACGGGTTTATTGTACCCCGCATAGTCTATTTTTGTTTTTTAGTCGTCACTTTCACTTGCCAGCTCAAGTCGTAGGAGGTTTTTACCCTCAGCGGTCTTCTTCCGGACAAGCCGTTGACACATGTGTCGTCTCTTGTCCCCCCGATACGTGCCTTCATTTTTTTTCCCGCATTGGGTTCGGCATTCTTACTGCTCGTCGATTTTCATCGAATGAAGCTGACTCATGCGATCGCGCTTTCCGCCAATCAATTTTTATGCAAGAAAAAGTCCTTCCGAGCATGCACTTGGTGAGGCTTGAACCCACGAAATTGATGTTAGTAGGCAAGCGGACCACCCACTAAGCCACCGGGGACGCCGGTCTATGGAGCATCTGGGACCGGTTTTGTAGTCGCTGACTCGCGTTTAAGACCGTATAGAAACAAGCTGGCCTCTCTCACGAGTGGCTTCGAGCCGCTGAAAAGAGAGGCATTGGTAGTGGGGTCCCCTCCCGTACCCGCAGAATGCCGGTCGTCGTATTTTGTTCTACCCGTGCCCCCAATGCGATGTACTCTTTATGCATCAGCATTATGCCTTCATAATTCACTTTTTACCTCCTATAGACCATACTGTAAGCCGGTACTGTAGTATATCCTTTGTGTCACACACGCCATATATACTCCGCATCTACCACCCCCCCGCCATGGGCACTACGATCCTCCGCTTTTTTTTCTTCTCCCCCTAGGGGCCTAGAGGTTTATGGCGCGATATGTACATATTATCTGCGTATGGTAATCTAAACAATATAAAGGACATTCAGACCTGCTCTGCTTATATTTTCGAGAGACACAACACACGCATACATGTGTCTTGGTATTTTGGAATCGCTCAGTTGAGCTGGCCGTCGCAAGCCGCGGAAAAAAATCTATAACAGTTCTCCCGTGCACTATGCGTAGTACAATGCCACTATTTCGCAACCTGACAAACATACAACACGTACACCCCAACAAACGAGTACGCCCTCCCTCCCTCCACCCACTCCACCCGCCCCCGCCCCGGCCGCCTCTCTTCTCGCGCCTCGATCCGCTTGGCCTGGGTTCACCGAACGTTTCGCGGGTTTTTTCGACTCCAGTACCAACAGAACCAACCTCGTCACCAACCTCGTCATCAACCCCGGCTCCCGTCCCTGATGGGTCCGATGGAGGTGTGTATATACATATACTAGTGCAAACTAAACTACTGCAAGACCCTGTCGTATTACTGTCGCTAGGAACTCGCGCTGCAGGATAGTTGTATATAAAATGTCGTCAACTTGTGTTGCGTTGGTTCTTCGGGTTTTGTCTTGGCTGGTCCAACAATAAAACATCGTCGACTCTCCTTTCTTCCTTTGAGACGGCGGACGGCATACGTCGGACGCCACAGGTACACCCGAAAGGGAACCCCTATTTGTTTGGTGCCGTCAAAATCAGAAAGTCTCATACTCCCGTGAGGTTGGTGTTAATCGAGATATATGCTGCTCACCCGGATATCAGCTATATTATATAGCGCTTCGCTAGCTCTTCGCTAGGTTTCCAATTTATCGCTATCTCGTTCGGCTGGTCGCCAGCCTTGAATCCGCCATCAGCCGAGGCCGTGACGCCAGCAAGAAGACTACGCATGATTTTCCACCATTCACACGTCCTCGTTTTTAGTAGTTGGCGGCTTTTCACCCTTATCTCAAGCTATCACCTACGAATGCCGATATCGTTACTATTTCGTTGTATATCGACAATGCGCAGTGCATAATTCAACCCACAGTAGAGCAGGTGGGTGCATAGACCATGGTTGTGCTCCTCTCGGAGGTAACGCTAACAAGGTCGATCTAAAACAATCGAATATGTATCGGTATGCCCCTCGTTTTCTATACTTGTCTATACCAAGCTCACGGTGCCGTTGTTGAGCAAAACTACAACACGCAAGTCCAACGCCGTCCCCTCCCTCCGCCGCCACCACCGCCGCCGCCTCTGCCGCCGCTGCCCCCGCTCCCGCCTCTTGTCGCTCGACCCCGTCCCTGCCGCTTGGTCTGGATTCGTCGAACGTTCCGCGGGTCTGTCCAACCAACCGCAGCAAAGTCGGGCAGCGCCTACCCCTGCCCTGACGGTCAGCACCACCCCCCCCCCGTCCATGACGGCGCTGTCGACGGCTGTGAACCCATCTGCCCTCCCGGAAAACACCCCCACATTCCCGACGATGGTGTCACCTCCTGCGTCGACGATCCCTAATAGTGGTAGCGGACCATCGAGAATACGGGGAGGGGTGGCGGGGTTGCTACAGCACGTGGTCGTCGCTCGCGCTATTAGTTGTTTAGTTTTTTTTGCCACCACCGGCGCCATGGATGAATGGTTGGATGGGGGTTTGTTCATGGCGCTTTTGGGGTAATGCTCGGCTATTGCTGTTGCCACCATCATAGCCACAGTCACCACCGCCGCCGTCGAGCTTTTGTGGGTGGCTTGCTGGGAATGATTGGTTGATTTATTGAGTGATTGGTTGGATGATTGGTCGGTTGCTTGCTTGGGTGACTGATTGGTTGATCGATTGGTTGGTTGATGGATGGATTGAAAGTTGGTTGATTGGTCAGTTTGATTCGCCGACGGGTTAATTGGTTGGTCAATTGATCGACCATTGGATTGATAGGTTGATTGATTCTTCATCTATTCTTCATTGATTATTGATAGATTCTCGATTGATTATTGACCGATTCGTTAGTTAGTGCGGAAGTGAGTGACGTCGCTCGTCACGTCACAACCCATCTCATCGCATCACGTCACACCTTTTGGAGCGATGTCTG
Source organism: Nereocystis luetkeana (assembly GCA_031213475.1). Taxonomy (NCBI): domain Eukaryota; class Phaeophyceae; order Laminariales; family Laminariaceae; genus Nereocystis; species Nereocystis luetkeana. The sequence continues at coordinate 6,004,480 of JARUPZ010000020.1, forward strand.
GCCACCAGAACGAAAACAAAACGACGATGAAGGTTTTTTGTTTCGATCAAAACCTAAAAACGTGTTCCCTCCCACGCCCACTAGCACCCATGTGCGGGATGGGAAAAGGGTGAACACCGACAAGAAAAGGCGATATTTGAGTCGCCGGTAAAGTCTTTATTGTCTGTCCATGCTGAGTTAGTGCCTTTTTCGCAAAACGCGTTTTTGGTTTTCTTCCCTCTTGGCTTGTTGTTTTTTTCGTGACACGAAATATATTGCTTTATTTCGTCCCTATTGAACTCTTGCCTTTTTTCTCGGACCGTGTCGTTTCGGTATTCGTCCCTATTGAAGTCTTCTATTTTCCGTAAAATGAAACCTGTTGAATTGTGTATGTCCCTCATGAGTTATTGTCTTTTCCGAAAAAAGAAATGTGTCGTTTTTTCGTCCCTATGGAATAGTAGCCTTTTTCGAAAACGAATCGTGTGTGTGCTTTTGTGTCCTTATTGCATTGTTGCTTTTTTCGAAAGAACGGCACTTGTTTATTTTTTCGTCCCCATCGATTTTTTGGTTTTTATTCCGAAGAGCGAACGGTGTGATGTTTTATTGTCCCTATTTAATAGTTTTTGCCTTTTTTTTTTCGCGAAACGTGAAAAAATTTTTATCTCGTCGTTTTTTAAAAGGTATTTTGGTTACGAAGTATTTTTATTCGCCCCCCCACCTGTGTAAGCAGCAGAGTTTGTCTATAGTTTCGACTGTTTTTGTACCAAGTATGTATGAAGTGATACAATGGCCGGGAGAAGCCGGTATCGGAATAGCCCCGCCGCAGAAAAATCGGGGGTGTCTTAAGTCTCCGATCGGTTACTGGCGGTACAAGGGTGGTGGTGGTTTGGTAGTGGTTAGTGGTGGTGGTGACGGGGCTAGAGGATGATATGTTAAACGCTCGAGCGGGCGAGGGCCTCTTGATTGGGTACGGGGGGGGTATTGGTTGAATGATTTGCCTGAGAGGCAACGAGTCTCCCGTTGGTTTTAGCGGGGGTTAGTTGCGTGGAGAGAGGGGGCGTTTGGCTCGAGTACGGGAAGAAATCGAGTGGATGATGAGTAGGTCGCCTGCGATGCAATTGTTTTTAAATGTCTGAGGTCGGTTTTGTTTTAGAAGTGCAGTAAGAGATGATGTCGTGTGCGTCATGGGAGCGTGGTACTATATGCTCCAAAAACATGTCTTGGTCTTTATTGAAGAATGCGATGATTTGTCTGTCTAACGAAATATGCAAGCTCCTTGCGTTCAGAAAACAAACGCGAGAAAATTCGTCCGCACGAAGCCCTTTCGGCATCTTTGGCGTACCAAAGTAAACACCTCCATTTTCTTCGTTCAGACGGCTTATCATCACTGGTATTGGTCGGAAGAGGTGGTCGTGACAAAGAGTAACAATTTTTCGTCCAACATCGCTTTTTTTGTCAAAACGGTTGTTCTAGAGTTTGTTTTAGGACAAAACATATTTTCCAGAGTTTGTTCAAGAAAAAATGTTGTTGACGTAGGGTCTTACGGAGAAAAATACTTTTCTGGAGCTTTTTTTCGCGAAAAACGTTTTTCTAGCATTGTTTTGAGCATTTTCCACGTTGTTTATACCTATGGTGGAAGTTGCGGGGGAGGGAGGGGGGGGGGGGGGGGTTGGCTGAGGGGGGTGGCGGAAAAAAGAGAATACTCGGAAGAGTTTAAACTGCAACTATTGTTGTGCGTTTTCGAGAGGAAGTAGCATATTTTTCCGTACTTTGCGTTACCGTTACGGTGTGCGGTGACTGTGGCACGCGTTTTGGATAGGGTTTCTACCAGGTAGGCAAGAGGGTGAACCAACCTCTCTGTCTGGCCTTGTTTTTTTTCCCCCTGCGAACCCCAGCATATATTTATTGTGTTCTTGCTTGTCGTGATTGTAGATCGCGTGGTTCTTCTTTGGTGGTGGGTGGGATTTTCGTTGGGGCGATTTTTCCGTCGTACGATTCTTCCGACGTGATTTTCTTGTGGAACATGTTATGATGGTGCTGTATTTGGGGTAACGCTAACCCCAACCCCATGTTTGGGGGGGAGGGGGGGGGGACAAATAATATGTTGTATATGCGTGTGCCGTGCTGTACTTCCATTGCACACAACAACAATTACGCAGTCTGGAGTTTTGTTGCGTGAGCAATTGGGCAATCAGCAATAATAACTTGTCTGCTGTGGTTTGTGTTTGGTCTACGCCGAGCTTCTTTTCGAGTGTGTTTTGTGTTGGAGCCAACCGATAATGGTGGTAGTCTTGTCTCTGGAATTGCTTCGCCGTAAGTACGTACGAGAAGAGCGAGACCTTTGCTCTGCCTGGCTCGTGTAATTTCGACGTCGAATTTCGTTCCGAGTGCTTGCTGTTTGCTCTTGTATTAAACAAGGTAGGGTGACCTTGTCTGGCTGGGTAGAGTTGTGTCGCCGTAGGGACGTAGATGTATCACATTTCTGTGTTTCGCGGTTGTGATGTGGAAAAAACGTGTGTGGTTGTTATAAGGCTTATATCGTGTAGGTGGTTGGATAACCAATTATTACCAGTACTCGTAGCCCAACGGACTATCTGGTACGACTTTAACAAATGGCGTCGACGGCAGGACATGTGTCGTTGGTCGTGAGTTCGAATCTCGCGTCCACCATGAAAACGCTTTTTAAAGAAAAGTGACTTTTCTCATGTCAGGAATATAATAAAACACTCTTCCTGGGTCCCCAGAGATTGTTAAGAACTTTGGGCTAAGCGTGGTGAGACTGGTGCAACTGCCGCTGTAGTTTCATGCGATTCTGGCCCGCGCGACGTCGGGATTTTTCGTATTCTCCCGGTCCGCGTAGTCATCCGCTTGTTCGAGGACCCCGCTGTTCCAAAGGGGGGGAGAGTGTTATAAAATTAGAATCGCAGTGTACACGTGTAATCGTGTGCCTAGGTCGGCAGCTAGCTGCCTATCTGTCTGTTGTGCGTTTGCTCTATACGCGTGTGGTATTCGGGTACGGCAAAATATTGTGTGTGGTACTTTGGTTTGCTGGAAATACCAATCATTAAGATGGGAAATGAAATAACAACTACAATACCAATGGGCATTGAGCTGATGTCCTCTACTTTGGTTGTTGCAGCGTCTGCGCGCCAGGATTTTAGCGCGATGGGGTGTAGTGACCGTCCGAACAATTCCTCGTACGTGGGGGGGCTGTTTGTATGGGCAGAGGTCAAACTGTCGGTCGGAAGCTCTGTGTCGTAACATGCGGGATAAGGATGCTGTCCCCGGCTGAAGACGCCTTCGCATGCTGTGGTACAGGGACTTGACCTTCTTTATTGCCGAGCGTCTGCAGGAAAACCAGCAAGGGATGCAAAATCAAGCACTATACTACGACCAGGTTCAAGCTAAACCCCATACGTTTGATCGTGCACGACGACCACTTGCAACATCTATTCGAATGCCACATATTTATCATACTGCCCGCCATGAACGACGGAAGAGGGCGACATCGCCAGGTTTCATGGTTGAGATCCTAGGGCTGTGGCGCTAGCGGCGAAGATTCGTTCCGACTAACCACGGGCCTAAAAAAAGCCAGTAAAATCTGAGGACCAACGCCCCAACGGGTAGGGTGGACCGTAACTGGACCAAGTCCGGCGGGAAGGCCTCATAGCCTCGGTTTTTGTTAGTGGGTGGGCTCGCGCAAGTCCCTCGCTACCCGGGAGAGATGATACTCCCGGGTGGCTATCTCTACCGCACCTACCCCTCTCGGGGGTCAGGTCGGGTCAACGTGCCCAAGCGCTAGTAGCAACAGCAGCCTGTGCTGATGTTGCAAGGGGAGCTATTGTGGAAGGCAGGGTCGCACCAAAATGGGCCCCCACAGAGTCAATCTAGCACTAGCATCTCCTTGCTAAATATCAACGAAGAATTCTGCTCGGCTTACGTCGGCCGTAACGACGGCTACAAGGGACCCTCGCTCCGCGACCTCATCACGGCGACGTCTCCGCGACTTCTACCCTGCGACATCTCCGCGACAACCTCGGTACGAATTACCAGCGCAGGTACTACATTTACACTATAGGTTAAATTGACACTCGACACGAGAACATGGAAGTGTGGTGAGCTTGAGCTTTATTTTTACCAATCCGTCGGAGGATAAAAAAAATAAAAATAAAATGGTCAGGCGTTGCCGTAGTTTTTGTTTTTCTAAGAACGAGCCGTTCCAGGTACTTCAAAGCATGTCTGAAAACAAGTTCCGCATAAATAATCGAAGAACTGACTGTGTAGGACTACCACCAACAAGTCAGATTTAACGGCAAAAGTTTATCCCATTCTGAAACCGAGTAGTTACGACTCAACGCCGTACAATTCGCACTTATACCGCACAAGGGTCCAAATGTCCACGCCCTGATTTAGAGACACATCCTGACATTTTGCACACGTGTTCTGTGAGCCCCTTTCCACCTGTAAACAAGCGGCGTTTTTTGCTGTACAGGAATTTGAGATTTCTTCAGGTCCAAATATCGGGGAAAAATACGGCTTTTCGCGGGTCATGACCCGACCCGCGGGTCGGGCCACGTGGTGTTCCAAATGTCACGGGTCGGGTCGGGTCAGGAAGTGTTCAAAACCTCACGGGTCGGGTCGGGTCAAGAGGTTTTCAAATCTCGTGGGTCGGGTCAGGTCGGGTCAAGAGTTTTTCAAAACTCACGGGTCGGGTCGGGTCGGGTCGGGTCAAGACTTGATGAAAAGCTCACGGGTCGGGTCAGGTCATGACCCGCGAGAAGCGGGTCACTCGCGGGTCGGACCGGCATGACCCGCGAGTTGTTTCCTACTGACCGGCGGGTCGGACCCGTGCATTCGGTCCGCGGATCCGACACTTGAATCACTTCGTGCTCTCTTACCCAAAGGCTTCTCTCGTACCAATACTCCATATCACTCCTTTGGTATCATATTCAAACATTAAAACACCGCTAAATTCGTATACGCATGCCCGCAGCCATTCATACCCACTACAGCCAGGTCATGTTTCGCGGGGCACTAAAATGAACATTAAACTGTTTTTGAAGAGCCGACCCACGGGCCAGATCCGCGGGTCGAACCATCGAGTCAAAATACATGGTCTCGCGTGTCAAGGTGACCCGACCCGCATGAAACCCGTGTCTCCCGGGTCAATCGGGAGGTGTCGGGTCGGGTCGGGTGAGGACATTTTGAAATCTCGCGGGTCGGGTCGGGTCGGCTGAGGAGATTTTCAAAGCTCTCGGGTCGAGCCGGGTCAAGAGGCTTTCAAAATCTCGCAGGTCGGGTCGGGTTAAGTCAACATATCTCAATTTCTCGCGGGTCGGGTCGGATCAGCTGAGCCGATCCTACCCGACCCGTGAGGTTTGACCTGACCCGTGAAAGCCCTGGAAAAAACGACCAGATATCTGGCAAAAATATAAAATACAACACGTTCGTTCTCGGGTCGAAAGGGACTCACAGACGTCATGTACAAAAAACGCAGGCTCTTCTCTAAACAAACTGCGTGGACTTCCGACCATTTATTGGATTCAGCTTGAACCAGCCTGTACAAACAGTTCCGAACGTGTTTCACATGTTTCATCATCACCTTTTCATCCATGATGGACATAAGTTACAAAGGGAAGGTGATTATTGGTGCTGGTCGCTCGGGCATCCGACGGATTCCAGCTGGGAAATGCTGTAGCGCGTTTGGCGACAAAAAAAGAGGCGATTGTTTTTGTTTTGTATTTTTCATCCTCCGGTCGATGGATAAAAAAAGTTTCCCTGCTTCACCAACAAAGTGTGTGCCGTGAGTGAAATTTACCCCGCCGCTCCTGTTTCAAAACCAGTGCAAGGTCTTTTGTTGAATAGAGAGCTGCATGCGGCCAAGATCACGCGTGATATAAATATGGCCGCTTGCCAGTTTTACGAGCAGAGTGATGAATGAGGCAAGACCTACTATATTGTAAACAAATTGGGCAAAGTCACGCCCAAGGAGCTCGGAATTGAGAAGGGGGGTTCGAACAGACACCGAAAAGTGTGCATATTATTAGAACGGCTTTCCAGAAAAGCGTAAAAATCTAAGGGCAAAATGTGTTCGAGAGTGCCTTATTTTTCTCATCCCATTCATTATCTTCGCCCATCTTCTTCCCTCTCTCCTTCCCACTCGTAACTCAGATCCGGGGTCACATAGCAGGTTTTTCTCCCCCCTTCCCGCTACGGTACGTGCCTTCATTTTTATCGCGAGAAGAATTCAGCCTTTTCTTCCCTCGTCGACTCGCATCGAATTGTGCCTACCCACGCTGCAAGGCGCTCTCAGCAATTGAATCCTTTTTTTCATTTTTATTTTTGCAAATAAAGTCAAAGTCCGACCCACCTGGGGCTCGAACCCAGGACTCAAACAAGTAGAATTCGAGGTTAACCACTTGAACCACCGGGGCGACCTGGCCTACAACAGAGTGACATAGTTTTGTGCATACCAGGGGAATACATAACTCCCCGTCTTCTATCGATAACATAGGCCGCCGGCCTACGCAAACAAAGTATGGTCGCTTTCGAGAGGTACAAGCGAAATACCAAAACGTCTTCAAACTCCGACCCTGTGAAGGAACAGAAGAAGCCCAAAAATCTGGCCTGGTTCCACCCCAGTTACTCGCACCTTTCTCACGTGCGATACACGCGGCGCGGTGACTATTTATATTTGCACTCGCGCAGTCAGCCCGTCACATACTCAACCTTCCCTTTTAGTATTCATATCCCTCCTTCCCCACGTATGTGCAAGTATCGGCCCCTGCAGCAGAATAGACGGATCATCTCACGTCTAACTCGTCAATCGAGGACGCAAACCCAGTGCCCCGAACGCCCATCGACAGGTACACCGTTTTCCTTCTGATTCGTACAAGTACCAACCAAGAGCCGTTAAAATAGCTTGCCTGACCCAAAACGGACATACCCCAATGTTCCGACGCATATCCCCGCTCACCCCCTCGCTTGAGGGTCTAGTAATGTTCCCCCTGTCCTTGGAGTGAGCCGTGAGCGCTACCTCATCAAAACGTCTGATGCGGTCGGCCACCAGTTGAAGTGTGACAGTATGACCCTACGAATTGCGGCAGTTCGAACCTATTCCACCTATATCAATTCCAGCCCCCGTTTAATTTTCAAGGTCCAATTTCAGGTTGAATTTCGCTTGAGGCAGAACTGCCCTCGACACGGAACCGTGCCGTGCCCACTGCGTTCAAATCGACCCTGAGGTAACCGTTTTGCACCTCTGCATATTCTTACGGGACACAACGAGGAGCGCCCCCGGCAGTCCTACGGTATCACACACCCTTCAAGCCGCTCCCACCGCCGCCGTGCCACCGCTGTAGCTGCAGCTGCTGCTACCGCTACCGCTACCGCTACCGCTACCGCTACCGCTACCGCTACCGCTAGAACACCCGGTCGCACGCCCCCGCGGCGGACCACACAATCGACAATCCAGCTGCGTCACTCGACACGCCCCTCGGCATGAAGACCGACTGGGCCTTGGGGACGTGGTTTGCGATGTCAGGGAGGTGGCAAAGGAGGAAATGGCGATCCCCCTTCTTGTCGGACACGCGGTCGTAGCCCTCTTGGGAGTACACCTTTGCGGACGCGACGACGTGACAGCAGCAAACGGGGCAGCACAGCGCTCCGTTTACAAATAGACAGTTTCTGCGAGTGCCATTGTACGGGGGGGTACGAACACATAGTGTAGCTCTACATACACGAGCACGTCGACACGAAGACGGCAGCGATGACGACGATATGACGAGTTTTGATTGGTCACTTTCGCGCATCGCACCGTCGGTGTAAACTCCTTGGCGAAGAATCGGTGGGACTCGAGCGGCGGCTGACCATGACGATAAATAGGTTGGAAAGAGTCTGGCTACAAAAATAGTGAAGCAGTAGTGTAAAACAAACAAAAGATAGAGAGGGAGGGGGGGGGGCGCGAAGAAAGCATCAACTTGCTCGTGATGGCATCCGGAAAAGCGAAAGGGACCACCCGGTCGTGTTACACGTCAAAAACACACCAGACACGCACGTAGACAAAAGCAAATAGTGAAGGGAAGAATGCCTCTGGCACGTAGACTGGAGAATACCTACACTTCATATATGGACGGGTAAGCTGGAAGAGTGGCGCGGAAAAGGCGAAAAAAAAAGTATTGACAAAGGCAAGAAACACCCGGGAAGACAAACGGAAGAACAAGAGACGCACAGAGGGTGGAACAACGTGAGACGCTACTTGTAGAAAATGCAGGGCCCGGAAGGAAAAAACACTGGTATATACGTCGGTCGCGCGCGTTTGGGTTCTGTCTACTTACCCTAAGCGGTATCTCGGGCTTGTCGTCCTTTTTTGTTTCTCGCGACTTCGTTCATTTTTGTGTTTATCGTTTCTACTGCAATCAAACCTGATGGCGAAACCGTCGGTCTTGTCCTCGGCCAACTTTCCGATGAGCGCGTCGCACAACGTCTACGTCGTCGTGGCCATGTACCTCCTGCAGCGCCACCTGCTCGGCACCGACCCTGCAGGAAGAAGAGTTGGGCGCCAAGCGCGTGAGCACGGGTAAAGCGCGAGAGCAGCAACACTCAGCGCGATTGAAGGGTCCGAACATATGACGGGAATAGTTTTTCAGTACGCGGGACAATTTACACCTATTCTTACACTTTCCTATTGACCCTGGAATTCGTCGCCGGGAATTGCTTGATTTATCGGCACCTTGTGGTAGTACTTTTGTAAGCGGGTGATCGGCTCAAAAACACTCAAGAAATCGACTTTGCGTCGTCGTCTGAAGCCGTGCCACTTTCATAGAGATGCGGGCGCAACAAAAAGGCGAAACTGCATAAAACAATTGATAGAAACGGCAACAATCCAGAGATCACAGCCTTCTGCCTTAGACCTATGCCAATGGAAACGCGAAGTTCAAAAGTTTTTTTTCAAATATATCGCTTTAAAAAAACAGCCGAAAATTTCTCGTACCGCCGCTGTGGGGGAAAAAAGAGAAAAATGTTTGATTTTTTCTTTTTTTTTCCCCAACGGCTGCAGGCGGCGCAATTTGTGTTTTTCTGGTCGCAAATTGTCAACACGGTGATCGAAACCAGCTCGTGCGACGATCGACCCTCGATCTCGACATAGACTCAGCCCACGGCCAACCCACTCGGTATCTGGCAAGCCCAACGAGTATAGATGACGGCCTCGAAGATATCAGGCGGATCCATGGTCTAGGGGGCGAGAGCTTGCCGGCGGCGTCGTACGGTATCCTCCCAAACCTGAAAAAAAGACTATTTTTTGCCATTCGAGACGGATGGAGCAGTTTTGTCTTCTGTTTTGTGCAAACCAGCGGCCAAATGTTTTTTTATCACACGCCTGGTCAGCTCCCGCCACATGACACCGGCCATGGTGTGAAGACGGTGACCCTAGGGTGGGTCGGAGCCCCTAACGAGCGCACTCCGTTCAGAATTCGTGACGCAATCGTTGGTTTTGTTGATCGATGTCTGCCGAGGACTCGGAATCTCGCCGCTTCGAACCAAAGATCGGCCTGAGTTTTCCTCAAGCCGATGTTGGCCCAATATCGGCCCCAGATTTGCTTTTTTCGGGCTTTTCCAAAAGTTAGGAACTTTTTTTTTTTTTTAGGTGGCCCATAGGAAGCGTGTTCTGAATTTTTTTGGCGGGTATCTTTGAAATTTATTGCAACTTCGCTGTACCATTGGCATAGGTCTTACGCCGTATTCATGGGTTTTCTGGTTCTCGCTATTTCCTGCCGACCACCCCTTTTAAGCAAAAAGGGGCGCCAGAGACATCAGGTGCAGGCGTAACGGCACTGCGAGGAAAATAACCGGCGCAGTTACATCGTGGCAGGGGCACGCACGGCGCGAACAAAAAAATAAAGCATATTAAAAGACGGACTATGGCACACCAGGAAGCACCGGAAACAAACATTATCGTCGGTGTTGCTACTCTTGCTGTTGCTGCTGCCACTGCTACTATTAGCGCTGCTGGTTGTGCTGCTGTCCTTGTCGTCGCGACACATGCAACGAGACCCACCTGGCAGTCCTTATCCTTGGTGAGGTCGCTCCACTTATTGATGGAATCCATACACATGGCGCGGCGCGTGTCGGTGAACTGCAGCACGCCTGGCTCAGTGCGACACAGCAACCGCGCTGTCGGCAAGGGCTTGGGGTACAGGGTCATTGCCGGCGGCTGCGACAAATAGAGGGGCGGGGGGGAGTGCAGATTGGAGGCTATGAGTGGACTGGGGAGTCCGGCGCTTACGCTCATAGTACACACCATCGTGGCAGCAGTGACATTTGAGGGATACGAAAAACGATCCACGGGCTACACACCGCCAATCCAAAGCGCCAAAGCCGACCCAGTTACTAGGGCAGTACAATAGAAATACCCAAGCGACCCACTGAGTAGAACACTACGATCCCAGAAAAGCAAACGGCATTCAATTCATGCCACAAGCTAGACCAACTCACGGAATGACAGAACGGAAATCAAAGAACGAGAAGTATGACTACAAAACACCAAGCAATAACAATACTAACAAGAACAACCCAAGAAAAAACATAACAAGTGCCGTATAGACTAAAGGCCCGGCGCGAAATACTAAAGACAGTAAGGCCACGAGACACGTGTCACACACGCCGGCTGTTCCTCTATCGACACGCCCATCTATTGGAGAGCAGGCGTAGCTCCACGCAAGGACCACGAAAGGAATCCTCGAAAGCGCGCACACACATCTCCAGCCGCTCGGCGGCTGCCTCACAGCACCACCGAGAAGCGACGACAATAACAGCGACAGCAACAGAGATAAATGACCCCCCCCCCCCCACCAGCACCAGCGCCGACATGATCACTAGGCCCTAACGATACGTAAAACTAAGCGCCCCCTCGCCACCGGAAGGCGTATTACGATATCTCTGACAAGTGCGAATACGCAACCGATATTTACTGTATCCAAGAAAAATGAGCTCCGGCCGGACAACCCACCCCACTCCTCCCCACTCTACCCTACCCCAGGTAACACCCCACTCCAACCTACCCCATCTTACCACCCCACCCCTTCCCACCGCCCTGCTCTGCTTGGCACTATACCTCGGGAGTGGTCCCCAAATATGTTGAAGATCGCGAGATGGACCGGCGCATCAGGTAGGCGGACGCCCGCATTGCCGCTATGACGGTGGGTGAATGAACAAAGTTAGGGTAGTTCAATGGCACCGAGGCGCCACATGGGTCGTGGGGGCCGCCTACGGAGTGGGGGAAAACCAGGAGGGCGGACGGACGGGCGGGATGGCGAGCGCGTTGGATGAACGGGGGGATGAGGATACCGGGTATCACCCGGGATGGGTTGATGGGCTATTGTCGGCGGTTTCGTCTCGCAATGTGTACCCTTGCTTCTAAAGGGGCATTCCTAATACGTGGATTACGTTGTCATGGGATCGTGGCCACGAAAGTCGGATATGTGCCCCCCCGCCCACAACCTTTTTCTGTAGTGAGTCGCCGTTAAAGTTTGCATTTTACCTGTGTTTTTTGCCGCAAGGATTACTGACCAAAACATAAATGATGATCTCACATGCCTCAACACGCACGGAAATAAAGCAAACTCACCAGGGCATGTAAGGCGGTGGAAGCAGCCCCCACTGGCGATCGAGGGGTACAGGCCATCATGTTGTATATACGTACAGTACGTAGTTATTTTCCATCCCATCTAATATACCAGGTAATTGGTATGGGCGAGACAATCGGCCGCACGCCCTTAAAAGTGATTGCGCATCTCGCAGCAAAGAGGCCTGTTGGCGCTCTAAGTTTTTTCCGCCAGGGCCTCTTTAGACTTAATATTCCACCAATACCGGTAGGTTTTACGCAGGGGGGCATGTATTGACGGCTGTCCTTCAAGGGACAAGGGTGCCGTCAGCCTTTCGTCAACCGACATATTTGTCTCGTACCGGTAGCGGTTACCTCGCAACTCTGATTATCTCCAGCGAAAGATAGATCGAGCCGTGGAGTACGTACAACGGCGAGCACTATTAACAGTAGATACTGCTGTAAAGTACCGGGCATCTCCTAATAGTATTTTAAAGGAATAATCAGGAAAGCTGGGCAAGGCTGTACGCCCTATTTGAGAATGGGCACGTTTTACACGTGCCGACTCCCGGTTTTCCTATCTCCCTGTAAACCTAAGCCTGGCTTTCTTGACGCTCGTTGCAGGGGGCTGTGGTAAGGGGCTTTGCATCGTAGAGGCCGGCTTACTTTATCTTCAAGTTCGTGAAAACCTCTGTCAATAGTGTTGTGGTTTTCGTATATGCTGCTGTGAAAAGGCATATAGAAATCAATTGAGCAGATCCGCGACACAAAATATAATATCTACGAGACTGCGGTGCCTGGTGCGGAAGATACGAGTAGGAGAACAGCATTCACGTACAACATGCGCTCATTTGAGCGTTTCGGATCACTTGTTAGGTACATCGGGTACACGGAAAGCCGAGAGAGTTGGTGCGCTCGCCAAGTGACGCCAGACCAAACCATTCAACTCCCTGAATCAGGACACCAGCCAAGCCTCTCCCGAAGGTCAGTTCCTAGGATTTGGCCCTGGTGCAAAGAAGGGCATCAATGTGAGGGGACAAGGGGAGGGGAATTCTCTCTCAACGCACTCCCAAGCGAATTTCATCGATATCAGCTTCTCGAATCATTACATGGACCCGGTTTCACTGCCATGCCCTTCTCACACACTATACAAATGGGCGCGGGCGCTGCAGTGTCGAGGTGCCGCCTCAATTCCATGGCGTGGCCGATGCCGTGGGGTGCAGTCGTCGTGTCATTCTCAAGGCTTACCTCTGTGTTTTGACTTCCCGCGACACAGTACTCAGGAGGACACAACTCCTGCCAAAACAAGCCCGTTCGAGCGAGTGGAACGCGCGATCTCCATGACATCGCTAAACCTACAAGATGAGCCTTTTTGATTTGGCGTGGCCTGTCGAACGCACCGACGTCTCCAAAAATACTCTGTATTGGCTGGAGAGGGCCAAAAGCTGGGTCGTCGAACGTGATTGCAGGCGATGGCCAAAACTTTAAAACGTTTTACACGGACCACTCACGACAGAACACAAAATGTTCACAGCAGTCATACATAACGCTGATCACACTCGTACTTTCAACTGCTGCCACGGTGCCGTTGTGCAAGATCACCATATAATACCTTCTCGGCTAAACCATAACGTGCGTGATCTGGTTGCAAACAGCGCGATTCTGAGCTGAATTTCAGCAAGCACAGCCTTCAAGTAAATCGGCGTCTTGATGGTCCCTGCCTCTGGCGGCATGACTTTGTTTTGGTAATCGAAGCAACAGTTGGTCGTGAAAAGAAAAAAACGAGTAGGGGGGAATAAATAACCCCCCCCGATCTCAAGTAGGTGTCCTATTAATAGGCGTTCGGTAGAGCTGTTGTACTTCAGTCTTCGGTCAATAAAATAAAGTACAAAATCTCCTATTATTATTGTTGTTATTATTATTTTTATTATTATTATTATTATTATTATTATCATTATTATTATCACTATTATTATTATCATTATCGTTATCATTCTTCTTCTTCTTCTTCTTCTTCTTCTTCTTCTTCTTCTTCTTCTTCTTCTTCTTATTATTAGTATTATTATTAGTATTATTAGTATTATCAGTATTAATATGACTATTATTATGACTATTATTATGACTATTATTATGACTATTATTATCATTATTATTATTATTATTATTATCATTATTATTTTTGTTATTATTACGTATTATTATTATTATTATTATTATTATTATTATTATTATTATTATGATTATTATTATTATTATTATTATTATTCTTATTATTATTATTATTATTATTATTACTATTATTATTATCATTATTATTATTATTAGTATTATTAGTATTATGACTATTATTATGACTATTATTATGACTATTATTATGACTATTATTATGACTCTTATTATGACTATTATTATGACTATTATTATGATTATTATTATGACTATTATTATGACTATCATTATGACTATTACTATTATGACTATTACTATTATGACTATTATTATTACTATTATTATTATTATTATTATTATTATTATTATTATTATTATTATTATTATTATTATTATTATGTTATGAAAAGTAGTACCCTGGTACGTTTCCGTTTATTTCAGGTGCATTACTACTTCTGGTATACTAACGACATATCATGCCTCCCTACCTAAAAACGGCCTAGTTCCATAACTTGAGCTTCAGACTGTCGACCAAGCAACATATACGCAGTTCACAATGGCCTATATTAAAAGGAGGTATTGGGGCCCTTGAATCTGCAAAGGAGGGCATCATTTGCTGTGTTTGCTTCATGAAACGAGTTTCCTCAGCAGCCGCAAACTTGATATTTCCGGAGCTCCTGTTTGGTATGTACACTTACATGTACATGCATGCTGTGTCCGTGTAGGACACTACCAACGGTCCAACCAGAGGCCCAGGTAGGTTCACCTACTATTAAGAGTGCTTAGCCTTGTCGTCGAGATCTGGATTTAAACGGTGTCAATAGCATGAGAGACGACCATTCGGCCGAGGGTAGCAGAGGTAGTATGATGAGATATTTTCGAGTAAGAGGCGCTTTTCGTGATGTGTGATCAGGGCACCGAATTGATCCGGCGCCCGACACAAAGCTAATGTCTATATATAGCCCGCGCTCTCTTAAACTAACTGTCGTGAGGGCGATGCTTCGAGCCTTACCACTGGAAGAATGACATTTTCAATAGGGAGCCATGAACGATCGCAAGTGTACATATCATAAATAGTATTGCAACTGTGAAAAAAGCGAAACAAAATATGTTTCCGCACTGTACTTGTGTCGGTTGAAGGCCCCCCCTTGACCGCCTTGGGACTCGAGAGGAGAAACCTGACGAAATGTACGTAAGAGGTGACGACTACAGAAACGGCCACCGGGCGTGATGTGAATCGGCGTCCTAATAAGGATGCAGGGAGTCGTACGGCGCGGGCGCAGCATGATCCTACCCGTACTGGTGGGCGCTCATGCTGCTGCTACAAGTAGACGGTTGATAACTATCTCGTATCGGTCACGACCATACCTAAGGGTCGTTGTCAACTGGACTTTTTATTTTTCGGGTTCCCCGGAAAATTCACGGAAACGCGAAAAAAGTGCGGTGGGTCGTATTAGCGTCTGGTATCATGTTTCATGAGGTTGCAACGCTCGTCCATCTGATCGAATCGTCGAAACCAGCAGCGCGCAATCAAGGCCGTCCGCTGGATCGTGCTGCTAAAGATACCCTGACTCCTAGAGAGGCGATACCCCGACTCCTAGAGAGGCGACCGTGCCTCGCCGTACCTCGTGAGCTCAACTTCTGGCGCGACAAAACCCTCCACAACATGAAAATAGCTGGCGATGTCGTGTTGATCTCGGCTATGTCGATGGGTCGGCTCTGTCGACTGGACGAATAGAGTTCTCATTGTGCACGGCGATTTCTACGACCAGCCACGGCCTGGGAACGACCCTGGGGATGACCCTGATGATCTATTTGTACAGTGCCGAGTGGTGGCATTGCGCACATGGCTCACACGGTGCACCTGCCCGATGTTCTGCGACGATGAGGGACTTTTCTGCGATACGGGAAATTATGTTTTAGGTATTTCGCCAGGGCTGAAATAATTCCGCGAAACGCGAAAAAAAAAGGTAATCCGGGATTTTCCTCAAAACGCGAAAAAAAACGTCCGGTTAATAACGCCCCTAATACAGGTATTCGTACCTGGTACCATTAATAGTTAACAGGTAGTAATTGATAGCCCAGAACAAGTTACCGTTGTTTTGGTCGGTATCTCCGGGCCCCGAAGGGGTCAAACAGGCGTTACAAGGCGCTTCGCTCCGCGGGCGGCCTACGCCGCCCGCTACGCTCGCTCAGGAAGGAAAATAGTACATCAAATTATGCGAAGCGAACAGAGGTCCACGATTGAGGTCAGCTTTTTCAAGGATCGTAATTGCAAACCGGCGACTTGATAATGCCAAGAGTCCCGCCACCATGCTTCAGGAAAAAACAGCTCCGACGTCAGCTTGGATGCCACATATACGCTTCGCGTCGCGGATGTCGTACGTACGTACATACCCCAGGTAGGGTACTACTGTCTGTACTTATTTTCTTCTTTCGATATGCTCTACCTGGTATGTCTGTACTGTATGTACGAAGAAAGCGAAAGCACAGCACGGCACAGCAGCAAAAACAATGAAAATGAAACCGACAAGTCGGAAAGGAAAAAAAATCCCCGTCCCCTCTCGTGTAATATTTTTCTGCCTGATTGGAACACCTTACACCCGGTCGAAAAGAAGAAAGAAGAAAAGAAAAAATCGCACAGAAGAACTTCTCTCTCAGCCTCGTACGCCGCCCGCCCCTCTCGCGACCACCTCGCTACCGATTCGGTCCGGGGAAAGCTTTTATCACTCTGCCACAATCAGCCCCGTCGCCCGCCTCGCGTGAAGCCCGGTGCTCACCGTGGCCGTCGTTCGCCAGCTCGATAACGTTGGTGTTCAAACTGCACACCTCCCTCTTTCAACTTCAGCGTGGTCGCAAAAATAAGCACCGCTTGAAAATTATCTTGCCCTCCCGAACGACCTTTATAACTCGTACATACTCTATCAACAATCATAAATCGAAGCCAGACAAAGCCCGTTCATGCATCCCTCGTGTCTCGAGGGACACGCGACGCCTTGGCACGAAAGCGGCGACCGCGCTCCTTGCAACCCCCCCTCTACCCGCCAGCACCCGCTGACACCCGCGACGGTGCCGGGTCTTCCCGCGATGCCGTGCTCGGAGAACACGCACGCACACGAAACGAAAGAAGAAAAAAAGAAAAAAGGGCCGAGAAAACAAAGAACTGCTGGAAAGGTCACGCACGCACACGAGACGAAAGAAGAAAAAAGGAAGAAAGGACCGAGAAAACAAAGAACTGCTGGAAAGGTCCGGCAAGTAATGAAAGGTGGCGGTTTGGAAGTGGGAGCTCTGAGAGGCCAGGGATGCGCCAACCGAGCACGCTCAGGGGTTGTGATCTAAGTATGTAGTTCTATTCTATGTACGTACTGATTTACTGCTCTAAGGCTCTACTTCAGCTCCATAGCACATCACCGAAGCTTATTCCTTGGGGCGAGAGAAACAGGCCACACAGAACGATCATGGCGACTACTACTTTAATCATACCAACCCTGGGGCCACGTGATAATGGCCATGTTGCAAGTATACATGTACGAGGTTAGTTTAGTTTTTCATCACCGGGATGGTTGGTTTCCTGTGGTGGGGTGGTATCTCAAGATAAGGGTCGTGGTCCGTATATCATTATACCTGGTATGTAAAAACCAAGCAACACCGTCCTTGTCGTAAAGATCTGTTCCCAGTAGGTCTGCCGGTGCATGTTCATACGTGCACAACGCATACATCCACACAACTATTAATTGTACCTATGATACGACCTAATACATACCGGTACCTGGTACAGCAGCAGCGACCATGCCATGTCCCCAATCCGGTGCTGATACTCGTAATGTGCAATGGTTGAATACGTACGTATCGAATACCTGTGGTACCTGGTACCAGGTGCCCGTATATACATCAAAGCGTAGTGGAAAAAATACAAATTTCAAATTTCGTCCAACAAGGCCAATAATCTTGAAAAATTCAAGAATTCAAAATTCAGAAGGAGACCCATACTGCACAGACAGCCCACCCACAGCCCACAGCTCACACACAGCGGCAGACATCAACAGCACTATTGGCAGATGCTGCTGCTTCTACTGCTGTGCCCTCCGCACCTTAGTTTTATACGCGTGCATCCCCGCACGAACCGACATCATGTGCGAGATTCCACGAGCGCTGCCGCCAGTCCAGATCGCCAAGTTCCTTGCAGTGGCGATATATCACGTCTCGTTCGCAGAGACCGGCCTTGGATGCAAAGCACTGCTGCTGTGCTGCTTGAGCAGAACAACGTTGATGCTGCTTGGCCGGAACCAACACCAGGTACACCGACAAAATGACGCACAACCGAGTAGCCAGTACCTTGCTCAATTCCAGGGAGAGAGACGCAGTATACCGCGACCGCACGCGTGTCTACCTTGAGACCACACTCCCTTTCGTCCTCGCTGTTTCGTACAGGGAGCATTTTTTTTTGTTTTTTTAGCCGAGCAAGGGGTTTCGTTGTGAATATGAGGCATGCTCTACTGTACATGACAACCCCGCGGAGCGGAGATGAACTGAAATGTTTTTTCGAAAGGCAACAAACAACGACAAAGATACCGGAGCCGCTTAGAGCGGCACGAGCTGGGAAGAGTTGCTCAACCGGGCGGCTCTTACTCTTCGCGGGCCATCCTGTCCCAGGGGTGGTCCGCCTGTGAAGCGGCAGCGTTCGAGATCTCCACACAGCAAGTGCCATGTCGGGGATTCGAGCGGGGATGATGCGGCATGCTGTTACGGTCTTTGCCGCGACAGCATCGCTGCTGTTCCAAGTCGGCCTACACGTCGGCCACGAAACCGTAATCTACGAGGTCAGCCGTGCTATGGGACACGTCGGGCTCGGTGGACTACGCGCCGTCCGGCCTATGGTAAGTGACTTTTTTGCTGGCTCGGAATTGCTGCTGCTACTGCTGTCGTTGCGATAGCTCGGTTGTTGAAACTGCTGCTGTTGTTGTGTAGAATGAAGAACGTTCCTGATCGTAAACGAGCACCTCTACGATACCTATGTACGAGTAGCTCCGTTGCCACCGGCGGGATCGTCGTAGCAACAGCTGGTGCCGGTGCTGCAGGTGCCAGGAGGAATCAAGCGTTAGCGTGAAAAGCACTCGCTGCGCGCTCCTCCTTACGCAGCGAAGATAGGTCTGGAGACACGGCACACAGCAGTATCGTAGTTGAGATCCGCCCTCCGAAAGCCGAAAGAAATTATTTCACCTCTCGAGCATTACGTACTGGTATTGGTATTACCAGGTACCTGGTATATGATATGGTGTATCATAGGAACATCGAACGTTACTCGCATGATTATACGGTACATACGTATCATACATACCAGGTACGATGTAACAACTGGGCGGCTGATGGAACACCCGAACAAAACACGCTCGATCCCCGCGTGCGTTCATCTTTCGACAGATTTCGGGCGTAGTAGGAAGAGGCTTCGACGTAAGGGACTTCCCCGCGCTTCCCGAGGCGAAGCCAGGTGATTCATTCGGAGTATTATGATCATATATTGGCATCACACAACGATTCCGCTCATTTTTGCGGTGTGATCCGGTTTCATAGCGATACTGCAGGAGCATGATTGTTCTGTGAGTCGTTTCTTTGAAGCGGTGTTCAATATTGAAGATGTGACGCCCCCCGTGGGCTGTGATCGTGATCAGTCGGGGGTGGCCTTCTGCCCGACAGTCGCAGCAGAGAATATCACGCCAGCCAGCAAGCTGGATCGAAATACGCTACCAGTACATCACTGCGGCATCTCGATTGTAGGCAAACGCTTCCAAATCGCCGGCTAAGATGAAGCGAGGAACATGTTTGTCGTACCTACTCGTACTTGTATCAATGGAAATATGTAAGACCCCCTCTAGTTCCAAGCTTGTCAGCAAACCGTTTCAAGGGCATTCCCTGCGCTCGCGACCATAGCATGCAGAACTCTATCAATACGATCCCAAGGCTTTTCTAGGACTTCATACGTGATGCACGTCTATGCTAAGCTGGTGGCAGTTGTGCTGGAGTCGATAGCCGTTTTTTTCCCGTATGATAGCTACGTATGCACCTCCCCAAACCTGTCTACCACTACGTACTTGGTACCTGGTATCGCTCAGTGTGGCACCTGAACCTACCTTGGTGTCGTACTGAAGTCCGCATACGAACTATATGATCAATAGTGTGATCAATAGTGTTTGTTTATCTGATCCCTGATGCCGGAGGCGGCACGGAGATCGTTCACGCTGTTGTCGCTACGAGCTTTTGAGGTGAAACAAAAAGTATGCCCCTCTTTCTTCACGCTACTCTGTAAAAGCAGTGTCCACACCGCGAAGCCCATGCCCCCGTTTCAAATCCGCTCCGATATGCAGTTGCTTTTCTTGGGGCCATCATGTATTTTTCTTTCTCGTGTTGATGCGGTCTGTTGTGTGTGACATCAAGTTGGCAATGCACCTGGTAGCGTTTTGTGCTGCCTGCGCCTGGCACCAATCTCGATTGTCGGATCTGCAGTGCTAAAACTATCACAGAGAGCCACAACCTCCATCAATAAAAGTAACGAAGTGCCTCCCTCTCCCCCCAACGCAGCCCCCAGGGTGGATGGCGCACCCTTTAGTGGGGTCTACGGATTCGGTTGATTCGCACCCTCGGTCGCTCCTGCCATTTTATAGCCACGGGTTTTGGGGAGTCCGGCAGACTGCGTCGCGACGAGCCGATCGACCACATCTCCCCCCTCTCCCGCACCCAATGTTTTGCTTGGTTTATAAGACGGCGCCATAGGAAGCAGCGAGGACACGTAGGCCACCACCGTCGAATGTCGACGGTGGTGGCCTCGGCGTTCTCACTGCTTCATATGACGCCGCCTTTCAAAATATACGAAACGTTGGGTGCATAAGAGGGGGGGGGGGCGGCTCGTCGCTGTCTGCCGGACTCCCCATTAGGTTGATGAGTACCCTCGTTCGCTTTTGAAACTTAGGTCTTCAGAGTAAAGGCAAAACAATTTTTTGTGTATTCCGGCAGTCTGCATCACCAGGCGTCGGCCAACCCCCCCCCCCCACCTCCCGTGCCTAACGTTTTTTTCGTAGTCCCTGCCATTGGAAGCGGCGAGGATGCTGAGGCCTCCACCATCAACCCGTGGAGCGCCTCTTTCTCCAACACGGCCTCAGGCCAGAGGGCGGCCGTCTCGCATAAGAAGCACCGAAGCGCCTTCGTGCCGAGGGGTCGCAGGGACGAACTACGCATTGCGCAGGTCGGTTATTAATTGTGTGCCAACGGGCATGCCACCCACCAGGTGCAGGCTAGCTTAATACAGCGAAGAACAGGCATTCATTTGTTTTCTTTAGTGGCGTCGCCGTATATCTCGCAGATGTTTTGAGCGATTTGACAAACCAGTGGTCACAGGCAGGGACCTGCGACTGGCGTTGATCGTGAAGAATACAGCGAAAGACGTAGACAACGTAGTAGTGCGTGTAGGCAACGTATTAATAGTAGTAAGTAGGAGAAACAAAACACAAGCATTGAGCGTTGAAAAATGTACTGGTACTCCCTTTTGGATTTGTGGCCAGGTGTCAGGCGCACGTCCATGCTGCTAACAGCTACGTAGCTCCCCCCTTCGCCAGGACGTGGGTCCACGCACCGTGCTTTCATCAGACTCTGCGAACATCACAGTTCTTGCACGATTGAGACTGTACCTGATTATCGCGGATAGTCCGGAATAATATCGTTTTCGATTTGAATCGAACACTACAATGTGCTGGCATTCAAAACTTATATCGCATCTGCAGTGACGATACACCAGGTAGTCTTCACTCAGCAACGTTTGTCTGCAGCTGACCGAGCCACGTTATGTGGCCATGATTCGATTATGATTATTAATAGGTGCTGCCACCCAGCGCGATCGGCCGGGACATTCCTGTGTCTGCTCAACGATCAGAGTGCCAGGCGTCCCCCGTGGAGACCGTCGTCACCCGCGCAGTTCTTCACGGCGGCAACGCCGGGGATGACAGTGTTGATGAAATCCAAGAGGTGCGCCAAACTATAGAGCTCGTACCAGCTTTGTTCTGAGTATTCCTATTCGCTCTATGGATAAATGGACGTTCTGATTATTACTGTTAGACCTGGGAATGGATTCGTGTTAGACGTAACAAAATGTCTAGTCTATTCAACAGACCGTTGAAACAAAACGTTTTTTTTTCTAGATGAGTCTGGCACCACCCTAATCACTTGGCTTTAGACTACATTCAAGGTTGCAGCAAATAACTGATTACTCGGCACAGGAAACGAATGGGATGATCGCGTTCGACAGACGCATCCAGTCGATGGAGAAAGAGGGGATGGCCGGTTATGAATTGATCGGCAGATTATTTTCTATACGATTGGAAGTATACCGAAAAAAACGTTTTTTTCAGTTCTATTCGTTCTTGGTCTTCAGGGGAGAACTACTTGACAATACTAAAGAACAAATATGTGTCATCCCCTCTGCTAGGGCTTTGTGCACACAGCAATGCAACCCGCGCTTGAACCCGACAAGTAACCGACAAGAAATTTGCTCCAAAGTTGACCCTCTTTTGATGAGTCAACTGTTGATAGGAAATTCGACAAATATCCCGAGATGAAGAAGGAAAAAACAAGGACGACCAGTCTTCATTGTATCGGGAAAACGATGCCAGACATGAACGCGACCACACGCCGAGCGATTGTCATCACACCCGGTGCCATCGCTGCAGCGAAGACCATCTGTGATCGGGCCTTGATGCAGCAGGAAGCGAGTCACCCCTAGCGTTCAGATGCACGCATGACACGGCGGCCTCACGTGAGAAAATGATGGAATTAAAAAAAACTACCCTACCACTCTGTCCGGAAGTGTAGGGACCGTCCGAGTATAAATATGAAAATGAACGGTTCCTTACATTTCCGTATAGAGTAGTAGGTACGTACGAGTGCATACAGCAACATCATGCAGAACTTCAGGCGAGTAGTGCATGCAGCCTTGGACGCAAGGCTCAAGCCCAGCTGCACGCACAGCAACAACTTGCCCGTGAGCTAGAGGTGTGGCGCGCTTCCACAGAATGCGGGCAGCGCCGTCGAAATCCCGGTCTCGGCGAAGTGCAGTATAGCAGCACGCAGCCGATTATCGATAGCTGTGTGTGGGTATTCTTCTTGTTGCTTGCACGCGCCCAACAGCAATAAACCAGGACCACATAGCTTGCGACTTTATCTGTACAATAAATGTTTCACAGGGGGGGCAGCATTCTCGTGCTGCCGGCCGCCAATCCCATGGGCCTACCAGAAACGTGCGAATCGTTCACGCTCGCGCGTCCGTGTCTACGCTGCTACCCTACGGTCTGGGCTTGGTTGTGCGCTGTCCAGCAGAACGTTTTGTGCAAAAAGCAACGCTGACTTATTTTCAGCTCCTAGCTCGACGCCGCGACGTTGACCCCGCACAGCGTTTTTTTTTTGTTTCGGGAGGGAGCATCATCGATCATTGGTTTTGGTGGCAAAGTTTTTTTTCCCCCGTCACGGATTTGGTTGATTTGCTAAATATATGTTATCCCAGATCTCTACCATGCGACATTCTTCGTTTTTGTTTTCAGGTACTAACACGAATCCCTTCCCAGGCGTAACAACAGATGAAGCGCCGTGGCTAGGTTACACAAATATCGTTCTTGCGGGATGCTGAATGCGCGGAGGTGCTGTCAATAGCGCGAACCGTCAGGGCTTGTACGGAGCTAAACGCGTCAAGGGCTGTTATTAATACTAAATCATGCGCCGTTGAGGAATTGAAATGAAATGTGTGCGCTCAGCGCGCTCGTAGGCGGCGTTAGCACCAAGGAAGCCGTGGAGGCGTGCCAGCGGTCACGGCCAACTTGCACTGTTTAGCAACAGCTACCGGGTCCGCTGTCCCTTGGGGCGCGCCGAGCACCATCGTCTTTCTTCTCGTGGCGGTGTTATTGTTTGAAATAGTCTGCAGCAAAACATCCGCGACCTGAACACGTTCACATCCCCCCGCTGCTCGATGCTGCCTACCACACGGGGGGCTCACCACACAGGGACAGGTCACCAGTTTCTACGTCAATGCTCGCACTGATGACGGCAAGCCCACAACGGGAGGTGAGTGCATTATTCTGTTGTGGTGGCTCGATATTGTTTCATGCCGGGATCGGTTCGCTCAAGTTTATTATGGTTTCCCTTGAAACGTTCCGGCGCTTACGATGGTGTTGTGACCGACAAGCATATTTTGTCGTTTAGTATTTAGGTCACAAGATAATGCTCGCTACAATAATCATCAGGCTCATTTTATCGCCCAGTCTATGGCTGACGCTTGTATCGTTCCGCTACACGGTCATATGGGCACGTGCTGAGTGAAGTACGTACAATGTTATATACTGCAAGTCCTGTCTGCTGGGGGAGGCGAAAGCGCCGAGAGCCGCAATATAGGTTGCGTTCCGTGCGTTCCGGGTACAGTTTAGCTCTACGGTAAACCGCTAAATGCACCTGAGCTTTGTACAGTGCATCGTCCACCGCACCGTAAGAAGCCGCCTATTGAACAGATGATCGCACCGCACATCCACACCACGCCACACTGCGACATTGCTTTTTGAATAGCAGTATCGATCGGCCTCGCGCCGTACGTTTTGAGCAAGCAACACACCATGAAAAGCCTTGGTAGTTTTACCTCGGACCTGCTTTGTTTTTCCGGAGCTTCCTTTCCACGATACCCTGGTATGTATTTTTGAGTTGTTTTTGTCGTCCGCAAGGAGGGAGGCGTAAATGTCCTGGTATTCCTAGTTCGCAAACGGTATTTTTAGCCCACAGGCTGTCACTGCCGATCGTTTGCCTGCCCCAAACCAGCTTTACACGATACGCTATTCAGCGGCACTTATTCGGTCATTCGTTTGTTTCAACATTCTTGGGGAGGCAGCAACACGTGCAGTCCTTGTGCGAGTTACTTCTCTTAAAACCTCTTGACTTTGTTCACTGGGGGGTAAATTTGATTGCGCTTCCTGTAACGCCCCTCCCCAGCTGCGATTGGCAGCTGTAGATTGCCCGAGATGTGAACATGCTTGTTGTCCTCCCTTGTGTACTTGGTATTCTTTGTCACGCCCAGGAAGCGACATCTTTTTCACGGAGCTTTTCCGCACCAACGCGGATGGCTCCCAAGAGTGGGAAGCGGATGGTGGCGTGGCGGTCTACGCACCTCGTGTCGACGGCGAGATGTGCCCGATACCTCTACCGCTGCCGCCGGGACCGTTCCCGTTCGAGAGGTGAATTGTCGCTTGCGCTTGGCGAATGGTTTCGCGTGGGATTTCGCTGCATTGTTTACGGTAACCTAAACAGCAACAAAAGGGATGGATTGAAGTTCGAAGCTTGATTTGGCGTACCGCATCACCCCCGTTTCATTGGCCCGTATACGCCTGGACGCCAAGCGACTGTAGCTGGCGCACATACGTTTATAAGAGAAAGGGGTGTGCATGAATACCACGTGCTCGGAGGTTAGCCCGTGCTGCTACGCTTCTCGTAGTGCCTCTGTTTCGGATGACAAAGCCGGGGGATTGAAGCACGAACCTTGTTTTTTTCGTTAGGAAAATTCCGAAGAGTAACGCTTTCTTGCCATTGTGGCGTCCGGCTGAAGCACGTTTTACTGCATCTGAAGAAACTCTACTCCCGTATGATGTGCAGTTGAGCAACGTTTAATTTTGAACATGCATATCACGCACGGAGGTAGGACTCACCACGCCGGAAGATGTACACCAGTCTGATCGTAAATACAAGGTTCACTTAGATGGCCACATAAAGTCCAAATGCACCTTATGTTTACGCTCAGACAACTAAATGAAACGCGCTCCAGGAGTCCTGCTCCCCGAAACATATGAGACCAAAGGACGAAAGAAAATAAACTGCGAACCCGTGTAAAGCGAATGTATTGCGTAGCAAAAACGTGTATAAACAGACATGCATGCCACCCCCAACTGTTCGTCGAAACGCTTCTGTGGTACAGTGACACTGCGGGCAACCACGCGGACGCCGTTGAGGTCGGTACATCCCCTTCTGGTGGTGCCGGGACAAAGTATCCGTTTGTGGAGGACGAGGAAGTCCTTAAACCCGGACGGTATCTCACCTCATACGTGGCTCCCGGTCCCGGACCCCACGAGGTGAAGAACAGTACAACCTCACGTGTACAAAGTAGCATACCAGGTGTCTGGTGTATAGTTCTTCTATAATAGTACTGCCGGCATTGAAGTATACTGGGTTGCCCTCGGGTCGGTCGCTTTTCCTGGGTTATGCTGTATATTTACACTCAGCGGGACACTATCTTTATTATGCGCGCAAGGAGAACATGTGGCGACCGGACACACCGCATTGCTTTGGGTGCTGACCGCTATAGGATGCGACGAGCGAGCCTTGGCTATGCTATATATCGAGCAAGAACGATGAAATCCGTGCGTCGCGGGGCAAAGGATGAGTTTCCACGTAGTTTGTTTTCCACGACGTGTAATGGGTGCACACAAAACTCTACATGTTGCTGAACTCTCATTATGTCTACGTTTCGGCTCTATCACAGGCCTCAGTGACACAGCTGCTCTCTGGTGGCTTGGATGCCAAGTTCTGGGACAACCAGTGGCTGGTGGGTACCCCGATTGTCCACAAGATCGACCCAGAGGTGAGGCGGCCCCGCTCCGCGGCTTAGAGAGAGCGAACCTTGAGGGAATACCTGGCAACGCGGGTACACGATGTACGGGCGGGTGTATGGCGTTGATGCGTACAATCCAAGCAAACCTTGCTGCAGGAGCGGGCTACAGAGCCCAAACACAAAGCATCCCCCTGATATGATACAGTTGGCTTCTATGTATGTTAGGGCATAAGTACGTACCCATGCCCGATAGCATATTTGGACTTTCCGCCATGCTTTCGCTCATCAACGTTTCCTTGTGGGTCGCTGCCGTAGGCTACGATGCCGCTCTGCAGCGTATTCGGCACTTTGTCAAGGACAGATCAGACATCCCGCAATCTTGAACGTCTTGGACAGTATGTCAGCAGAGCCGCATGATAGTTTGGTACTTTTTATTTCAGTCTCTGAGTGACATTGGGCGGCCCAACACCATATGATATTGAGCATTAGATGTTGCGGTCAGTCCGTTCACTTCTTGTTGGTTGAACACGAAGGTTTCACAGCCTTTGTCTTCATTTTTCGCCGCTGCTAGTTGCATTAAAAAATCAGTTTCTCCCCCCATGGCCACGCCGGAAAACAAGTCAATGAATTCGACGCGGTCATCTATATGCACGAAACTCCGCCTTCCAAGCGGTTCTCAGCATGATGCAGTTCACCCGCCACGCGACTCGTCGAATACATCATGGCGCTTCGCGCTTGGTGCTAGCGATGCCTGCCTGGTCGTTGACAACCGGACGTGCTCCGTCCCGGCATTTTTGGGTTGCGAGGTTCTATGGTCATACCACTACGGCCATGCATGATGTTGGGTACACCCGCTTCCGGAGCCTCAATCGTTGTTGCTGTATATGAACGTTTTTTCCGATGTTTTCTCGTGTGATATGGGCAGTGTCGCATAGATTTAGGTACGAATAGTACTCCTGATTATCCCTTTCAAATGCCCCCGCCCCCTCCCCCTCCCCACCCGTGGCCCGTACGCTCTTGCCTCATCAGGTGTCCTTCAATTGGGGGCTAAACCCGGTGACGTCGTTCGGTCACGGGCTCGTGTCCGCCCGATGGGAAGGAAAGCTTCTCGCTCCTTCGAGCGAAACGTTCCACCTCTTCGTGAGGGCCCACGGGGGCTTCCGGCTATTTCTCGACCACAAGTTGGTTATTAACTCTTGGGCAGGTGTTTACCGTGTGCTGTGAGCGCTTGCTTGTGGTGGTGGTATATAGTAGATACAGTAATAAAACATAAAGCACCCCCCGGCCAACTGTGGCAGCGGCAGAGACGGCCATATATCGGTAGAAATAGTAGTTTACCCCATGCAGCAGTTGGTGCGTTATGCATGGATGAGAACTTGAGTAAGCACGATGTGCCAATGGCGATGCTGACAGCCAAGAATAGGTGCAAGTTGTCGTCTCACTACTGCCCCTGTTGGTATGGTGCAACAGTAGCATTAAGTATCTCAAGAAAAATGAACCGCGCGGGAATGTCTTTCGCAGTATGTTTAACTTTTTACTGAGCGTATCGTGAGCACCCATTAGTCTTCCCTTCGAAAACATACTCCGGGGGAGCGCAATGTGCCCACAACACATATGGTACCTCGTTCTCCGTATGTGAATATCGTGCGTCATGTCCAGAAAACCTAAGGGCAGTCAAGGAGCGGACGGTTCTGGCCAACCTCATCAAGGGAACCTACCATGATATCGTCCTTGAGTACACAGAAGAGGGGGGGGCAGCGAGCGTCCAGGTTAGGCTGTTGCTTGAGCAGTTGCCCCTTTGTTCGATCGTGGTGTACCATCAGATTATTATCGCAGCAGTGATGCATAGTGCTATACTACGTCTGAGCCGACGACCCCAACGATGGATCTGTCAATACCCATGCAGAAAACAGTCACGACAAGTAGCCGGCCTGTGTGTGGAATGAAATTGTGCGTTCACGACAAGCAAATGGTGTGTCTCCCTCCATTTTTCGGAAAGGGCGTTGCTCAACAAATTCGCGCGTGGTCTCTTTGTGGCCGCTTGAACTACTCTTCCTGGTAGTTGTGTACTGCAGTACGACAGCAATAGTATGGGTTCGGTATAGCGGGCTACCTTGACATTGCTTGGCGCGGTGTCTGTCAGAACTGAACATGTCAAGGATATGTTCTGTAGGGTTTGCGTATCCCGGGTAGGGATGTTTTAAAGTGTGACAGAACTCACAGAGGCTCCGGGTAGGGGTTTAAGCTCCGGGTAAGGTTTTGGATGTCTTACATAACTCACAGAAGTATCGGGTATGTGTCAGCTGGCGTACTGAACTCACACCCGTTCCGGGCAAGTATTTGTTTCCCCCCGTACCCGTACCCGTACCCGTACCCTCAAGGTGTCGAGTACCGGGTGTTTTCCCGATTTTCTGTGTATCTCGCCGACTCAAAAGCCGGGTACGGGTATGGGGTGTTGTACCCGTACCCCGGGTATTATGCCACGGGCGTACAGAACCTGTAGAAGTTCCGGGTACGGGTATGGATGTTGCACAGCACTCACGGAAGTTCCGAGTACAGGTATGAATGCCGTACATAACTTACAGAAGTTCCGGGTACGAGTAACACCCGAAGAAATACCCCGGGTATACTTACCCTACAGAACATAACCTTGGAACAGTTATTTTTCCAAGGCCGCCGATCACGGAATGCACCGACATGTTTCACGCGTGATCTGCTTTGCTGGTTAGTGTTGTTCGGTTTTTGGATAGTAAAGGAGGTCGGTCGATGACACAAACGGAATGTAATGGTCCTCTCAGCCTCAATGGCGGATCGGCCATATTTTGAATTTAACAGTTCGCCCGAACGAACTACGAAACGTGTGATATCAGGTGCAGGTATAGGGTCAGCTAGGAATTGTGGACAAAAACAAATGCGATAGGTGAGTACCCCGGACATACTCAGTTATTTGGACGCAGTGGTACACTATTCTTTTGAGCAATGCGCTGCTGCTCCCATACATTGGCAGTATTCCCAGTAAAGGAGGTATTCATATTAATGGTACGCCGGTGTACTATTACGACTTACGACTTACGACTTACCAGGTATATATGTTGTTGCTGTTGTTGCTGTTGTTGCTGCTGTTGTTGATCTCACATAACTCTCAAATCAAAGAGTCCGTGGCCACACAAAGGTGCTGGGGCCCTAGGAAAATCCGAAAAAAAACTTGAAAAAATCAAAGTTCGGCTGAGAATCACGACGCTTCCCACCTAAAAATACACAAGACGAAGAAGGCGCACACAAAATGAAATCAATGTGCAAACTGAACGAACATGGCCGCGCGTATCCGCTCAACTACAGCATAGAATTCCCTCGTTCCAACAACTAACCAAGTCGTGACTACTGACTATTTAATAGAGCGGTTGCAGTCTGGAGTGCTGCCTGCACCGTACGAAACGCACGGTAGTTGTGAATACAGAGAGGAACACGCCTGCTGCCTGGGGTGCTGTCAGAGCGACGACTCGCGGGCATGCAGTGAAAAAAGAGCAATCGAACCAAAAAACACCATACAAATATCAACGATCTCCAGGTCTTCCCGGACTGTCTGATAAGGGGTGCAGCACAGCCACTAACTACCACGTCCCTGACAATTGCAGGAGTCATTCCCCATGAAGTATACGACTCGCAACACTACAAAGACCAGTGACGTAAATATCAGGTACATACTACTGCCTCGTACCAAGCAAAACAAGAAGAAACGATGACTGCTGTGCTCTGGTGATGGTGTGCGCGCCGGTCGTGGGTCTCGTGTATGATCCCAAGACATGCTACATGCAGGAGGAATGGCGCGTAGCGACGTCCGGCTACCAGTATCATAGGTGGCCGTACATACACCCGTACTGTAAAATTTGGTAAAGATTTACATAATCTTGTCGGGGGTTTACTATATTATTAGTATGGACACGTCAACAACGCAAGTTGGTCCACGTATGAATAATATACCAGGTACCTGGTACGTACTGCTGCTGTGTCACAGGAAAATGCATCCGGATGAATGACACGTCAGATCACACAGGACGAAAATGACTTGAATGTGGTGTGGGCATCGGAATTGACCTGGTTTCAGGATAGGCGATCGAAATTGACTTGATTTAAGTGTAGAGATCGGAATTGACTTGGCTATTGTGGAGCGGTTGGACATGACTTGGTCTTTGTGTGGATTTTAATTGACTTGGTTTTAGTGCGGGGATCAAAATAAACTTGGTTTTTGAGCGGGTATCGAAATTGACTTGATTTTACAGTGGAGATCACAATTGACTTAATTTCAGTGTTGGGGTTTAAGTTAACTTGTTTTTATGGGGGGGGTCGCATTCACTTGGTTCTTGATTCCGGCCCAATGTTGACTTGGTTTTAGTGTGGGGATCGAAATTAAGTTTGTTTTGTATGCGTGGTCGAAATTGACTTGGTTTTTGTGTGCGGACCGATAATGACTTGGTTTTGGTGTGTGGATCGAAAGTGCCTTCGATTTTGTGTGGGTAGTGGAAGTTGACTTGATTTCAGTGAAGGGATCGGAATTGACTTGGTTTTCATGTGGGGGTCGAAAATAACTTGGTTTTAATGTGTGGATCGAAATTGGCGTGTGTTTTGGTCGGGGCATCGAAATTGTATTTATTTTAGACTAGGGATCGAACTTGACTTGATTTCGGTGTAGTGTCGGAGTTAGCTTTGGTTTTGTATTGCATCGAAATTGACTTGGTTTATGCGTGTGGGCCGAAAATGAATTGTTTTGAGTGTGGGGATCGATTGGGGTTTTTTTTCTGTTGGTGGTCGAAATTGATCTGGTTTTTGTCTCGCGGCATCGAAATTGACAGTTATAGAGCGTTCCACTTATTTATTTTTTCTTGTGGGTCTTTCTGTTTTGTTTTTTCTCTTTTTTGGCTGTACAGTCCGTTGCACCTCCCCCAGGGCGGTCGACAGCGATGCTTCAACGGCTCGTCGTAGTTTTTGCTGCCATTATTTTTTCGTTGTTGTCGTTTCTTGCCTTCGCTTTTTGTGTGTTTTATTTAAGTTTTCTTCTTTTGTTCTCGTTACGCTACAGTAGTAGAATATTTATTTTTTTAATTCGATTTATTTAGTTTCTTTCATTATTTGTGTTTTGCGTTTGGCACGAAGATGGAGCGAAATTAAGTAGGAAACGCCACACATCCGTTATATGGGGGGCGTCTCATGGGCATGGGGAGAGGGGGGGGTAACGGCTGTAGCGAAACGGCGGCTGGCGAAACAGGAAGGAGACGGACGACAAGAGAGCAAGGTTCCAGATCGACTGTTAATAGTAGATATAACCTGCCTATGAGTAGGTAGAACCTGCCTATGCTACTCGTACCACAAACTTCTGCTACTGCCTCGAAGGTGCTTTGATTGTGCTCTCGGTCGGTAGAACCTGTCTATGAGTAGGTAGAGCCTCCCTATGCTACTCGTACCACAAACTTCTGCTACTGCCTCGAAGGTGCTTTGGTTGTCCTCTCCTTTAAATTCTCATTATTTTTCTTGCTTTTGTTGTTGTATTGTTTATTTTGTTTCTTTTGGATTATCTGTCGCAACTTCTCCTGGGGGGCACGACACATTTTTCATTTCTTCGATTATTTTGGTTTTCTCTCATCTGGTTTTGCTAGCATGTGTATATCGTGCCTGTCGAATCCAAGTACGATGACATGGCATTGCGTTACTCTCGCGCGAGGTGTGCAATTCCTCATTAAATCCCTGGCAAAACCCTTTATTATATCGATCGACATCGATTTATGCAAATGATTTGTTGTCGAACCACTTCTTCGTTCCCCATGTACCGATTTGATGCATGTAGCATATTTGCTGATATTGTCCCCCCATCCATACGACCCGGCTCTTCCGTTGGGTGATTTGCACGGGATGTGCGACCGTGCAATGTTTTCGACCCTCCCGAATCGTCACTTTGCAATGCATTTTCGGCATCCTTTGCTTTGAGCAACGTCAGCAGTACAAAAATAAGGATAAATCGAATCTGACACTAATATTTACTTTGCAACATTTCATGCTGTCGTTCCGAATGGGGCACAGCGTTCAGTTGCGTACCCTGTTCTTCGCATGAATGGGTGTATGTTATCGGGCTGTCTTATGCCCAACCGAATTAGAGCGTCACGGACCTCATCTCCTCTTCGCGAAACACTCCAGTTTTCCCCTCGCGGTTCGCTGCCGAAGTTGAACCAAGATGCGGGGCTTCCTCCACGCATGGTAGTTCATCAAGGCTATTTTTTGTTCACTTTAAGTGGTGCCGTTCTTCATCGGCTGTGTTCGGCATGCTATGAATCATGTGCGTCACCTCCTGAAACTCAAACGTTGCCACGTTCTGTGAATGGTTCAACGTTCAAATATTCCAAGCATCGCCGCCAGGACAGCAGCTGCTTACCTTGTGGTGCGTTCGCTGAGAAGGGCCCGCTCCTATTTGCATCGAATAGAGGAGCCTAATCGTTTCGCTTGGACCCGTGCACATATCATACTTTTTGTCGTCGCCTGATTGCACGGCAGATGCTGTGGAGGAGCGACACCATCCCACCCTCGGTGGTGCCGGCTTCTGCGCTGTTCTACGCGACGCCGATCTCCGGCTCACCGTTCGATGTCAGCGATCTACCTCCGGAGGATGTCTACGAAGAGGTGTGTACTACTGTGTGTTGTTTGATACGGACGGGCACCCCTTGCGAGTGGTTGCTGAAAGTTGTCCACATGGTAATGAGGGTAATTCGTGTATCCATCCGTGCGTGCGTGTGATAGACCTGCTGATCTTGCTTCAGACAGTCTACCACAGAGCAGAGACAAGCACTTCAGTCCGTGTGTTACTCGACTGTACAGCATGAGCTGCGCTCCGCAGAGCTGATGAAAGAAATATGCCCCAACGGTAATACTGTGTTGATTAACAGCGGTCTCTCGAAGAGGAGGCGATGGGGGGAGAAATGAAGAGGGACATGGTAGGCGGCGCACCCGTGTCGTATCTCGTGACCTCGTGACCCTAACTTACCAGCACGACGGCAACAATATAATAGAGCTCAACGACCCGGCACCCTTGCGTGGTCGGTTCAATTATTTTGGACTTTGTACGAACCAATCATATTGTTCAATCATATTGTTCAACCGCACATCTATAGGACGATGTCGGATCTACTAAATTGGTATGACCGTGTGCATGATACGTACGTTCATATCATAGTGCAAAGCCTGTGCACTGGTGTCGCTTTTCGCGCCTTGTGCTTTACCTAGGCAGTATGTATCCTCAGTACAATCAATTTACCCGACAATATGACATCCTCGTATACCAGTACACAGCAGTAGGTCATGCTGCTATGCCGTACGAGCTACGTGTATCAGATGAGGTGTAAGTATGTCACCGACAGCGAACTCGATAGGCTATGGGCCGCCTGGTACTCACTGTGCTGGGTACCAGTGGCGAAGTAGCTATCCTCAATACATGGGTATTTGGTCTGCCGCGGGCAGTTGAAGTTTGTTCTGGCGAATGGCTAGATATCGAACTCATGGATCTTGGTCTGCCGCGGGCAAAAACATTTGGTTTAAGCGAAGGGCTATAACATATGTCGAACCCATTGAAGGTGCACCGGTACTATGGGGCTATTCGCCACGGTGTCCAGAAGTTTTGGCTGTGCAAATGCCGTTGCATGTGTCCTGCGTGCCCTACGCTGCGTGAAGACGAAGATTAAATATGGGGCTCAGATAACGTGGCACCAAATGATGGTGGTTACATCGAAGCAAACCGGTTCGTTTTCGTCTCTTTCAAACCCCTGAAAGAACCCGTTTAGGTCGTCGTAGGTTAAGATGTCTATTAATAGTCGGTTGTGGGCCTTAAAGTTCGTACAGGTATGGGCTTTCTTCTTCTGGAACTGCGCGAGGCATTACGTGTCGTTAGGCTATTGCCGGAGAGTTTTCTTGTGCTCTTAAGCGATCGTGCGCCACTAAAACACTGTCTGGTAGGTCATTGTTTATGGCAGGATCCGACGCATGTCACGTACTGTTGTACACTAAGCTCTTACAAAATACTTCAGCAATCTACTATTACCGAACCTGTTCAGCTATGGACAAATACAAACTCTAGCAGTTACCGACAACTGGAAGCCTACTCATGGTGTTTTTCTTAATCTAGTATATAGGAGCCGTGCATGCGTATTGAGTTGTATTCGTACTCGAAGCCTGTAGATGTAGCACAGCATGGTTTCGAGCATAACGGTACTTCCATTTGCTTCGGCCAGATGTATCTCAGCAGTGTTGACCCTGGCGGAGGTATTCATGGACGAAGCCACGTGTTCCGCGTATACTTCGGCGCCGTTTTGAGCTGAACGATGAACTCTCGCGAACAACGTCTATTAAGCGTGTATCGTATCAACATGAGGTGGACCCATTGTCATTCGCATTTGGCTGACTGTTATACAAAGCCCTGACGAAACCAAAATGCCATTTGAGTACGCCGTGGATTGTAGCAGGGGCGTGAAGATTCCATCTCATGGTGTCCTCTTTGCAGAAAATGTTTATCGGCCGAGGTATGAAAGGCCCGAGACTTTTGCATGACACGAGCCGCAGCTTCATGTTAATATGGCGCGCAAACGAGATGGGCGATTGGAGACATCGGCGGTACGGTAGTCGCAGGGGCTGTGTATAGGGCAAGGGCTGCAGGAGTGCGTGCATAGGGAAACCTCATTCGAGTAAGCCCACGTACTTGAGAGTAGGGTTAACGATGCCCTCTCGCGTCCCCGAGGAACCGTCAATCTACCGCGTAGCTTGAATTTTCTGTCGTGCTCCCCGTTCTTCTGCCCTCGACAGGAACCTTCTCCGAATCGAGATAAATCCGACCGTGAAGGACACGTCATCGGCCTAGTCTTAGGGCTCGTCTCGCCAGCTGAAGAGCCACCACCAAGACCTGCAGAAGCGCCGCCCGATCTGACGAAGGCAATGGTAGTGTACGACGGCGGCGGGACCTCCGCAGCATCGGGCTGCCCAAAGGTCGACAGGTGAGCTAACCTACCGTAGTAAAACGATATTCACACTGGAAGGCGCTTGGGGCTCTGCGGTGTTGCCATCGAACGCATTCAGCGGGAACGCCCAACTTGTTCGTTGAACCGCTATCAGAACGGATGTCTGGTGCTCTGCTCAATATACAAACGCTGTGCTTCCCTACATGTGGGAAGGGTGATGCTGCGGTTATTGGGGCTCCATGCGCCGCAAAGGGTTCACGTGGCTTCGTGATTTCCGGGCTTTCCCTCGTCGCGCGGAGTTCTACATAAGTGCACCGGACATGCCATAATCGGAAACGCTTTACCGTTTCCACAAGCTGTTCCATGCCGTAAGCCTTCCATTCTGTGCTTCGGGATTTTTTTCATCCAGATCTTTTGTGAGGAACCACCTGCACCAGTCCTGGCTTGGCATACCCTTCCTTGGGGAAACCCTGTTGTGGTAAACCATGTATGATATGCGAATTAACTCTTGAAATAGCGACACCACACGTGCAACACGCCTGACCGTTTCATGACGAACTTGATTGAATCGCGTGCACTGATGGCGAAAACACTAATGTCTGAATTAAATTCTGGGTTGGGTTTGGCAGTACGTCGGCACGTGGGCCCGGTACCCCGTCAAGCTTTGCAGCCTGTCGTATCCTTCGCCTCTCTTGACGCGGATGTTTCAAATATTATGATACACACAACTTGAGTACAGTGAAGCAAAAGCTCGCAACCACGGACCCGCGGTATTTTTTTATACATCCTTCCCGTTCTATCTCCGATCGGAAAAAAATGAATCCAGCCAACCGTTGTGAAACCTACCACTCTCTCGCTAAAAAGGGCAGTTTGTACTAGATATTAATGTACAAAAGGCACTTGTATTTCAGAACAAAAGGGTACGGAGCGCCAGTCCTGAAGCCTTCACGATATCTCGCAGATTGTGTCTTAGCGCTGGATCGCCCCCCGTCCCCACCCTCCCCCAACACCAATGGTCCTACGCTCCTGCTCGCGATTCAAAGCGTGTGTCCGAGGGGTTGCTTCGTGACTCCGGCCACCTGTGCAGGTTCCTTCCATGCCTCGGGCGAGTCTATGATATACCTGGTTGACCGGAAGC
Source organism: Nereocystis luetkeana (assembly GCA_031213475.1). NCBI lineage: Eukaryota > Phaeophyceae > Laminariales > Laminariaceae > Nereocystis > Nereocystis luetkeana. The sequence goes on from JARUPZ010000020.1 coordinate 6,040,974, forward strand.
CCATCGTCGGCGGCGTCCCATGGAACTCTCAGCACGATGCTCATTTCTGGAAGGACGCCATGAGGGTGAGCCAATGTGAAACTGCTGTGGCTAAACGTTTCAGGTGGTTGTAGCACATGCCAGTACAGTTTACAGTTGAGCTGCACGGTTTCGCTATCCCTAAGGTATGCGCGCTGGGTTTTGTACGCATATGATAATTTCCTGCCTTTACTCGTTCCACCATGCCTCCTGTATGTGCCTATTGCAGGTGCAAGCACTGGATTACAAGCTCCTAGTGCAACGCAGGAAGCGTTCTATCGAGGGGTCCGAGGTTCTTACGGGGCGTATTGAGCGTGTTGGGTGTGTTGAGCGGGAGCTTTGGGCGTCATACACCGCGCAAGCATTCACCAGCGATGGACAAAGGTGAGCATCGAGTTAAGAACTAATGCGCACTACCCGATGTATATTTTGTTCAATTCTTCTCCAATGCACGTCACGGCTGCTACTGTTACGTAGTCAGGGCGGTTGTGGTTTACATTTAACCCCCACGATTGGTCAATTGTGCAAGGTGTTGCTCAACGCTTGGAAGGCAAAACGTAAACTTGGTGGAGGTGCTACCTGACCGTCAGGGTTGTCGATGGAATTGGGTAACCTAAAGTCGCGAGTGGGTGGGAAGGGAACTAGCAAGGTTCTGCTCCGAGTGGGAAGTGTCCTGTGTCAAGGCAATACCCGATGTGCCCTGATATTGACTGGAACGGCTTTCTGTATGAAGTGAAAGCGGATAAGGTTTGACGCGATCAAAGCGCCCCCACCTTTAATGTGGGTCGATTACGCAAGGCAGTGACTGCCTGCCTTCCTGGCGGCACTCGTGTCTGCAGGGAAGCCTCTGCAGTCGGCGGTTGTCGCATGTGCTAGACAATATATCACCCTTATGGAGGTACTTTCACACAACAAATGAATCGTCCGAGTTTCCGCACTTCGGCGTATCGATTGGTTTGGTTCAAATATCTGCCGGGAAACCCGTTGGCGTTGTCTAACCGTGCTCTCGGGGTATAGACCAACGTTCCAGAGGTTTATTTGTGCGGTAAGGTGCATCGTAATCAACCCCTCACACTAATCCATACCCGTAAGTTGGATTGTGTACATGTGCTGACTGCGTCGCCTTCGAAACCATTTCGGGTGCATCCTTTTGCTGCCCCACACCTCAAGAGAATCTGCAGACAGACGCAGCCACTCCCTTACACACGCACACTGCGTTCTTTAGATTCAGAAGGATCTGACACGCGAACCGTTCCGTACGTTGTGCTTGCCCTTGGCAAGTCACCACTGGCACCCCGTTGCGCTGGATATCCCGTCGGTGTCTGCGGCTACCGAGGCTTTCGACCTCAACACAAGGACGGAGGGTTTCCCCCCAGGCAACCTTCACGCGATGGTGAGCACTTTTGCTGTAGACCGGACAACTAGAAATAGAACCACGAGAGCCAGACCCCTGTTCACTTCTTGAAGGAGAGCGGTGGCGACGGCTGCCGCTGAACAAATGGCGGGCGACTTAGCGTCCGACTCAAACCTTCCGTCAGAGGTGTGCGGGTGATGCAGGTCCTGGTATTTGTACAATGGTGACTACCAGTATTGACTTGATGGTGTTGACCCAAGTATTCCCTGTGTTTGTGGACAAAACTGGCCATGGAATATTGGGATCGCCGGGGTTGATTTTTACTTGGATGCTCGGCGTAATTCAGGTGGTGTGGTCAGGGAGACCTGATGCGTCCTTAGCGGCATCCATGTCGTCTACTCTGCGCTTCCTGGTGGCGCTAGTGGGAAGGGTCGTGTGGTTTCTGACGGTGAATGTTGCGCCTGTCCTGGGCATCTACGTGGCGCTTGCGTTTCCGGTCGTCAAGATCTTAGCGTCTAATGTTCATCTCGGGATCGGCGACTGGGGTGACATTCAGCAGGTACCGATGTGTGGAGATCTCGAGAGTCGTCCTGAATTAGTAATACCAAAAACTGATACGTGGTTTCGAGAATATTGTGATAGCGATTGGACAGAAAGCATACACCATGCTCGGAAAGGTAGTGGTCCCCGTGTGTTCGATTCGTGAAACTTTACGCAGTCAGCTGGACCGTTGTATAAGCTTATAAGCTCGCGAAAGATGGCGTTCGGGTTACATTTTTAGATCGACTATACCTTGTCAATGGCTGTGATCAGGTGGTCTCCTCGAATATGGTCGTGCGTGTAACCCATCTGTTTACCAGGTAGTGTGTTATCTGGCATCTGGCGTCTGACAAACATGTGTTTGGCTTTTCACGACATGTGTCAGACCGCAAAATGGCTCGCCGGATAGTCAGAGCACATGTGCATGAATCCGGATGCTGTGCACTTACGCAGTACTTCGCAGTGTTGTCAGTTCCACCCTGCACGTGCCGTCACGTTGTAAGGCCCCACCTTGACGTATGCGTGGGGTATCGAAGTGCTCGGTCGTATTATTTTTGCATCAGCCACAAACGGGGTAGTAAGATGTCAGGGACAAGACGTCAGCGGACGATGCGAACAATGCGCCAACTGCTGGGTCCTACATCATGAGGGTTGGTGGCTCGCCGTGCGGAACCGCTACATGATAAGGTGGTGTCTTATAGGCATTGTTTGTCGCAACAAGATTAGCACGTTAGAAACTAACAATAGTTGGCAATCGTACGAGCGCAGACGTTCAAATCGGGGACATCTACTGAAATGACTCTGTGCCATCACTCAGGCTCTCACCCACACCCTACTTTTGATATGTATTTGCACGACATCGCTTGGTGTGCCAGCCGGGCGCGGGCCGACCTGGAAGCGTGGACGGGGGATCCTTGGCGGACGGTGACGACGGACAGGTACATGATCCCGAGCACTGCGTTGGAGTAGACCCGAGCTCTTTGGAACAGCACGCGTGGAAACCTGATGCCGAGGACGATACCACGGTGTTAAAAGTTGGCGTTACTCATGGTCGCCAGCCACGCACCGTGTCCAAACGTGTGTAGTTCAGAGTGTTGACGTGACGATTAGTCCAGACGTTTTGCTGTTCCTGCAAGGCTGTATCCTGTTTTCCCCTAGTGCAGAGCTCGTCACCCGTCGCTCGACGTGGGCGGCGTTGTACCCGGTCAAGCAGGCCGTTGCCTTCGGAAAGCTTGAGTCTGCCGAAGGATACGGGTGCGGATACCCCCGCCCATATCGTATTTTATCCTTCTGCATCGTCCGTGCAATGCTGATACGACAATATTTTTCGCGACTAAACATCACTAGATGTATCATATGCACCTCAATCTGCGGCAGTAGAGTATGCACCCCACGTCCGGTCCCTCCTCCACAGCATAATCCTCTTACTCTGTGCAGATCTCATACGATCGTTGCTCACCGTGGACGCCGCAGCACCTGGTTGTGGGAATCGTTGCCGGCGATGTTCCTACGCTCAGCTGACAGATACCGGTACCGTCAACCGCGCCCGTAACGTCTTTGCCTACCATATTGTGGTCGTGCCCGTGCGCGATATCACTTGTCATGCCAGGATGGCAAGGGTTCGTTGGGGGACACGGACGGAGAATCCGGATCAACTGGCGGCGACCACGAGGTACGCAAGTATTCTGAGGAATGTGATGGGAGCGCTCTAATTGCCATTTAACAACACCCAATCACCAGAGACCTGCAGCCGAAGATGATGTCTTAACATTAGTAGGTGGCGTTAATGTGCCCATAGTCGTTAAGTACGCACAAAAATGCGACATATCCTATGCAGCTCACTCTTTTGATGTCGGGTGTACACAAAACTGTACGGTATTAATTGTCCCTCCATCTCCAATTTGCATCACGTATGGCAGATTGTTGACGATCGTTGATCGCCTTGGGCGCTGCAGCATATGATCAAGCAAATTGTTGTTCCCCATTTTTCGAGCTCGTACGTCTGCTGAAGGATGCCAGTACCACATTCCTTGCCCTTCTGACGCTCCCATGTCGTCGTTGTCACCTCTCGTTTGGCCCTGTTTGTTCGCGATATCGCTTGTCGTGCCAGGATAGCACGGACTCAAACACCGACGACGAGTCGGAGTCTGACTCAGACACCGACGACGAGTCGGATCATGACTCAGACACGGATGAGGTACGAAACGATCCTGAGAACTGTGATAGGATGCCGCTGAGCTCAGTCTGACATCACCAACTACCACAGGCAACTGTGCTCGAGAATAGATATCACACGATATTTTCCTGTCGTGGGCGTTGCAGCGCATGGTCGAGTAAATCGCTACCCTCAAATTGTCTACCTTCTACGTCTGTTGAAGGATACCGGTACTACATGCCTTGCCCTTCTGACGCTCCCATGTCGTCGTTGTCGCCTCTCTTTTGGCCCTGTTTGTTCGCGGTATCGCTTGTCGTGCCAGGATAACACGGACTCAGACACCGACGACGAGTCGGAGTCTGACTCAGACACCGACGACGAGTCGGAGTCTGACTCAGACACGGATGAGGTACGAAACGATCCTGAGAACTGTGATAGGATGCCGCTGAGCTCAGTCTGACATCACCAACTACCACAGGCAACTGTGGTCGAGAATAGACATCACACAAGAATTTCCCGTGGCGGACGTTGCAGTGCGTGGTCAAGTATATCGTTGCCCTCAAACTATCTACCTCGTACGTCTGTCGAGGGATACCGTTATCACCAGCCTTGCCCTTCTTACTCTCCCATGTCGTCGTTGTCACCCCTCTGTTGGTCCTGTTTGAGTTCGGAATCGCTTGTCGCACCAGGAGGACACCGGTGCCGATACCGACGACGAGTCGAAGTCTGAGGCCGGCGGCGACAAGGTATAAAACGATCCTATCACACTTTTCAGGATCGTTTCGTACCTCGTCGGTGTCTGAGTCAGACTCCGACTCGTCGTTGGTATCGGCATCGGTGTCATCCTGACACGACAAGCGATGCCGCAAACAAACAGGACCAAAAGATGGGTGACAGCGACGACATGGAAGCGTCAGAAGCGCAAGACCGGTGGCACCGATATCCTTCGACAGCCGTTCGAGGTAGAACGTTTTGAGGGCCTTGGTTCAGCATGCGCTACAATGCCAAAGACGGGAAAACATCGTATATTAACTATTGTCGACCACAATATAGTTGGTTTTATCCCAACGGACTCAGGGGCATCCTATCACACCTATCCTTTCAACAACAGCCAACTACCATGGGGGGCCCTGCTGTATTGCGTCTACTCCCTGTGTTTGATGCATACCTTGCCCGTACCTCGTACGGTAGCAGCACCAGTCGATGTTTCCGTGGTTAGTCGCTCATCAGCGTATAGGACATTATCGTCTGGGCGTGGTTGCCCCCCACCCCCTCGTTCTCTCTTTATCGAGCAAAGTAAATGGTTTCCGCGTTGTGTTGCATATCACCGCAGCGGCAAGCGTTGGGACGGCAGACCGCGACCAGGCGTGCGAGGTTGTGTTCAAGTCGTGATTGAGACGGACGCTTTTGTTCCGGTAGTGGCAAACGACGTAGGAGTGAGGGCACAAGTAGATTTCAACAAAGAGGGTTTCAAGATGAAGTAATACACATCTGTTGGGTTTACCTTATCGCTCGTCTCCTTGCTTTTTTCTTCAGGACGGATCAAGTGGAACCCCTCCGGAGAAGACTACAAACCGCACGTGAGAGAAACTAGCCACAGCGCTTTGTGCATGTGCTCTCTCTTTACCTTTGGGGGGGGAATAGACAGTGTTAGGAATATACGAGATGCGTGTCAGCTGCACGATTCCGTCTGGCAGTCACGAGAAACTCGCTTTATTGATTGCGTTTGGTTTTACTAACAAGTGACATCGACGCACTGCCATGGTTTCGACCTCAAACGTGGGTAGTCTTCCTGAGGACGTGCGTGGGTTTCAGCGGTCATTAGCAGCCGGTTCTCGTATAAATTATGCAAGTGTGACCGTGATTTCCAGCCGGGCACGACATCATCGCCAACGGTCTTGACTCTTTTTTTGCTTTCCTCGCTCCAATCCAACCCTACGTTCGTGATGCCATGCGAGGTAGTGGGTTGAAAAACCCGAGCATCCAATGCGCCACAAATGTCGCTCTGCAACTGCTGCGGAGCATCTCCATCGTCAGCAACGCCGTGAAGAGTGTCATGAAGCAGCCTGTAGAGCCGGACAAGGGTAAGTCTAGAATAGGAGACTTTCCCCCTGAAAATGGTGGAATCATAGCCGTTTTTGTCCGTCCATTTAGCTTTGAACGGGAGCACTCATCCTAACGGATTCGAGGACTCCCAAGGACTCGAATCATGGTCATACACCAGCGAGAAATATGCTGGGGTATACTGCTGCTGTTGCTTGCTCATCGACATCCATCACACACTGTAGCTGCTTGCGAGAATGCGTCCGCTCGTTATATCGGGCGCGTGCTGCGCCGAATGCGCGTGCTGCAGTAGCAGGTCCAAGCTTTTAATAGTTGTGCGGACATGGTACGTCCGCAATCGCGACAGCACACGGCTGTTACTCTTGATGTCGAGCCCGGGTGGCTTTGTAAGTCGCTGTGACGTCGGACGGGCCTTTCGCGGTAGTGTTTGTCTCCACATCCTGCTTACGCCCCAATAGGCGTCTAATCTGCGTCTTCCTTGTATTTTCCTCTTTCGCCTGGGTCTGCAGCAAACCCACCACACCAGCCCCGGAAGGACAAGGAGACACTAGCGGCAGGACTAGGAACTCTCTTCCAGGTCAGACTGAAATTTGATACCTATCAAGCTATATTTTGTCGGTGGAAACGGCGAGATAGTGCCCTGCCGGCGTGTGGTACTTTATCGTCAACCACTCTGCGCTAGCAACGATTTTCAGCTTGCCTACTCGTCTTTATTTTGCAATCGTTGTTGCAACATCTGTAGAGAGGTACGTGTAGACTCGACCGGGCGTTGAAAGAGCGGGGCAAGTCAATGGGGATATAGACGGAAATGTTGACTGTCAGCCGTTTTAGGACGCTCGTGAGCACGTATTGCGTTACCCATGTGTTTCGTGGCCCTCCCTATTGTTCAATTAATGCTTTGTTCCCGTGACTTCATCGTGTTTTATTTATCAGGATATGGACAAAGCCCCGGATTGCGGTGCCTGCGAGGTCAACCAGACCGTCCTCGAGGCTATCAACGAATCGCCATACGTGAGAAGTGACGAGACGCGTCCATACTTTTGTCTCTGGTAACAACGGCAGGGGCAGCTATGCAAAGTGTTCGAGACATAGGCGATCTATAGATGTTCCCCGTTGACGAGACACCGAATGGGCCGTCGCCGCAGTGCGAAGCGCTCGAACACTCTTACAGCCTCGATATGTGGAAACGATAGGCCCGAACGCTGGCTGTCGTGGTGCTCCTTCATTACCTTAATAGCCGCGGCCAAGGTCCAAATTGCACAAGCTATGCGATGTGTCGATTAGCATGGGTATGTAGAGGTGAACCCTAATGTCTTCGCCCCTGAGTTCACCCTCGTGTGGCTTCCGCAACTAGCGTGCGTGTCGTGGCATATCGCTAGCAAACGTACGAACGAGAACCGTAATGAGGGAGCTGTTCCTCTTCTAGCCTCGCGATGCGTTGGTGACGAGCCCCCAACTCGTCTGCTTGCTATCCGGATCACTTCGAGAACAGTTCACCGCCGGCGTGCAAGCGGACGCGGCTGAGGTTCTTAGTTTCTTCCTGGACAACCTAGGTGCCGGCGTCGGGGGAACTGCGGTAAGAGCGATCTTGAGCGACACTCGGATCACGTGTGCAAGGCAGAGTAGCCGTGGGCGGTTGGAAGTTTAGTGACCGCCAGGCCATCCAGCGGATGTTAGTGTGGTTGCCCTTCGGTTGTGGCGGTCGACTTATCGCATGTCCTCCTCACGGCTATCAGGATCGATCGCACTGCCACCTGCCTGGTCTATGCTACGCTGGGGTGACGCGGCACGTAGGCCCTTGTGAGCGTCATGAACGGTGCTTACGTATTTGTCAACTGCTTGCTTTGCCTGCGATTGTATATTGGCAGGGGAAAGACCTCCACAAGGCGGTGGAAGCCATGACGGGCAAGTTCGACGTTCTTTCCAAGTGCTCTTGTGGCAGGGTAAGCTATGTGGAATACTATTTTGGAGCGGGAGGGGTTGGCCTATTCTTAGGTTTGTGGTCCTGAGTCTCCAAGATGTTTCGGCTTTGTCCCAACACTTGAAACATATCAGTACCAGGTGCGAAGTGATGGCATTAACAGTGCAGGGTCACGGAAGTTGAATCTGCGCGTTTTGATCGGTCCCTGATTGGTTGGCGGGAATAATGCGTTACAGCACGTGAACGGGCACCCGCCACAACGTAGAGGCTACCCAAGAGCGAAAGGGCGGCAACACTCGTTCAGACACTGGCGTGCATTGCAATCCTATCGCACGATCGCAAATTCCTTTCTGCCTCAAATGGAGTAGAATCGCCTTAGCGCCAGTTGGATGTTGTCATCCGGCGTGTTGTCTTCATGCGCGCTGTGTACTGGTGGTTTAAATCGTAAGATGACTGCCGCCTACCTGCGTGTGTGTTTCGCCTGCAGCAAACGCAATCTCTGGACGAGTTTGTCGTTCTTCCTGTGCCCATGGAGAAGCTGCCAGCCAACGGTGCGACAGGGGGGACTGGCAAGGGCGGAGGGGGCAAGCACGCGGGAGGAGGAGGCGGGAAGGGGGGGGGACGAGGGGGGGGAGGGGGGGGTGCAGGAGGAGGAGGCGGGCGGGGGGGGGGGGGGGGGGGACGAGGAGGGGGGGGGGGGGGGGGGGGAGGAGGACGAGGAGGAGGAGGTGGAGGAGGACGAGGAAAAGGAAGACGGGGAAGAGGAGGAAAAGGTAGAGGAAGAAAAGGACGAGGGGGCGGAGGGGGGGGGGGACGAGGGGGGGGGGGGCGAGGGGGGGGAGGGGGGACTGGAGGAAGAGGAGGTAGTGGGGGGGGGGGAGGAGGAGGTGGAGGAGGGGGAGGCCGAGGAGGAGGAGGAGGAGGAGGAGGGGGAGGCCGAGGAGGAGGAGGAGGAGGAGGAGGAGGCCGAGGAGGAGGAGGAGGAGGAGGAGGAGGAGGCGGAGGAGGCGGGGCGCGTTCCGTGAAGCTCTCCGACTTGCTCACGAAGGTTTGGCGTGACGTTGCTTGAAGTTTAGTTATACATTGTGCAAAGAAGGATGTGTACAACGCGTTTCCCTGCCGAAACACCTTATCAAGCGAGAGAGAAAGAAACATGTTTTATGAACACCCGTCGGTCCCAGGCGAAGCTGATTGCATGCGTGTTCTCAGTGCCGCACCTCGATTGCACGCGACCGCGGGATCGAGCACATCGAAATCGATGTATGCTGCACAGACAATGACCCATGCCCCCGACGACGGCACCCCGCACCCTTGCTGGTTTTCATTCTTTCGCCGGTATGCGCACACACGAGCGCAGGTTTTCGGCACCGAACAAATCGAAACTTGCGGGGACTGCCGACAGGTGAGCTGCCATTGAGTCGATTGGTCGCTGCGCATATATCGAAGAGAAGCAGCTCCTCTGAACACCTCTCCCCCCCCTGTGACAGAATTTTGTGCCTTTTAGGTTGGCGTTTTCTTCCTCCTTTCATGCTCAGCGCTTACCGCTGTCTTGGGTCTTGGAATTCCCCTCATGCCCCCTCGACTGATTCGATACCATCAGTCAGGTCCTGGTATGATTCAGGTGTGGAATCGCAGATAGCCCTACGCTGATGATCTGCTCGCACCTTTTGTTTGGTATGTCGGCAATGCTTTTAGTTGATGCGAGGTGTCGAAGCACTACCAGGGAGGCAGGGGTCCGTATCGAAGCCGATGGAAGCAATTCCTGCACGTAAGCATGAACCGACTATTTTGCGTTTTAACTGCCGCTCCGCAGGCGATAGCCGACGGGAGGAAACGATCGACCATGCTTGGTAGCTGCCCCGACCAGTGGCTTCTGCAGCTCGGTCGGTTTGCGATGACCAAAAACGGGTGAGTTCTGTACTTATCGAAACGCACACTTCAGGGCGAAGCAAGACGTGTTTTACGTTTCTGGCACGTGTGGCAGGGCCGAGTCGACAAATTGCCAACTACTCGGCCGAGATTGATGCCATATAAGCGTCGGGCACATAAGACTGTCGTCGGGTTGATACCATCGATATTTCGCATGTCGGCATCAGATCACAAGTTGCCATTGGCACCTCCCAGCGTGGACGGCGTAGACGTGATTGGGTCCTGTGCTGCTGTATTGTCCGTGTTGCGCATGCGCTCTTTTCGTTTATCAAACAATATTGCTACAAACCCACAGCTGTGGGGAAGTGGAGTGACCACTGGAAGCGCCGTTTCGTGCCAGCAATGTCATCCTCATACTTAAAACAAGCTTTCGGCGTATTTGGGCTGGGTTTCGGCCTTCCCAAGGCGTTGCTGGCGATATCGCATGTTTCGAAAACAAGCAAATAAGCAAGAATCCATTGAAGCTTCAGGTCTTCTCTTTCTTTAGGCATGCTAACAACATTATACCTATAAGCATAGCACGTGATCTGACACACTAACAGTCTGTTTTGGTGTTCCAGGGCTTGACTACTTCGTGGTTGCAGACTTGGAGTCAACGAGATCGTCGGCCGCTCCATGTTGGTGTGCTGCATGGAACAATAGCATATCGTTAACTTCAGATCGCGCGATTTGCATAGAGTCAGGGTTTGACGTGGCGTTCAATACATCCCAGTTTGTGCAGGGTTTGACGTGGCGTTCGATACATTCCAGTTTGTGCACCTGTTTGGAGTCCTATCCCAGGTCGTCCAAATGCACGTTGTGACCCACCCGATCGACGCGCGCCGCCCGTGGTCCTTGCCGCCTACCAATCAGTGGAAGGGAGAAGATTTCACACTTGGTCGACATCCCGACCGTCCTGGACGCTGGCCCCTTCACGGAAGTTGGAAGGCTATTCGGGGGTAAGCAATCCTGCGCTCCATATATACTCACTGTCCGTACGTCGTATTTATGCTTGTATACAAATAATATTCAATTACATCAGTCGATCAATTTCTGGGCACCTTGGGTGGCCTTATGCAACCTTGCCATGTGCGGTGCGACCGTAGCCGTCTAGATACGTACGATGGGGTAATTCATGTCGACGCAAAAACGAGCTGCTGTGGCTTCGTCCACTTCCGAGTAGAAACGAGCATCATATTTAGACTATTCGAGGTGCTGTTGACGTTCTAGTTGGTGTGGCTGGCTTCTGCGGTAGCGCGAACCGTCAACACTCTCTGACGTTGACGTGAAAGGTCTTGAAGGACTGCACTTGATTGTTCAAGAAAGCGGCCGTTTTTCCTAACGATCGCCAAATGCACTCACGCCAGGATCAAAATGACGAACAACGGCATGCTTGATGCAGCTATAACGTGACGACACGAGTGTCTTTTTGTCCTATCGCCATCTACTGCACGCACTTGGGTGTTTTCTCTCACGTGCTTGACTCAATGACATACCGTCACGCTGCTCCCACCTCCACCGCATCCTCACCGCAGCACCTGTGATGTACGACTTGCAAGCGGTCGTGCACCACCGGGGCACAGCGCACACGGGCCACTACGTGGCCTTCGTCCGCGGCACTGCCAACCAGTGGTACCGGTTTAACGATGACAAAGTGATTCCGGTCACCGAAGCTGAGGCCTTGACAAGCGGGGCGTACGTCTTGTCCTACGCCAAGCGGCGTGGGGTGGGCGTCGCCTAGGCGTTGTAGTACATACGCCGGAGAGGGTGGCAGTAACAGTGTGGTGTGCCTTGACCGACCTGCTGGGTGTACGTCTGTGTGCGGACGAGCAGAAAGCGTTGCCCGGCGTGAGGTATCCGCAGTGGTTTTCGTTCTGCAGGACGGAATAGAGATTAGGCCAGGTGGTGCGTATTCTGAGTTTCTGACGGCCTGGGTTTTTGGCGAATGCGAGATGCACAGACTGGTAGACAACCGCGTGCACACCCATGTCGGCTGATTCAACGTGTAGGGTCTACCCGGCGCTGTTTGATATATATGTTTTGGGGAAAATCTTACACCTGGTATATACACAGTCTACGAATACCGCTGAGGCAAGGTAGTTGTGTGGGAGGAATAGTATACAACTCCGGACAAGCCATGGTGTGATGAACAATTGGGGATGGTAGCCCATGGGACATTCTCAGACATTCTATAGCAATGAATACAGCAGTTGGGACTATAGATCGCTGCGTATTAGACGTCTGACCGCCTCCACGTCAGCACCAAGTTGAAAGTTTAGTTTGCGGCGAAAGTTGTTTTTGCTCCACCTGAGACCGCCTGTTATAGGGACATATGTTTAGGCTCTGAGAACCATTTTTTTTCACCGAAATACGCGTTTTGCTTGGCGGGACAATCAAAAACACCGGTAGACTCTCAGAATGCCCCCCCGGAGTTTTCCGTGAACTTTCTGAGCGGTTTTCCGTTTCTCCAGAGTCGTAGTTTGACTGTTTGTCCGTGTTGTCAGTTCTGAGGACAAGATGAGTTTGAAGGGAAAATCTGCAAAACTCCATTATTTCTGGCCCCATTTCTGACGAACAATCATGAATATGACCCTGCGGAGGACGTTGATTGGTTGAGACGAAACTCAAATTGTGGCTCTGGAAAACGGAAAAGTGCTCCAGAAGCCCTCGGAATACTTCAGGGTGGATCTTGAGGAGTGTATTGGTGTTTTTGAGTGTCCAGCCGGGTAAAATGCTTATTTTCTGCCTAAAGGCTCATTTTTCGGAGTCAACCAAAAAGTTCCCTTCGTACTTTGTCTGAAGGGGAGCTAAAGAAACTCGCATGAGACGGATATTGGGCAGCCTCGGACAAGCTACCACGGTCACATACCGTTGGGAGTTTATTTGGGGCTTCCTCGGACGCACTATCACGTGGTAAACGGTTGGGGGTGAAGTTCAGCGAAAAGTCGGGGGCGGGGGCGGGGGAAAATATATATATTGTTGCGGGAACTGTCTTGCTCCACAATAGGGAAAATCTTGTCAGAGAAAGGGACTCGCACGAGACGAGTATAGAACAGCCTCGGACAAGTTGTTGCGTGATATACAGTTGGGGATGATAGTATGTGGGGCATCCTCGGACACGCTATCACGTAGCAGGTAGCATATAGTTGGGCCGAATTCGATGCGCTTTTGGCGTCTAGCCGTTGAGCGTCATCGACAAGTCGGGGCCGAGGAGGTGTTTATTTTGTAATGGGAGTTGTCATGCTCCATCGTAGGAAATATATTGTCAGAGAAAGGGACTCTCGCACGGGACGGGTATCGGACAGCCTCGGACAAGTTGTTACGTAGTATACAGTTGGGGATGATAGTCCGTGGTGCATCCTCGGACGTTGCAGGTAGTTTACATTTGTGGCTGAATTTCGATGCACATTTGTCGCCTAGTCGTTGAGCGTCATCAACAAGTCGGGGGCGGGAAGGTGTCTATTTTGTAGTGCGAGTTGTATTTCCCCACCGCAAGAAAATTGTTGCCAGAGAAAGGGGCTCTCGCACGGAACGGGTACTGGACAGCCTCGGACAAGTTGTTGCATGGTATACAGTTGGGGATGATAGTGTGTGGGGTATCCTCGGACGTGCTATCACGTAGCAGGTAGTTTACAGTTGGGGTCGAATTTCGACGCGCATTTGGCGTCTAGCCGTTGAGCGTCATCGACAAGTCGGGGGCGGAAGGGTGTCAATTTTGTCGTGGGAGTTGTTTTGCTCCATCGCAGGGGAAGATTACCAGACGAAGGGACTCGCACTCGATTTGTGGAGGTTTTTCGTTGCCGGGGTTGTGGAGATGTGCTTCAGGTCCCCTACCCTTTGACTGGCAATTTGTAGCCCTTGCTTCGCGGCAATAGGGAATACATTGATGCGCCGTTCTACTTAGCAGGGAATTTGTCTTGGCTAGAGGTAGAGGGCGAGAGGTAGATGCATACAGACCTCATCAATATAGTGACACCAGCAGTTTAGCGATTATATCGCATTGGTTCGAAGAACCTTAGTCGACTTTGAGTGGGACCCCGAGACATATCAAGCCCGTGATCATTCTCGATAGCTATACGTAGCACTGCCGTGTTTATACTCCGTTCAGTATTGAATGCGCGGTTTTTCGTGTTGAGCAATACTGGTTGTAAAGGGCGGGTCTGGATAAACACTGAGCAAACGTCTGCGCTGCAGGCGATGTTGTAATTATGTCGCCTCATTAAAGTTCTAGTGCGTGCAGAACGTAGGGACGTTTTGAGACCCTGCATAAAGCATGTATTGCCAGTTTTAGTATATTCGGCTTTGATGCATCTCGACCACTGGTTTTGTGTGTGAGAAGCATGCCTCCTTGCTGCGCGCTACGAGTGTTCTGTTTTGGGCGCTTTGTTTCTTCAGCAGGGATTGAGTAAGAGTCAAACGCTTCTAGTAATATTAGTCTGGGCTATAGGCGAGTTTGATGACGCCTGCAGGATAGCAACCGTACTCACACCCGTACCTGCAATCTTACCTTAGCATGGCTCATTCGAGGCTTCTCACATATTTCGGGTGGTAAGACAACATTATAAACGCATCTACAATATATACGTATAGGTCCATGACGATAACTGGTACATGGGACGGATAGTAGACGGCCTCGGACAAGCTACCACGTGATAAACAGTTGGGGGGGGTGGTCGGTGTGACTTCCTCGGACGCACTACCCCGAGTCAGGGCTAAGGTTCGATGTGCATCTAGCGTTTAGCCGATTGGACGCCAGCGGCAAGTCGGGGACGGGGGAGCGGTTGTCCTGTAGGGCCTGTAGACGGCGCAGCAAGATTATCCGCCTTTTACGAGTCTGAAAACGGCGGGTAAGTAGATGGTAGTCTGTGTATGAGCTCGTTGGGCTTGAACGTGCTTGTCTATCGGATGCTTGTGCGGGCCCAGCTCGTTTTTTGAATTGCAAAGTGTTTTGCTGATAAAGACGCAACACACAAGGCTCTAGCAGGTACAGTATAGGGTGGGAAGTACATGCCAATTGTTTAGCAGTGCACGAGGGTATGACGCATGGGACACTTCCGGCGCTTGATGCTTCGTTTCTAGCGACAACGTTTCGCGAGTCCTAGATCTAGAGAGCTTGGGCAAAAGTGTTTATACGTCGCAAGTTTTGGGGGTACTGCCACGTGCACCAACTTGCGTCGGGCTTGTGTTATTATGGTCCGAGTCTCTATCAACGTGTGTTGTTGTTGCTTTTGTTGTTGACACAATTCAATTTGATTTGTTACATTTTTGTGTTATTTCCGTACGAGGCACTCGGTTCCCTTGGTGCATGGCATTTCACAGTATCCCGCCGACCAGCGGGATCTTTCGCTCTTTACACGTACTCGCATCTACAGCAGTTACAGTCATACTCCTCCCCTCTCCCCTCGACCTCGCGCTTAATAAAAAACGACTCCAAGGAAATCAGTTCGCGGCCCGTATCAGCCCAGAACTACTCTATAATTCCGCAAGTGGTACACTTGTGGTCTCTCAAACGGACTCAGAAAAGTTGTTTGTCTGTCTGGCTGTCCGATCAGGGTCACTCAATGGCCACCTACGGACATATTTCTTTCCAAACGGCTACGCCCATGCCGCACGCATCAGGTCGAAGCCCTCGCGGGGGCGATCGTCATGGTCCAGACCATACCTCTTCGGGTGCCCCTGTATGTGCAGTTATCAGAGTTGACTTCCAGCATCCCAATCGGGGTGACGGGTCGAGCAGCAGCAATCGCTCCCCAAAGGCCAGCGGAAAAACTGTTCGTCTAGTCTATTTTCGAGTGAAAAGTAGGGTAAAAATCATTTTTGGTCTGTGCTGCAAGCGATAAGCAGCACGGCAATAGCAAAGGCTATCCTCCGCCCCTGCCTCCTTGCCACTTCTCTCCGTCCGTCCCTCGCTCCCCCTCTCCCTCCCCTCCTCCCTCCCCCCGCGCCCTGCTCCCTCCCTCCCTCCGTCACTCCCTTCCACCCGCCCCCCCCCTCCCTGCCTGCCTGCCTGCCTGCCCCCTCCTCGTTGTTTCCTTGTCCCTCCCTCCCTACAGCAATAGTAGTACCTGGTACCTTCGTCAAGTCTATTGTCAAGTGGAAAAATGGGTAAAATTCATTATTGGACTGTGCTGCAAGCGATAAGCGGCACGGCAATAGCAAAGGGTGTCCTACGTCCCTGCCTCCTTGCCGCTTCTCTCCGTCCGTCCGTCCCTCGCTCCCTACCTTCCTCCTTTCCTCCCCTCCTCCCTCCGTCCCTCCCTCCCTCCCTCCCTCCCTCCTCCGTCACTCCCTCCCACCCGCCCCCCCCCTCCCTGCCTGCCTGCCTGCCCCCTCCTCCTTTCCTTGTACCTCCCTCCCTACAGCAGAAGTAGTACCTGGTACCTCGTACCCTGACGCAACACATAACAACACCGTTTTCGAAGTTCGTAAATTATTTCGGTATGAACACCATTTCGAAGTTTCATTAAATCCTTTTCTTCCGTAGATTTTTCAGTACGGCGGGGATCCCACTTAATCTTTTTAGGACTGCAGTCCCGTTTTGGGAACAAATTACTTGGAATTAGAATGATTTGCCCCCAAAATGGGACTGCAGTCCTAAAAGCGCGGTTTCATTGAGTGCGGGGCCCCACGTAATAAGTGCGGTGAAAATCTCTAGACACGAATGCATCCCACTTTAGTGCGGCTGCCGCACTCAAGTGGAATAAGTGCGGTGCGGGAGCGGCTGCCGCACTCAGGTGGAACCGGTCCCGCTTTAGATGTGCTTCAGATACCATTGTTATCATATTTGTTTTTTCCACGGGAAAAATAAATAAAAAATAGTACCAGCAGGCAGTGGTAGTAGCCCCTGTAGAAACGAGGTGACAATATATTCCGCCTCCCTCGTACAAACGTGAACTCAACTACTATCTATGCAAACGCCTACGAACAGAAAGCTGACGTATTTCATAATTTTATTAAAAAAATAGAAAATACAACAAGAAATTAGTTGCGATTCTTTGCACGTGGCGAAAGTTTCATCTGGCGAACGTTTTCAACCATTCATCAATATCATAAGACAGGATGAAAAATTCGACGTCGAAAAATCGAAATTGAAATCGAAATCCGTAACACAAAAAGGGAAGAGAGACAAAAAACGAAAAAACAAGCAATAACCAGGAAAGAAAACACACCTCAGACAAGAGAATACGCAGTTTTTCGCGGATTTTCAGCGCCAGGGGGTGTTTAGCAGAGACCAAAAGATATCCGGTGTTCCAACTGCTCAAATTCCAACTCCTCAAAGAAACCCGACCAACTACAACAAATGGTTACGAGTACACACACTTGGGGAATAAGCACGCCAACCCCGTTCCTTGGCCGTGCAATAACAACAAACGTATATGAAGGCATATACCAAAATCAAAGACAACATCCAGCACACCGAGTGTCCGTGCCGTGATGATGCTTCGTCCTATTAAGAGTAAAGAGATACAAGCTTGGTGGCCACAGAAACTACGACATAGATATACTACATCGTAGACAATACAGAAAGACATACCAAGTATTATATGGCAATAGACGGTGCGCGGGCTCGGGCCCGCACGGTTTCCTAAAAGCACTTGATTTTAAACGCGAGAGGCCAGAAAGGGCAACCGGAGGTCGCAAAAGAAATATTGCAGCAACAGCAGCAGAAGGGGCACTACCACTGCTGCGTACGGCAGTACAAGGCGCTTCGCTCAGGAAGGAAAAGTACATCAAATCGGACAGGTGTGGTCCACGATTGATAGTTTTTTTTTTCATGATCGTAGTTGCAAACTGGCGACTTGACAATGCCAAGAGTCCCGCCGCCATGCTTCAGGAGAAAACAGCTCGGACGCCACACACGCTTCGTCTCCCTGGCGGTTGCCGTACGTATGTACATACCCCAGGTAGGGTATGTACTTATTATCTGAAGTTTCATGTATGTGCTGTATGTACGAAAAAAGATGACGCACAGCACGGCATGACAGCACCGCAAAAACAATACCAATGAAACCGGAAAATTCGGAAAGAAAAAAAATACTCGTCCCTCTCGTGGAATAATTTTCTGCCTGATTGGAACACCTTGCACCGGTAAAGCGAAACAAAAAAAACAACAGCAGAGCTTTTCTCTCCCAGCCTCGTACGCCGCCCGCCCCTCTCGCGACCACCTCGCCACGGATTCGGTCCGGGTAAAGATTTCCTCGCTCTCTGCCACAGTCGGCCCCATCGCCCGCCTCGCGTTAAGCTCAGTGCTCACCGTGGCCGTCGTTCGCCAGCTCGACAATGTTGTTGTTCGACTGGGTACCTCCCTCTGTGATTTCTAGCCCGGTCGCAAAAATCAGCACCGCTTGAATGTTATCTTGCAATCCCGAACGACCCTTATAACTCGTACGTACTCTATCAAAAATCACAAATTGAGGCCAGACAGAGCCGATTCATGCTTCCCTCGTGTCTCGAGGCACACGCGACGCCTAGCCACGAAAACGGCGACCGCGCTCCTTGCAACCTCCTCTCTACCCGCCACCACCCGCTGACACCCGCGACGGGGCCACGCTCGCCCGCGATACCGTACTCGGAGTACACGCACGCACACGACACAAAAGAAGAAAAAAAGGAGAAAGGACCGAGAGTGCCAGGAGGGATGGAGAAAACAAACACCCGCTGGAAATATCCGGCAAGAAATAAAAGGAGGCGGTTTCGAAGTGAGAGCTCTGAGAGGCCAGGGATGTACCAACCGAGCACGCTCAGAGATTGAGATCTAAGCAAGTGGTTCTATTATTAAAAAAAAACAGTCCCACGCGACAAAAGCCAGGATAGTAAACATTGTCACCGTCACACGACGTACACACTCGTACCAATGATGAGGATCTTCAATGCGCGGGATTCGGGATTAATATCCCGTGGTCCTGTGATTGGTATGTTGTGCCGGACTTGTTCGTACATCGGCACAGCAGCAGCAGCGGTCTTGCATGCCACAGCAGCAGCGGTAGCGCCACATCACAGCAGCAATGCAGTAGCAACAAACAGTAGCAGCACCATGCAGTGGGAGTGGTCTCCCATGCTAGACAGCAGCAGTATAGGCATGCTTAGCTTCGTAAAATCAAATATCATACCAGGTACCAAGCAGTCAATCAAATGCCTGGTCCTGTTGTACTCGAAAAGCACAACCAACGCGACAAAAAAACAGGACTGATTATTAGCATTATTGTTCTTATGCAGACGTACCAAGCCGTGCTAGAAAAAAAACGCACCCCCAATGAAGCTACTGCAGTAGAAGACTGTTTGGATAGCACTATGTCCGGAAAAGAAAAATAATGGTTTATTGTTATGGCCCTCGAAGAAACGCGCTCGAGCACTGTTCTTAGTTTGCTTGTCTTTTTATTTTGTGAATTCGCAGTTGGAGTTGGTGAGAGTGACGAGAGAGACCAGTCGGCACCGTGATCCCCAACAAGCAGTTCCGCAACACCAGCATGTTTTCCCCACGTATTTTGTGGACAGGCCCATTCTGCCTACGAGCACTCGTCGAGTTGGGTTTCGTTACGATAGGTAGAACTCAAAAACAAAACCGATATGACAGGTAGGTGCCACCACTAGTACTGCTACTACTGCTGTACCGGCATCTACATCAGATCTTCTCCTGCTTTTCCGTCCCCTCATTGACAGTATTTCTGTAGAAGAAGGATGGGCCTGACAAAACCACCTGCAGCATGTCTTAGGACACGGCCCGCACGTTGTTGCTGTGGACAGGTGCAGTCTGCCCAAGAGTACTCGTTAAAGGTAAAGAAAAAAAGAAAAAAAACGGTTGATGTTATTCGGTTTTGTTTGGCCCAGCCATGTGTGCCTACACACGTTGCCGCATCTACTGTTTGTTGTTGTAGCTCGACCAACTCTGGACAAACTCCAACCGCACCAGTACGAGAAGCTTTGTTTATGCTGGCACAGAGCCCGCCGGGATTGGCATTGGTGCCATATGCATTGAGCGCGGTGGACAAACGTGGCCGAAAACACTATGTTGAATCACACACGATGACACAGTGACACAGCAGTCAGTGACACACACAAATAGCAAAACTGCGAGCGAGGCACCCTGCTCTCGTACGATAAAGAGTTTTTTTTTTTCTTGGAAAACCAAGAAAACCATGGAACAAAGGCTCGCGCTTCGCACTCGCGCATCTCATTATAGATATATATATACAATGAATCTCGGCCGCTAAGAGCGAACCTTAAAATTCCGATTTTATCTTCAACTTTGTCTGGGACTCCGGAAGCCTTCGCTCCCCTGCCTTCGTGCTAGCTGTTTCGACCGCTTTCCTCGAGGGTCGCGCGAGCCGGCCTCCGACGGGTGTTCTCCCGTGCGCGCGTCTCGGAGTCTCGCGCCACCGACGAGCCCGGCGACCCCGAACTTGAGGGATATTTGCTGGAAAAAGGAGACACGGACGTTCTATTTTCTGTGGTCCTGGAAATTTGTTTAGGTGCTGTTGCTCCGCGAAGAGCTTCTTGTGACAAGCTTTATCTTACAGTATTAATAGTAGCGTTTTACTCTCCGAGGTTCGATCTCTCGGTCTTGCTGTGATGCTATCGCTTTCTACCGACTGCCTTGCTTTGCGGGCCGCCGCCATCGGCCTGTTCGAACCCCTTGGTCCTGCCTTTCTCGGTGGCTCCCTTCCCTTGCCCCTGTCTCTTCGCTGGACGACTATACACGCACCTTCTCGGCGTATCGCGCACAGTTCTTGGTATCAGATCGTTGCATATCCCGGTGATTTTGCTTTGTTGGGTTTTGTTTTTAGTAGAAATTTGATAATTCGGCACATCTTCTCTTTTTCCTCTACTATTAATACTACGTATTGTCCTAAAAGTAGAAGGTACGCGGGTTGCTCGTGTACTCAGGATGCGAACGATTGAAGGGTTCATAATTTTTGCGGAGGATTTTTTATTGGTTCAAACTGACAGTCCCGTTTTCGACCACGAACTCGAAGAAAAATTTGCTGCGTTGAGGAGACACGGAGCTCTATCTTCAGTTTGGGCGAAGCCTTCGCTATCGATTTAGTCTTGAACTTTGTCTGGGACTCCGGACGCCTTCGCCTCCCTGCCTTCATGCTTGCCTTTTCGACCTCGATACGTATTGACAGTCTCATGTATTCTTGGGTGCGATATCTACAAAAGCTTACCTGGTACCTGGTATTATTTACCAGGTACCAGATATCTATCTGGTAAACTGTCTACGTGACAGACTTGATCTTATCTCATTTTCTCTCTGAGGTTCGATCTCTCGGCCTTGCTGATGCTACCGCTTTCTCCCGACTCCCTTGCTTTGCGGGCCACCATCGGCCTGATCGACCACCTCGGTCTTGCCTCACTCGTTGGCTGCCTTCCATTGCCCCTCCCTCTTCGACGGACGACTGCACGCGCCTTCTCGGGGTATCGCACCGTTCTTGGTACCAGATCGTTGTATATTATCCCGGTGATTGCTGTGTTGGTGTTTCAGAACTCGGCACGTCTTCTGTTTTCGCCGGGATTCAGACTGAGAATACTACCCATGCCATTAGCAGTAGGAGTACGGGTACTTTGCGGTTGTTCTGTATTGCCGATCGATATCAGGTATCCGGTATCCGGTAGGTGCTCGATACTGTTCATCATGCGTGCAGTATCTCGATTGCTGCCTGCTGTTCTCAGGATTGAGTGCGATAATGCGCGTACAGCAGTAGTACGCATCCTGTTCTCGCAGTAATTTATGCGTATACTGCAAGTTGCTGTCTGCTGCGATGCCGTACAAACCGCTGCTGCTGCAGCTGTTGTTGTTGTGCTGCTGCTGGTGTTGCGACTGGGTCTTCACAGCAGCACCAGCTGCAGCAACCGACCGCTGCAGCAGCGATGCCTGCTACTACTCTTGCTGCTGTTGCTGCTATATTTTTTGTTATGCTGCAGCGCTGCAGCTGCTATCGCTTTCGTGTGCGGGAGAGGTCATCTCCTCTGCACAAGCGCCGTTGGAAGTAGGTATACAGCTCGCCTTAGAAAGGGGTGATATAGGCGTGGGTTTTGGGTACTTGGCAACTGGGGAGCAAAAGGGCAGCAAAACTACAGCAGTATACTATCATCGTGAACAAATTTAAAGCAATCTCAGTCCTGTGAGAAACCCCTCGGAACTGAGCTGATTTCTGCCCCCGACAGCAGCAACTGAGCTCCAAATCATCGATGATCTCCTGGCCCATAAGAAAAAATAGACGGTTGTGATTTCCGGGCTTCAGAGTACATGGCTGAAAAAGACTAAAATTGGCTGAAAAAGACAAAAAGAATACCAGGGTACCAGGTACCAGGTAACGTCCCAAAATGTGCTATAAAAGTTGGTCTATAAAATTCGAGTGAGACAGATACTCGTACAAAAACTGAGAACTGACACTCGGCAGTGCCTTTTCCCTGCATCACTCGGTAGTGCCCTGATCCTGTTCGTAACAAGATCGAATTGAACATTTATGTCAACTTCCTTAAAAGTATTCACACGACTTGGCACTGGGGTATATTTTCCTATCCGGAGCATGGGTGCCGGCAGGCACCCATGCGGAGCCCTTGTAATCATAGTATTATTTGGTAGCAACCTTCGGGGCGTTATATTTTCATATTATGGCACATCCTGGCCCAGCAAAAACGCACAGCACACGGCACAGCTCTGCAGCAGCATGCAGCAGGAGCAGCCACACAGCTCTGCAGCAACAGCGCATATATAACACCGTCATACAACACGAACCTTCAACTCTAGTGAAACTCACGCTTTGCGCTCGCGCGCCTTATTATGATATTATTTGGTAGCAAGCTTCTTGGCATTTTATTTTCATGTTGTGGCACACCCTGGCCCAGAAAAAACGCACAGCACACTGCACAGCTCTGCAGCAGCATGCAGCAGGGGCAGCCAAACAGCTCTGCAGCAACAGCGCATCCATAGCACCCCCATACGATCCGAACCTTCAACCCAAGTACAACTCGCCTCTCGGTGCCACACAAACATGAACAGGGATAAGAGATCCCCAACAAGCGGTCAGAGAGCTGACGACGCTCTGTTGGCCAGCGAAAAACATGTCGGTTGTTTGCTACAAGATAAACGACAGATTGGCTAGAGATCTCTGTACCGCGAAACATTAGAGATCCCTCAGGGAATGCTCTTGTGTACTAATGGTGTGGCTCGTAGCGCGCTCGCATACTCTTGTGTACTTGTCGGGTTGGAACAGCAGTACGGGATATATACTCGTTCCTGCTCTGTCGCCCTGAAGGCATGTGCTCTTGTGCGCTTGACGTATTTTCAACAGCGGTGTTATTGGAGTGTTATTAGAGTATCGAAATATGCGACGAGGATGCTCTGCTGTCCACAAGGAATGCTCTCGTGTACTTGTCGTGTTGGAACAGCAGAATGGTATCTATGCTCGTTCCTGCTCTGTCGTCCTGAAGGCATACACTCTTGTGCACCTGACGCTCTGCCATCGCTCGTCATAATATAAGAGATCCCCGACGAGCTTTTTGGTATAGCAGCATGATATCTAACGAGCGATGTCATGCTCTTGTGTACTTGTGGTGTTGGTACAGCACTATTGCCCTCAAAACATGCTCTTGTGCACTTACTTGGCGCTCTGCCATCGTCGCTCGTCGCGCGCTCGCATGCTCTTGTTTGTTGGTGTGGTATGATGGTACGGTTTGATATACTGTTGGTATGGTATATGATGGTACGGTTTGATGTACTATATGGAAATGGTATGGCGGTACGGTTCGATATGCTATATATATGGAAAAAACAGGGCTTTTCGCGGGTCAGGTCAAACCTCACGGGTCGGGTCGGGTCGGGTCAGCGGACCCGACCCGACCCGCGAATTTTTTGAGGTTTTTTTACTTGACCCGACCCGACCCGTGAGATTTTGAAAGACTCTTGACCCGACCCGACCCGTGAGGTTTGAAAATCTCCTGACCCGACCCGACCCGACCCGCGAGATTTCAAAACCTCCTGGCCCGACACGACCGGACCCGCCACCTTCCGATTGACCCGTGAAACACGGGATTCATGCGGGTCGGGTCACCATGAGCCGCTAGGCCATTTATTATATTGACCCGAAGGTTCGACCCGCAGATCTGGCCCGTTGGTCGGCACTTCAAAAACAATTTCATGCTCATTTTTGTGCCCCGCAGCCATATATGACCTGGCTGTAGTGGGTATGAATGGATGCGGGCATGCGTGTATGAATTTGGCGGTGTTTTAATATTTGAATATGATACCAAAGGAGTATTATTATCGAGTATTGGTACGAGGGAAGCCTTCGGGTAGGAGAGCGGGAAGTGATTAAAGTGTCGGATCCGCGAGCCGACTGCGCGGGTCCAACCCGCGGGTCAGTAGAAAACAACTCGCGGGTCATGCTGGCCCGACCCTCGAGTGACCCGCTTCTCGCGGGTCATGACCTGACCCGACCCGTGTGAGCTTTTCGTCACCTCTTGACCCGAACCGACCCGACCCGACCCGTGAGATTTGAATAAATTCTTGACCCGCCCTGACCCGACCCACGAGATTTGAAAACCTCTGGACCCGACCCGACCCGTGAGATCTTGAACCCTTCCTGACCCGACCCGGCCCGACCCGTGACACTTCGAACACCACGTGACCCGCGAAAGGCCCTGGAAAAAACCAGGGCTATTCGCGGGTCATGACCCGTCCCGCGGGTCGGGTCACTTGATGCTCAAAATGTCACGGGTCAGGTCGGGTCGGGTCAGGAAGTGTTCAAAATTTCACGGGTCGGGTCGGGTCGGGTCAAGAATTTTTCAAAGCTCGCGGGTTGGGTCAGGTCGGGTCAAGAGTTTTTTAAATCTCACGGGTCGGGTCGGGTCGGGTCAAGAGGTGATGTAAAGCTTACGGGTCGGGTCAGGTCATGACCCGCGAGAAGCAGGTCACTCGTGGGTCAGGCCAGCATGACCCGCGAGTTGCTTTTTGCTGACCCGCGGGTCGGACCCTCGCATTCGGCTCGCGGACCCGCCACTTGAATAACTTCCCGCTCTCTTACCCAAAGGCTTCTCTCGTACCAATACTCCGTAACACCCCTTTGGTATCATATTCAGACATTAAAACACCGCCAAATTCATAAACGCATGCCCGCATCCATTCATACGCACTACAGCCAGGTCATATATCGCTTCGGGGCACTAAACTGAACATTAAATTGTTTTTGAAGTTCCCATCCACGGGCCAGATCCGCGGGTCAAACCTTCGGGTCAAGATAAATGGTCTCGCGGGTCAAGGTGACCCGACCCGCATGAAACCCGTGTCTCACGGGTCAGTCGGAAAGTGGCGGGTCGGGTCGGGTCGGATCAGGAGGTTTCAAAATCTTGCGGGTCGGGTCGGGTCGGGTCAAGAGATTTTCAAATCTCACGGGTCGGGTCGGGTCGGGTCAAGAGGCTTTCAAAATCTCGCGGGTCGGGTCGGGTAAAGTCAACATACCTAAAAAAAATCGCGGGTCGGGTCGGGTCAGCTGACCCAACCCGACCCGACCCGACCCGTGAGGTTTGACCTGACCCGCGAAAAGCCCTGGAAAAAACACCGTATGTTATATGGTATGTTGTTGGTATGATATGGTGGTATGGTATATGGTATGTTGGTGGGAAAAAATGTTGGAATGGTATGATGGTACGGTTTAATATGCTATATGGAAAAAACACGGTATGTGATATGGTATGTTGGTGGTATGGTATGGCAGTACGGTGTGGTAGATGTATTGTATGGCTAAATATTGCCTACTAATAGTGGCATGGATTATGGTTTAGTATATAAGGTCCGCAAGAGTCGAATACGTCGTACGAATATCGTCTGTAACGGCCTTATATATCGATCATTGGAAGGTGTTCGAAAATCTAAGGCATGCGGACAAACAGACAGACAGACAGACAGACATATTTGCAATTACCAAAACAGATACTCAGTTTTACTAAGTGATAATTTACTCAGCACGTATCATACAGCAGTCGTGCATTCCATACCTGCCCCGGGCATCGTGCACACCCCCTATTCGCTGTCATTGCCCGATACGAATCGGGCTGGCCCTGGGTTGGTTATATGTCGAGGTCGATTGTTTTTCGCACTGCTGTAAAAAACGTTATTCCGCATGATGACTACTTCAATATGTGTATGATACGCTCGGGAGCACAACTAGCTATCTCCTTTTCATGGCACAAATTAAAAACAAGTACTTACGAATGCTGAGTTCGATATAGGTATGAATATCTCACTGATGACCATCAATGTCTTCTTCACCTCAAGCATAACACAGATTAATTAGTCCAGGAACCAGGAATTGAGACCTGATCAAAGCCTGGCATTCTCAAGCTTAAGAACGCAGATGGGCAGAGCTCGCCATATGTATGCTAAGCGTGAGCTATGAGTCTCAATTTGTTCGCGGTATTACACGCAGCGACTGATTGATGGTACGAAGCACGAAGCGAACCTCCGATTATCATTTTTCGCCAAATCTTCGCTGTTCTCCCACACCGAACCGTCGGAGGCGAGCCTGAGCGAAAGCGGCCTGTCTCTGGGTCAGCTACCCCTGCTCGTGACGGCGCGATCGAGGCTAACGCCCGACCGATTTTTTCAATCAATGCGTGAGTCAAGCCTGAAGTACGTGTGTTGCATAAAACTCTCAGTCTTTTCGGCGGCGGCGCGTTCGAAATTTAGCGGCGGCTCAACAAAAAGAGGATCGGCGCCTCATCATTATAAGGCTCGGCGGTGCGTTTTAGCTTTTCTTCGCTCGTTGGTTTTAGTCCAGCTGGGGAGCCTACTCGTTTACACTCTCGGGAAAAGTATAGAAAGACACAGAAGCAAAATCAAAGACGACATCCAGCACACCCCGTGTCCGTGCTGATTCTTCATCGCAGAGAGACCAAGCTCTGTGGTCACAAAATGACTATCGAAGAGGCTTCATTGCGTTGTTACGCTGAAACATTTCCATAATTAGTATATAGAGTCGTGATGCCAGTGGCTATTTCTGTTTCATGTGTTTTATCAAATGCTGGTTTATTGACACCTTCATACTCAAGTTATGATCGCTTCAGCTCGACTGGAATGGGAAGGACAGATGGAAGAGAGATGGAGGGACGGAGGAAGGGAGGGAGGGACGGAGAGGGAGGCAGAAGGGGGTCGGCCACTCGAAGGGAACCGAGTCGAATAGAGTCCACCACGAGGGGGCGCGAGTGGCCAGCAGTTCGCAGTAGATTTTAAACGTTTGTCAGTGATCACAGACGGTCGCGTTTGGGTTGGGACTCCTAAGATGCTCGATTTTTTGCAGTCATCAAAACGATACTGGAGTAGTACAAGAACGGCCGTAAGGATGTTCGGCGAGAGAGGAGGAAAACAGCACAGCATCAAACGGGCGACGCCAAACGAGCTGGGATTAGTATGATGAGCGATGTGACCAACGGCTACGTGGGTGGCGTCGGAGGGGTGTTCGATAGGCATCGTTTGGGGGGTGGGCGTCGTAGGTTTAGTTTGCAGGCGGACACGTACACACACCTTTCGGATATCGTCGGAAACCGTTAGAAGCGACCTGACAAGCATAAGCTATAGGAATCAATCAGCCAGCTCTCCCTCGAAAAGCACACGAACATGTTTCCTTATTACGTGTGAACCCACCGTTGCTATTGGGGAATTATATTCTTGTCCACCGGTCCGAAACAACCATTTAGTCAGATGGGGTGTGTCCGAAAAGACATTTACTGCACAACTGTGCAACGAAGTTCGACCAAACACATACCAAACACATGACATACTTACCGGTAAGTCCATGCCAGTCGCAGCAGAAAAGATAGAAAGCGGAAGCACCTAAAACCACGTACGTGAAGTGAGCGGAAGTAGAGCAGTAGTCTATCGGTAGCCTACAACCTCCCATCAAACCATCAGGTAGTCGCGAGCCACAGGGCGCTGTCCTGGAGCGTTCACGTTCATTGATTGTGTCAACTGCTGTGTAAGACAAGGCAAAGTCAGGCAAGGCGCAAGGTCCCAAGGCCTGCGGCCCCTTGTTTTCCTTGCTAGGAGATTAACATGGTGCCATTTGCCACTTTGTTGTCACCGTCCAGTCATCGGCTCAGACCGAAAAATACATCGATAAACAGAAAGGCCCATTCACAAAACAATGAACTCACCAACAAGTACATACGTACTATTAATACACACATGCCACATACGGTACACACAACAGTAGTGTTTAAGCCCCCGACGTTCACGCACGTTCCCCGGCATTGGCATAGCAACGCAACTTGTGAACGATAACACTCGCCCGGGGTCACACTTATTACGTTACTACTGTATTAATACTGACAAAAGTTGAAAAACAACCGAAAAAAAGAACGAGCACCGCTAATCTCACGTCTTCCACCAGGAGAGATCGGCCGCTTGCCCCCGCAAAAAAATGAGTCACTTCCGGGAGGTAGGCGAAAGACAACAACATTTTCTCCTCTGACCCTGTGAAGGAAACGAAGCAGGCCACACCTGGCCTACTCTCCCAACGCAGTCACTAGTGCTTTCCTACGCGAGATACCAGCGGCGTGGCGGCTATTTATGTTTACTTGCGGAGTCAGCGCGTCACACAACTTATTCTCCCCAGAATATTACTGCACTTCCTTCCCTATGTGGATATATCCATCCCTTCAGCACAGACGGATACTCTTAAGTCCAACTCACCAACCGAACACGCAAACCCAAACCCGCAAAGTGCCCGTCAACAGGTCCGCCGTCCTCTTTCCGGTCTGTGCGAGTACCTACCACGTGCCGCTTAAAAACGTTTGCCTGGCCCAAAACCGACATACCACGGTTTACTCAAGCGTATCTCCGCTAGCCCCCTTGCTAAAGGGTGAACGGATGTTTTCCTTCTCCTTGGAGTGAGCCGTGAGCGCGACTTCAACGGTATTTCTGGTACGGTCGGCCATAGTTTGAACCTCGATATTACGAACATATGACATGCGGCTTTGCGACCTTATACCTTCAATTTCAAGGCTAATTCCCACTTCAAGTTGAGGTTAGCGCTCGAGCTGGAACTGTCCTCGCGATGGGACCGCGCCGTGCCTACTGCAGTGTTCAATTTGACCCTGTGATGATCTTGTTGCACCTCTGCACATTGCTGTGGGAGACACTGGCGAGTACCCCCAACAAACCTGCACTATCGCACACCCCCTCCAACACCTGCCGTTGAGGCCGCCGGCACGGCCGCCACTGCAGTCACCGGTACCACCACCGCTGCATCTACCGCTAGGCCACCCGGCCGCACGCGTGCTGCGGACCAGACAATCGCCACCTCGGCGCCATCGCTCAGCTCTGCACCCCCCACGGCTTGAAGGCCGACTGGCCCTTGGAGACCTGTTGGAGATGTGCGGGAAGTGGCGGAGGGGGAGATCCTGAATCCCCTCCGTGCTGGACACGCGATCGTAGCCCTCTTGGGGGTACACCTTTTGCGGGCGCGACGGCGTGACAGCAGCAAGCGGGGCAGCACAGAGTTCCGTTTACAACTAAAAAGTTGTCGTGCAGGCCGTTGTACGGGGGGGTACAAACACATATGTAGCTGTACATGAGCGAGCACGTCGACACGAGCACGGCAGCGATGGCGACGTTTGACTGGTCAAGTTCGCGCATCGTACCGTTGGCGTGAAAATCGTTGGCAAAGAATCGGCCTGACTCGAGACGGCGGCTGACCATGGCGATGAACATGGGGAAAGGATTCTGGCGACAATCAGTGATGAAGCAGTGTAAAAACATAGCAAGGAGAGGGAGGGAGGTGGGGGGGTGCACTCATTATCATACATGGCCGTAGTCGTATGACCATAGACCCTCGCATCCCTACAAGCCGGGGCGGAGCACGTCCAGTTTTCACCGACCAGGCAGACACTGTTTGCACCAAGCGCGAAACACCGTGATATGTTGGGCGAGTCGCATGAAGGGCGAGCTGCATCCTACGAAGAACCTCTCTTGAGGCGGATGTTCTTGCATATGGATGACAGCGCCAATGAATTGATTTAGTTTCTGGTGTGGCCAGTTCCAGAGACAGCAATGGGTTTACTATGTAACTGCCTCTTGGGTGCCTCACCATATACACACTACGTGATACGATTCTCCTCGACGTGCGGAGGGGAGGTTCTCCCCGCAAAAAATGATCTAACTCGACCGCCAGCTGTGGTGACCGCGAAAAACACAACAACAAAAAACAACAACAACTACAACAACAAAAACAACAACAACAACGACAACAACAACAACTACTACTACTACACCAACAACAAAAACGGCACCCCGGCTGTCTAGCTCACGCAGTAAGAGGCGTGTTTCACAGCGTCGTCGCCAACCGACGCCAACCCAACCTATATATATATACGAAGTATATACACACCAGGCATATAATAGGGGGGGGCGGGGGCGAGGGGGGGAAAGTACCCCCTCGTCGCACTCCCAATCAAACTTCATCGATATCAGCTTCTAGAACCATTACATGGCGCCGATTTCAGTGCCATGCCCTTCCCACACACTATTACATGTGGGCGCGGGCGCTGCAGTGGCCGGGTGCCGCCTCCATTCCATAACGTGGCCGATGCCGTGGGATGCAGTAGTCGTGTCAGTGTCAAGGCTTACCTCTGCATTTTGACTTCCCGCGACACAGTACTCAGGAGGACACCACTCCTGCCAAACAAGCCCGTTCGAGCAAAGTGGAACGCGCAATCTCCATGGCATCGCTGAACCTCCGTGATGAGCCTATTTGATTTGGCGTGGCCTGTCGAACGCACCGACGTCTCGAAAATACTCTGTGTTGACTGGAGAGGGCCAAAAGCTGGGTCGTCGAACTTGATTATAGGCGATGGCCAAAACTTGAAAACATTTTACACGGACCACTCACGAAACAACACAAAATGTTCACAGCAGTCATACATAAGAACGCTGATCACACTCGTACTTTCAGCTGCTGTCATGGTGCCGCTGTGCAAGATCACCAAAGAATACCTTCCCGGCTAAACCATCACGTGCGTGATCTGGTTGCAAACAGTGCGATTCTAAGGTGATTTTAGCAAGCACAGTCTTCTAATGAATCGGCGCCTTGTTGGTCCCGGCCTCTGGCGGCATGACTTTGTTCTGGTAATCGAAGCAACAGTTGGTCGTGAAAAGAAAAAAACGAGTAGGGGGGGATAAAGAAACTCCCCCGATCTCAAGTAGGTGTCCTAGGCGTACGGTAGAGCTGTTGTACTTCAGTTTTCGGTCATGAAATAAAGTACTAAATCTCCTATTATTAAGAAAAATTGCACCAGGTACGTTTCCGTTTATTTCAGGTGCATTACTAGTTCTGGTACACTAACGACATATCATGCCCCCCTACCGAAAAACGGCCTAGTTCCATAACTTGAGCTTCAGACTGTCGACCAAGCAACATATACGCTGTTCGCAATGGCCTCTATTAATAGGAGGCATTGGGGCCCTTGGATCTGCAAAGGAGGGCATCCTTTGCTGTGTTTGCTTCATGAAACGAGTTTTCTCAGCAGCAGCAATTTGATATTTCCGGAGCTCCTGTTCGGTGTGTAGACATACATGTACATGCACGCTGTGTGCGTGTAAGACACTACCAACGGTCCAACCAGAGGCCCAGGTAGGTTCACCTACTATTAAGAGTGCTTAGCCTTGTCGTCGAGATCTGGATTTAAACGGTGTCAATATCATGAGAGACGACCATTCGGCCGAGGGTAGCAGAGGTAGTATGATGAGATGTTTTCGAGTAAGAGGCGCTTTTCGTGATGTGTGATCAGGGCACCGAATTGATCCGGCGCCCGACACAAAGCTAATGTCTATATATAGCCCGCGCTCTCTTAAACTAACTGTCGTGAGGGCGATGCTTCGAGCCTTACCACTGGATGAATGACATTTTCAATAGGGAGCCATGAACGATCGCAAGTGTACATATCATAAATAGTATTGCGACTGTGAAAAAAGCGAAACAAAATATGTTTCCGCACTGTACTTGTGTCGGCTGAAGGCCCCCCCTTGACCGCCTTGGGACTCGAGAGGAGAAACCTGACGATATGTACGTAAGAGGTGACGATTACAGAAACGGCCACTGGGCGTGATGTGAATCGGCGTCCGAATAAGGATGCAGGGAGTCGTACGGCGCGGGCGCAGCATGATCCTACCCGTACTGGTGGGCGTTCATGCTGCTGCTACAAGTAGACGGTTGATAACTACCTCGTATCGGCCACGACCATACCTAAGGATCGTTGTCAACTGGACTTTTTATTTTTCGGGTTTCCCGGAAAATTCACGGAAACGCGAAAAAAGTGCGGTGGGTCGTATTAGCGTCTGGTATCATGTTTCATGAGGTTGCAACGCTTGTCCATCTGATCGAATCGTCGAAACCAGTAGCGCGCAAGCAAGGCCGTCCGCTGGATCGTGCTGCTAAATATACCCCGACTCCTAGAGAGGCGATACCCCGACTCCTAGAACGGCGACCGTGCCTCGCCGTACCTCGTGAGCTCAACTTCTGGCACGACAAAACCCTCCACAACATGAAAATAGCTGGCGATGTCGTGTTGATCTCGGCTATGTCGATGGGTCGGCTCTGTCGACTGGACGAATAGAGTTCTCATTGTGCACGGCGATTTCTACGACCAGCCACGGCCTGGGAACGACCCTGGGGATGACCCTGATGATCTATCCTGTACAGTGCCGCGTGGTGGCATTGCGCACACGGCTCACACGGTGCACCTGCCCGATGTTCTGCGACGATGAGGGACTTTTCTGCGATACGGGAAATTATGTTTTAGGTATTTCGTCAGGTCTGAAAAATTTCCGCGAAACGCGAAAAAAACAGGTAATCCGGGATTTTTCCTCGAAACGCGAAAAAAAACGTCCGGTTAATAACGCCCCTAATACAGGTATTCGTACCTGGTACCATTAATAGTTAACAGGTAGTAATTGATAGCCCAGAACAACTTACCGTTGTTTTGGTCGGTATCTCCGGGCCCCGAAGGGGTTAAATAGGTGTTACAAGGCGCTTCGTTCCGCGGGCGGCCTACGCCGCCCGCTACGCTCGCTCAGGAAGGAAAAAAGTACATCAAATTATGCGAAGCGAACAGAGGTCCACGATTGAGTTTAGCTTTTTCAAGGATCGTAATTGCAAACCGGCGACTAGATAATGCCAAGAGTCCCGCCGCCATGCTTCAGGAAAAAACAGCTCCGACGTCAGCTTGGATGCCACATATACGCTTCGCGTCGCGGATGTCGTACGTACGTACATACCCCAGGTAGGGTACTACTGTCTGTGCTTATTTTCTTCGATATGCTCTATGTCTGTACTGCATGTACGAAGAAAGCGAAAGCACAGCACGGCACAGCAGCAAAAACAATGAAAATGAAACCGAAAAGTCGGAAAGGAAAAAAAATCCCCGCCCCCTCTCGTGTAATATTTTTCTGCCTGATTGGAACACTTGACACCCGGTCGAAAAGAAGAAAGAAGAAAAGAAACGCGGGTGTCGTACGTACGTACATACCCCAGGTAGGGTACTACTGCCTGTACTTATTTTCTTCTTTCGATAAGCTCTATGTCCGTACTGTATGTACGAAGAAAGCGAAAGCACAGCAGCAAAAACAATGAAAATAAAACCAAAAAGTCCGAAAGGAAAAAAAAATCCCCGTCCCCTCTCGTGTAATATTTTTCTGCCTGATTGGAACACCTTACAACCGGTCGAAAAGAAGAAAGAAGAAAAGAAACAAATCGCACAGAAGAACTTCTCTCTCAGCCTCGTACGCCGCCCGCCCCTCTCGCGACCACCTCGCTACCGA
Organism: Nereocystis luetkeana; assembly: GCA_031213475.1. Lineage (NCBI taxonomy): Eukaryota > Phaeophyceae > Laminariales > Laminariaceae > Nereocystis > Nereocystis luetkeana. The sequence continues at coordinate 6,074,746 of JARUPZ010000020.1, forward strand.
TTCGGTCCAGGGAAAGCTTTTATCACTCTCTGCCACAATCAGCCCCGTCGCCCGCCTCGCGTGAAGCCCGGTGCTCACCGTGGCCGTCGTTCGCCAGCTCGATAACGTTGGTGTTCAAACTGCACACCTCCCTCTTTCAAATTTAGCGTGGTCGCAAAAATAGGCACCGCTTGAATATTATCTTGCCCTCCCGAACGACCTTTATAACTCGTACATACTCTATCAACAATCATAAATCGAAGCCAGACAAAGCCCGTTCATGCATCCCTCGTGTCTCGAGGCACACGCGACGCCTAGGCACGAAAGCGGCGACCGCGCTCCTTGCAACCCCCCCTCTACCCGCCAGCACCCGCTGACACCCGCGACGGTGCCGGGTCCTCCCGCGATGCCGTGCTCGGAGAACACGCACGCACACGAAACGAAAGAAGAAAAAAAGAAGCAAGGGCCGAGAAAACAAAGAACTGCTGGAAAGGTCACGCACGCACACGAGACGAAAGAAGAAAAAAGGAAGAAAGGACCGAGAAAACAAAGAACTGCTGGAAAGGTCCGGCAAGTAATGAAAGGTGGTGGTTTGGAAGTGGGAGCTCTGAGAGGCCAGGGATGCACCGACCGAGCACGCTCAGGGGTTGTGATCTAAGTATGTAGTTCTATGTACGTACTGATTTACTGCTCTAAGGCTCTACTTCAGCTCCATAGCACATCACCGAAGCTTATTCTCCTTGGGGCGAGTGAAACAGGCCACACAGAACGATCATGGCGACTACTACTTTAATCATACCAACCCTGGGGCCACGTGATAATGGCCATGTTGCAAGTATACATGTACGAGGTTAGTTTAGTTTTTCATCACCGGGGTGGTTGGTTTCCTGTGGTGGGGTGGTATCTCAAGATAAGGGTCGTGGTCCTTATACCTGGTATGTAAAAACCAAGCAACACCGTCCTTGTCGTAAAGATCTGTTCCCAGTAGGTCTGCCGGTGCATGTTCATACGTGCACAACGCATACATCCACACAACTATTAATTGTACCTATGATACGACCTAATACATACCTGGTACAGCAGCAGCGACCCTGTCCCCAATCCGGTCCTGATACTCGTAATGTGCAATGGTTAAATACGTACGTATCGAATACCTGTGGTACCTGGTACCAGGTGCCCGTATATACATCAGAGCGTGGTGGAAAAAATACAAATTTCAAATTTCGTCCAACAAGGCCGATAATCTTGAAAATTTCAAGAATTCAAAATTCAGAAGGACACCCATACTACACAGCCCACCCACAGCCCACAGCTCACACACAGACATCAACAGCACTATTGGCAGATGCTGCTGCTTCTACTGCTGTGCCATCCGCACCTTAGTTTTATACGCGTGCATCCCCGCACGAACCGACATCATGTGCGAGATTCCACGAGCGCTGCCGCCAGTCCAGATCGCCAAGTTCCTTGCAGTGGCGATATCTCACGTCTCGTTCGCAGAGAGACCGGCCATGGATGCAAAGCACTGCTGCTAACTGTGCTCCTTGAGCAGAACAAAGTTGATGCTGCTTGGCCGGAACCAACACCAGGTGCACCGACGAAATGACGCACAACCGAGTAGCCAGTGCCTTGCTCAATTCCAGGGAGAGAGGCGCAGTATACCGCGACCGCACGCGTGTCTACATTGAGACCACACTCCCCTTCGTCCTCGCTGTTTCGTACAGGGAGCATTTTTTTTGTTTTTTTAGCCGAGCAAGGGGTTTCGTTGTGAATATGAGGCATGCTCTACTGCACATGACAACCCCGCGGAGCGGAGATGAACTGAAATGTTTTTTCGAAAGGCAACAAACAACGACAAAGATACCGGAGCCGCTTAGAGCGGCACGAGCTGGGAAGAGTTGCTCAACCGGGCGGCTCTTACTCTTCGCGGGCCATCCTGTCCTAGGGGTGGTCCGCCTGTGAAGCGGCAGCGTTCGAGATCTCCACACAGCAAGTGCCATGTCGGGGATTCGAGCGGGGATGATGCGGCATGCTGTTACGGTCTTTGCCGCGACAGCATCGCTGCTGTTCCAAGTCGGCCTACACGTCGGCCACGAAACCGTAATCTACGAGGTCAGCCGTGCTATGGGATACGTCGGGCTCGGTGGACTACGCGCCGTCCGGCCTATGGTAAGTGACTTTTTTGCTGGCTCGGAATTGCTGCTGCTACTGCTGTCGTTGCGATGGCTCGGTCGTTGAAACTGCTGCTGTTGTTGTGTAGAATGAAGAACGTTCCTGATCGTAAACGAGCACCTCTACGATACCTATGTACGAGTAGCTCCGTTGCCACCGGCGGGATCGTCGTAGCAACAGCTGGTGCCGGTGCCGCAGGTGCCAGGAGGAATCAAGCGTTAGCGTGAAAAGCACTCGCTGCGCGCTCCTCCTTACGCAGCGAAGATAGGTCTGGAGACACGGCATACAGCAGTATCGTAGTTGAGATCCGCCCTCCGAAAGCCGAAAGAAATTATTTCACCTCTCGAGCATTACGTACTGGTAACGGTATTACCAGGTATATGATACCAGGTATGGTGTATCATAGAAACATCGAACGTTACTCGCATGATTATACGGTACATACGTATCATACATACCAGGTACGATGTAACAACTGGGCGGCTGATGGAACACCCGAACAAAACACGCTCGCTCCCCGCGTGCGTTCATCTTTCGACAGATTTCGGGCGCAGTAGGAAGAGGCTTCGACGTAAGGGACTTCCCCGCGCTTCCCGAGGCGAAGCCAGGTGATTCATTCGGAGTATTATCATCATATATTGGCATCACAGAACGATTCCGCTCATTTTTGCGGTGTGATCCGGTTTCATAGCGATACTGCAGGAGCATGATTGTTCTGTGAGTCGTTTCTTTGAAGCGGTGTTCAATATTGAAGATATGACGCCCCCCGTGGGCTGTGATCGTGATCAGTCGGGGGTGGCCTTCTGCCCGACAGTCGCAGCAGAGAATATCACGCCAGCCAGCAAACTGGATCGAAATACGCTACATCACTGCGGCATCTCGATTGTAGGCAAACGCTTCCAAATCGCCGGCTAAGATGGAGCGAGGAACATGTTTGTCGTACCTACTCGTACTTGTATCAATGGAAATATGTAAGACCCCCTCTAGTTCCAAGCTTGTCAGCAAACCGTTTCAAGGGCATTCCCTGCGCTCGCGACCATAGCATGCAGAACTCTATCAATACGATCCCAAGGCTTTTCTAGGACTTCATACGTGATGCACGTCTATGCTAAGCTGGTGGCAGTTGTGCTGGAGTCGATAGCCGTTTTTCCCCCGTATGATAGCTACGTATGCACCTCCCCAAACCTGTCTACCACTACGTACTTGGTACCTGGTATCGCTCAGTGTGGCATCTGAACCTACCTTGGTGTTGTACTGAAGTCCGCATACGAACTATATGATCAATAGTGTGATCAATAGTGTTTGTTTATCTGATCCCTGATGCCGGAGGCGGCACGGAGATCGTTCACGCTGTTGTCGCTACGAGCTTATGAGGTGGAACAAAAAGTATGCCCCTCTTTCTTCACGATACTCTGTAAAAGCAGTGTCCACACCGCGAAGCCCATGCCCCCGTTTCAAATCCGCTCCGATATGCAGTTGCTTTTCTTGGGGCCATCATGTATTTTTATTTCTCGTGTTGATGCGGTCTGTTGTGTGTGACATCAAGTTGGCAATGCACCTGGTAGCGTTTTGTGCTGCCTGCGCCTGGCACCAATCTCGATTGTCTGATCTGCAGTGCTAAAACTATCACAGAGAGCCACAACCTCCATCAATAAAAGTAACGAAGTGCCTCCCTCTCCCCCCAACGCAGCCCCAGGGTGGATGGCGCACCCTTTAGTGGGGTCTACGGATTCGGTTGATTCGCACCCTCGGTCGCTCCTGTCATTTTATAGCCACGGGTTTTGGGGAGTCCGGCAGACTGCGTCGCGACGAGCCGATCGACCACATCTCCCCCCTCTCCCGCACCCAATGTTTTGCTTGGTTTATAAGACGGCGCCATAGGAAGCAGCGAGGACACGTAGGCCACCACCGTCGAATGTCGACGGTGGTGGCCTCGGCGTTCTCACTGCTTCATATGACGCCGCCTTTCAAAGTATACGAAACGTTGGGTGCATAAGAGGGGGGGGGGGCGGCTCGTCGCTGTCTGCCGGACTCCCCATTAGGTTGATGAGTACCCTCGTTCGCTTTTGAAACTTAGGTCTTCAGAGTAAAGGCAAAACATTTTTTTTGTGTATTCCGGCAGTCTGCATCACCAGGCGTCGGCCAACCCCCCCCCCCCCACCTCCCGTGCCTAACGTTTTTTTCGTAGTCCCTGCCATTGGAAGCGGCGAGGACGCTGAGGCCCCCACCATCAACCCGTGGAGCGCCTCTTTCTCCAACACGGCCTCAGGCCAGAGGGCGGCCGTCTCGCATAAGAAGCACCGAAGCGCCTTCGTGCCGAGGGGTCGCAGGGACGAACTACGCATTGCGCAGGTCGGTCATTAATAGTGTGCCAACGGGCATGCCACCCACCAGGTGCAGGCTAGCTTAATACAGCGAAGAACAGGCATTCATTTGTTTTCTTTAGTGGCGTCGCCGTATATCTCGCAGATGTTTTGAGCGATTTGACAAACCAGTGGTCACAGGCAGGGACCTGCGACTGGCGTTGATCGTGAAGAATACAGCGACAGACGTAGACAACGTAGTAGTGCGTGTAGGCAACGTATTAATAGTAGTAAGTAGGAGAAACAAAACACAAGCATTGAGCGTTGAAAAATGTACTGGTACTCCCTTTTGGATTTGTGGCCAGGTATCAGGCGCGCGTCCATGCTGCTAACAGCTACGTAGCTCCCCCCTTTACCAGGAATTGCGTCCACGCATCGTGCTTTCATCAGACGCTGCAAAGATCACAGTTCTTGCACGATTGAAGCTGTACCTGATTATCGTGGATAGTCCGGAAGTATATCGTTTTTGACTTGTATCGAACACTACAATGTACTGGTTTTCAAAATTTGTCTCGCATCTGCAGTGACAATATACCAGGTAGTCTTCACTCAGCAGCGATTGTCTGCAGCTGACCAAGCCTCGTTATGTGGCCATGATTCGATTATGATTATTAATAGGTGCTGCCACCCAGCGCGATCGGCCGGGACATTCCTGTGTCTGCTCAACGATCAGAGTGCCAGGCGTCCCCCGTGGAGACCGTCGTCACCCGCGCAGTTCTTCACGGCGGCAACGCCGGGGATGACAGTGTTGATGAAGTCCAAGAGGTGCGCCGAACTATTGAGCTCGTACCAGCTTTGTTCTGAATATTCCTATTCGCTCTATGGATAAATGGGCGTTCTGATTATTACTGTTAGACCTGGGAATGGATTCGTGTTAGACGTAACAAAATGTCTAGTCTATTCAACAAACCGTTGAAACAAAACGTTTTTTTTTCTAGACTAGTCTGCCACCACCCTTATCACTTGGTTTTAGACTACATTCACGGTTGCAGCAAATAACTGATTACTTGACACAGGAAACGAATGGGATGATCGCCTTCGACAGACGCATCCAGTCGATGGAGAAAGAGGGGAAGGCCGGTTATGAATTGATCGGCAGATTATTTTCTATACGATTGGAAATATACCAAAAAAAACGTTTTTCAGTTCTGTTCGTTCTTGGTCTTTTAGGGAGAACTACTTGACAATACTAAAGAACAAATATGTGTCATCCCCTCTGCTAGGGCTTTGTGCACACAGCAATGCAACCCGCGCTTGAACCCGACAAGTAACCGACAAAAAATTTGCTCCAAAGTTGACCCTCTTTTGATGAGTCAACTGTTGATAGGAAATTCGACAAATATCCCGAGATGAAGAAGGAAAAAACAAGGACGACCAGTCTTCATTGTATCGGGAAAACGATGCCAGACATGAACGCGGCCACACGCCGAGCGATTGTCATCACACCCGGTGCCATCGCTGCAGCAACCATCTGTGATCGGGCCTTGATGCAGCAGGAAGCGAGTCACCCCTAGCGTTCAGATGCACGCATGACACGGCGGCCTCACGTGAGAAAATGATGGAATTAAAAAAAACTACCCTACCACTCTGTCCGGAAGTGTAGGGACCGTCCGAGTATAAATATGAAAATGAACGGCTCCTTACATTTCCGTATACAGTAGTAGGTACGTACGAGTGCATACAGCAACATCATGCAGAACTTCAGGCGAGTAGTGCATGCAGCCTTGGACGCAAGGCTCGAGCCCAGCTGCACGCACAGCAACAACTTGCCCGTGAGCTAGAGGTGTGGCGCGCTTCCACAGAATGCGGGCAGCGCCGTCGAAATCCCGGTCTCGGCGAAGTGCAGTATAGCAGCACGCAGCCGATTATCGATAGCTGTGTGTGGGTATTTTCTTCTTGTTGCTTGCACGCGCCCAACAGCAATAAACCAGGACCACATAGCTTGCGACTTTATCTGTACAATAAATGTTTCACAGGGGGGGCAGCATTCTCGTGCTGCCGGCCGCCAATCCCATGGGCCTACCAGAAACGTGCGAATCGTTCACGCTCGCGCGTCCGTGTCTACGCTGCTACCCTACGGTCTGGGCTTGGTTGTGCGCTGTCCAGCAGAACGTTTTGAGCAAAAAGCAATGCTGACTTATTTTAAGCTTCTAGCTCGACGCCGCGACGTTGACCCCGCACAGCGCTTTTTTTTTGTGTCGGGAGGGAGCATCATCGATCATTTGTTTTGGTGGCAAAGTTTTTTTTCCCCCCGTCACGGATTTGGTTGATTTGCTATATATATGTTATCCCAGATCTCTACCATGCGACATTCTTCGTTTTGGTTTTCAGGTACTAACACGAATCCATTCCCAGGCGTATTAGCAGATGAAGCGCCGTGGCTAGGTTACACAAATATCGTTCTTGTGGGATGCTGAATGCGCGGAGGTGCTGTCAATAGCGCGAACCGTCAGGGCTTGTACGGAGCTGAACGCGTCAAGGGCTGTTATTAATACTAAATCATGCGCCGTTGAGGAATTGAAATGAAATGTGTGCGCTCAGCGCGCTCGTAGGCGGCGTTAGCACCAAGGAAGCCGTGGAGGCGTGCCAGCGGTCACGGCCAACTTGCACTGTTTAGCAACAGCTACCGGGTCCGCTGTCCCTTGGGGCGCGCCGAGCACCATCGTCTTTCTTCTCGTGGCGGTGTTATTGTTTGAAATAGTCCGCAGCAAAACATCCGCGACCTGAACACGTTCACACCCCCCCGCTGCTCGATGCTGCCTACCACACGGGGGGCTCACCACACAGGGACAGGTCACCAGTTTCTACGTCAATGCTCGCACTGATGACGGCAAGCCCACAACGGGAGGTGATTGTATTATTCTTTTGTGGTGGCTCGATATTGTTTCATGCCGGGATCGGTTCGCTCAAGTTTATTATGGTTTCCCTTGAAACGTTCCAGCGCTTACGATGGTGTTGTGACCGACAAGCATATTTTGTCGTTTAGTATTCAGGTCACAAGATAATGCTCGCTACAATAATCATCAGGCCCATTTTATCGCCCAGTCTATGGCTGACGCTTGTATCGTTCCGCTACACGGTCATATGGGCACGTGCTGAGTGAAGTACGTACAATGTTATATACTGCAAGTCCTGTCTGCTGGTGGAGGCGAAAGCGCCGAGAGCCGCAATATAGGTTGCGTTCCGGGTACAGTTTAGCTCTACGGTAAACCGCGAAATGCACCTGAGTTTTGTACAGTGCATCGTCCACCGCACCGTAAGAAGCCGCCTATTGAACAGATGATCGCACCGCACATCCACACCACGCCACACTGCGACATTGCTTTTTGAATAGCAGTATCAATCGGCATCGCGCCGTACGTTTTGAGCGAGCAACACACCATGAAAAGCCTTGGTAGTTTTACCTCGGACCTGCTTTGTTTTTCCGGAGCTTCCTTTCCACGATACCCTGGTATGTATTTTTGAGTTGTTTTTGTCGTCCGCAAGGAGGGAGGCGTAAATGTCCTGGTATTCCTAGTTCGCAAACGGTATTTTTAGCCCACAGGCAGTCACTGCCGGTCGTTTGCCTGCCCCAAACCAGCTTTACACGATACGCTATTCAGCGGCACTTATTCGGTCATTCGTTTGTTTCAACATTCTTGGGGAGGCAGCAACTCGTGCAGTCCTTGTGCGAGTTACTTCTCTTAAAACCTCTTGACTTTGTTCACTGGGGGGTAAATTTGATTGCGCTTCCTGTTACGCCCCTCCCCAGCTGCGATTGGCAGCTGTAGATTGCCCGAGATGTGAACATGCTTGTTGTCCTCCCTTGTGTACTTGGTATTCTTTGTCACGCCCAGGAAGCGACATCTTTTTCACGGAGCTTTTCCGCACCAACGCGGATGGCTCCCAAGAGTGGGAAGCGGATGGTGGCGTGGCGGTCTACGCACCTCGTGTCGACGGCGAGATGTGCCCGATACCTCTACCGCTACCGCCGGGACCGTTCCCGTTCGAGAGGTGAATTGTCGCTTGCGCTTGGCGAATGGTTTCGCGTGGGATTTCGCTGCATTGTTTACGGTAACCTAAACAGCAACAAAAGGGATGGATTGAAGTTCGAAGCTTGATTTGGCGTACCGCATCACCCCCGATTCATTGGCCCGTATACGCCTGGACGCGAAGCGACTGTAGCTGGCGCACATACGTTTATACGAGAAAGGGGTGTGCATGAATACCACATGCTCGGAGGTTAGCCCGTGCTGCTACGCTTCTCGTAGTGCCTCTGTTTCGGATGACAAAGCCGGGGGATTGAAGCACGAACCTTGTTTTTTTTCGTTAGGAGAATTCCGAAGAGTAACGCTTTCTTGCCACTGTGGCGTCCGGCTGAAGCACGTTTTACTGCATCTGAAGAAACTCTACTCCCGTATGATGTGCAGTTGAACAACGCTTAATTTTGAACATGCATATCACGCACGGAGATAGGACTCACCACGCCGGAAGATGTACACCGTTTTGATCGTAAATACAAGGTTCACTTAGATGGTCACATAAAATCCAAATGCACCTGATGTTTACGCTCGGACAACTAAATGAAACGCGCTCCAGGAGTCCTGCTCCCCGAAACATATGAGACCAAAGGATGAAAGAAAATAAACTGCGAACCCGTGTAAAGCGAATGTATTGCGTAGCAAAAACGTGTATAAACAGACATGCATGCCACCCCCAACTGTTCGTCAAAACGCTTCTGTGGTACAGTGACACTGCGGGCAACCACGCGGACGCCGTTGAGGTCGGTACATCCCCTTCTGGTGGTGCCGGGACAAGGTATCCGTTTGTGGAGGACGAGGAAGTCCTTAAACCCGGACGGTATCTCACCTCATACGTGGCTCCCGGTTCCGGACCCCACGAGGTGAAGAACAGTACAACCTCACGTGTACAAAGTAGCATGCCTGGTGTCTGGTGTATCGTTCTTCTATAATAGTACTGCCGGCATTGAAGTATACTGGGTTGCCCTCGGGTCGGTCGCTTTTCCTGGGTTATGCTGTATATTTACACTCAGCGGGACACTATCTTTATTATGCGCGCAAGGAGAACATGTGGCGACCGGGCACACCGCATTGCGTTGGGTGCCGACCGCTATAGGATGCGACGAGCGAGCGTTGGCTATGGAATATATCGAGCAAGAACGATGAAATCCGTGCGTCGTGGGGCAAAGGATGAGTTTCCACGTAGTTTGTTTTCCACGACGTGTAATGGGTGCACACAAAACTCTACATGTTGCTGAACTCTCATTCTGTCTACGTTTCGGCTCTATCACAGGCCTCAGTGACACAGCTGCTCTCTGGTGGCTTGGATGCCAAGTTCTGGGACAACCAGTGGCTGGTGGGTACCCCGATTGTCCACAAGATCGACCCAGAGGTGAGGCGGCCCCGCCCCGCGGCTTAGAGAGAGCGCACCTTGAGGGAATACCTGGCAACGCGGGTACACGATGTACGGGCGGGTGTATGGCGTTGATGCGTACAATCCAAGCAAACCTTGCTGCAGGAGCGGGCTACAGAGCCTAAACACAAAGCATCCCCCTAATATGATACAGTTGGTTTCTATGTATGTTAGGGCATAAGTACGTACCCATGCCCGATAGCATATTTGGACTTTCCGCCATGCTTTCGCTCATCAACGTTTCCTTGTGGGTCGCTGCCGTAGGCTACGATGCCGCTCTGCAGCGTATTCGGCACTTTATCAAGGACAGATCAGACACCCCGCAATCTTGAACGTCTTGGATAGTATGTCAGCAGAGCCGCATGATAGTTTGGTACTTTTTAAATCAGTCTCTGAGTGACATTGGGCGGCCCAACACCATATGATATTGAGCATTAGATGTTGCGGTCAGTCCGTTCATTTCTTGTCGGTTGAACACGAAGGTTTCACAGCCTGTGTCTTAATTTTTCGCCGCTGCTAGTTGCATTAAAAAAACAGTTTCTCCCCCCATGGCCACGCCGGAAAACAAGTCAATGAATTCGACGCGGTCATCTATATGCACGAAACTCCGCCTTCCAAGCGGTTCTCAGCATGATGCAGTTCACCCGCCACGCGACTCGTCGAATACATCATGGCGCTTCGCGCTTGGTGCTAGCGATGCCTGCCTGGTCGTTGACAACCGGACGTGCTCCGTCCCGGCGTTTTTGGGTTGCGAGGTTCTATGGTCATACCACTACGGCCATGCATGATGTTGGGTACACCCGCTTCCGGAGCCTCAATCGTTGTTGCTGTATATGAACGTTTTTTCCGATGTTTTCTCGTGTGATATGGGCAGTGTCGCATAGATTTAGGTACGAATAGTACTCCTGATTATCCCTTTCCAATGCCCCCGCCCCCTCCCCCTCCCCACCCGTGGCCCATACGCTCTCGCCTCACCAGGTGTCCTTCAATTGGGGGCTAAACCCGGTGACGTCGTTCGGTCACGGGCTCGTGTCCGCCCGATGGGAAGGAAAGCTTCTCGCTCCTTCGAGCGAAACGTTCCACCTCTTCGTGAGGGCCCACGGGGGCTTCCGGCTATTTCTCGACCACAAGTTGGTTATTAACTCATGGGCAGATATTTACCGTGTGCTGTGAGCGCTTGCTTGTGGTGGTGGTATATAGTAGATACAGTTATAAAACATAAAGCACCCCCCGGCCAACTGTGGCAGCGGTAGAGACGGCCATATAGCGGTAGAAATAGTAGTTTACCCCATGCAGCAGTTGGCGCGTTATGCATGGATGAGAACTTGAGTAAGCACGATGTGCTAATGTTTAACTTTTTACTGAGCGTATCGTGAGCACCCATTAGTCTTCCCTTCGAAAACGTACTCCGGGGGAGCGCAATGTGCCCACAACACATATGGTACCTCGTTCTCCGTATGTGAATATCGTGCGTCATGTCCAGAAAACCTAAGGGCAGTCAAGGAGCGGACGGTTCTGGCCAACCTCATCAAGGGAACCTACCATGATATCGTCCTTGAGTACACAGAAGAGGGGGGGGCAGCGAGCGTCCAGGTTAGTCTGTTGCTTGAGCAGTTGCCCCCTCGTTCGATCGTGGTGTACCATCAGATTATTATCGCAGCAGTGATGCTTAGTGCTATACTATGTCTGAGCCGACGACCCCAACGATGGATCTGTCAATACCAATGCAGAAAACAGTCACGACAAGCAGCCGGCCTGTGTGTGGAATGAAATTGTGCGTTCACGACAAGCAAATGGTGTGTCTCCCTCCATTTTTCGGAAAGGGCGTTGCTCAACAAATTCGCGCGTGGTCTCTTTGTGGCCGCTTGAACTACTCTTCCTGGTAGTTGTGTACTGCAGTACGACAGCGATAGTATGGGTTCGGTATAGCGGGCTACCTTGACATTGCTTGGCGCGGTGTCTTTCAGAACTGAACATGTCAAGGATATGTTCTGTAGGGTTTGCGTATCCCGGGTAGGGATGTTTCAAAGTGTGACAGAACTCACAGAGGCTCCGGGTAGGGGTTTAAGCTCCGGGTAAGGTTTTGGATGTCTTACATAACTCACAGAAGTATCGGGTATGTGTCAGCTGGCGTACTGAACTCACACCCGTTCCGGGCAAGTATTTGTTTCCCCCCGTACCCGTACCCTCAAGGTGTCGAGTACCGGGTGTTTTCCCGATTTTCTGGGTATCTCGCCGACTCAAAAGCCGGGTACGGGTATGGGGTGTTGTACCCGTACCCCGGGTATTATGCCACTGGCGTACAGAACCTGCAGAAGTTCCGGGTACGGGTATGGATGTTGCACAGCACTCACGGAAGTTCCGAGTACAGGTATGAATGCCGTACATAACTTACAGAAGTTCCGGGTACGAGTAACACCCGAAGAAATACCCCGGGTATACTTACCCTACAGAACATAACCTTGGAATAGTTTTTTTTCCAAGGCCGCCGATCACGGAATGCAACGACATGTTTCACGCGTGATCTGCTTTGCTGGTTAGTGTTTTCGGTTTTTGGATAGTAAAGGAGGTCGGTCGATGACACAAACGGAATGTAATGGTCCTCTCAGCCTCAATGGCGGATCGGCCATATTTTGAATTTAGCAGTTCGCCCGAACGAACTACGAAACGTGTGATGTCAGGTGCAGGTATAGGGTCAGCTAGGAAGTGTGTACAAAAACAAATGCGATAGGTGAGTACCCGGGGCATACTCAGTTATTTGGACGCAGTGGTACAGTATTCTTTTGAGCAATGCGCTGCTGCTCCCATACATTGGCAGTTTTCCCAGTAAAGGAGGTATTAGTATTAATGGTACGCCGGTGTACTATTACGACTTACGACTTACCAGGTATATATGTTGTTGCTGTTGTTGCAGTTGTTGCTGCTGTTGTTGATCTCACATAACTCTCAAATCAAAGAGTCCGTGGCCACACAAAGGTGCTGGGGCCCTAGGAAAATCCCAAAAAAAAACTTGAAAAAATCAAAGTTCGGCTGAGAAGCACGACGCTTCCCACCTAAAAATACACAAGACGAAAAAGGCGCACACAAAATGAAATCAATGTGCAAACTGAACTAACATGGCCGCGCGTATCCGCTCAACTACAGCATAGAATTCCCTCGTTCCAACAACTAACCAAGTCGTGACTACTGACTATTTAATAGAGCGGTTGCAGTCTGGAGTGCTGCCTGCACCGTACGAAACGCACGGTAGTTGTGAATACAGAGAGGAACACGCCTGCTGCCTGGGGTGCTGTCAGAGCGACGACTCGCGGGCATGCAGTGAAAAAAGAGCAATCGAACCAAAAAACACCATACACATATCAACGATCTCCAGGTCTTTCCGGACTGTCTGATAAAGGGTGCAGCACAGCCACTAACTACCACGTCCCTGACAATTGCAGGAGTCATTCCCCATGAAGTATACGACTCGCAACACTACAAAGACCAGTGACGTAAATATCAGGTACATACTACTGCCTCGTACCAAGCAAAACAAGAAGAAACGATGACTGCTGTGCTCTGGTGATGGTGTGCGCGCCGGTCGTGGGTCTCGTGTATGATCCCAAGACATGCTACATGCAGGAGGAATGTCGCGTAGCGACGTCCGGCTACCAGTATCATAGGTGGCCGTACATACACCCGTACTGTAAAATTTGGTAAAGATTTACATAATCTTGTCGGGGGTTTACTATATTATTAGTATGGACACGTCAACAACGCAAGTTTGTCCACGTATGAATAATATACCAGGTACCTGGTACGTACTGCTGCTGTGCCACAGGAAAATGCATCCGGATGAATGACACGTCAGCTCACACAGGACGAAAATGACTTGAATGTGGTGTGGGCATCGGAATTGACCTGGTTTCAGGATAGGCGATCGAAATTGACTTGATTTAAGTGTAGAGATCGGAATTGACTTGGCTATTGTGGAGTGGTTGAACATGACTTGGTCTTTGTGTGGATTTTAATTGACTTGGTTTTAGTGCGGGGATCAAAATAAACTTGGTTTTTGAGCGGGTATCGAAATTTACTTGATTTTAGAGTGGAGATCACAATTGACTTAATTTCAGTGTTGGGGTTTAAGTTAACTTGTTTTTATGGGGGGGGTCGCATTCACTTGGTTCTTGATTCCGGCCCAATGTTGACTTGGTTTTAGTGTGGGGATCGAAATTAAGTTTGTTTTGTATGCGTGGTCGAAATTGACTTGGCTTTTGTGTGCGGACCGATAATGACTTGGTGTTGGTGTGTGGATCGAAAGTGCCTTCGATTTTGTGTGGATAGTGGAAGTTGACTTGATTTCAGTGAAGGGATCGGAATTGACTTGGTTTTCATGTGGGGGTCGAAAATAACTTGGTTTTAATGTGTGGGTCGAAACAGGCGTGTTTTTTGGTCGGGGCATCGAAATTGTATTTATTTTAGACTAGGGATCGAACTTGACTTGATTTCGGTGTAGTGTCGGAGTTAGCTTTGGTTTTGTATTGCATCGAAATTGACTTGGTTTATGCGTGTGGGCCGAAAATGAATTGTTTTGAGTGTGGGGATCGATTGGGTTTTTTTTTCTGTTGGTGGTCGAAATTGATCTGGTTTTTGTCTCGCGGCATCGAAATTGACAGTTATAGAGCGTTCCACTTATTTATTTTTTCTTGTGGGTCTTTCTGTTTTGTTTTTTCTCTTTTTTGGCTGTACAGTCCGTTGCACCTCCCCCAGGGCGGTCGACAGCGATGCTTCAACTGCTCGTCGTAGTTTTTGCTGTCATTATTTTTTCGTTGTTGTCGTTTCTTGCCTTCGCTTTTTGTGTGTTTTATTTAAGTTTTCTTCTTTTGTTCTCGTTACGCTACAGTAGTAGAATATTTATTTAATTAATTCGATTTATTTAGTTTCTTTCATTATTTGTGTTTTGCGTTTGGCACGAAGATGGAGCGAAATTAAGTAGGAAACGCCACACATCCGTTATATGGGGGGCGTCTCATGGGCATGGGGAGAGGGGGGGGTAACTGTAGCGAAACGGCGGCTGGCGAAACAGGAAGGAGACGGACGACAAGAGAGCAAGGTTCCAGATCGACTGTTAATAGTAGATATAACCTGCCTATGAGTAGGTAGAGCCTGCCTATGCTACTCGTACCACAAACTTCTGCTACTGCCTCGAAGGTGCTTTGATTGTGCTCTCGGTCGGTAGAACCTGTCTATGAGTAGGTAGAGCCTCCCTATGCTACTCGTACCACAAACTTCTGCTACTGCCTCGAAGGTGCTTTGGTTGTCCTCTCCTTTAAATTCTCATTATTTTTCTTGCTTTTGTTGTTGTATTGTTTATTTTGTTTCTTTTGGATTATCTGTCGCAACTTCTCCTGGGGGGCACGACACATTTTTCATTTCTTCGATTATTTTGGTTTTCTCTCATCTGGTTTTGCTAGCATGTGTATATCGTGCCTGTCGAATCCAAGTACGATGACATGGCATTGCGTTACTCTCGCGCGAGGTGTGCAATTCCTCATTAAATCCCTGGCAAAACCCTTTATTATATCGATCGACATCGATTTATGCAAATGATTTGTTGTCGAACCACTTCTTCGTTCCCCATGTACCGATTTGATGCATGTAGCATATGTGCTGATATTGTCCCCCCATCCATATGACCCGGCTCTTCCGTTGGGTGATTTGCACGGGATGTGCGACCGTGCAATGTGTTCGACCCTCCCGAATCGTCACTTTGCAATGCATTTTCGGCATCCTTTGCTTTGAGCAACGTCAGCAGTACAAAAATAAGGATAAATCGAATCTGACACTAATATTTACTTTGCAACATTTCATGCTGTCGTTCCGAATGGGGCACAGCGTTCAGTTGCGTACCCTGTTCTTCGCATGAATGGGTGTATGTTATCGGGCTGTCTTATGCCCAACCGAATTAGAGCGTCACGGACCTCATCTCCTCTTCGCGAAACACTCCAGTTTTCCCCTCGCGGTTCGCTGCCGAAGTTGAACCAAGATGCGGGGCTTCCTCCACGCATGGTAGTTCATCAAGGCTATTTTTTGTTCACTTTAAGTGGTGCCGTTCTTCATCGGCTGTGTTCGGCATGCTATGAATCATGTGCGTCACCTCCTGAAACTCAAACGTTGCCACGTTCTGTGAATGGTTCAACGTTCAAATATTCCAAGCATCGCCGCCAGGACAGCAGCTGCTTACCTTGTGGTGCGATCGCTGAGAAGGGCCCGCTCCTATTTGCATCGAATAGAGGAGTCTAATCGTTTCGCTTGGACCCGTGCACATATCATACTTTTTGTCGTCGCCTGATTGCACGGCAGATGCTGTGGAGGAGCGACACCATCCCACCCTCGGTGGTGCCGGCTTCTGCGCTGTTCTACGCGACGCCGATCTCCGGCTCACCGTTCGATGTCAGCGATCTACCTCCGGAGGATGTCTACGAAGAGGTGTGTACTACTGTGTGTTGTTTGATACGGACGGGCACCCCTTGCGAGTGGTTGCTGAAAGTTGTCCACATGGTAATGAGGGTAATTCGTGTATCCATCCGTGCGTGCGTGTGATAGACCTGCTGATCTTGCTTCAGACAGTCTACCACAGAGCAGAGACAAGCACTTCAGTCCGTGTGTTACTCGACTGTACAGCATGAGCTGCGCTCCGCAGAGCTGATGAAAGAAATATGCCCCAACGGTAATAGTGTGTTGATTAACAGCGGTCTCTCGAAGAGGAGGCGATGGGGGGAGAAATGAAGAGGGACATGGTAGGCGGCGCACCTGTGTCGTATCTCGTGACCTCGTGACCCTAACTTACCAGCACGACGGCAACAATATAATAGAGCTCAACGACCCGGCACCCTTGCGTGGTCGGGTTAATTATTTTGGACTTTGTACGAACCAATCATATTGTTCAATCATATTGTTCAACCGCACATCTATAGGACGATGTCGGATCTACTAGATTGGTATGACCGTGTGCATGATACGTACGTTCATATCATAGTGCAAAGCCTGTGCACTGGTGTCGCTTTTCGCGCCTTGTGCTTTACCTAGGCAGTATGTATCCTCAGTACAATCAATTTACCCGACAATATGACATCCTCGTATACCAGTACACAGCAGTAGGTCATGCTGCTATGCCGTACGAGCTACGTGTATCAGATGAGGTGTAAGTATGTCACCGACAGCGAACTCGATAGGCTATGGGCCGCCTGGTACTCACTGTGCTGGGTACCAGTGGCGAAGTAGCTATCCTCAATACATGGGTATTTGGTCTGCCGCGGGCAATTGAAGTTTGTTTTGGCGAATGGCTAGATATCGAACTCATGGATCTTGGTCTGCCGCGGGCAAAAACATTTGGTTTAAGCGAAGGGCTACAACATATGTCGAACCCATTGAAGGTGCACCGGTACTATGGGGCTATTCGCCACGGTGTCCGGAAGTTTTGGCTGTGCAAATGCCGTTGCATGTGTCCTGCGTGCCCTACGCTGCGTGAAGACGAAGACTAAATATGGGGCCCAGATAACGTGGCACCAAATGATGGCGGTTACATCGAAGCAAACCGGTTCGTTTTCGTCTCTTTCAAACCCCTGAAAGAACCCGTTTAGGTCGTCGTAGGTTAAGATGTCTATTAATAGTCGGTTGTGGGCCTTAAGGTTCGTACAGGTATGGGCTTTCTTCTTCTGGAACTGCGCGAGGCATTACGTGTCCTTAGGCTATTGCCGGAGAGTTTTCTTGTGCTCTTAAGCGATCATGCGCCACTAAAACACTGTCTGGTAGGTCATTGTTTATTGCAGGATCCGACGCATGTCACGTACTGTTGTACACTAAGCTCTTACAAAATACTTCAGCCATCTACTATTACCGAACCTGTTCAGCTATCGACAAATACAAACTCTAGCAGTTACCGACAACTGGAAGCCTACTCATGGTGTTTTTCTTAATCTAGTATATAGGAGCCGTGCATGCGTATTGAGTTGTATTCGTACTCGAAGCCTGTAGATGTAGCACAGCATGGTTTCGAGCATAACGGTACTTCCATTTGCTTCGGCCAGATGTATCTCAGCAGTGTTGACCCTGGCGGAGGTATTCATGGACGAAGCCACGTGTTCCGCGTATACTTCGGCGCCGTTTTGAGCTGAACGATGAACTCTCGCGAACAACGTCTATTAAGCGTGTATCGTATCAACATGAGGTGGACCCATTGTCATTCGCATTTGGCTGACTGTTATACAAAGCCCTGACGAAACCAAAATGCCATTTGAGTACGCCGTGGATTGTAGCAGGGGCGTGAAGATTCCATCTCATGGTGTCCTCTTTGCAGAAAATGTTTATCGGCCGAGGTATGAAAGGCCCGAGACTTTTGCATGACACGAGCCGCAGCTTCATGTTAATATGGCGCGCAAACGAGATGGGCGATTGGAGACATCGGCGGTACGGTAGTCGCAGGGGTTGTGTATAGGACAAGGGCTGCAGGAGTGCGTGCATAGGGAAACCTCATTCGAGTAAGCCCACGTACTTGAGAGTAGGGTTAACGATGCCCTCTCGCGTCCCCGAGGAACCGTCAATCTACCGCGTAGCTTGAATTTTCTGTCGTGCTCCCCGTTCTTCTGCCCTCGACAGGAACCTTCTCCGAATCGAGATAAATCCGACCGTGAAGGACACGTCATCGGCCTAGTCTTAGGGCTCGTCTCGCCAGCTGAAGAGCCACCACCAAGACCTGCAGAAGCGCCGCCCGATCTGACGAAGGCAATGGTAGTGTACGACGGCGGCGGGACCTCCGCAGCATCGGGCTGCCCAAAGGTCGACAGGTGAGCTAACCTACCGTAGTAAAACGATATTCACACTGGAAGGCGCTTGGGGCTCTGCGGTGTTGCCATCGAACGCATTCAGCGGGAACGCCCAACGTTTTCGTTGAACCGCTATCAGAACGGATGTCTGGTGCTCTGCTCGATATACAAACGCTGTGCTTCCCTACATGTGGGAAGGGTGATGCTGCGGTTATTGGGGCTCCATGCGCCGCAAAGGGTTCACGTGGCTTCGTGATTTCCGGGCTTCCCCTCGTCGCGCGGAGTTCTACATAAGTGCACCCACATGCCATAATCGGAAACGCTTTACCGTTTCCACAAGCTGTTCCATGCCGTAAGCCTTCCGTTCTGTGCTTCGGGTTTTGTTTTCATCCAGACCTTTTGTGAGGAACCACCTGCACCAGCCCTGGCTTGGCATACCCTTCCTTGGGGAAACCCTGTTGTGGTAAACCATGTATGCTATGCGAATGAACTCTTGAAATAGCGACACCACACGTGCAACACGCCTGACCGTTTCATGACGAACTTGATTGAAGCGCGTGCACTGATGGCGAAAACACTAATGTCTGAATTAAATTCTGGGTTGGGTTTGGCAGTACGTCGGCACGTGGGCCCGGTACCCCGTCAAGCTTTGCAGCCTATCGTATCCTTCGCCTCTCTTAACGCGGATGTTTCAAATATTCTGATACATACAACTTGAGTACAGTGAAGCAAAAGCTCGCAACCACGGACCCGCGGTATTTTTTTATACATCCTTCCCGTTCTATCTCCGATCGGAAAAAAATGAATCCAGCCAACCGTTGTGAAACCTACCACTCTCTCGCTAAAAAGGGCAGTTTGTACTAGATATTAATGTACAAAAGGCACTTGTATTTCAGAACAAAAGGGTGCGGAGCGCCAATCCTGAAGCCTTCACGATATCTCGCAGATTGTGTCTTAGCGCTGGATCGCCCCCCGTCCCCACCCTCCCCCAACACCAATGGTCCTACGCTCCTGCTCGCGATTCAAAGCGTGTGTCCGAGGGGTTGCTTCGTGACTCCGGCCACCTGTGCAGGTTCCTTCCATGCCTCGGGCGAGTCTATGATATACCTGGTCGACCGGAAGCCCATCGTCGGTGGCGTCCCATGGAACTCTCAGCACGATGCTCATTTCTGGAAGGACGCCATGAGGGTGAGCCAATGTGAAACTGCTGTGGCTAAACGTTTCAGGTGGTTGTAGCACATGCCAGTACAGTTTACAGTTGAGCTGCACGGTTTCGCTATCCCTAAGGTATGCGCGCTGGGTTTTGTACGCATATGATAATTTCCTGCCTTTACTCGTTCCACCATGCCTCCTGTATGTGCCTATTGCAGGTGCAAGCACTGGATTACAAGCTCCTAGTGCAACGCAGGAAGCGTTCTATCGAGGGGTCCGAGGTTCTTACGGGGCGTATTGAGCGTGTTGGGTGTGTTGAGCGGGAGCTTTGGGCGTCATACACCGCGCAAGCATTCACCAGCGATGGACAAAGGTGAGCATCGAGTTAAGAACTAATGCGCACTACCCGATGTATATTTTGTTCAATTCTTCTCCAATGCACGTCACGGCTGCTAGTGTTACGTAGTCAGGGCGGTTGTGGTTTACATTTAACCCCCACGATTGGTCAATTGTGCAAGGTGTTGCTCAACGCTTGGAAGGCAAAACGTAAACTTGGTGGAGGTGCTACCTGACCGTCAGGGTTGTCGATGGAATTGTGTAACCTAAAGTCGCGAGTGGGTGGGAAGGGAATTAGCAAGGTTCTGCTCCGAGTGGGATGTGTCCTGTGTCAAGGCAATACCCGATGTGCCCTGATATTGACTGGAACGGCTTTCTGTATGAAGAGAAAGCGGAGAAGGTTTGACGCGGTCAAAGCGCCCCCACCTTTAATGTGGGTCGATTACGCAAGGCAGTGACTGCCTGCCTTCCTGGCGGCACTCGTGTCTGCAGGGAAGCCTCTGCAGTCGGCGGTTGTCGCATGTGCTAGACAATATATCACCCTTATGGAGGTACTTTCACACAACAAATGAATCGTCCGAGTTTCCGCACTTCGGCGTATCGATTGGTTTTGTTCAAATATCTGCCGGGAAATCCGTTGGCGTTGTCCAACCGTGCTCTCGGGGTATAGACCAACGTTCCAGAGGTTTATTTGTGCGGTAAGGTGCATCGTAATCAACCCCTCACACTAATCCATACCCGTAAGTTGGATCGTGTACATGTGCTGACTGCGTCGCCTTCGAAACCATTTCGGGTGCATCCTATTGCTGCCCCACACCTCAAGAGAATCTGCCGACAGACGCAGCCACTCCCTTACACACGCACACTGCGTTCTTTAGATTTAGAAGGATCTGACACGCGAACCGTTCCGCACGTTGTGCTTGCCCTTGGCAAGTCACCACTGGCACCCCGTTGCGCTGGATATCCCGTCGGTGTCTGCGGCTACCGAGGCTTTCGACCTCAACACAAGGACGGAGGGTTTCCCCCCAGGCAACCTTCACGCGATGGTGAGCACTTTTGCTGTAGATCGGACAACTAGAAATAGAACCACGAGAGCCAGACCCCTGTTCACTTCTTGAAGGAGAGCGGTGGCGACGGCTGCCGCTGAACAAATGGCGGGCGACTTAGCGTCCGACTCTATCAAACCTTCCGTCAGAGGTGTGCGGGTGATGCAGGTCCTGGTATTTGTACAATGGTGACTACCAGTATTGACTTGATGGTGTTGACCCAAGTATTCCCTGTGTTTGTGGACAAAACTGGCCATGGAATATTGGGACCGCCGGGGTTGATTTTTACTTGGATGCTCGGCGTAATTCAGGTGGTGTGGTCAGGGAGACCTGATGCGTCCTTAGCGGCATCCATGTCGTCTACTCTGCGCTTCCTGGTGGCGCTAGTGGGAAGGGTCGTGTGGTTTCTGACGGTGAATGTTGTGCCTGTCCTGGGCATCTACGTGGCGCTTGCGTTTCCGGTCGTCAAGATCTTAGCGTCTAATGTTCATCTCGGGATCGGCGACTGGGGTGACATTCAGCAGGTACCGGTGTGTGGAGATCTCGAGAGTCGTCCTGAATTAGTAATACCAAAAACTGATACGTGGTTTCGAGAATATTGTGATAGCGATTGGACAGAAAGCATACACCATGCTCGGAAAGGTAGTGGTCCCCGTGTGTTCGATTCGTGAAACTTGACGCAGTCAGCTGGACCGTTGTATAAGCTTATAAGCTCGCGAAAGATGGCGTTCGGGTTACATTTTTAGATCGACTATACCTTGTCAATGGCTGTGATCAGGTGGTCTCCTCGAATATGGTCGTGCGTGTAACCCATCTGTTTACCAGGTAGTGTGCTATCTGGCATCTGGCGTCTGACAAACATGTGTTTGGCTTTTCACGACATGTGTCAGACCGCAAAATGGCTCGCCGGATAGTCAGAGCACATGTGCATGAATCCGGATGCTGTGCACTTACGCAGTACTTCGCAGTGTTGTCAGGTTCACCCTGCACGTGCCGTCACGTTGTAAGGCCCCACCTTGACGTATGCGTGGGGTATCGAAGTGCTCGGTCGTATTATTTTTGCATCAGCCACAAACGGGGTAGTAAGATGTCAGGGACAAGACGTCAGCGGACGATGCGAACAATGCGCCAACTGCTGGGTCCTACATCATGAGGGTTGGTGGCTCGCCGTGCGGAACCGCTACATGATAAGGTGGTGTCTTATAGGCATTGTTTGTCGCAACAAGATTAGCACGTTAGAAACTAACAATAGTTGGCAATCGTACGAGCGCAGACGTTCAAATCGGGGACATCTACTGAAACGACTCTGTGCCATCACTCAGGCTCTCACCCACACCCTACTTTTGATATGTATTTGCACGACATCGCTTGGTGTGCCAGCCGGGCGCGGGCCGACCTGGAAGCGTGGACGGGGGATCCTTGGCGGACGGTGACGACGGACAGGTACATGATCCCGAGCACTGCGTTGGAGTAGACCCGAGCTCTTTGGAACAGCACGCGTGGAAACCTGATGCCGAGGACGATACCACAGTGTTAAAAGTTGGCGTTACTCATGGTCGCCAGCCACGCACCGTGTTCAAACGTGTGTAGTTCAGAGTGTTGACGTGACGATTAGTCCAGACGTTTTGCTGTTCCTGCAAGGCTGTATCCTGTTTTCCCCTAGTGCAGAGCTCGTCACCCGTCGCTCGACGTGGGCGGCGTTGTACCCGGTCAAGCAGGCCGTTGCCTTCGGAAAGCTTGAGTCTGCCGAAGGATACGGGTGCGGATACCCCCGCCCATATCGTATTTTATCCTTCTGCATCGTCCGTGCAATGCTGATACGACAATAATTTTCGCGACTAAACATCACTAGATGTATCATATGCACCTCAATCTGCGGCAGTAGAGTATGCACCCCACGTCCGGTCCCTCCTCCACAGCATAATCCTCTTACTCTGTGCAGATCTCATACGATCGTTGCTCACCGTGGACGCCGCAGCACATGGTTGTGGGAATCGTTGCCGGCGATGTTCCTACGCTCAGCTGACAGATACCGGTGCCGTCAACCGCGCCCGTAACGTCTTTGCCTACCATATTGTGGTCGTGCCCGTGCGCGATATCACTTGTCATGCCAGGATGGCAAGGGTTCGTTGGGGGACACGGACGGAGAATCCGGATCAACTGGCGGCGACCACGAGGTACGCAAGTATTCTGAGGAATGTGATGGGAGCGCTCTAATTGCCATTTAACAACACCCAATCACCAGAGACCTGCAGCCGAAGATGATGCCTTAACATTAGTAGGTGGCGTTAATGTGCCCATAGTCGTTAAGTACGCACAAAAATGCGACATATCCTATGCAGCTCACTCTTTTGATGTCGGGTGTACACAAAACTGTACGGTATTAATTGTCCCTCCATCTCCAATTTGCATCACGTATGGCAGATTGTTGACGATCGTTGATCGCCTTGGGTGCTGCAGCATATGATCAAGCAAATTGTTGTTCCCAATTTTTCGAGCTCGTACGTCTGCTGAAGGATGCCAGTACCACATTCCTTGCCCTTCTGACGCTCCCATGTCGTCGTTGTCACCTCTCGTTTGGCCCTGTTTGTTCGCGATATCGCTTGTCGTGCCAGGATAGCACGGACTCAAACACCGACGACGAGTCGGAGTCTGACTCAGACACCGACGACGAGTCGGATCATGACTCAGACACGGATGAGGTACGAAACGATCCTGAGAACTGTGATAGGATGCCGCTGAGCTCAGTCTGACATCACCAACTACCACAGGCAACTGTGCTCGAGAATAGATATCACACGATATTTTCCTGTCGTGGGCGTTGCAGCGCATGGTCGAGTAAATCGCTGCCCTCAAATTGTCTACCTTCTACGTCTGTTGAAGGATACCGGTACTACATGCCTTGCCCTTCTGACGCTCCCATGTCGTCGTTGTCGCCTCTCTTTTGGCCCTGTTTGTTCGCGGTATCGCTTGTCGTGCCAGGATAACACGGACTC
Source organism: Nereocystis luetkeana (assembly GCA_031213475.1). NCBI lineage: Eukaryota > Phaeophyceae > Laminariales > Laminariaceae > Nereocystis > Nereocystis luetkeana. The sequence goes on from JARUPZ010000020.1 coordinate 6,099,006, forward strand.
AGACACCGACGACGAGTCGGAGTCTGACTCAGACACCGACGACGAGTCGGAGTCTGACTCAGACACGGATGAGGTACGAAACGATCCTGAGAACTGTGATAGGATGCCGCTGAGCTCAGTCTGACATCACCAACTACCACAGGCAACTGTGGTCGAGAATAGACATCACACAAGAATTTCCCGTGGCGGACGTTGCAGTGCGTGGTCAAGTATATCGTTGCCCTCAAACTATCTACCTCGTACGTCTGTCGAGGGATACCGTTATCACCAGCCTTGCCCTTCTTACTCTCCCATGTCGTCGTTGTCACCCCTCTGTTGGTCCTGTTTGAGTTCGGAATCGCTTGTCGCACCAGGAGGACACCGGTGCCGATACCGACGACGAGTCGAAGTCTGAGGCCGGCGGCGACAAGGTATAAAACGATCCTATCACACTTTTCAGGATCGTTTCGTACCTCGTCGGTGTCTGAGTCAGACTCCGACTCGTCGTTGGTATCGGCATCGGTGTCATCCTGACACGACAAGCGATACCGCAAACAAACAGGACCAAAAGATGGGTGACAGCGACGACATGGAAGCGTCAGAAGCGCAAGACCGGTGGCACCGATATCCTTCGACAGCCGTTCGAGGTAGAACGTTTTGAGGGCCTTGGTTCAGCATGCGCTACAATGCCAAAGACGGGAAAACATCGTATATTAACTATTGTCGACCACAATGTAGTTGGTTTTATCCCAACGGACTCAGGGGCATCCTATCACACCTATCCTTTCAACAACAGCCAACTACCATGGGGGGCCCTGCTGTATTGCGTCTACTCCCTGTGTTTGATGCATACCTTGCCCGTACCTCGTACAGTAGCAGCACCAGTCGATGTTTCCGTGGTTAGTCGCTCATCAGCGTATAGGACATTATCGTCTGGGCGTGGTTGCCCCCCACCCCCTCGTTCTCTCTTTATCGAGCAAAGTAAATGGTTTCCGCGTTGTGTTGCATATCACCGCAGCGGCAAGCGTTGGGACAGCAGACCGCGACCAGGCGTGCGAGGTTGTGTTCAAGTCGTGATTGAGACGGACGCTTTTGTTCCGGTAATGGCAAACGACGTAGGAGTGAGGGCACATGTAGATTTCAACAAAGAGGGTTTCAAGATGAAGTAATACACATCTGTTGGGTTTACCTTATCGCTCGTCTCCTTGCTTTTTTCTTCAGGACGGATCAAGTGGAACCCCTCCGGAGAAGACTACAAACCGCACGTGAGAGAAACTAGCCACAGCGCTTTGTGCATGTGCTCTCTCTTTACCTTTGGGGGGGGAATAGACAGTGTTAGGAATATACGAGATGCGTGTCAGCTGCACGATTCCGTCTGGCAGTCACGAGAAACTCGCTTTATTGATTGCGTTTGGTTTTACTAACAGGTGACATCGACGCACTGCCATGGTTTCGACCTCAAACGTGGGTAGTCTTCCTGAGGACGTGCGTGGGTTTCAGCGGTCATTAGCAGCCGGTTCTCTTATAAATTATGCAAGTGTGACCGTGATTTCCAGCCGGGCACGACATCATCGCCAACGGTCTTGACTCTTTTTTTGCTTTCCTCGCTCCAATCCAACCCTACGTTCGTGATGCCATGCGAGGTAGTGGGTTGAAAAACCCGAGCATCCAATGCGCCACAAATGTCGCTCTGCAGCTGCTGCGGAGCATCTCCATCGTCAGCAACGCCGTGAAGAGTGTCATGAAGCAGCCTGTGGAGCCGGACAAGGGTAAGTCTAGAATAGGAGACTTTCCCCCTGAAAATGGTGGAATCATAGCCGTTTTTGTCCGTCCATTTAGCTTTGAACGGGAGCACTCATCCTAACGAATTCGAGGACTCCCAAGGACTCGAATCATGGTCATACACCAGCAAGTAATATGCTGGGGTATACTGCTGCTGTTGCTTGCTCATCGACATCCATCACACACTGTAGCTGCTTGCGAGAATGCGTCCGATCGTTATATCGGGCGCGTGCTGCGCCGAATGCGCGTGCTGCAGTAGCAGGTCCAAGCTTTTAATAGTTGTGCGGACATGGTACGTCCGCAATCGCGACAGCACACGGCTGTTACTCTTGATGTCGAGCCCGGGTGGCTTTGTAAGTCGCTGTGACGTCGGACGGGCCTTTCGCGGTAGTGTTTCTCTCCACACTCCTGCTTACGCCCCAATAGGCGTCTAATCTGCGTCTTCCTTGTATTTTCCTCTTTCGCCTGGGTCTGCAGCAAACCCACCACACCAGCCCCGGAAGGACAAGGAGACACTGGCGGCAGGACTAGGAACTCTCTTCCAGGTCAGACTGAAATTTGATACCTATCAAGCTATATTTTGTCGGTGGAAACGGCGAGATAGTGCCCTGCCGGCGTGTGGTACTTTATCGTCAACCACTCTGCGCTAGCAACGATTTTCAGCTTGCCTACTCGTCTTTATTTTGCAATCGTTGTTGCAACATCTGTAGAGAGGTACGTGTAGACTCGACCGGGCGTTGAAAGAGCGGGGCAAGTCAATGGGGATATAGACGGAAATGTTGACTGTCAGCCGTTTTAGGACGCTCGTGAGCACGTATTGCGTTACCCATGTGTCTCGTGGCCCTTCCTTTTGTTCATTCAATGCTTTGTTCCCGTGACTTCATCGTGTTTAATTATCAGGACATGGACAAGGCCCCGGAAGGCGGCGCCTGCGAGGTCAACCAGACTGTCCTCGAGGCGATCAACGAATCGCCATACGTGAGAAGTGACGAAACGCGTCCATACTTTTGTCTCTGGTAACAACGGCATGGGCAGCTATGCAAAGTGTTCGAGACATAGGCGATCTATTGATCTTACCCGTTGACGAGACACCGAATGGGCCGTCGCCGCAGTGCGAAGCGCTCGAATACTCTTACAGCCTCGATATGTGGAAACGATAGGCCCGAACGCTGGCTGTCGTGGTGCTCCTTCATTACCTTAATAGCCGCGGCCAAGGTCCAAATTGCACAAGCTATGCGATGTGTCGATTAGCATGGGTATGTAGAGGTGAACCCTAATGTCTTCGCCCCTGAGTTCACCCTCGTGTGGCTTCCGCAACTAGCGTACGTGTCGTGGCATATCGCTAGCAAACGTACGAACGAGAACCGTAATGAGGGAGCTGTTCCTCTTCTAGCCTCGCGATGCGTTGGTGACGAGCCCCCAACTCGTCTGCTTGCTATCCGGATCACTTCGAGAACAGTTCACCGCCGGCGTGCAAGCGGACGCGGCTGAGGTTCTTAGTTTCTTCCTGGACAACCTAGGTGCCGGCGTCGGGGGAACTGCGGTAAGAGCGATCTTGAGCGACACTCGGATCACGTGTGCAAGGCAGAGTAGCCGTGGGCGGTTGGAAGTTAAGTGACCGCCAGGCCATCCAGCGGATGTTAGTGTGGTTGCCCTTCGGTTGTGGCGGTCGACTTATCGCATGTCCTCCTCACGGCTATCAGGATCGATCGCACTGCCACCTGCCTGGTCTATGCTACGCTGGGGTGACGCGGCACGTAGGCCCTTGTGAGCGTCATGATCGGTGCTTACGTATTTGTCAACTGCTTGCTTTGCCTGCGATTGTATATTGGCAGGGGAAAGACCTCCACAAGGCGGTGGAAGCCATGACGGGCAAGTTCGACGTTCTTTCCAAGTGCTCTTGTGGCAGGGTAAGCTATGTGGAATACTATTTTGGAGCGGGAGGGGTTGGCCTATTCTTAGGTTTGTGGTCCTGAGTCTCCAAGATGTTTCGGCTTTGTCCCAACACTTGAAACATATCAGTACCAGGTGCGAAGTGATGGCATTAACAGTTCAGGGGCACGGAAGTTGAATCTGCGCGTTTTGATCGGTCCCTGATTGGTTGGCGGGAATAATGCGTTACAGCACGTGAACGGGCACCCGCCACAACGTAGAGGCTACCCAAGAGCGAAAGGGCGGCAACAATCGTTCAGACACTGGCGTGCATTGCAATCCTATCGCACGATCGCAAAGTCCTTTCTGCCTCAAATGGAGTAGAATCGCCTTAGCGCCAGTTGGATGTTGTCATCCGGCGTGTTGTCTTCATGCGCGCTGTGTACTGGTGGTTTAAATCGTAAGATGACTGCCGCCTACCTGCGTGTGTGTTTTGCCTGCAGCAAACGCAATCTCTGGACGAGTTTGTCGTTCTTCCTGTGCCCATGGAGAAGCTGCCAGCCAACGGTGCGACAGGGGGGACTGGCAAGGGCGGAGGGGGCAAGCACGCGGGAGGAGGAGGCGGGAAGGGGGGGGGACGAGGGGGGGAAGGGGGGTGTGCAGGAGGAGGAGGCGGGCGGGGAGGGGGGGGGGGGGGACGAGGAGGGGGGGGGGGGGGGGGGGGGGGGGAGGACGAGGAGGAGGAGGTGGAGGAGGACGAGGAAAAGGAAGACGGGGAAGAGGAGGAAAAGGTAGAGGAAGAAAAGGACGAGGGGGTGGAGGGGGGGGGGGGCGAGGGGGGGGAGGGGGGACTGGAGGAAGAGGAGGTAGTGGGGGGGGGGGAGGAGGGGGGGGGCAGGGGGGAGGAGGAGGTGGAGGAGGAGGAGGAGGAGGAGGAGGAGGCCGAGGAGGAGGAGGAGGAGGAGGCCGAGGAGGAGGAGGAGGAGGAGGAGGAGGAGGCGGGGCGCGTTCCGTGAAGCTCTCCGACTTGCTCACGAAGGTTTGGCGTGACGTTGCTTGAAGTTTAGTTATACATTGTGCAAAGAAGGATGTGTACAACGTGTTTCCCTGCCGATACACCTTACCAAGCGAGAGAGAAAGAAACATGTTTTATGAACACCCGTCGGTCCCAGGCGAAGCTGATTGCATGCGTGTTCTCGGTGCCGCACCTCGATTGCACGCGACCGCGGGATCGAGCACATCGAAATCGATGTATGCTGCACAGACAATGACCCATGCCCCCGACGACGGCCCCCCGCACCCTTGCTGGTTTTCATTCTTTCGCCGGTATGCGCACACACGAGCGCAGGTTTTCGGCACCGAACAAATCGAAACGTGCGGGGACTGCCGACAGGTGAGCTGCCATTGAGTCGATTGGTCGCTGCGCATATATCGAAGAGAAGCAGCTCCTCTGAACATCTCTCCCCCCCCTGTGACAGAATTTTGTGCCTTTTAGGTTGGCGTTTTCTTCCTCCTTTCATGTTCAGCGCTTACCGCTGTCTTGGGTCTTGGAATTCCCCTCATGCCCCCTCGACTGATTCGATACCTGCAGTCAGGTCCTGGTATGATTCAGGTGTGGAATCGCAGATAGCCCTACGCTGATGATCTGCTCGCACCTTTTGTTTGGTATGTCGGCAATGCTTTTAGTTGATGCGAGGTGTCGAAGCACTACCAGGGAGGCAGGGGTCCGTATCGAAGCCGATGGAAGAAATTCCTGCACGTAAGCATGAACCGACTATTTTGCGTTTTAACTGCCGCTCCGCAGGCGATAGCCGACGGGAGGAAACGATCGACCATGCTTGGTAGCTGCCCCGACCAGTGGCTTCTGCAGCTCGGTCGGTTTGCGATGACCAAAAACGGGTGAGTTCTGTACTTATCGAAACGCACACTTCAGGGCGAAGCAAGACGTGTTTTACGTTTCTGGCACGTGTGGCAGGGCCGAGTCGACAAATTGCCAACTACTCGGCCGAGATTGATGCCATATAAGCGTCGGGCACATAAGACTGTCGTCGGGTTGATATCATCGATATTTCGCATGTCGGCATCAGATCACAAGTTGCCATTGGCACCTCCCAGCGTGGACGGCGTAGACGTGATTGGGTCCTGTGCTGCTGTATTGTCCGTGTTGCGCATGCGCTCTTTTCGTTTATCAAACAATATTGGTACAAACCCACAGCTGTGGGGAAGTGGAGTGACCACTGGAAGCGCCGTTTCGGGCCAGCAATGTCATCCTCATACTTAAAACAAGCTTTCGGCGTATTTGGGCTGCGTTTTGGCCTTCCCAAGGCGTTGCTGGCGATATCGCATGTTTCGAAAACAAGCAAATAAGCAAGAATTCATTGAAGCTTCGGGTCTTCTATTTCTTTAGGCATGCTAACAACATTATACCTATAAGCATAGCACGTGATCTGACACACTAACAGTCTGTTTTGGTGTTCCAGGGCTTGACTACTTCGTGGTTGCAGACTTGGAGTCAACGAGATCGTCGGCCGCTCCATGTTGGTGTGCTGCATGGAACAATAGCATATCGTTAACTTCAGATCGCGCGATTTGCATAGAGTCAGGGTTTGACGTGGCGTTCAATACATCCCAGTTTGTGCAGGGTTTGACGTGGCGTTCGATACATTCCAGTTTGTGCACCTGTTTGGAGTCCTATCCCAGGTCGTCCAAATGCACGTTGTGACCCACCCGATCGACGCGCGCCGCCCGTGGTCCTTGCCGCCTACCAATCAGTGGAAGGGAGAAGATTTCACACTTGGTCGACATCCCGACCGTCCTGGACGCTGGCCCCTTCACGGAAGTTGGAAGGCTATTCGGGGGTAAGCAACCTTGCGCTCCATATATACTCACTGTCCGTACGTCGTATTTATGCTTGTATACAAATAATATTCAATTACATCCGTCGATCGATTTCTGGGCACCTCGGGTGACCTTATGCAACCTTGCCATGTGCGGTGCGACCGTAGCCGTCTAGATACGTACGATGGGGTAATTCATGCCGACGCAAAAACGAGCTGCTGTGGCTTCGTCCACTTCCGAGTAGAAACGAGCATCAGATTTAGACTATTCGAGGTGCTGTTGACGTTCTAGTTGGTGTGGCTGGCTTCTGCGGTAGCGCGAACCGTCAACACTCACTGACGTTGACGTGAAAGGTCTTGAAGGACTGCACTTGATTGTTCAAGAAAGCGGCTGTTTTTCCTAACGATCGCCAAATGCACTCACGCCAGGATCAAAATGACGAACAACGGCATGCTTGATGCAGCTATAACGTGACGACACGAGTGTCTTTTTGTCCTATCGCCATCTACTGCACGCACTTGGGTGTTTTCTCTCACGTGCTTGACTCAATGACATACCGTCACGCTGCTCCCACCTCCACCGCATCCTCACCGCAGCACCTGTGATGTACGACTTGCAAGCGGTCGTGCACCACCGGGGCACAGCGCACACGGGCCACTACGTGGCCTTCGTCCGCATCACTGCCAACCAGTGGTACCGGTTTAACGATGACAAAGTGATTCCAGTCACCGAAGCTGAGGCCTTGACAAGCGGGGCGTACGTCCTGTCCTACGCCAAGCGGCGTGGGGTGGGCGTCGCCTAGGCGTTGTAGTACATACGCCGGAGAGGGTGGTAGTAACAGTGTGGTGTGTCTTGACCGACCTGCTGGGTGGACGTCTGTGTGCGGACGAGCAGAAAGCGTTGCCCGGCGTGAGGTGTCTGCAGTGGTTTTCGTTCTGCAGGACGGAATAGAGATTAGGCCAGGTGGTGCGTATTCTGAGTTTCTGACGGCCTGGGTTATTGGCGAATGCCAGATGCACAGACTGGTAGACAACCGCGTGCGCACCCATATCGGCTGATTCAACGTGTAGGGTCTACCCGGCACTGTTTGATATATGTTTTGGGGCAAATCTTACACCTGGTATATACACAGTCTACGAATACCGCTGAGGCAAGGTAGTTGTGTGGGAGGAATAGTATACAACCCCGGACAAGCCAGGGTGTGATGAACAATTGGGGATGGTAGCCCATGGGACATTCTCAGACATGCTATTGCAATGAATACAGTTGGGACTATAGATCGCTGCGTAATAGACGTCTGGCCGCCTCCACGTCAGCACCAAGTTGAAAGTTTAGTTTGCGGCGAAAGTTGTTTTTGCTCCACCTGAGACCACCTGTTATAGGGACATATGTTTAGGCTCTGAGAACCATTTGTTTTCACCGAAATACGCGTTTTGCTTGGCGGGACAATAAAAAACACCGGTAGACTCTCAGAATGCCCCCCCGGAGTTTTCCGTGAACTTTCTGGAGCGGTTTTCCGTTTCTCCAGAGTCGTAGTTTGACTGTTTGTCCGTGTTGTCAGTTCTGAGGACAAGATGAGTTTGAAGGGAAAACCTGCAAAACTCCATTTTTTCTGGCCCCATTTCTGACGAACAATCATGAATATGACCCTGCGGAGGACGTTGATTGGTTGAGACAAAACTCAAATTGTGGCTCTGGAAAACGGAAAAGTGCTCCAGAAGCCCTCGGAATACTTCAGGGTGGATCTTGAGGAGTGTATTGGTGTTTTTGAGTGCCCAGCCGAGTAAAATGCTTATTTTCTGCCTAAAGGCTCATTTTTCGGAGTCAACCAAAAAGTTCCCTTCGTACTTTGTCTGAAGGGGAGCTAAAGAAACTCGCATGAGACGGATATTGGGCAGCCTCGGACAAGCTACCACGGTCACATACCGTTGGGAGTGATTGCATTTGGGGCTTCCTCGGACGCACTATCACGTGGTAAACGGTTGGGGGTGAAGTTCAGCGACAAGTCGGGGGCGGGGGCGGGGGAAAATATATATATTGTTACGAGAACTGTCTTGCTCCACAATAGGGAAAATCTTGTCAGAGAAAGGGACTCGCACGAGACGAGTATAGAACAGCCTCGGACAAGTTGTTGCGTGATATACAGTTGGGGATGATAGTATGTGGGGCATCCTCGGACACGCTATCACGTAGCAGGTAGCATATAGTTGGGCCGAATTCGATGCGCTTTTGGCGTCTAGCCGTTGAGCGTCATCGACAAGTCGGGGCCGAGGGGGTGTTTATTTTGTAGTGGGAGTTGTCATGCTCCATCGTAGGAAAGATATTGTCAGAGAAAGGGACTCTCGCACGGGACGGGTATCGGACAGCCTCGGACAAGTTGTTACGTAGTATACAGTTGGGGATGATAGTCCGTGGTGCATCCTCGGACGTTGCAGGTAGTTTACATTTGTGGCTGAATTTCGATGCACATTTGTCGCCTAGTCGTTGAGCGTCATCAACAAGTCGGGGGCGGGAAGGTGTCTATTTTGTAGTGCGAGTTGTATTTCCCCACCGCAAGAAAATTGTTGCCAGAGAAAGGGACTCTCGCACGGAACGGGTACTGGACAGCCTCGGACAAGTTGTTGCATGGTATACAGTTGGGGATGATAGTGTGTGGGGTATCCTCGGACGCGCTATCACGTAGCAGGTAGTATACAGTTGGGGCCGAATTTCGACGCGCATTTGGCGTCTAGCCGTTGAGCGTCATCGACAAGTCGGGGGCGGGAGGGTGTCAATTTTGTCGTGGGAGTTGTTTTGCTCCATCGTAGGGGAAGATTACCAGACGAAGGGACTCGCACTCGATTTGTGGAGGCTTTTCGTTGCCGGGATTGTGAAGATGTGCTTCAGGTCCGCTACCCTTTGACTGGAAATTTGTAGCCCTTGCTTCGCGGCAATAGGGAATACATTGATGCGCCGTTCTACTTAGCAGGGAATTTGTCGTGGCTAGAGGTAGAGGGCGAGAGGTAGATGCATGCAGACCTCGTCAATATAGTGGCACCAGCAGTTTAGCGATTATCGCATTGGTTCGAAGAACCTTAGTCGACTTTGAGTGGGACCCCGAGACATATCAAGCCCGTGATCATTCTCGATAGCTATACGTAGCACTGCCGTGTTTATACTCCGTTCAGTATTGAATGCGCGGTTTTTCGTGTTGAGCAATACTGGTTGTAAAGGGCGGGTCTGGATAAACACTGAGCAAACGTCTGCGCTGCAGGCGATGTTGTAATTATGTCGCCTCATTAAAGTTCTAGTGCGTGCAGAACGTAGGGACGTTTTGAGACCCTGCATAAAGCATGTATTGCCAGTTTTAGTATATTCGGCTTTGATGCATCTCGACCACTGGTTTTGTGTGTGAGAAGCATGCCTCCTTGCTGCGCGCTACGAGTGTTCTGTTTTGGGCGCTTTGTTTCTTCAGCAGGGATTGAGTAAGAGTCAAACGCTTCTAGTAATAATAGTCTGGGCTCTAGGCAAGTTTGATGACGCCTGCAGGATAGCAACCGTACACACACTCGTATCTGCAATCTTACCTTAGCATGGCTCATTCGGGGCTTCTCACATATTTCGGGTGGTAAGACAACATTATAAACGCATCTACAATATATGCGTATAGGTCCATGCCGATAACTGATACATGGGACGGATAGTAGACGGCCTCGGACAAGCTACCACGTGATGAACAGTTGGGGGGGGTGGTCGGTGTGACTTCCTCGGACGCACTACCCCGAGTCAGGGCTAAGGTTCGATGTGCATCTAGCATTTAGCCGATTGGACGCCAGCGGCAAGTCGGGGACGGGGGAGCGGTTGTCCTGGTGGGCCTGTAAACGGCGCAGCAAGATTATCCGTATTTTACGAGTCTGAAAACGGCGGGTAAGTAGATGGTAGCCTGTGTATGAGCTCGTTGGGCTTGAACGTGCTTGTCTATCGGATGCTTGTGCGGGCCCAGCTCGTTTTATGAATTGCAAAGTGTTTTGCTGATAAAGACACAACACACAAGGCGCTAGCAGGTACAGTATAGGGTGGGAAGTACATGCCAATTGTTTAGCAGTGCACGAGGGTATGACGCATGGGACACTTCCGGCGCTTGATGCTTCGTTTCTAGCGACAACGTTTCGCCAGTCCTAGATCTAGAGAGCTTGGGCAAAAGTGTTTATACATCGCAAGTTTTGGGGGTACTGCCACGTGCACCAACTTGCGTCGGGCTTGTGTTATTATGGTCCGAGTCTCTATCAACGTGTGTTGTTGTTTTTGTTGTTGACACAATTCAATTTGATTTGTTTCATTTTTGTGTTATTTCCGTACGAGGCACTCGGTTCCCTTGGTGCATGGCATTTCACAGTATCCCGCCGACCAGCGGGACCTTTCGCTCTTTACACGTACTCGCATCTACAGCAGTTACAGTCATACTCCTCCCCTCTCCCCTCGACCTCGCGCTTAATAAAAAACGACTCCAAGGAAATCAGTTCGCGGCCCGTATCAGCCCAGAACTATTCTATAATTCCACAAGTGGTACACTTGTGGTCTCTCAAACGGATTCAGAAAAGTTGTTTGTCTGTCTGGCTGTCCGATCAGGGTCACTCAATGGCCACCTACGGACATATTTCTTTCCAAACGGCTATGCCCATGCCGCACGCATCTGGTCGAAGCCCTCGCGGGGGCGATCGTCATGGTCCAGACCATACCTCTTCGGGTGCCCCTGTATGTGCAGTTATCAGAGTTGACTTCCAGCATCCCAATCGGGGTGACGGATCGAGCAGCAGCAATCGCTCCCCAAAGGCCAGCGGAAAAACTGTTCGTCTAGTCTATTTTCGAGTGAAAAGTAGGGTAAAAATCATTTTTGGTCTGTGCTGCAAGCGATAAGCAGCACGGCAATAGCAAAGGCTATCCTCCGCCCCTGCCTCCTTGCCACTTCTCTCCGTCCGTCCCTCGCTCCCCCCCTCCCTCCCCTCCTCCCTCCCCCCGCGCCCTGCTCCCTCCCTCCCTCCGTCACTCCCTCCCACCCGCCCCCCCCCCTCCCTGCCTGCCTGCCTGCCTGCCTGCCCCCTCCTCGTTGTTTCCTTGTCCCTCCCTCCCTACAGCAATAGTAGTACCTGGTACCTTCGTCAAGTCTATTTTCAAGTGGAAAAATGGGTAAAATTCATTATTGGACTGTGCTGCAAGCGATAAGCGGCACGGCAATAGCAAAGGGTGTCCTCCGTCCCTGCCTCCTTGCCGCTTCTCTCCGTCCGTCCGTCCCTCGCTCCCTACCTTCCTCATTTCCTCCCCTCCTCCCTCCGTCACTCCCTCCCTCCCTCCTCCGTCACTCCCTCCCACTCGCCCCCCCCCTCCCTGCCTGCCTGCCTGCCAGCTCCTCCTTGTTTCCTTGTACCTCCCTCCCTACAGCAGAAGTAGTACCTGGTACCTCGTACGCTGACGCAACACATAACAACACCGTTTTCGAAGTTCGTAAATTATTTCGGTATGAACACCATTTCGAAATTTCGTTAAATCCTTTTCCTCCGTAGATTTTTCAGTACGGCGGGGGTCCCACTGAATCCTTTTAGGGCTGCAGTCCCGTTTGGGGAACAAAGTACTTGAAATTAGAATGATTTGCCCTCAAAATGGGACTGCAGTCCTAAAAGCGCGGTTTCATTGAGTGCGGGGCCCCACGTAATAAGTGCGGTGAAAATCTCTAGACACGAATGCATCCCACTTTAGTGCGGCTGCCGCACTCAAGTGGAATAAGTGCGGTGCGGGAACGGCTGCCGCACTCAGGTGGAACCGGTCCCGCTTTATAAGGTCCGCAAGAGTCGAATACGTCGTACGAATATCGTCTGTAACGGCCTTATATATCGATCATTGGAAGGTGTTCGAAAATCTAAGGCATGCGGACAAACAGACAGACAGACAGACAGACAGACAGACAGACAGACAGATTTGCAATTACCAAAACAGATACTCAGTTTTACTAAGTGATAATTTACTCAGTACGTATCATACAGCAGTCGTGCATTCCATACCTGCCCCGGGCATCGTGCACACCCCCTATTCGCTGTCATTGCCCGATACGAATCGGGCTGGCCCTGGGTTGGTAATCTGTCGAGGTCGATTGTTTTTCGCACTGCTGTAAAAAACGTTATTCCGCATGATGACTACTTCAATATGTGTATGATGCGCTCGGGAGCACAACTAGCTATCTCCTTTTCATGGCACATATTAAAAACAAGTACTTACGAATGCTGAGTTCGATATAGGTATGAACATCTCACTGATGACCATCAATGTCTTCTTCACCTCAAGCATAACACAGATTAATTAGTCCAGGAACCAGGAATTGAGACCTGATCAAAGCCTGGCATTCTCAAGCTTAAGAACGCAGATGGGCAGAGCTCGCCATATATATGCTAAGCGTGAGCTATGAGTCTCAATTTGTTCGCGGTATTACACGCAGCGACTGATTGATGGTACGAAGCACGAAGCGAACCTCCGATTATCATTTTTCGCCAAATCTTCGCTGTTCCCCCACACCGAACCGTCGGAGGCGAGCCTGAGCGAAAGCGGCCTGTCTCTGGGTCAGCTACCCCTGCTCGTGACGGCGCGATCGAGGCTAACGCCCGACCGATTTTTTCAATCAATGCGTGAGTCAAGCCTGAAGTACGTGTGTTGCATAAAACTCTCAGTCTTTTCGGCGGCGGCGCGTTCGAAATTTAGCGGCGGCTCAACAAAAAGAGGATCGGCGCCTCATCATTATAAGGCTCCGCGGTGCGTTTTAGCTTTTCTTCGCTCGTTGGTTTTAGTCCAGCTGGGGAGCCTACTCGTTTACACTCTCGGGAAAAGTATAGAAAGACACAGAAGCAAAATCAAAGACGACATCCAGCACACCCCGTGTCCGTGCTGATTCTTCATCGCAGAGAGACCAAGCTCTGTGGTCACAAAACGACTATCGAAGAGGCTTCATTGCGTTGTTACGCTGAAACATTTCCATAATTAGTATATAGAGTCGTGATGCCAGTGGCTATTTCTGTTTCATGTGTTTTATCAAATGCTGGTTTATTGACACCTTCATACTCAAGTTATGATCGCTTCAGCTCGACTGGAATGGGAAGGACAGATGGAAGAGAGATGGAGGGACGGAGGAAGGGAAGGAGGGACGGAGAGAGGGAGGCAGAAGGGGGTCGGCCACTCGAAGGGAACCGAGTCGAATAGAGTCCACCACGAGGGGGCGCGAGTGGCCAGCAGTTCGCAGTAGATTTTAAACGTTTGTCAGTGATCACAGACGGTCGCGTTTGGGTTGGGACTCCTAAGATGCTCGATTTTTTGCAGGCATCAAAACGATACTGGAGTAGTACAAGAACGGCCGTAAGGATGTTCGGCGAGAGAGGAGGAAAACAGCACAGCATCAAACGGGCGACGCCAAACGAGCTGGGATTAGTATGATGAGCGATGTGACCAACGGCTAAGTGGGTGGCGTCGGAGGGGTGTTCGATAGGCATCGTTTGGGGGGTGGGCGTCGTAGGTTTAGTTTGCAGGCGGACACGTGCACACACCTTTCGGATATCGTCGGAAACTGTTAGAAGCGACCTGACAAGCATAAGCTATAGGAATCAATCAGCCAGCTCTCCCTCGAAAAGCACACGAACATGTTTCCTTATTACGTGTGAACCCACCGTTGCTATTGGGGAATTATATTCTTGTCCACCGGTCCGAAACAACCATTTAGTCAGATGGGGTGTGTCCGAAAAGACATTTACTGCACAACTGTGCAACGAAGTTCGACCAAACACATACCAAACACATGACATACTTACCGGTAAGTCCGTGCCAGTCGCAGCAGAAAAGATAGAAAGCGGAAGCACCTAAAACCACGTACGTGAAGTGAGCGGAAGTAGAGCAGTAGTCTATCGGTAGCCTACAACCTCCCATCAAACCATCAGGTAGTCGCGAGCCACAGGGCGCTGTCCTGGAGCGTTCACGTTGATTGATTGTGTCAACTGCTGTGTAAGACAAGGCAAATTCAGGCAAGGCGCAAGGTCCCAAGGCCTGCGGCCCCTTGTTTTCCTTGCTAGGAGATTAACATGGTGCCATTTGCCACTTTGTTGTCACCGTCCAGTCATCCGCTCAGACCGAAAAATACATCGATAAACAAAAAGGCCCATTCACAAAACAATGAACTCACCAATAAGTACATACGTACTATTAATACACACATGCCACATACGGTACACACAACAGTAGTGTTTAAGCCCCCGACGTTCACGCACGTTCCCCGGCATTGGCATAGCAACGCAACTTGTGAACGATAACACTCGCCCGGGGTCACACTTATTACGTTACTACTGTATTAATACTGACAAAAGTTGAAAAACAACCGAAAAAAAGAACGAGCACAGCTAATCTCACGTCTTCCACCAGGAGAGATCGGCCGCTTGCCCCCGCAAAAAAATGAGTCACTTCCGGGAGGTAGGCGAAAGACAACAACATTTTCTCCTCTGACCCTGTGAAGGAAACGAAGCAGGCCACACCTGGCCTACTCTCCCAACGCAGTCACTAGTGCCTTTCCTACGCGAGATACCAGCGGCGTGGCGGCTATTTATGTTTACTTGCGGAGTCAGCGCGTCACACAACTTATTCTCCCCAGAATATTACTGCACTTCCTTCCCTATGTGGATATATCCATCCCTTCAGCACAGACGGATACTCTTAAGTCCAACTCACCAACCGAACACGCAAACCCAAACCCGCAAAGTGCCCGTCAACAGGTCCGCCGTCCTCTTTCCGGTCTGTGCGAGTACCTACCACGTGCCGCTTAAAAACGTTTGCCTGGCCCAAAACCGACATACCACGGTTTACTCAAGCGTATCTCCGCTAGCCCCCTTGCTCAAGGGTGAACGGATGCTTTCCTTCTCCTTGGAGTGAGCCGTGAGCGCGACTTCAACGGTATTTCTGGTACGGTCGGCCATAGTTTGAACCTCGATATTACGAACATATGACATGCGGCTTTGCGACCTTATACCTTCAATTTCAAGGCTAATTCCCACTTCAAGTTGAGGTTAGCGCTCGAGCTGGAACTGTCCTCGCGATGGGACCGCGCCGTGCCTACTGCAGTGTTCAATTTGACCCTGTGATAATCTTGTTGCGCCTCTGCACATTGCTGTGGGAGACACTGGCGAGTACCCCCAACAAACCTGCACTATCGCACACCCCCTCCAACACCTGCCGTTGAGGCCGCCGGCACGGCCGCCACTGCAGTCACCGGTACCACCACCGCTGCATCTACCGCTAGGCCACCCGGCCGCACGCGTGCTGCGGACCAGACAATCGCCACCTCGGCGCCATCGCTCAGCTCTGCACCCCCCACGGCTTGAAGGCCGACTGGCCCTTGGAGACCTGTTGGAGATGTGCGGGAAGTGGCGGAGGGGGAGATCCTGAATCCCCTCCGTGCTGGACACGCGATCGTAGCCCTCTTGGGGGTACACCTTTTGCGGGCGCGACGGCGTGACAGCAGCAAGCGGGGCAGCACAGAGTTCCGTTTACAACTAAAAAGTTTTCGTGCAGGCCGTTGTACGGGGGGGTACAAACACATATGTAGCTGTACATGAACGAGCACGTCGACACGAGCACGGCAGCGATGGCGACGTTTGACTGGTCAAGTTCGCGCATCGTACCGTCGGCGTGAAAATCGTTGGCAAAGAATCGGCCTGACTCGAGACGGCGGCTGACCATGGCGATGAACATGGGGAAAGGATTCTGGCGACAATCAGTGATGAAGCAGTGTAAAAACAGAACAAGGAGAGGGAGGGAGGTGGGGGGGTGCACTCATTATCATACATGGCCGTAGTCGTATGACCATAGACCCTCGCATCCCTACAATGCCGGGGCGGAGCACGTCCAGTTTTCACCGACCAGGCAGACACTGTTTGCACCAAGCGCGAAACACCGTGATATGTTGGGCGAGTCGCATGAAGGGCGAGCTGCATCCTACGAAGAACCTCTCTTGAGGCGGATGTTCTTGCATATGGATGACAGCGCCAATGAATTGATTTAGTTTCTGGTGTGGCCAGTTCCAGAGACAGCAATGGGTTTACTATGTAACTGCCTCTTGGGTGCCTCACCATATATACACACTACGTGATACGATTCTCCTCGACGTGCGGAGGGGAGGTTCTCCCCGCAAAAAATGATCTAACTCGACCGCCAGCTGTGGTGACCGCGAAAAACACAACAACATAAAACAACAACAACTACAACAACAAAAACAACAACAACGACAACAACAACAACAACTACTACTACACCAACAACAAAAACGGCACCCCGGCTGTCTAGCTCACGCAGTAAGAGGCGCGTTTCACAGCGTCGTCGCCAACCGACGCCAACCCAACCTATACATATACGAAGTATATACACACCAGGCATATAATAGGGGGGGGAGGGGGCGAGGGGGGGAAAGTACCCCCTCGTCGCACTCCCAATCAAACTTCATCGATATCAGCTTCTAGAACCATTACATGGCGCCGATTTCAGTGCCATGCCCTTCCCACACACTATTACATGTGGGCGCGGGCGCTGCAGTGGCCGGGTGCCGCCTCCATTCCATAACGTGGCCGATGCCGTGGGATGCAGTAGTCGTGTCAGTGTCAAGGCTTACCTCTGCATTTTGACTTCCCGCGACACAGTACTCAGGAGGACACCACTCCTGCCAAACAAGCCCGTTCGAGCAAAGTGGAACGCGCAATCTCCATGACATCGCTGAACCTCCGTGATGAGCCTATTTGATTTGGCGTGGCCTGTCGAACGCACCGACGTCTCGAAAATACTCTGTGTTGACTGGAGAGGGCCAAAAGCTGGGTCGTCGAACTTGATTATAGGCGATGGCCAAAACTTGAAAACATTTTACACGGACCACTC
Source organism: Nereocystis luetkeana (assembly GCA_031213475.1). Lineage (NCBI taxonomy): Eukaryota > Phaeophyceae > Laminariales > Laminariaceae > Nereocystis > Nereocystis luetkeana. Next base: position 6,116,400 of record JARUPZ010000020.1, read on the forward strand.
ACGAAACAACACAAAATGTTCACAGCAGTCATACATAAGAACGCTGATCACACTCGTACTTTCAGCTGCTGTCATGGTGCCGCTGTGCAAGATCACCAAATAATACCTTCCCGGCTAAACCATCACGTGCGTGATCTGGTTGCAAACAGTGCGATTCTGAGGTGATTTTAGCAAGCACAGTCTTCTAATGAATCGGCGCCTTGTTGGTCCCGGCCTCTGGCGGCATGACTTTGTTCTGGTAATCGAAGCAACAGTTGGTCGTGAAAAGAAAAAAACGAGTAGGGGGGGATAAAGAAACTCCCCCGATCTCAAGTAGGTGTCCTAGGCGTACGGTAGAGCTGTTGTACTTCAGTTTTCGGTCATGAAATAAAGTACTAAATCTCCTATTATTATGAAAAATTGCACCAGGTACGTTTCCGTTTATTTCAGGTGCATTACTAGTTCTGGTACACTAACGACATATCATGCCCCCCTACCGAAAAACGGCCTAGTTCCATAACTTGAGCTTCAGACTGTCGACCAAGCAACATATACGCTGTTCGCAATGGCCTCTATTAATAGGAGGCATTGGGGCCCTTGGATCTGCAAAGGAGGGCATCCTTTGCTGTGTTTGCTTCATGAAACGAGTTTTCTCAGCAGCAGCAATTTGATATTTCCGGAGCTCCTGTTCGGTGTGTAGACATACATGTACATGCACGCTGTGTGCGTGGAAGACACTACCAACGGTCCAACCAGAGGCCCAGGTAGGTTCACCTACTATTAAGAGTGCTTAGCCTTGTCGTCGAGATCTGGATTTAAACGGTGTCAATATCATGAGAGACGACCATTCGGCCGAGGGTAGCAGAGGTAGTATGATGAGATGTTTTCGAGTAAGAGGCGCTTTTCGTGATGTGTGATCAGGGCACCGAATTGATCCGGCGCCCGACACAAAGCTAATGTCTATATATAGCCCGCGCTCTCTTAAACTAACTGTCGTGAGGGCGAAGCTTCGAGCCTTACCACTGGATAAATGACATTTTCAATAGGGAGCCATGAACGATCGCAAGTGTACATATCCTAAATAGTATTGCAACTGTGAAAAAAGCGAAACAAAATATGTTTCCGCACTGTACTTGTGTCGGCTGAAGGCCCCCCCTTGACCGCCTTGGGACTCGAGAGGAGAAACCTGACGATATGTACGTAAGAGGTGACGATTACAGAAATGGCCACTGGGCGTGATGTGAATCGGCGTCCGAATAAGGATGCAGGGAGTCGTACGGCGCGGGTGCAGCATGATCCTACCCGTACTGATGGGCGTTCATGCTGCTGCTACAAGTAGACGGTTGATAACTACCTCGTATCGGCCACGACCATACCTAAGGGTCGTTGTCAACTGGACTTTTTATTTTTCGGGTTCCCCGGAGAATTCACGGAAACGCGAAAAAAGTGCGGTGGGTCGTATTAGCGTCTGGTATCATGTTTCATGAGGTTGCAACGGTTGTCCATCTGATCGAATCGTCGAAACCAGTAGCGCGCAAGCAAGGCCGTCCGCTGGATCGTGCTGCTAAATATACCCCGACTCCTACAGAGGCGATACCCCGACTCCTAGAACGGCGACCGTGCCTCGCCGTACCTCGTGAGCTCAACTTCTGGCACGACAAAACCCTCCACAACATGAAAATAGCTGGCGATGTCGTGTTGATCTCGGCTATGTCGATGGGTCGGCTCTGTCGACTGGACGAATAGAGTTCTCGTTGTGCACGGCGATTTCTACGACCAGCCACGGCCTGGGAACGACCCTGGGGATGACCCTGATGATCTATCCTGTACAGTGCCGAGTGGTGGCATTGCGCACACGGCTCACACGGTGCACCTGCCCGATGTTCTGCGACGATGAGAGACTTTTCTGCGATACGGGAAATTATGTTTTAGGTACTTCGCCAGGGCTGAAAAAATCCCGCGAAACGCGAAAAAAACAGGTAATCCGGGATTTTTCCTCGAAACGCGAAAAAAAACGTCCGGTTAATAACGCCCCTAATACAGGTATTCGTACCTGGTACCATTAATAGTTAACAGGTAGTAATTGATAGCCCAGAACAACTTACCGTTGTTTTGGTCGGTATCTCCGGGCCCCGAAGGGGTTAAATAGGTGTTACAAGGCGCTTCGCTCCGCGGGCGGCCTACGCCGCCCGCTACGCTCGCTCAGGAAGGAAAAAAGTACATCAAATTATGCGAAGCGAACAGAGGTCCACGATTGAGTTTAGCTTTTTCAAGGATCGTAATTGCAAACCGGCGACTAGATAATGCCAAGAGTCCCGCCGCCATGCTTCAGGAAAAAACAGCTCCGACGTCAGCTTGGATGCCACATATACGCTTCGCGTCGCGGATGTCGTACGTACGTACATACCCCAGGTAGGGTACTACTGTCTGTACTTATTTTCTTCTTTCGATATGCTCTATGTCTGTACTGTATGTACGAAGAAAGCGAAAGCACAGCACGGCACAGCAGCAAAAACAATGAAAATGAAACCGAAAAGTCGGAAAGGAAAAAAAATCCCCGTCCCCTCTCGTGTAATATTTTTCTGCCTGATTGGAACACCTGACACCCGGTCGAAAAGAAGAAAGAAGAAAAGAAAAAATCGCACAGAAGAGCTTCTCTCTCAGCCTCGTACGCCGCCCGCCCCTCTCGCGACCACCTCGCTACCGATTCGGTCCGGGGAAAGCTTTTAGAACTCTCTGCCACAATCAGCCCCGTCGCCCGCCTCGCGTGAAGCCCGGTGCTCACCGTGGCCGTCGTTCGCCAGCTCGATAACGTTGGTGTTCAAACTGCACACCTCCCTCTTTCAAATTTAGCGTGGTCGCAAAAATAGGCACCGCTTGAATATTATCTTGCCCTCCCGAACGACCTTTATAACTCGTGCATACGAGTACTCTATCAACAATCATAAATCGAAGCCAGACAAAGTCCGTTCATGCATCCCTTGTGTCTCGAGGCACACGCGACGCCTAAGGCACGAAAGCGGCGACCGTGCTCCTTGCAACCCCCCCTCTACCCGCCAGCACCCGCTGACACCCGCGACGGTGCCGGGCTTCCCGCGATGCCGTGCTCGGAGAACACGCACGCACACGAAACGAAAGAAGAAAAAAGGAAGAAAAGGCCGAGAAAACAAAGAACTGCTGGAAAGGTCACGCACGCACACGAAACGAAAGAAGAAGAAAGCAAGAAAGGACCGAGAAAACAAAGAACTGCTGGAAAGGTCCGGCAAGTAATGAAAGGAGGCGGTTTGGAAGTGGGAGCTCTGAGAGGCCAGGGATGCACCAACCGAGCACGCTCAGGGGTTGTGATCTAAGTATGTAGTTCTATGTAAGTACTGATTTACTGCTCTAAGGCTCTACTTCAGCTCCATAGCACATCACCGAAGCTTATTCCTTGGGGCGAGTGAAACACGCCACACAGAACGATCATGGCGACTACTACTTTAATCATGCCAACCCTGGGGCCACGTGATAATGGCCATGTTGCTAGTATACATGAACGAGTTTAGTTTAGTTTCATCACCGGGGTGGTTGGTTTCCTGTGGTGGGGTGGTATCTAAAGATAAGGGTCGTGGTCCGTATATCCTTATACCAGGTACCTGGTATGTAAAAACCAAGCAACACCGTCCTTGTCGTAAAGATCTGTTCCCAGTAGGTATGCCGGTGCATGTCCATACGTGCACAACGCATACATCCACACAACTATTAATTGTACCTATGATACGACCTAATACATACCGGTACCTGGTACAGCAGCAGCGACCCTGTCCCCAATCCGGTCATGATACTCGTAATGTGCAATGGTTGAATACGTACGTATCGAATACTTGTGGTACCTGGTACCAGGTGCCCGTATATACATCAGAGCGTGGTGGAAAAAATACAAATTTCAAATTTCGTCCAACAAGGCCGATAATCTTGAAAATTTCAAGAATTCAAAATTCAGAAGGAGACCCATACTGCACAGCCCACCCACCTGCACAGCCCACACACAGCGGCAGACATCAACAGCACTATTGGCAGATGCTGCTGCTTCTACTGCTGTGCCATCCGCACCTTAGTTTTATACGCGTGCATCCCCGCACGAACCGACATCATGTGCGAGATTCCACGAGCGCTGCCTCCAGTCCAGATCGCCAAGTTCCTTGCAGTGGCGATATCTCACGTCTCGTTCGCAGAGAGACCGGCCATGGATGCAAAGCACTGCTGCTGTGCTGCTTGAGCAGAACAAAGTTGATGCTGCTTGGCCGGAACCAACACCAGGTGCACCGACGAAATGACGCACAACCGAGTAGCCAGTGCCTTGCTCAATTCCAGGGAGAGAGGCGCAGTATGCCGCGACCGCACGCGTGTCTACCTTGAGACCACACTCCCCTTCGTCCTCGCTGTTTCGTACAGGGAGCATTTTTTTTGTTTTTTTAGCCGAGCAAGGGGTTTCGTTGTGAATATGAGGCATGCTCTACTGTACATGACAACCCCGCGGAGCGGAGATGAATTGAAATGTTTTTTCGAAAGGCAACAAACAACGACAAAGATACCGGAGCCGCTTAGAGCGGCACGAGCTGGGAAGAGTTGCTCAACCGGGCGGCTCTTACTCTTCGCGGGCCATCCTGTCCCAGGGGTGGTCCGCCTGTGAAGCGGCAGCGTTCGAGATCTCCACACAGCAAGTGCCATGTCGGGGATTCGAGCGGGGATGATGCGGCATGCTGTTACGGTCTTTGCCGCGACAGCATCGCTGCTGTTTCAAGTCGGCCTACACGTCGGCCACGAAACCGTAATCTACGAGGTCAGCCGTGCTATGGGATACGTCGGGCTCGGTGGACTACGCGCCGTCCGGCCTATGGTAAGTGACTTTTTTGCTGGCTCGGAATTGCTGCTGCTACTGCTGTCGTTGCGATAGCTCGGTTGTTGAAACTGCTGCTGTTGTTGTGTAGAATGAAGAACGTTCCTGATCGTAAACGAGCACCTCTACGATACCTATGTACGAGTAGCTCCGTTGCCACCGGCGGGATCGTCGTAGCAACAGCTGGTGCCGGTGCCGCAGGTGCCAGGAGGAATCAAGCGTTAGCGTAGAAAGCACTCGCTGCGCGCTCCTCCTTACGCAGCGAAGATAGGTCTGGAGACACGGCTTACAGCAGTATCGTAGTTGAGATCCGCCCTCCGAAAGCCGAAAGAAATTATTGCACCTCTCGAGCATTACGTACTGGTATTGGTATTATATGATACGGTATTATAGAAACATCGAACGTTACTCGCATGATTATACGGTACATACGTATCATACATATCGTACCAGGTACGATGTAATAACTGGGCGGCTGATGGAACACCCGAACAAAACACGCTCGCTCCCCGCGTGCGTTCATCTTTCGACAGATTTCGGGCGCAGTAGGAAGAGGCTTCGACGTAAGGGACTTCCCCGCGCTTCCCGAGGCGAAGCCAGGTGATTCATTCGGAGTATTATCATCATATATTGGCATCACAGAACGATTCCGCTCATTTTTGCGGTGTGATCCGGTTTCATAGCCATACTGCAGGAGCATGATTGTTCTGTGAGTCGTTTCTTTGAAGCGGTGTTCAATATTGAAGATGTGACGCCCCCCGTGGGCTGTGATCGTGATCAGTCGGGGGTGGCCTTCTGCCCGACAGTCGCAGCAGAGAATATCACGCCAGCCAGCAAGCTGGATCGAAATACGCTACCAGTACATCACTGCGGCATCTCGATTGTAGGCAAACGCTTCCAAATCGCCGGCTAAGATGGAGCGAGGAACATGTTTGTCGTACCTATTCGTACTTGTATCAATGGAAATATGTAAGACCCCCTCTAGTTCCAAGCTTGTCAGCAAACCGTTTCAAGGGCATTCCCTGCGCTCGCGACCATAGCATGCAGAACTCTATCAATACGATCCCAAGGCTTTTCTAGGACTTCATACGTGATGCACGTCTATGCTAAGCTGGTGGCAGTTGTGCTGGAGTCGATAGCCGTTTTTATCCCGTATGATAGCTACGTATGCACCTCCCCAAATCTGTCTACCAATACGTACTTGGTACCTGGTATCGCTCAGTGTGGCATCTGAACCTACCTTGGTGTTGTACTGAAGTCCGCATACGAACTATATGATCAATAGTGTGATCAATAGTGTTTGTTTATCTGATCCCTGATGCCGGAGGCGGCACGGAGATCGTTCACGCTGTTGTCGCTACGAGCTTATGAGGTGAAACAGAAAGTATGCCCCTCTTTCTTCACGCTACTCTGTAAAAGCAGTGTCCACACCGCGAAGCCCATGCCCCCGTGTCAAATCCGCTCCGATATGCAGTTGCTTTTCTTGGGGCCATCATGTATTTTTCTTTCTCGTGTTGATGCGGTCTGTTGTGTGTGACATCAAGTTGGCAATGCACCTGGTAGCGATTTGTGCTGCCTGCGCCTGGCACCAATCTCGATTGTCGGATCTGCAGTGCTAAAACTATCACAGAGAGCCACAACCTCCATCAATAAAAGTAACGAAGTGCCTCCCTCTCCCCCCAACGCAGCCCCAGGGTGGATGGCGCACCCTTTAGTGGGGTCTACGGATTCGGTTGATTCGCACCCTCGGTCGCTCCTGTCATTTTATAGCCACGGGTTTTGGGGAGTCCGGCAGACTGCGTCGCGACGAGCCGATCGACCACATCTCCCCCCTCTCCCGCACCCAATGTTTTGCTTGGTTTATAAGACGGCGCCATAGGAAGCAGCGAGGACACGTAGGCCACCACCGTCGAATGTCGACGGTGGTGGCCTCGGCGTTCTCACTGCTTCATATGACGCCGCCTTTCAAAATATACGAAACGTTGGGTGCATAAGAGGGGGGGGGGGCGGCTCGTCGCTGTCTGCCGGACTCCCCATTAGGTTGATGAGTACCCTCGTTCGCTTTTGAAACTTAGGTCTTCAGAGTAAAGGCAAAACCTTTTTTTGTGTATTCCGGCAGTCTGCATCACCAGGCGTCGGCCAACCCCCCCCCCCCACCTCCCGTGCCTAACGTTTTTTTCGTAGTCCCTGCCATTGGAAGCGGCGAGGATGCTGAGGCCTCCACCATCAACCCGTGGAGCGCCTCTTTCTCCAACACGGTCTCAGGCCAGAGGGCGGCCGTCTCGCATAAGAAGCACCGAAGCGCCTTCGTGCCGAGGGGTCGCAGGGACGAACTACGCATTGCGCAGGTCGGTTATTAATTGTGTGCCAACGGGCATGCCACCCACCAGGTGCAGGCTAGCTTAATACAGCGAAGAACAGGCATTCATTTGTTTTCTTTAGTGGCGTCGCCGTATATCTCGCAGATGTTTTGAGCGATTTGACAAACCAGTGGTCACAGGCAGGGACCTGCGACTGGCGTTGATCGTGAAGAATACAGCGACAGACGTAGACAACGTAGTAGTGCGTGTAGGCAACGTATTAATAGTAGTAAGTAGGAGAAACAAAACACAAGCATTGAGCGTTGAAAAATGTACTGGTACTCCCTTTTGGATTTGTGGCCAGGTATCAGGCGCACGTCCATGCTGCTAACAGCTACGTAGCTCCCCCCTTCGCCAGGACGTGGGTCCACGCACCGTGCTTTCATCAGACTCTGCGAACATCACAGTTCTTGCACGATTGAGACTGTACCTGATTATCTCGGATAGTCCGGAATAGTATCCTTTTCGATTTGAATCGAACACTACAATGTGCTGGCATTCAAAACTTATATCGCATCTGCAGTGACGATACACCAGGTAGTCTTCACTCAGCAACGTTTGTCTGCAGCTGACCGAGCCACGTTATGTGGCCATGATTCGATTATGATTATTAATAGGTGCTGCCACCCAGCGCGATCGGCCGGGACATTCCTGTGTCTGCTCAACGATCAGAGTGCCAGGCGTCCCCCGTGGAGACCGTCGTCACCCGCGCAGTTCTTCACGGCGGCAACGCCGGGGATGACAGTGTTGATGAAATCCAAGAGGTGCGCCGAACTATAGAGCTCGTACCAGCTTTGTTCTGAGTATTCCTATTCGCTCTAGGGATAAATGGACGTTCTGATTATTACTGTTAGACCTGGGAATGGATTCGTGTTAGACGTAACAAAATGTCTAGTCTATTAAACAAACCGTTGAAACAAAACGTTTTTTTTTCTAGATGAGTCTGGCACCACCCTAATCACTTGGCTTTAGACTACATTCAAGGTTGCAGCAAATAACTGATTACTCGGCACAGGAAACGAATGGGATGATCGCGTTCGACAGACGCATCCAGTCGATGGAGAAAGAGGGGATGGCCGGTTATGAATTGATCGGCAGATTATTTTCTATACGAATGGAAGTATACCGAAAAAGACGCGTTTTTTTCAGTTCTATTCGTTCTTGGTCTTCAGGGGAGAACTACTTGACAATACTAAAGAACAAATATGTGCCATCCCCTCTGCTAGGGCTTTGTGCACACAGCAATGCACCCCGCGCTTGAACCCGACAAGTAACCGACAAGAAATTTGCTCCAAAGTTGACCCTCTTTTGATGAGTCAACTGTTGATAGGAAATTCGACAAATATCCCGAGATGAAGAAGGAAAAAACAAGGACGACCAGTCTTCATTGTATCGGGAAAACGATGCCAGACATGAACGCGACCACAAGCCGAGCGATTGTCATCACACCCGGTGCCATCGCTGCAGCAACCATCTGTGATCGGGCCTTGATGCAGCAGGAAGCGAGTCACCCCTAGCGTTCAGATGCACGCATGACACGGCGGCCTCACGTGAGAAAATGATGGAATTAAAAAAAACTACCCTACCACTCTGTCCGGAAGTGTAGGGACCGCCCGAGTATAAATATGAAAATGAACGGTTCCTTACATTTCCGTATAGAGTAGTAGGTACGCACGAGTGCATACAGCAACATCATGCAGAACTTCAGGCGAGTAGTGCATGCAGCCTTGGACGCAAGGCTCAAGCCCAGCTGCACGCACAGCAACAACTTGCCCGTGAGCTAGAGGTGTGGCGCGCTTCCACAGAATGCGGGCAGCGCCGTCGAAATCCCGGTCTCGGCGAAGTGCAGTATAGCAGCACGCAGCCGATTATCGATAGCTGTGTGTGGGTATTCTTCTTGTTGCTTGCACGCGCCCAACAGCAATAAACCAGGACCACATAGCTTGCGACTTTATCTGTACAATAAATGTTTCACAGGGGGGGCAGCATTCTCGTGCTGCCGGCCGCCAATCCCATGGGCCTACCAGAAACGTGCGAATCGTTCACGCTCGCGCGTCCGTGTCTACGCTGCTACCCTACGGTCTGGGCTTGGTTGTGCGCTGTCCAGCAGAACGTTTTGTGCAAAAAGCAACGCTGACTTATTTTCAGCTCCTAGCTCGACGCCGCGACGTTGACCCCGCACAGCGTTTTTTTTTTGTTTCGGGAGGGAGCATCATCGATCTTTGGTTTCGGTGGCAAAGTTTTTTTTTCCCCCGTCACGGATTTGGTTGATTTGCTAAATATATGTTATCCCAGATCTCTACCATGCGACATTCTTCGTTTTTGTTTTCAGGTACTAACACGAATCCCTTCCCAGGCGTAACAACAGATGAAGCACCGTGGCTAGGTTACACAAATATCGTTCTTGCGGGATGCTGAATGCGCGGAGGTGCTGTCAATAGCGCGAACCGTCAGGGCTTGTACGGAGCTAAACGCGTCAAGGGCTGTTATTAATACTAAACCATGCGCCGTTGAGGAATTGAAAATCTGTGCGCTCAGCGCGCTCGTAGGCGGCGTTAGCACCAAGGAAGCCGTGGAGGCGTGCCAGCGGTCACGGCCAATTTGCACTGTTTAGCAACAGCTACCGGGTCCGCTGTCCCTTGGGGCGCGCCGAGCACCATCGTCTTTCTTCTCGTGGCGGTGTTATTGTTTTTGAAATAGTCCGCAGCAAAACATCCGCGACCTGAACACGTTCACATCCCCCCGCTGCTCGATGCTGCCTACCACACGGGGGGCTCACCACACAGGGACAGGTCACCAGTTTCTACGTCAATGCTCGCACTGATGACGGCAAGCCCACAACGGGAGGTGAGTGCATTATTCTGTTGTGGTGGCTCGATATTGTTTCATGCCGGGATCGGTTCGCTCAAGTTTATTATGGTTTCCCTTGAAACGTTCCGGCGCTTACGATGGTGTTGTGACCGACAAGCATATTTTGTCGTTTAGTATTTAGGTCACAAGATAATGCTCGCGACAATAATCATCAGGCTCATTTTATCGCCCAGTCTATGGCTGACGCTTGTATCGTTCCGCTACACGGTCATATGGGCACGTGCTGAGTGAAGTACGTACAATGTTATATACTGCAAGTCCTGTCTGCTGGTGGAGGCGAAAGCGCCGAGAGCCGCAATATAGGTTGCGTTCCGGGTACAGTTTAGCTCTACGGTAAACCGCTAAATGCACCTGAGCTTTGTACAGTGCATCGTCCACCGCACCGTAAGAAGCCGCCTATTGAACAGATGATCGCACCGCACATCCACACCACGCCACACTGCGACATTGCTTTTTGAATAGCAGTATCGATCGGCATCGCGCCGTACGTTTTGAGCAAGCAACACACCATGAAAAGCCTTGGTAGTTTTACCTCGGACCTGCTTTGTTTTTCCGGAGCTTCCTTTCCACGATACCCTGGTATGTATTTTTGAGTTGTTTTTGTCGTCCGCAAGGAGGGAGGCGTAAATGTCCTGGTATTCCTAGTTCGCAAACGGTATTTTTAGCCCACAGGCTATCACTGCCGATCGTTTGCCTGCCCCAAACCAGCTTTACACGATACGCTATTCAGCGGCACTTATTCGGTCATTCGTTTGTTTCAACATTCTTGGGGAGGCAGCAACTCGTGCAGTCCTTGTGCGAGTTACTTCTTTTAAAACCTCTTGACTTTGTTCACTGGGGGGTAAATTTGATTGCGCTTCCTGTAACGCCCCTCCCCAGCTGCGATTGGCAGCTGTAGATTGCCCGAGATGTGAACATGCTTGTTGTCCTCCCTTGTGTACTTGGTATTCTTTGTCACGCCCAGGAAGCGACATCTTTTTCACGGAGCTTTTCCGCACCAACGCGGATGGCTCCCAAGAGTGGGAAGCGGATGGTGGCGTGGCGGTCTACGCACCTCGTGTCGACGGCGAGATGTGCCCGATACCTCTACCGCTGCCGCCGGGACCGTTCCCGTTCGAGAGGTGAATTGTCGCTTGCGCTTGGCGAATGGTTTCGCGTGGGATTTCGCTGCATTGTTTACGGTAACCTAAACAGCAACAAAAGGGATGGATTGAAGTTCGAAGCTTGATTTGGCGTACCGCATCACCCCCGTTTCATTGGCCCGTATACGCCTGGACGCCAAGCGACTGTAGCTGGCGCACATACGTTTATAAGAGAAAGGGGTGTGCATGGATACCACGTGCTCGGAGGTTAGCCCGTGCTGCTACGCTTCTCGTAGTGCCTCTGTTTCGGATGACAAAGCCGGGGGATTGAAGCACGAACCTTGTTTTTTTCGTTAGGAAAATTCCGAAGAGTAACGCTTTCTTGCCATTGTGGCGTCCGGCTGAAGCACGTTTTACTGCATCTGAAGAAACTCTACTCCCGTATGATGTGCAGTTGAGCAACGTTTAATTTTGAACATGCATATCACGCACGGAGGTAGGACTCACCACGCCGGAAGATGTACACCAGTCTGATCGTAAATACAAGGTTCACTTAGATGGCCACATAAAGTCCAAATGCACCTTATGTTTACGCTCAGACAACTAAATGAAACGCGCTCCAGGAGTCCTGCTCCCCGAAACATATGAGACCAAAGGACGAAAGAAAATAAACTGCGAACCCGTGTAAAGCGAATGTATTGCGTAGCAAAAACGTGTATAAACAGACATGCATGCCACCCCCAACTGTTCGTCAAAACGCTTCTGTGGTACAGTGACACTGCGGGCAACCACGCGGACGCCGTTGAGGTCGGTACATCCCCTTCTGGTGGTGCCGGGACAAGGTATCCGTTTGTGGAGGACGAGGAAGTCCTTAAACCCGGACGGTATCTCACCTCATACGTGGCTCCCGGTCCCGGACCCCACGAGGTGAAGAACAGTACAACCTCACGTGTACAAAGTAGCATACCAGGTGTCTGGTGTATAGTTCTTCTATAATAGTACTGCCGGCATTGAAGTATACTGGGTTGCCCTCGGGTCGGTCGCTTTTCCTGGGTTATGCTGTATATTTACACTCAGCGGGACACTATCTTTATTATGCGCGCAAGGAGAACATGTGGCGACCGGACACACCGCATTGCTTTGGGTGCTGACCGCTATAGGATGCGACGAGCGAGCCTTGGCTATGCTATATATCGAGCAAGAACGATGAAATCCGTGCGTCGCGGGGCAAAGGATGAGTTTCCACGTAGTTTGTTTTCCACGACGTGTAATGGGTGCACACAAAACTCTACATGTTGCTGAACTCTCATTATGTCTACGTTTCGGCTCTATCACAGGCCTCAGTGACACAGCTGCTCTCTGGTGGCTTGGATGCCAAGTTCTGGGACAACCAGTGGCTGGTGGGTACCCCGATTGTCCACAAGATCGACCCAGAGGTGAGGCGGCCCCGCTCCGCGGCTTAGAGAGAGCGAACCTTGAGGGAATACCTGGCAACGCGGGTACACGATGTACGGGCGGGTGTATGGCGTTGATGCGTACAATCCAAGCAAACCTTGCTGCAGGAGCGGGCTACAGAGCCCAAACACAAAGCATCCCCCTGATATGATACAGTTGGCTTCTATGTATGTTAGGGCATAAGTACGTACCCATGCCCGATAGCATATTTGGACTTTCCGCCATGCTTTCGCTCATCAACGTTTCCTTGTGGGTCGCTGCCGTAGGCTACGATGCCGCTCTGCAGCGTATTCGGCACTTTGTCAAGGACAGATCAGACATCCCGCAATCTTGAACGTCTTGGACAGTATGTCAGCAGAGCCGCATGATAGTTTGGTACTTTTTATTTCAGTCTCTGAGTGACATTGGGCGGCCCAACACCATATGATATTGAGCATTAGATGTTGCGGTCAGTCCGTTCACTTCTTGTTGGTTGAACACGAAGGTTTCACAGCCTTTGTCTTCATTTTTCGCCGCTGCTAGTTGCATTAAAAAATCAGTTTCTCCCCCCATGGCCACGCCGGAAAACAAGTCAATGAATTCGACGCGGTCATCTATATGCACGAAACTCCGCCTTCCAAGCGGTTCTCAGCATGATGCAGTTCACCCGCCACGCGACTCGTCGAATACATCATGGCGCTTCGCGCTTGGTGCTTATGATGCCTGCCTGGTCGTTGACAACCGGACGTGCTCCGTCCCGGCATTTTTGGGTTGCGAGGTTCTATGGTCATACCACTACGGCCATGCATGATGTTGGGTACACCCGCTTCCGGAGCCTCAATCGTTGTTGCTGTATATGAACGTTTTTTCCGATGTTTTCTCGTGTGATATGGGCAGTGTCGCATAGATTTAGGTACGAATAGTACTCCTGATTATCCCTTTCAAATGCCCCCGCCCCCTCCCCCTCCCCACCCGTGGCCCGTACGCTCTTGCCTCATCAGGTGTCCTTCAATTGGGGGCTAAACCCGGTGACGTCGTTCGGTCACGGGCTCGTGTCCGCCCGATGGGAAGGAAAGCTTCTCGCTCCTTCGAGCGAAACGTTCCACCTCTTCGTGAGGGCCCACGGGGGCTTCCGGCTATTTCTCGACCACAAGTTGGTTATTAACTCTTGGGCAGGTGTTTACCGTGTGCTGTGAGCGCTTGCTTGTGGTGGTGGTATATAGTAGATACAGTAATAAAACATAAAGCACCCCCCGGCCAACTGTGGCAGCGGCAGAGACGGCCATATATCGGTAGAAATAGTAGTTTACCCCATGCAGCAGTTGGTGCGTTATGCATGGATGAGAACTTGAGTAAGCACGATGTGCCAATGGCGATGCTGACAGCCAAGAATAGGTGCAAGTTGTCGTCTCACTACTGCCCCTGTTGGTATGGTGCAACAGTAGCATTAAGTATCTCAAGAAAAATGAACCGCGCGGGAATGTCTTTCGCAGTATGTTTAACTTTTTACTGAGCGTATCGTGAGCACCCATTAGTCTTCCCTTCGAAAACATACTCCGGGGGAGCGCAATGTGCCCACAACACATATGGTACCTCGTTCTCCGTATGTGAATATCGTGCGTCATGTCCAGAAAACCTAAGGGCAGTCAAGGAGCGGACGGTTCTGGCCAACCTCATCAAGGGAACCTACCATGATATCGTCCTTGAGTACACAGAAGAGGGGGGGGCAGCGAGCGTCCAGGTTAGTCTGTTGCTTGAGCAGTTGCCCCCTCGTTCGATCGTGGTGTACCATCAGATTATTATCGCAGCAGTGATGCATAGTGCTATACTACGTCTGAGCCGACGACCCCAACGATGGATCTGTCAATACCAATGCAGAAAACAGTCACGACAAGTAGCCGGCCTGTGTGTGGAATGAAATTGTGCGTTCACGACAAGCAAATGGTGTGTCTCCCTCCATTTTTCGGAAAGGGCGTTGCTCAACAAATTCGCGCGTGGTCTCTTTGTGGCCGCTTGAACTACTCTTCCTGGTAGTTGTGTACTGCAGTACGACAGCAATAGTATGGGTTCGGTATAGCGGGCTACCTTGACATTGCTTGGCGCGGTGTCTGTCAGAACTGAACATGTCAAGGATATGTTCTGTAGGGTTTGCGTATCCCGGGTAGGGATGTTTTAAAGTGTGGCAGAACTCACAGAGGCTCCGGGTAGGGGTTTAAGCTCCGGGTAAGGTTTTGGATGTCTTACATAACTCACAGAAGTATCGGGTATGTGTCAGCTGGCGTACTGAACTCACACCCGTTCCGGGCAAGTATTTGTTTCCCCCCGTACCCGTACCCGTACCCTCAAGGTGTCGAGTACCGGGTGTTTTCCCGATTTTCTGTGTATCTCGCCGACTCAAAAGCCGGGTACGGGTATGGGGTGTTGTACCCGTACCCCGGGTATTATGCCACGGGCGTACAGAACCTGCAGAAGTTCCGGGTACGGGTATGGATGTTGCACAGCACTCACGGAAGTTCCGAGTACAGGTATGAATGCCGTACATAACTTACAGAAGTTCCGGGTACGAGTAACACCCGAAGAAATACCCCGGGTATACTTACCCTACAGAACATAACCTTGGAACAGTTATTTTTCCAAGGCCGCCGATCACGGAATGCACCGACATGTTTCACGCGTGATCTGCTTTGCTGGTTAGTGTTGTTCGGTTTTTGGATAGTAAAGGAGGTCGGTCGATGACACAAACGGAATGTAATGGTCCTCTCAGCCTCAATGGCGGATCGGCCATATTTTGAATTTAACAGTTCGCCCGAACGAACTACGAAACGTGTGATATCAGGTGCAGGTATAGGGTCAGCTAGGAATTGTGTACAAAAACAAATGCGATAGGTGAGTACCCAGGACATACTCAGTTATTTGGACGCAGTGGTACACTATTCTTTTGAGCAATGCGCTGCTGCTCCCATACATTGGCAGTATTCCCAGTAAAGGAGGTATTCATATTAATGGTACGCTGGTGTACTATTACGACTTACGACCTACCAGGTGTATATGTTGTTGCTGTTGTTGTTGCTGCTGTTGTTGATCTCACATAACTCTCAAATCAAAGAGTCCGTGGCCACACAAAGGTGCTGGGCCCCTAGGAAGATCCGAAAAAAAACTTGACAAAATCAAAGTTCGGCTGAGAAGCACGACGCTTCCCACCTAAAAATACACAAGACGAAGAAGGCGCACACAAAATGAAATCAATGTGCAAACTGAACGAACATGGCCGCGCGTATCCGCTCAACTACAGCATAGAATTCCCTCGTTCCAACAACTAACCAAGTCGTGACTACTGACTATTTAATACAGCGGTTGCAGTCTGGAGTGCTGCCTGCACCGTACGAAACGCACGGTAGTTGTGAATACAGAGAGGAACACGCCTGCTGCCTGGGGTGCTGTCAGAGCGACGACTCGCGGGCATGCAGTGAAAAAAGAGCAATCGAACCAAAAAACACCATCCAAATATCAACGATCTCCAGGTCTTCCCGGACTGTCTGATAAAGGGTGCAGCACAGCCACTAACTACCACGTCCCTGACAATTGCAGGAGTCATTCCCCATGAAGTATACGACTCGCAACACTACAAAGACCAGTGACGTAAATATCAGGTACATACTACTGCCTCGTACCAAGCAAAACAAGAAGAAACGATGACTGCTGTGCTCTGGTGATGGTGTGCGCGCCGGTCGTGGGTCTCGTGTATGATCCCAAGACATGCTACCTGCAGGAGGAATGGCGCGTAGCGACGTCCGGCTACCAGTATCATAGGTGGCCGTACATACACCCGTACTGTAAAAATTGGTACAGATTTACATAATCTTGTCGGGGGTTTACTATATTATTAGCATGGACACGTCAACAACGCAAGTTGGTCCACGTATTAATAATATACCAGGTACCTGGTACGTACTGCTGCTGTGCCACAGGAAAATGCATCCGGATGAATGACACGCCAGATCACACAGGACGAAAATGACTTGAATGTGGTGTGGGCATCGGAATTGACCTGGTTTCAGGATAGGCGATCGAAATTGACTTGATTTAAGTGTAGAGATCGGAATTGACTTGGCTATTGTGGAGCGGTTGGACATGACTTGGTCTTTGTGTGGATTTTAATTGACTTGGTTTTAGTGCGGGGATCAAAATAAACTTGGTTTTTGAGCGGGTATCGAAATTGACTTGATTTTACAGTGGAGATCACAATTGACTTAATTTCAGTGTTGGGTTTTAAGTTAACTTGTTTTTATGGGGGGGGTCGCATTCACTTGGTTCTTGATTCCGGCCCAATGTTGACTTGGTTTTAGTGTGGGGATCGAAATTAAGTTTGTTTTGTATGCGTGGTCGAAATTGACTTGGTTTTTGTGTGCGGACCGATAATGACTTGGTTTTGGTGTGTGGATCGAAAGTGCCTTCGATTTTGTGTGGATAGTGGAAGTTGACTTGATTTCAGTGAAGGGATCGGAATTGACTTGGTTTTCATGTGGGGGTCGAAAATAACTTGGTTTTAATGTGTGGATCGAAATTGGCGTGTGTTTTGGTCGGGGCATCGAAATTGTATTTATTTTAGACTAGGGATCGAACTTGACTTGATTTCGGTGTAGTGTCGGAGTTAACTTTGGTTTTGTATTGCATCGAAATTGACTTGGTTTATGCGTGTGGGCCGAAAATGAATTGTTTTGAGTGTGGGGATCGATTGGGGTTTTTTTTCTGTTGGTGGTCGAAATTTATCTGGTTTTTGTCTCGCGGCATCGAAATTGACAGTTAATGAGCGTTCCACTTATTTAGTTTTTCTCGTGGATCTTTCTGTTTTGTTTTTTCTCTTTGTTGGCTATACAGTCCGTTGCACCTCCCCCAGGGCGGTCGACAGCGATGCTTCAATGGCTCGTCGTAGTTTTTGCTGTCATTATTTTTTCGTTGTTGTCGTTTATTGCCTTCGCTTTTTGTGTGTTTTATTTAAGTTTTCTTCTTTTGTTCTCGTTACGCTACAGTAGTAGAATATTTATTTAATTAATTCGATTTATTTAGTTTCTTTCATTATTTGTGTTTTGCGTTTGGCACGAAGATGGAGCGAAATTAAGTAGGAAACGCCACACATCCGTTATATGGGGGGCGTCTCATGGGCATGGGGAGAGGGGGGGGTAACGGCTGTAGCGAAACGGCGGCTGGCGAAACAGGAAGGAGACGGACGACAAGAGAGCAAGGTTCCAGATCGACTGTTAATAGTAGATATAACCTGCCTTTGAGTAGGTAGAGCCTGCCTATGCTACTCGTACCACAAACTTCTGCTACTGCCTCGAAGGTGCTTTGGTTGTGCTCTCGGTCGGTAGAACCTGTCTAGGAGTAGGTAGAGCCTCCCTATGCTACTCGTACCACAAACTTCTGCTACTGCCTCGAAGGTGCTTTGGTTGTCCTCTCTATTTGTTCTCATTATTTTTCTTGCTCTTGTTGTCGTATTGTTTATTTTGTTTCTTTTAGATTGTCTGTCGCAACTTCTCCTGGGGGCCACGACACATTTTATATTTCTTCGATTCTTTTGGTTTTCTCTCATCTGGTTTTGCTAGCATATGTATATCGTGCCTGTCGAATCTAAGTACGATGACATGGCATTGCGTTACTCTCGCGCGAGGTGTGCAATTCCGCATTAAATCCCAGGCAAAACCCTTTATTAAATCGGTCGACATCGAGTTATGCAAATGATTTGTTGTCGAGCCACTTCTCCGTTCCCCATGTACCAATTTGATGCATGTAGCATATTTGCTGATATTGCCCCCCCATCCATATGACCCGGCTCTTCCGTTCGGTGATTTGCACGGGATGTGCGACCGTGCAATGTTTTCGACCCTCCCGAATCGTCACTTTGCAATGCATTTTCGGCATCCTTTGCGTTGAGCGACGTCAGCAGTACAAAAATAAAGGTAAACTGAATCTGACACTAATATTTACTTTGCAACATTTCATGCTGTCGTTCCAAATGGGGCACAGCGTTCAGTTGCATACCCTGTTCTTCGCATGAATAAGTGTAGGTTATCGTGCTGTCTTATGTCCAACCGAATTAGAGCGTCACGGACCTCGTCTCCTCTTCGCGAAACACTCCAGTTTTCCCCTCGCGGTTCGCTGCCGAAGTTGAACCAAGATGCGGGGCTTCCTCCGCGCATGGTAGTTCATCAAGGCTACTGTTTTGTTCACTTTAAGTGGTGCCGTTCTTCATCGGCAGTGATTGGCATGCTATGAATCATGTGCGTCACCTCCTGAAACTCAAACGTTGCCACGTTCTGTGAATGGTTCAACGTTCAAAAATGCCAAGCATCGCCGCCAGGAAAGCAGCTGCTTACCTTGTGGTGCGTTCGCTGAGAAGGGCCCGCTCCTATTTGCATCGAATAGAGGAGTCTAACCGTTTCGCTTGGACCCGTGCACATATCATACTTTTTGTCGTCGCCTGATTGCACGGCAGATGCTGTGGAGGAGCGACACCATCCCACCCTCGGTGGTGCCGGCTTCTGCGCTGTTCTACGCGACGCCGATCTCCGGCTCACCGTTCGATGTCAGCGATCTACCTCCGGAAGATGTCTACGAAGAGGTGTGTACTACTGTGTGTTGTTTGATACGGACGGGCACCCCTTGCGAGCGGTTGCTGAAAGTTGTCCACATGGTAATGAGGGTAATTCGTGTATCCATCCGTGCGTGCGTGTGATAGACCTGCTGATCTTGCTTCAGACGGTCTACCACACAGCAGAGACAAGCACTTCAGTCCGTGTGTTACTCGACTGTACAGCATGAGCTGCGCTCCGCAGAGCTGATGAAAGAAATATGCCCCAACGGTAATAATGTGTTGATTAACAGCGGTCTCTCGAAGAGGAGGCGATGGGGGGAGAAATGAAGAGGGACATGGTAGGCGGCGCACCCGTGTCGTATCTCGTGACCTCGTGACCCTAACTTACCAGCACGACGGCAACAATATAATAGAGCTCAACGACCCGGCACCCTTGCGTGGTCGGTTCAATTATTTTGGACTTTGTACGAACCAATCATATTGTTCAATCATATTGTTCAACCGCACATCTATAGGACGATGTCGGATCTACTAGATTGGTATGACCGTGTGCATGATACGTACGTTCATATCATAGTGCAAAGCCTGTGCACTGGTGTCGCTTTTCGCGCCTTGTGCTTTACCTAGGCAGTATGTATCCTCAGTACAATCAATTTACCCGACAATATGACATCCTCGTATACCAGTACACAGCAGTAGGTCATGCTGCTATGCCGTACGAGCTACGTGTATCAGATGAGGTGCAAGTATGTCACCGACAGCGAACTCGATAGGCTATGGGCCGCCTGGTACTCACTGTGCTGGGTACCAGTGGCGAAGTAGCTATCCTCAATACATGCGTATTTGGTCTGCCGCGGGCAATTGAAGTTTGTTTTGGCGAATGGCTAGATATCGAACTCGTGGATCTTGGTCTGCCGCGGGCAAAAACATTTGGTTTAAGCGAAGGGCTACAACATATGTCGAACCCATTGAAGGTGCACCGGTACTATGGGGCTATTCGCCACGGTGTCCAGAAGTTTTGGCTGTGCAAATGCCGTTGCATGTGTCCTGCGTGCCCTACGCTGCGTGAAGACGAAGACTTAATATGGGGCCCAGATAACGTGGCACCAAATGATGGTGGTTACATCAAAGCAAACCGGTTCGTTTTCGTCTCTTTCAAACCCCTGAAAGAACCCGTTTAGGTCGTCGTAGGTTTAAGATGTCTATTAATAGTCGGTTGTGGGCCTTAAGGTTCGTACAGGTATGGGCTTTCTTCTTCTGGAACTGCGCGAGGCATTACGTGTCGTTAGGCTATTGCCGGAGAGTTTTCTTGTGATCTTAAGCGATCATGCGCCACTAAAACACTGTCTGGTAGGTCATTGTTTATGGCAGGATCCGACGCATGTCACGTACTGTTGTACACTAAGCTCTTACAAAATACTTCTGCAATCTACTCTTACCGAACCTGTTCAGCTATCGACGAATACAAACTCTAGCAGTTACCGACAACTGGAAGCCTACTCATGGTGTTTTTCTTAATCTAGTATATAGGAGCCGTGCATGCGTATTGAGTTGTATTCGTACTCGAAGCCTGTAGATGTAGCACAGCATGGTTTCGAGCATAACGGTACTTCCATTTGCTTCGGCCAGATGTATCTCAGCAGTGTTGACCCTGGTGGAGGTATTCATGGACGAAGCCACGTGTTCCGCGTATACTTCGGCGCCGTTTTGAGCTGAACGACCAACTCTCGCGAACAACGTCTATTAAGCGTGTATCGTATCAACATGAGGTGGACCCATTGTCATTCGCATTTGGCTGACTGTTATACAAAGCCCTGACGAAACCAAAATGCCATTTGAGTACGCCGTGGATTGTAGCAGGGGCGTGAAGATTCCATCTCATGGTGTCCTCTTTGCAGAAAATGTTTATCGGCCAAGGTATAAAAGGCCCGAGACTTTTGCATGACACGAGCCGCAGCTTCATGTTAGTATGGCGCGCAAACGAGATGGGCGATTGGAGACATCGGCGGTACTGTAGTCGCAGGGGTTGTGTATAGGACAAGGGCTGCAGGAGTGCGTGCATAGGGAAACCTCATTCGAGTAAGCCCACGTACTTGAGAGTAGGGTTAACGATGCCCTCTCTCGTCCCCGAGGAACCGTCAATCTACCGCGTAGCTTGAATTTTCTGTCGTGCTCCCCGTTCTTCTGCCCTCGACAGGAACCTTCTCCGAATCGAGATAAATCCGACCGTGAAGGACACGTCATCGGCCTAGTCTTAGGGCTCGTCTCGCCAGCTGAAGAGCCACCACCAAGACCTGCAGAAGCGCCGCCCGATCTGACGAAGGCAATGGTAGTGTACGACGGCGGCGGGACCTCCGCAGCATCGGGCTGCCCAAAGGTCGACAGGTGAGCTAACCTACCGTAGTAATACGATATTCACACTGGAAGGCGCTTGGGGCTCTGCGGTGTTGCCATCGAACGCATTCAGCGGGAACGCCCAACTTGTTCGTTGAACCGCTATCAGAGCGGATGTCTGGTGCTCTGCTCAATATACAAACGCTGTGCTTCCCTACATGTGGGAAGGGTGATGCTGCGGTTATTGGGGCTCCATGCGCCGCAAAGGGTTCACGTGGCTTCGTGATTTCCGGGCTTTCCCTCGTCGCGCGGAGTTCTACATAAGTGCACCGGACATGCCATAATCGGAAACGCTTTACCGTTTCCACAAGCTGTTCCATGCCGTAAGCCTTCCATTCTGTGCTTCGGGAATTTTTTTCATCCAGAGCTTTTGTGAGGAACCACCTGCACCAGCCCTGGCTTGGCATACCCTTCCTTGGGGAAACCCTGTTGTGGTAAACCATGTATGCTATGCGAATGAACTCTTGAAATAGCGACACCACACGTGCAACACGCCTGACCGTTTCATGACGAACTTGATTGAAGCGCGTGCACTGATGGCGAAAACACTAATGTCTGAATTAAATTCTGGGTTGGGTTTGGCAGTACGTCGGCACGTGGGCCCGGTACCCCGTCAAGCTTTGCAGCCTATCGTATCCTTCGCCTCTCTTGACGCGGATGTTTCAAATATTCTGATACACACAACTTGAGTACAGTGAAGCAAAAGCTCGCAACCACGGACCCGCGGTATTTTTTTATACATCCTTCCCGTTCTATCTCCGATCGGAAAAAATGAATCCAGCCAACCGTTGTGAAACCTACCACTCTCTCGCTAAAAAGGGCAGTTTGTACTAGATATTAATGTACAAAAGGCGCTTGTATTTCAGAACAAAAGGGTACGGAGCGCCAATCCTGAAGACTTCACGATATCTCGCAGATTGTGTCTTAGCGCTGGATCGCCCCCCGTCCCCACCCTCCCCCAACACCAATGGTCCTACGCTCCTGCTCGCGATTCAAAGCGTGTGCCCGAGGGGTTGCTTCGTGACTCCGGCCACCTGTGCAGGTTCCTTCCATGCCTCGGGCGAGTCTATGATATACCTGGTTGACCGGAAGCCCATCGTCGGCGGCGTCCCATGGAACTCTCAGCACGATGCTCATTTCTGGAAGGACGCCATGAGGGTGAGCCAATGTGAAACTGCTGTGGCTAAACGTTTCAGGTGGTTGTAGCACATGCCAGTACAGTTTACAGTTGAGCTGCACGGTTTCGCTATCCCTAAGGTATGCGCGCTGGGTTTTGTACGCATATGATAATTTCCTGCCTTTACTCGTTCCACGATGCCTCCTGTATGTGCCTATTGCAGGTGCAAGCACTGGATTACAAGCTCCTAGTGCAACGCAGGAAGCGTTCTATCGAGGGGTCCGAGGTTCTTACGGGGCGTATTGAGCGTGTTGGGTGTGTTGAGCGGGAGCTTTGGGCGTCATACACCGCGCAAGCATTCACCAGCGATGGACAAAGGTGAGCATCGAGTTAAGAACTAATGCGCACTACCCGATGTATATTTTGTTCAATTCTTCTCCAATGCACGTCACGGCTGCTACTGTTACGTAGTCAGGGCGGTTGTGATTTACATTTAACCCCCACGATTGGTCAATTGTACAAGGTGTTGCTCAACGCTTGGAAGGCAAAACGTAAAATTGGTGGAGGTGCTACCTGACCGTCAGGGTTGTCGATAGAATTGGGTAACCTAAAGTCGCGAGTGGGTGGGAAGGAAATTAGCAAGGTTCTGCTCCGAGTGGGAAGTGTCCTGTGTCAAGGCAATACCCGATGTGCCCTGATATTGACTGGAACGGCTTTCTGTATGAAGTGAAAGCGGAGAAGGTTTGACGCGATCAAATCGCCCCCACCTTTAATGTGGGTCGATTACGCAAGGCAGTGACTGCCTGCCTTCCTGGCGGCACTTGTGTCTGCAGGGAAGCCTCTGCAGTCGGCGGTTGTCGCATGTGCTAGACAATATATCACCCTTATGGAGGTACTTTCACACAACAAATGAATCGTCCGAGTTTCCGCACTTCGGCGTATCGATTGGTTTTGTTCAAATATCTGCCGGGAAATCCGTTGGCGTTGTCCAACCGTGCTCTCGGGGTATAGACCAACGTTCCAGAGGTTTATTTGTGCGGTAAGGTACATCGTAATCAACCCCTCACACTAATCCATACCCGTAAGTTGGATTGTGTACATGTGCTGCCTGCGTCGCCTTCGAAACCATGTCGGGTGCATCCTATTGCTGCCCCACACCTCAAGAGAATCTGCCGACAGACGCAGCCACTCCCTTACACACGCACAATGCGTTCTTTAGATTCAGAAGGATCTGACACGCGAACCGTTCCGTACGTTGTGCTTGCCCTTGGCAAGTCACCACTGGCACCCCGTTGCGCTGGATATCCCGTCGGTGTCTGCGGCTACCGAGGCTTTCGACCTCAACACAAGGACGGAGGGTTTCCCCCCAGGCAACCTTCACGCGATGGTGAGCACTTTTACTGTAGACCAGACAACTAGAAATAGAACCACGAGAGCCAGACCCCTGTTCACTTCCTGAAGGAGAGCGGTGGCGACGGCTGCCGCTGAACAAATGGCGGGCGACTTAGCGTCCGACTCTATGAAACCTTCCGTCGGAGGTGTGCGGGTGATGCAGGTCCTGGTATTTGTGCAATAGTGACTGTTAATACCAGTATTGACTTGATGGTGTTGACCCAAGTATTCCCTGTGTTTGTGGACAAAACTGGCCATGGAATATTGGGATCGCCGGGGTTGATTTTTACTTGGATGCTCGGCGTAATTCAGGTGGTGTGGTCAGGGAGACCTGATGCGTCCTTAGCGGCATCCATGTCGTCTACTCTGCGCTTCCTGGTGGCGCTAGTGGGAAGGGTCGTGTGGTTTCTGACGGTGAATGTTGCGCCTGTCCTGGGCATCTACGTGGCGCTTGCGTTTCCGGTCGTCAAGATCTTAGCGTCTAATGTTCATCTCGGGATCGGCGACTGGGGTGACATTCAGCAGGTACCGGTGTGTGGAGATCTCGAGAGTCGTCCTGAATTAGTAATACCAAAAACTGATACGTGGTTTCGAGAATATTGTGATAGCGATTGGACAGAAAGCATACACCATGCTCGGAAAGGTAGTGGTCCCCGTGTGTTCGATTCGTGAAACTTGACGCAGTCAGCTGGACCGTAGTATAAGCTTATAAGCTCGCGAAAGATGGCGTTCGGGTTACATTTTTAGATCGACTATACCTTGTCAATGGCTGTGATCAGGTGGTCTCCTCGAATATGGTCGTGCGTGTAACCCATCTGTTTACCAGGTAGTGTGCCATCTGGCATCTGGCGTCTGACAAACATGTGTTTGGCTTTTCACGACATGTGTCAGACCGCAAAATGGCTCGCCGGATAGTCAGAGCACATGTGCATGAATCCGGATGATGTGCACTTACGCCGTACTTCGCAGTGTTGTCAGTTCCACCCTGCACGTGCCGTCACGTTGTAAGGCCCCACCTTGACGTATGCGTGGGGTATCGAAGTGCTCGGTCGTATTATTTTTGCATCAGCCACAAACGGGGTAGTAAGATGTCAGGGACAAGACGTCAGCGGACGATGCGAACAATGCGCCAACTGCTGGGTCCTACATCATGAGGGTTGGTGGCTCGCCGTGCGGAACCGCTACATGATAAGGTGGTGTCTTATAGGCATTGTTTGTCGCAACAAGATTAGCACGTTAGAAACTAACAATAGGTGGCAATCGTACGAGCGCAGACGTTCAAATCGGGGACATCTACTGAAATGACTCTGTGCCATCACTCAGGCTCTCACCCACACCCTACTTTTGATATGTATTTGCACGACATCGCTTGGTGTGCCAGCCGGGCGCGGGCCGACCTGGAAGCGTGGACGGGGGATCCTTGGCGGACGGTGACGACGGACAGGTACATGATCCCGAGCACTTCGTTGGAGTAGACCTGAGCTCTTTGGAACAGCACGCGTGGAAACCTGATGCCGAGGACGATACCACAGTGTTAAAAGTTGGCATTACTCATGGTCGCCAGCCACGCACCGTGTTCAAACGTGCGTAGTTCAGAGTGTTGACGTGACGATTAGTCCAGACGTTTTGCTGTTCCTGCAAGGCTGTATCCTGTTTTCCCCTAGTGCAGAGCTCGTCACCCGTCGCTCGACGTGGGCGGCGTTGTACCCGGTCAAGCAGGCCGCTGCCTTCGGAAAGCTTGAGTCTGCCGAAGGATACGGGTGCGGATACCCCCGCCCATATCGTATTTTATCCTTCTGCATCGTCCGTGCAATGCTGATACGACAATAATTTTCGCGACTAAACATCACTAGATGTATCATATGCACCTCAATCTGCGGCAGTAGAGTATGCACCCCACGTCCGGTCCCTCCTCCACAGCATAATCCTCTTACTCTGTGCAGATCTCATACGATCGTTGCTCACCGTGGACGCCGCAGCACATGGTTATGGGAATCGTTGCCGGCGATGTTCCTACGCTCAGCTGACAGATACCGGTGCCGTCAACCGCGCCTGTAACGTCTTTGCCTACCATATTGTGGTCGTGCCCGTGCGCGATATCACTTGTCATGCCAGGATGGCAAGGGTTCGTTGGGGGACACGGACGGAGAATCCGGATCAACTGGCGGCGACCACGAGGTACGCAAGTATTCTGAGGAATGTGATGGGAGCGCTCTATTTGCCATTTAACAACACCCAATCACCAGAGACCTGCAGCCGAAGATGATGCCTTAACATTAGTAGGTGGCGTTAATGTGCCCATAGTCGTTAAGTACACAAAAATGCGACATATCCAATGCAGCTCACTCTTTTGATGTCGGGTGTACACAAAACTGTACGGTATTAATTGTCCCTCCATCTCCAATTTGCATCACGTATGGCAGATTGTTGACGATCGTTGATCGCCTTGGGCGCTGCAGCATATGATCAAGCAAATTGTTGTTCCCAATTTTTCGAGCTCGTACGTCTGCTGAAGGATGCCAGTACCACATTCCTTGCCCTTCTGACGCTCCCATGTCGTCGTTGTCACCTCTCGTTTGGCCCTGTTTGTTCGCGATATCGCTTGTCGTGCCAGGATAGCACGGACTCAAACACCGACGACGAGTCGGAGTCTGACTCAGACACCGACGACGAGTCGGATCATGACTCAGACACGGATGAGGTACGAAACGATCCTGAGAACTGTGATAAGATGCCGCTGAGCTCAGTCTGACATCACTAACTACCACAGGCAACTGTGCTCGAGAATAGATATCACACGATATTTTCCTGTCGTGGGCATTGCAGCGCATGGTCGAGTAAATCGCTGCCCTCAAATTGTCTACCTTGTACGTCTGTTGAAGGATACCGGTACTACATGCCTTGCCCTTCTGACGCTCCCATGTCGTCGTTGCCACCTCTCTTTCGGCCCTGTTTGTTCGCGGTATCGCTTGTCGTGCCAGGATAACACGGACTCAGACACCGACGACGAGTCGGAGTCTGACTCAGACACCGACGACGAGTCGGAGTCTGACTCAGACACGGATGAGGTACGAAACGATCCTGAGAACTGTGATAGGATGCCGCTGAGCTCAGTCTGACATCACCAACTACCACAGGCAACTGTGGTCGAGAATAGACATCACACAAAAATTTCCCGTGGCGGACGTTGCAGTGCGTGGTCAAGTATATCGTTGCCCTCAAACTATCTACCTCGTACGTCTGTCGAGGGATACCGTTATCACCAGCCTTGCCCTTCTTACTCTCCCATGTCGTCGTTGTCACCCCTCTGTTGGTCCTGTTTGAGTTCGGAATCGCTTGTCGCACCAGGAGGACACCGGTGCCGATACCGACGACGAGTCGAAGTCTGAGGCCGGCGGCGACAAGGTATAAAACGATCCTATCACACTTTTCAGGATCGTTTCGTACCTCGTCGGTGTCTGAGTCAGACTCCGACTCGTCGTTGGTATCGGCATCGGTGTCATCCTGACACGACAAGCGATACCGCAAACAAACAGGACCAAAAGATGGGTGACAGCGACGACATGGAAGCGTCAGAAGCGCAAGACCGGTGGCACCGATATCCTTCGACAGCCGTTCGAGGTAGAACGTTTTGAGGGCCTTGGTTCAGCATGCGCTACAATGCCAAATACGGTAAAACATCGTATATTAACTATTGTCGACCACAATGTAGTTGATTTTATCCCAACGGACTCAGGGGCATCCTATCACAGCTATCCTTTCAATAACAGCCAACTACCATGGGGGGCCCTGCTGTATTGCGTCTACTCCCTGTGTTTGATGCATACCTTGCCCGTACCTCGTACAGTAGCAGCACCAGTCGATGTTTCCGTGGTTAGTCGCTCATCAGCGTATAGGACATTATCGTCTGGGCGTGGCTGCCCCCCACCCCCTCGTTCTCTCTTTATCGAGCAAAGTAAATGGTTTCCGCGTTGTGTTGCATATCACCGCAGCGGCAAGCGTTGGGACGGCAGACCGCGACCAGGCGTGCGAGGTTGTGTTCAAGTCGTGATTGAGACGGACGCTTTTGTTCCGGTAGTGGCAAACGACGTAGGAGTGAGGGCACAAGTAGATTTCAACAAAGAGGGTTTCAAGATGAAGTAATACACATCTGTTGAGTTTACCTTATCGCTCGTCTCCTTGCTTTTTTCTTCAGGACGGATCAAGTGGAACCCCTCCGGAGAAGACTACAAACCGCACGTGAGAGAAACTAGCCACAGCGCTTTGTGCATGTGCTCTCTCTTTACCTTTGGGGGGGGAATAGACAGTGTTGGGAATATACGAGATGCGTGTCAGCTGCACGATTCCGTCTGGCAGTCACGAGAAACTCGCTTTATTGATTGCGTTTGGTTTTACTAACAAGTGACATCGACGCACTGCCATGGTTTCGACCTCAAACGTGGGTAGTCTTCCTGAGGACGTGCGAGGGTTTCAGCGGTCATTAGCAGCCGGTTCTCTTATAAATTATGCAAGTGTGACCGTGATTTCCAGCCGGGCACGACATCATCGCCAACGGTCTTGACTCTTTTTTTGCTTTCCTCGCTCCAATCCAACCCTACGTTCGTGATGCCATGCGAGGTAGTGGGTTGAAAAACCCGAGCATCCAATGCGCCACAAATGTCGCTCTGCAACTGCTGCGGAGCATCTCCATCGTCAGCAATGCCGTGAAGAGTGTCATGAAGCAGCCTGTGGAGCCGGACAAGGGTAAGTCTAGAATAGGAGACTTTCCCCCTGAAAATGGTGGAATCATAGCCGTTTTTGTCCGTCCATTTAGCTTTGAACGGGAGCACTCATCCTCACGAATTCGAGGACTCCCAAGGACTCGAATCATGGTCATACACCAGCAAGTAATATGCTGGGGTATACTGCTGCTGTTGCTTGCTCATCGACATCCATCACACACTGTAGCTGCTTGCGAGAATGCGTCCGCTCGTTATATCGGGCGCGTGCTGCGCCGAATGCGCGTGCTGCAGTAGCAGGTCCAAGCTTTTAATAGTAGTGCGGACATGGTACGTCCGCAATCGCGACAGCACACGGCTGTTACTCTTGATGTCGAGCCCGGGTGGCTTTGTAAGTCGCTGTGACGTCGGACGGGCCTTTCGCGGTAGTGTTTCTCTCCACACTCCTGCTTACGCCCCAATAGGCGTCTAATCTGCGTCTTCCTTGTATTTTCCTCTTTCGCCTGGGTCTGCAGCAAACCCACCACACCAGCCCCGGAAGGACAAGGAGACACTAGCGGCAGGACTAGGAACTCTCTTCCAGGTCAGACTGAAATTTGATACCTATCAAGCTATATTTTGTCGGTGGAAACGGCGAGATAGTGCCCTGCAGGCGTGTGGTACTTTATCGTCAACCACTCTGCGCTAGCAACGATTTTCAGCTTGCCTACTCGTCTTTATTTTGCAATCGTTGTTGCAACATCTGTAGAGAGGTACGTGTAGACTCGACCGGGCGTTGAAAGAGCGGGGCAAGTCAATGGGGATATAGACGGAAATGTTGACTGTCAGCCGTTTTAGGACGCTCGTGAGCACGTATTGCGTTACCCATGTGTTTCGTGGCCCTCCCTATTGTTCAATTAATGCTTTGTTCCCGTGACTTCATCGTGTTTTATTTATCAGGATATGGACAAAGCCCCGGAAGGCGGTGCCTGCGAGGTCAACCAGACCGTCCTCGAGGCTATCAACGAATCGCCATACGTGAGAAGTGACGAGACGCGTTCATACTTTTTCTCTGGTAACAACGGCAGGGGCAGCTATGCAAAGTGTTCGAGACATAGGCGATCTATAGATGTTCCCCGTTGACGAGACACCGAATGGGCCGTCGCCGCAGTGCGAAGCGCTCGAACACTCTTACAGCCTAGATATGTGGAAACGATAGGCCCGAACGCTGGCTGTCGTGGTGCTCCTTCATTACGTTAATAGCCGCGGCCAAGGTCCAAATTGCACAAGCTATACGATGTGTCGATTAGCATGGGTATGTAGAGGTGAACCCTAATGTCTTCGCCCCTGAGTTCACCCTCGTGTGGCTTCCGCAACTAGCGTGCGTGTCGTGGCATATCGCTAGCAAACGTACGAACGAGAACCGTAATGAGGGAGCTGTTCCTCTTCTAGCCTCGCGATGCGTTGGTGACGAGCCCCCAACTCGTCTGCTTGCTATCCGGATCACTTCGAGAACAGTTCACCGCCGGCGTGCAAGCGGACGCGGCTGAGGTTCTTAGTTTCTTCCTGGACAACCTAGGTGCCGGCGTCGGGGGAACTGCGGTAAGAGCGATCTTGAGCGACACTCGGATCACGTGTGCAAGGCAGAGTAGCCGTGGGCGGTTGGAAGTTTAGTGACCGCCAGGCCATCCAGCGGATGTTAGTGTGGTTGCCCTTCGGTTGTGGCGGTCGACTTATCGCATGTCCTCCTCACGGCTATCAGGATCGATCGCACTGCCACCTGCCTGGTCTATGCTACGCTGAGGTGACGCGGCACGTAGGCCCTTGTGAGCGTCATGATCGGTGCTTACGTATTTGTCAACTGCTTGCTTTGCCTGCGATTGTATATTGGCAGGGGAAAGACATCCACAAGGCGGTGGAAGCCATGACGGGCAAGTTCGACGTTCTTTCCAAGTGCTCTTGTGGCAGGGTAAGCTATGTGGAATACTATTTTGGAGCGGGAGGGGTTGGCCTATTCTTAGGTTTGTGGTCCTGAGTCTCCAAGATGTTTCGGCTTTGTCCCAACACTTGAAACATATCAGTACCAGGTGCGAAGTTATGGCATTAACTGTACAGGGGCACGGAAGTTGAATCTGCGCGTTTTGATAGGTCCCTGATTGGTTGGCGGGAATAATGCGTTACAGCACGTGAACGGGCACCCGCCACAACGTAGAGGCTACCCAAGAGCGAAAGGGCGGCAACACTCGTTCAGACACTGGCGTGCATTGCAATCCTATCGCACGATCGCAAATTCCTTTCTGCCTCAAATGGAGTAGAATCGCCTTAGCGCCAGTTGGATGTTGTCATCCGGCGTGTTGTCTTCATGCGCGCTGTGTACTGGTGGTTTAAATCGTAAGATGACTGCCGCCTACCTGCGTGTGTGTTTCGCCTGCAGCAAACGCAATCTCTGGACGAGTTTGTCGTTCTTCCTGTGCCCATGGAGAAGCTGCCAGCCAACGGTGCGACAGGGGAGACTGGCAAGGGTGGAGGGGGCAAGCACGCGGGAGGAGGAGGCGGGAAGGGGGGGGGGCGGGGGGGGGAAGGGGGGTGTGCAGGAGGAGGAGGCGGGCGGGGGGGGGGGGGGGGGGGACGAGGAGGGGGGGGGGGGGAGGGGGGAGGAGGACGAGGAGGAGGAGGTGGAGGAGGACGAGGAAAAGGAAGACGGGGAAGAGGAGGAAAAGGTAGAGGAAGAAAAGGACGAGGGGGCAGAGGGGGGGGGGGGCGAGGGGGGGGAGGGGGGACTGGAGGAAGAGGAGGTAGTGGGGGGGGGGCAGGAGGAGGTGGAGGAGGGGGAGGCCGAGGAGGAGGAGGAGGAGGAGGAGGATGGGGAGGCCGAGGAGGAGGAGGAGGAGGAGGCCGAGGAGGAGGAGGAGGAGGAGGAGGAGGAGGAGGAGGCGGGGCGCGTTCCGTGAAGCTCTCCGACTTGCTCACGAAGGTTTGGCGTGACGTTGCTTGAAGTTTAGTTATACATTGTGCAAAGAAGGATGTGTACAACGCGTTTCCCTGCCGATACACCTTACCAAGCGAGAGAGAAAGAAACATGTTTTATGAACACCCGTCGGTCCCAGGCGAAGCTGATTGCATGCGTGTTCTCGGTGCCGCACCTCGATTGCACGCGACCGCGGGATCGAGCACATCGAAATCGATGTATGCTGCACAGACAATGACCCATGCCCCCGACGACGGCACCCCGCACCCTTGCTGGTTTTCATTCTTTCGCCGGTATGCGCACACACGAGCGCAGGTTTTCGGCACCGAACAAATCGAAACTTGCGGGGACTGCCGACAGGTGAGCTGCCATTGAGTCGATTGGTCGCTGCGCATATATCGAAGAGAAGCAGCTCCTCTGAACACCTCTCCCCCCCCTGTGACAGAATTTTGTGCCTTTTAGGTTGGCGCTTTCTTCCTCCTTTCATGCTCAGCGCTTACCGCTGTCTTGGGTCTTGGAATTCCCCTCATGCCCCCTCGACTGATTCGATACCATCAGTCAGGTCCTGGTATGATTCAGGTGTGGAATCGCAGATAGCCCTACGCTGATGATCTGCTCGCACCTTTTGTTTGGTATGTCGGCAATGCTTTTAGTTGATGCGAGGTGTCGAAGCACTACCAGGGAGGCAGGGGTCCGTATCGAAGCCGATGGAAGCAATTCCTGCACGTAAGCATGAACCGACTATTTTGCGCTTTAACTGCCGCTCCGCAGGCGATAGCCGACGGGAGGAAACGATCGACCATGCTTGGTAGCTGCCCCGACCAGTGGCTTCTGCAGCTCGGTCGGTTTGCGATGACCAAAAACGGGTGAGTTCTGTACTTATCGAAACGCACACTTCAGGGCGAAGCAAGACGTGTTTTACGTTTCTGGCACGTGTGGCAGGGCCGAGTCGACAAATTGCCAACTACTCGGCCGAGATTGATGCCATATAAGCGTCGGGCACATAAGACTGTCGTCGGGTTGATATCATCGATATTTCGCATGTCGGCATCAGATCACAAGTTGCCATTGGCACCTCCCAGCGTGGACGGCGTAGACGTGATTGGGTCCTGTGCTGCTGTATTGTCCGTGTTGCGCATGCGCTCTTTTCGTTTATCAAACAATATTGGTACAAACCCACAGCTGTGGGGAAGTGGAGTGACCACTGGAAGCGCCGTTTCGGGCCAGCAATGTCATCCTCATACTTAAAACAAGCTTTCGGCGTATTTGGGCTGCGTTTTGGCCTTCCCAAGGCGTTGCTGGCGATATCGCATGTTTCGAAAACAAGCAAATAAGCAAGAATCCATTGAAGCTTCAGGTCTTCTATTTCTTTAGGCATGCTAACAACATTATACCTATAAGCATAGCACGTGATCTGACACACTAACAGTCTGTTTTGGTGTTCCAGGGCTTGACTACTTCGTGGTTGCAGACTTGGAGTCAACGAGATCGTCGGCCGCTCCATGTTGGTGTGCTGCATGGAACAATAGCATATCGTTAACTTCAGATCGCGCGATTTGCATAGAGTCAGGGTTTGACGTGGCGTTCAATACATCCCAGTTTGTGCAGGGTTTGACGTGGCGTTCGATACATTCCAGTTTGTGCACCTGTTTGGAGTCCTATCCCAGGTCGTCCAAATGCACGTTGTGACCCACCCGATCGACGCGCGCCGCCCGTGGTCCTTGCCGCCTACCAATCAGTGGAAGGGAGAAGATTTCACACTTGGTCGACATCCCGACCGTCCTGGACGCTGGCCCCTTCACGGAAGTTGGAAGGCTATTCGGGGGTAAGCAATCCTGCGCTCCATATATACTCACTGTCCGTACGTCGTATTTATGCTTGTATACAAATAATATTCAATTACATCAGTCGATCAATTTCTGGGCACCTTGGGTGGCCTTATGCAACCTTGCCATGTGCGGTGCGACCGTAGCCGTCTAGATACGTACGATGGGGTAATTCATGTCGACGCAAAAACGAGCTGCTGTGGCTTCGTCCACTTCCGAGTAGAAACGAGCATCAGATTTAGACTATTCGAGGTGCTGTTGACGTTCTAGTTGGTGTGGCTGGCTTCTGCGGTAGCGCGAACCGTCAACACTCACTGACGTTGACGTGAAAGGTCTTGAAGG
Organism: Nereocystis luetkeana; assembly: GCA_031213475.1. Classification (NCBI taxonomy): domain Eukaryota; class Phaeophyceae; order Laminariales; family Laminariaceae; genus Nereocystis; species Nereocystis luetkeana. The sequence goes on from JARUPZ010000020.1 coordinate 6,150,333, forward strand.
ACTGCACTTGATTGTTCAAGAAAGCGGCCGTTTTTCCTAACGATCGCCAAATGCACTCACGCCAGGATCAAAATGACGAACAACGGCATGCTTGATGCAGCTATAACGTGACGACACGAGCGTCTTTTTGTCCTATCGCCATCTACTGCACGCACTTGGGTGTTTTCTCTCACGTGCTTGACTCAATGACATACCGTCACGCTGCTCCCACCTCCACCGCATCCTCACCGCAGCACCTGTGATGTACGACTTGCAAGCGGTCGTGCACCACCGGGGCACAGCGCACACGGGCCACTACGTGGCCTTCGTCCGCGGCATTGCCAACCAGTGGTACCGGTTTAACGATGACAAAGTGATTCCGGTCACCGAAGCTGAGGCCTTGACAAGCGGGGCGTACGTCCTGTCCTACGCCAAGCGGCGTGGGGTGGGCGTCGCCTAGGCGTTGTAGTACATACGCCGGAGAGGGTGGCAGTAACAGTGTGGTGTGCCTTGACCGACCTGCTGGGTGTACGTCTGTGTGCGGACGAGCAGAAAGCGTTGCCCGGCGTGAGGTATCCGCAGTGGTTTTCGTTCTGCAGGACGGAATAGAGATTAGGCCAGGTGGTGCGTATTCTGAGTTTCTGACGGCCTGGGTTTTTGGCGAATGCGAGATGCACAGACTGGTAGACAACCGCGTGCGCACCCATGTCGGCTGATTCAACGTGTAGGGTCTACCCGGCGCTGTTTGATATATATGTTTTGGGGCAAATCTTACACCTGGTATATACACAGTCTACGAATACCGCTGAGGCAAGGTAGTTGTGTGGGAGGAATAGTATACAACCCCGGACAAGCCATGGTGTGATGAACAATTGGGGATGGTAGCCCATGGGACATTCTCAGACATGCTATTGCAATGAATACAGTTGGGACTATAGATCGCTGCGTAATAGACGTCTGGCCGCCTCCACGTCAGCACCAAGTTGAAAGTTTAGTTTGCGGCGAAAGTTGTTTTTGCTCCACCTGAGACCACCTGTTATAGGGACATATGTTTAGGCTCTGAGAACCATTTTTTTTCACCGAAATACGCGTTTTGCTTGGCGGGACAATCAAAAACACCGGTAGACTCTCAGAATGCCCCCCCGGAGTTTTCCGTGAACTTTCTGGAGCGGTTTTCCGTTTCTCCAGAGTCGTAGTTTGACTGTTTGTCCGTGTTGTCAGTTCTGAGGACAAGATGAGTTTGAAGGGAAAATCTGCAAAACTCCATTTTTTCTGGCCCCATTTCTGACGAACAATCATGAATATGACCCTGCGGAGGACGTTGATTGGTTGAGACCAAACTCAAATTGTGGCTCTGGAAAACGGAAAAGTGCTCCAGAAGCCCTCGGAATACTTCAGGGTGGATCTTGAGGAGTGTATTGGTGTTTTTGAGTGTCCAGCCGAGTAAAATGCTTATTTTCTGCCTAAAGGCTCATTTTTCGGAGTCAACCAAAAAGTTCCGTTCGTACTTTGTCTGAAGGGGAGCTAAAGAAACTCGCATGAGACGGATATTGGGCAGCCTCGGACAAGCTACCACGGTCACATACCGTTGGGAGTGATTGCATTTGGGGCTTCCTCGGACGCACTATCACGTGGTAAACGGTTGGAGGTGAAGTTCAGCGACAAGTCGGGGGCGGGGGCGGGGGAAAATATATATATTGTTGCGGGAACTGTCTTGCTCCACAATAGGAAAAATCTTGTCAGAGAAAGGGACTCGCACGAGACGAGTATAGAACAGCCTCGGACAAGTTGTTGCGTGATATACAGTTGGGGATGATAGTATGTGGGGCATCCTCGGACACGCTATCACATAGCAGGTAGCATATAGTTGGGCCGAATTCGATGCGCTTTTGGCGTCTAGCCGTTGAGCGTCATCGACAAGTCGGGGCCGAGGAGGTGTTTATTTTGTAATGGGAGTTGTCATGCTCCATCGTAGGAAAGATATTGTCAGAGAAAGGGACTCTCGCACGGGACGGGTATCGGACAGCCTCGGACAAGTTGTTACGTAGTATACAGTTGGGGATGATAGTCCGTGGTGCATCCTCGGACGTTGCAGGTAGTTTACATTTGTGGCTGAATTTCGATGCACATTTGTCGCCTAGTCGTTGAGCGTCATCAACAAGTCGGGGGCGGGAAGGTGTCTATTTTGTAGTGCGAGTTGTATTTCCCCACCGCAAGAAAATTGTTGCCAGAGAAAGGGACTCTCGCACGGAACGGGTACTGGACAGCCTCGGACAAGTTGTTGCATGGTATACAGTTGGGGATGATAGTGTGTGGGGTATCCTCGGACGTGCTATCACGTAGCAGGTAGTTTACAGTTGGGGTCGAATTTCGACGCGCATTTGGCGTCTAGCCGTTGAGCGTCATCGACAAGTCGGGGGCGGAAGGGTGTCAATTTTGTCGTGGGAGTTGTTTTGCTCCATCGTAGGGGAAGATTACCAGACGAAGGGACTCGCACTCGATTTGTGGAGGTTTTTCGTTGCCGGGATTGTGGAGATGTGCTTCAGGTCCCCTACCCTTTGACTGGCAATTTGTAGCCCTTGCTTCGCGGCAATAGGGAATACATTGATGCGCCGTTCTACTTAGCAGGGAATTTGTCGTGGCTAGAGGTAGAGGGCGAGAGGTAGATGCATACAGACCTCATCAATATAGTGACACCAGCAGTTTAGCGATTATATCGCATTGGTTCGAAGAACCTTAGTCGACTTTGAGTGGGACCCCGAGACTTATCAAGCCCGTGATCATTCTCGATAGCTATACGTAGCACTGCCGTGTTTATACTCCGTTCAGTATTGAATGCGCGGTTTTTCGTGTTGAGCAATACTGGTTGTAAAGGGCGGGTCTGGATAAACACTGAGCAAACGTCTGCGCTGCAGGCGATGTTGTAATTATGTCGCCTCATTAAAGTTCTAGTGCGTGCAGAACGTAGGGACGTTTTGAGACCTTGCATAAAGCATGTATTGCCAGTTTTAGTATATTCGGCTTTGATGCATCTCGACCACTGGTTTTGTGTGTGAGAAGCATGCCTCCTTGCTGCGCGCTACGAGTGTTCTGTTTTGGGCGCTTTGTTTCTTCAGCAGGGATTGAGTAAGAGTCAAACGCTTCTAGTAATATTAGTCTGGGCTATAGGCGAGTTTGATGACGCCTGCAGGATAGCAACCGTACTCACACCCGTACCTGCAATCTTACCTTAGCATGGCTCATTCGAGGCTTCTCACATATTTCGGGTGGTAAGACAACATTATAAACGCATCTACAATATATACGTATAGGTCCATGACGATAACTGGTACATGGGACGGATAGTAGACGGCCTCGGACAAGCTACCACGTGATAAAAAGTTGGGGGGGGTGGTCGGTGTGACTTCCTCGGACGCACTACCCCGAGTCAGGGCTAAGGTTCGATGTGCATCTAGCGTTTAGCCGATTGGACGCCAGCGGCAAGTCGGGGACGGGGGAGCGGTTGTCCTGTTGGGCCTGTAGACGGCGCAGCAAGATTATCCGCCTTTTACGAGTCTGAAAACGGCGGGTAAGTAGATGGTAGTCTGTGTATGAGCTCGTTGGGCTTGAACGTGCTTGTCTATCGGATGCTTGTGCGGGCCCAGCTCGTTTTATGAATTGCAAAGTGTTTTGCTGATAAAGACACAACACACAAGGCTCTAGCAGGTACAGTATAGGGTGGGAAGTACATGCCAATTGTTTAGCAGTGCACGAGGGTATGACGCATGGGACACTTCCGGCGCTTGATGCTTCGTTTCTAGCGACAACGTTTCGCGAGTCCTAGATCTAGAGAGCTTGGGCAAAAGTGTTTATACGTCGCAAGTTTTGGGGGTACTGCCACGTGCACCAACTTGCGTCGGGCTTGTGTTATTATGGTCCGAGTCTCTATCAACGTGTGTTGTTGTTGCTTTTGTTGTTGACACAATTCAATTTGATTTGTTTCATTTTTGTGTTATTTCCGTACGAGGCACTCGGTTCCCTTGGTGCATGGCATTTCACAGTATCCCGCCGACCAGCGGGATCTTTCGCTCTTTACACGTACTCGCATCTACAGCAGTTACAGTCATACTCCTCCCCTCTCCCCTCGACCCCGCGCTTAATAAAAAACGACTCCAAGGAAATCAGTTCGCGGCCCGTATCAGCCCAGAACTATTCTATAATTCCGCAAGTGGTACACTTGTGGTCTCTCAAACGGATTCAGAAAAGTTGTTTGTCTGTCTGGCTGTCCGATCAGGGTCACTCAATGGCCACCTACGGACATATTTCTTTCCAAACGGCTACGCCCATGCCGCACGCATCAGGTCGAAGCCCTCGCGGGGGCGATCGTCATGGTCCAGACCATACCTCTTCGGGTGCCCCTGTATGTGCAGTTATCAGAGTTGACTTCCAGCATCCCAATCGGGGTGACGGGTCGAGCAGCAGCAATCGCTCCCCAAAGGCCAGCGGAAAAACTGTTCGTCTAGTCTATTTTCGAGTGAAAAGTAGGGTAAAAATCATTTTTGGTCTGTGCTGCAAGCGATAAGCAGCACGGCAATAGCAAAGGCTATCCTCCGCCCCTGCCTCCTTGCCACTTCTCTCCGTCCGTCCCTCGCTCCCCCTCTCCCTCCCCTCCTCCCTCCCCCCGCGCCCTGCTCCCTCCCTCCCTCCGTCACTCCCTCCCACCCGCCCCCCCCCCTCCCTGCCTGCCTGCCTGCCTGCCCCCTCCTCGTTGTTTCCTTGTCCCTCCCTCCCTACAGCAATAGTAGTACCTGGTACCTTCGTCAAGTCTATTGTCAAGTGGAAAAATGGGTAAAATTCATTATTGGACTGTGCTGCAAGCGATAAGCGGCACGGCAATAGCAAAGGGTGTCCTCCGTCCCTGCCTCCTTGCCGCTTCTCTCCGTCCGTCCGTCCCTCGCTCCCTACCTTCCTCCTTTCCTCCCCTCCTCCCTCCTTCACTCCCTCCCTCCCTCCCTCCCTCCTCCGTCACTCCCTCCCACCCGCCCCCCCCCTCCCTGCCTGCCTGCCTGCCCCCTCCTCCTTGTTTCCTTGTACCTCCCTCCCTACAGCAGAAGTAGTACCTGGTACCTCGTACGCTGACGCAACACATAACAACACCGTTTTCGAAGTTCGTAAATTATTTCGGTATGAACACCATTTCGAAATTTCGTTAAATCCTTTTCTTCCGTAGATTTTTCAGTACGGCGGGGATCCCACTTAATCCTTTTAGGACTGCAGTCCCGTTTTGGGAACAAATTACTTGGAATTAGAATGATTTGCCCCCAAAATGGGACTGCAGTCCTAAAAGCGCGGTTTCATTGAGTGCGGGGCCCCACGTAATAAGTGCGGTGAAAATCTCTAGACACGAATTCATCCCACTTTAGTGCGGCTGCCGCACTCAAGTGGAATAAGTGCGGTGCGGGAGCGGCTGCCGCACTCAGGTGGAACCGGTCCCGCTTTAGATGTGCTTCAGATACCATTGTTATCATATTTGTTTTTTCCACGGGAAAAATAAATCAAAAATAGTACCAGCAGGCAGTGGTAGTAGCCCCTGTAGAAACGAGGTGACAATATATTCCGCCTCCCTCGTACAAACGTGAACTCAACTACTATCTATGCAAACGCCTACGAACAGAAAGCTGACGTATTTCATAATTTTATTAAAAAAATAGAAAATACAACAAGAAATTAGTTGCGATTCTTTGCACGTGGCGAAAGTTTCATCTGGCGAACGTTTTCAACCATTCATCAATATCATAAGACAGGATGAAAAATTCGACGTCGAAAAATCGAAATTGAAATCGAAATCCGTAACACAAAAAGGGAAGAGAGACAAAAAACGAAAAAACAAGCAATAACCAGGAAAGAAAACACACAACAGACAAGAGAATACGCAGTTTTTCGCGGATTTTCAGCGCCAGGGGGTGTTTAGCAGAGACCAAAAGATATCCGGTGTTCCAACTGCTCAAATTCCAACTCCTCAAAGAAACCCGACCAACTACAACAAATGGTTACGAGTACACACACTTGGGGAATAAGCACGCCAACCCCGTTCCTTGGCCGTGCAATAACAACAAACGTATATGAAGGCATATACCAAAATCAAAGACAACATCCAGCACACCGAGTGTCCGTGCCGTGATGATGCTTCGTCCTATTAAGAGTAAAGAGATACAAGCTTGGTGGCCACAGAAACTACGACATAGATATACTACATCGTAGACAATACAGAAAGACATACCAAGTATTATATGGCAATAGACGGTGCGCGGGCTCGGGCCCGCACGGTTTCCTAAAAGCACTTGATTTTAAACGCGAGAGGCCAGAAAGGCCAACCGGAGGTCGCAAAAGAAATATTGCAGCAACAGCAGCAGAAGGGGCACTACCACTGCTGCGTACGGCAGTACAAGGCGCTTCGCTCAGGAAGGAAAAGTACATCAAATCGGACAGGTGTGGTCCACGATTGATAGTTTTTTTTTTCATGATCGTAGTTGCAAACTGGCGACTTGACAATGCCAAGAGTCCCGCCGCCATGCTTCAGGAGAAAACAGCTCGGACGCCACACACGCTTCGTCTCCCTGGCGGTTGCCGTACGTAGTATGTACATACCCCAGGTAGGGTATGTACTTATTATCTGAAGTTTCATGTGCTGTATGTACGAAAAAAGATGACGCACAGCACGGCATGACAGCACCGCAAAAACAATACCAGTTACCAATGAAACCGGAAAATTCGGAAAGAAAAAAAATACTCGTCCCTCTCGTGTAATAATTTTCTGCCTGATTGGAACACCTTGCACCGGTAAAGCGAAACAAAAAAAACAACAGCAGAGCTTTTCTCTCCCAGCCTCGTACGCCGCCCGCCCCTCTCGCGACCACCTCGCCACGGATTCGGTCCGGGTAAAGATTTCCTCGCTCTCTGCCACAGTCGGCCCCATCGCCCGCCTCGCGTTAAGCTCAGTGCTCACCGTGGCCGTCGTTCGCCAGCTCGACAATGTTGTTGTTCGACTGGGTACCTCCCTCTGTGATTTCCAGCCCGGTCGCAAAAATCAGCACCGCTTGAATGTTATCTTGCAATCCCGAACGACCCTTATAACTCGTACGTACTCTATCAAAAATCACAAATTGAGGCCAGACAGAGCCGATTCATGCTTCCCTCGTGTCTCGAGGCACACGCGACGCCTAGCCACGAAAACGGCGACCGCGCTCCTTGCAACCTCCTCTCTACCCGCCACCACCCGCTGACACCCGCGACGGGGCCACGCTCGCCCGCGATACCGTACTCGGAGTACACGCACGCACACGACACAAAAGAAGAAAAAAAGGAGAAAGGACCGAGAGTGCCAGGAGGGATGGAGAAAACAAACACCCGCTGGAAATATCCGGCAAGAAATAAAAGGAGGCGGTTTCGAAGTGAGAACTCTGAGAGGCCAGGGATGTACCAACCGAGCACGCTCAGAGATTGAGATCTAAGCAAGTGGTTCTATTATTAAAAAAAAACAGTCCCACGCGACAAAAGCCAGGATAGTAAACATTGTCACCGTCACACGACGTACACACTCGTACCAATGATGAGGATCTTCAATGCGCGGGATTCGGGATTAATATCCCGTGGTCCTGTGATTGGTATGTTGTGCCGGACTTGTTCGTACATCGGCACAGCAGCAGCAGCGGTCTTGCATGCCACAGCAGCAGCGGTAGCGCCACATCACAGCAGCAATGCAGTAGCAACAAACAGTAGCAGCATCATGCAGTGGGAGTGGTCTCCCATGCTAGACAGCAGCAGTATAGGCATGCTTAGCTTCGTAAAATCAAATATCATACCAGGTACCAAGCAGTCAATCAAATGCCTGGTCCTGTTGTACTCGAAAAGCACAACCAACGCGACAAAAAAACAGGACTGATCATTAGCATTATTGTTCTTATGCAGACGTACCAAGCCGTGCTCGAAAAAAAACGCACCCCCAATGGAGCTACTGCAGTAGAAGACTGTTTGGATAGCACTATGTCCGGAAAAGAAAAATAATGGTTTATTGTTATGGCCCTCGAAGAAACGCGCTCGAGCACTGTTCTTAGTTTGCTTGTCTTTTTATTTTGTGAATTCGCAGTTGGAGTTGGTGAGAGTGACGAGAGAGACCAGTCGGCACCGTGATCCCCAACAAGCAGTTCCGCAACAACACCAGCATGTTTTCCCCACGTATTTTGTGGACAGGCCCATTCTGCCTACGAGCACTCGTCGAGTTGGGTTTCGTTACGATAGGTAGAACTCAAAAACAAAACCGATATGACAGGTAGGTGCCACCACTATTACTGCTACTACTACTGCTGTACCGGCATCTACATCAGATCTTCTCCTGCTTTTCCGTCCCCTCATTGATAGTATTACTGTAGAAGGATGGGCCTGACAAAACCACCTGCAGCATGTCTTAGGACACGGCCCGCACGTTGTTGCTGTGGACAGGTGCAGTCTGCCCAAGAGTACTCGTTAAAGGTAAAGAAAAAAAGAAAAAAAACGGTTGATGTTATTCGGTTTCGTTTGGCCCAGCCATGTATGTGTGCCTACACACGTTGCCGCATCTACTGTTGTTGTAGCTCGACCAACTCTGGACAAACTCCAACCGCACCAGTACGAGAAGCTTTGTTTATGCTGGCACAGAGCCCGCCGGGATTGGCATTGGTGCCATATGCATTGAGCGCGGTGGACAAACGTGGCCGAAAACACTATGTTGAATCACACACGATGACACAGTGACACAGCAGTCAGTGACACACACAAATAGTAAAACTGCGAGCGAGGCACCCTGCTCTCGTACGATAAAGAGTTTTTTTTTTCCTTGGAAAACCAAGAAAACCATGGAACAAAGGCTCGCGCTTCGCACTCGCGCATCTCATTATAGATATATATATATACAATGAATCTCGGCCGCTAAGAGCGAACCTTAAAATTCCGATTTTATCTTCAACTTTGTCTGGGACTCCGGAAGCCTTCGCTCCCCTGCCTTCGTGCTAGCTGTTTCGACCGCTTTCCTCGAGGGTCGCGCGAGCCGGCCTCCGACGGGTGTTCTCCCGTGCGCGCGTCTCGGAGTCTCGCGCCACCGACGAGCCCGGCGACCCCGAACTTGAGGGATATTTGCTGGAAAAAGGAGACACGGACGTTCTATTTTCTGTGGTCCTGGAAATTTGTTTAGGTGCTGTTGCTCCGCGAAGAGCTTCTTGTGACAAGCTTTATCTTACAGTATTATTAATAGTAGCGTTTTACTCTCCGAGGTTCGATCTCTCGGTCTTGCTGTGATGCTATCGCTTTCTATCGACTGCCTTGCTTTGCGGGCCGCCGCCATCGGCCTGTTCGAACCCCTCGGTCCTGCCTTTCTCGGTGGCTCCCTTCCCTTGCCCCTGTCTCTTCGCTGGACGACTATACACGCACCTTCTCGGCGTATCGCGCACAGTTCTTGGTATCAGATCGTTGCATATCCCGGTGATTTTGCTTTGTTGGGTTTTGTTTTTAGTAGAAATTTGATAATTCGGCACATCTTCTCTTTTTCCTCTACTATTAATACTACGTATTGTCCTAAAAGTAGAAGGTACGCGGGTTGCTCGTGTACTCAGGATGCGAACGATTGAAGGGTTCATAATTTTTGCGGAGGATTTTTTATTGGTTCAAACTGACAGTCCCGTTTTCGACCACGAACTCGAAGAAAAATTTGCTGCGTTGAGGAGACACGGAGCTCTATCTTCAGTTTGGGCGAAGCCTTCGCTATCGATTTAGTCTTGAACTTTGTCTGGGACTCCGGACGCCTTCGCCTCCCTGCCTTCATGCTTGCCTTTTCGACCTCGATACGTATTGACAGTCTCATGTATTCTTGGGTGCGATATCTACAAAAGCTTACCTGGTACCTGGTATTATTTACCAGGTACCAGATATCTATCTGGTAAACTGTCTACGTGACAGACTTGATCTTATCTCATTTTCTCTCTGAGGTTCGATCTCTCGGCCTTGCTGATGCTACCGCTTTCTCCCGACTCCCTTGCTTTGCGGGCCACCATCGGCCTGATCGACCACCTCGGTCTTGCCTCACTCGTTGGCTGCCTTCCATTGCCCCTCCCTCTTCCACGGACGACTGCACGCGCCTTCTCGGGGTATCGCACCGTTCTTGGTACCAGATCGTTGTATATTATCCCGGTGATTGCTGTGTTGGTGTTTTAGAACTCGGCACGTCTTCTGTTTTCGCCGGGATTCAGACTGAGAATACTACCCATGCCGTTAGCAGTAGGAGTACGGGTACTTTGCGGTTGTTCTGTATTGCCGATCGATATCAGGTATCCGGTATCCGGTAGGTGCTCGATACTGCTCATCATGCGTGCAGTATCTCGATTGCTGCCTGCTGTTCTCAGGATTGAGTGCGATAATGCGCGTACAGCAGTAGTACGCATCCTGTTCTCGCAGTAATTTATGCGTATACTGCAAGTTGCTGTCTGCTGCGATGCCGTACAAACCGCTGCTGCTGCTGCTGTTGTTGTTGTGCTGCTGCTGGTGTTGCGGCTGGCTCTTCACAGCAGCACCAGCTGCAGCAACCGACCGCTGCAGCAGCGATGCCTGCTACTACTCTTGCTGCTGTTGCTGCTATATTTTTTGTTATTTATGCTGCAGCGCTGCAGCTGCTATCGCTTTCGTGTGCGGGAGAGGTCATCTCCTCTGCACAAGCGCCGTTGGAAGTAGGTATACAGCTCGCCTTAGAAAGGGGTGATATAGGCGTGGGTTTTGGGTACTTGGCAACTGGGGAGCAAAGGGCAGCAAAACTACAGCAGTGTACTATCATCGTGAACAAATTTAAAGCAATCTCAGTCCTGTGAGAAACCCCTCGGAACTGAGCTGATTTTTGCCCCCGACAGCAGCAACTGAGCTCCAAAGCATCGATGATCTCCTGGCCCATAAGAAAAAATAGACGGTTGTGATTTCCGGGCTTCAGAGTACATGGCTGAAAAAGACTAAAATTGGCTGAAAAAGACAAAAAGAATACCAGGGTACCAGGTACCAGGTATCGTCCCAAAATGTGCTATAAAAGTTGGTCTATAAAATTCGAGTGAGACAGATACTCGTACAAAAACTGAGAACTGACACTCGGCAGTGCCTTTTCCCTGCATCACTCGGTAGTGCCCTGATCCTGTTCGTAACAAGATCGAATTGAACATTTATGTCAACTTCCTTAAAAGTATTCACACGACTTGGCACTGGGGTATATTTTCCTATCCGGAGCATGGGTGCCGAAAAACATGTCGGTTGTTTGCTACAAGATAAACGACAGATTGGCTAGAGATCTCTGTATACAGTACCGCGAAACATTATAGATCCCTCAGGGAATGCTCTTGTGTACTAATGGTGTGGCTCGTAGCGCGCTCGCATGCTCTTGTGTACTTGTCGGGTTGGAACAGCAGTACGGGATATATACTCGTTCCTGCTCTGTCGCCCTGAAGGCATGTGCTCTTGTGCACTTGACGTATTTTCAACAGCGGTGTTATTGGAGTGTTATTAGAGATCGAAATATGCGACGAGGATGCTCTGCTGTCCACAAGGAATGCTCTCGTGTACTTGTCGTGTTGGAACAGCAGAATGGTATCTATGCTCGTTCCTGCTCTGTCGTCCTGAAGGCATATACTCTTGTGCACCTGACGCTCTGCCATCGCTCGTCATAATATAAGAGATCCCCGACGAGCTTTTTGGTATAGCAGCATGATATCTAACGAGCGATGGCATGCTCTTGTGTACTTGTGGTGTTGGTACAGCACTATTGCCCTCAAAACATGCTCTTGTGCACTTACTTGGCGCTCTGCCATCGTCGCTCGTCGCGCGCTCGCATGCTCTTGTTTGTTGGTGTGGTATGATGGTACGGTTTGATATACTGTTGGTATGGTATATGATGGTACGGTTTGATGTACTATATGGAAATGGTATGGCGGTACGGTTCGATATGCTATATGGAAAAAACAGGGCTTTTCGCGGGTCGGGTCAGCGGACCCGACCCGACCCGCGAAATTTTTGAGTTTTTTTTACTTGACCCGACCCGACCCGTGAGATTTTGAAAGACTCTTGACCCGACCCGACCCGTGAGGTTTGAAAATCTCCTGACCCGACCCGACCCGACCCGCGAGATTTCAAAACCTCCTGGCCCGACACGACCGGACCCGCCACCTTCCGATTGACCCGTGAAACACGGGATTCATGTGGGTCGGGTCACCATGAGCCGCTAGGCCATTTATTATCTTGACCCGAAGGTTCGACCCGCAGATCTGGCCCGTTGGTCGGCACTTCAAAAACAATTTCATGCTCATTTTTGTGCCCCGCAGCCATATATGACCTGGCTGTAGTGGGTATGAATGGATGCGGGCATGCGTGTATGAATTTGGCGGTGTTTTAATATTTGAATATGATACCAAAGGAGTATTATCGAGTATTGGTACGAGGGAAGCCTTCGGGTAGGAGAGCGGGAAGTGATTCAAGTGTCGGATCCGCGAGCCGACTGCGCGGGTCCAACCCGCGGGTCAGTAGAAACCAACTCGCGGGTCATGCTGGCCCGACCCTCGAGTGACCCACTTCTCGCGGGTCATGACCTGACCCGACCCGTGTGAGCTTTTCGTCACCTCTTGACCCGAACCGACCCGACCCGACCCGTGAGATTTGAATAAATTCTTGACCCGCCCTGACCCGACCCACGAGATTTGAAAACCTCTGGACCCGACCCGACCCGTGAGATCTTGAACCCTTCCTGACCCGACCCGGCCCGACCCGTGACACTTCGAACACCACGTGACCCGCGAAAGGCACCAGGGCTATTCGCGGGTCATGACCCGTCCCGCGGGTCGGGTCACTTGATGCTCAAAATGTCACGGGTCCGGTCGGGTCGGGTCAGGAAGTGTTCAAAATTTCACGGGTCGGGTCGGGTCGGGTCAAGAATTTTTCAAAGCTCGCGGGTTGGGTCAGGTCGGGTCAAGAGTTTTTTAAATCTCACGGGTCGGGTCGGGTCGGGTCAAGAGGTGATGAAAAGCTTACGGGTCGGGTCAGGTCATGACCCGCGAGAAGCAGGTCACTCGTGGATCAGGCCAGCATGACCCGCGAGTTGCTTTTTGCTGACCCGCGGGTCGGACCCGCGCATTCGGCTCGCGGACCCGCCACTTGAATAACTTCCCGCTCTCTTACCCAAAGGCTTCTCTCGTACCAATACTCCGTAACACCCCTTTGGTATCATATTCAGACATTAAAACACCGCCAAATTCATAAACGCATGCCCGCATCCATTCATACCCACTACAGCCAGGTCATATATCGCTTCGGGGCACTAAAATGAACATTAAATTGTTTTTGAAGTTCCCATCCACGGGCCAGATCCGCGGGTCAAACCTTCGGGTCAAGATAAATGGTCTCGCGGGTCAAGGTGACCCGACCCGCATGAAACCCGTGTCTCACGGGTCAGTGGGAAAGTGGCGGGTCGGGTCGGGTCGGATCAGGAGGTTTCAAAATCTTGCGGGTCGGGTCGGGTCGGGTCAAGAGATTTTCAAATCTCACGGGTCGGGTCGGGTCGGGTCAAGAGGCTTTCAAAATCTCGCGGGTCGGGTCGGGTAAAGTCAACATACCTAAACAAAATCGCGGGTCGGGTCGGGTCAGCTGACCCGACCCGACCCGACCCGACCCGTGAGGTTTGACCTGACCCGCGAAAAGCCCTGGAAAAAACACCGTAGGTTATATGGTATGTTGTTGGTATGATATGGTGGTATGGTATATGGTATGTTGGTGGGAAAAAATGTTGGAATGGTATGATGGTACGGTTTAATATGCTATATGGAAAAAACACGGTATGTGATATGGTATGTTGGTGGTATGGTATGGCAGTACGGTGTGGTAGATGTATTGTATGGCTAAATATTGCCTACTAATAGTGGCATGGATTATGGTTTAGTATATAAGGTCCGCAAGAGTCGACTACGTCGTACGAATATCGTCTGTAACGGCCTTATATATCGATCATTGGAAGGTGTTCGAAAATCTAAGGCATGCGGACAAACAGACAGACAGACAGACAGACAGACAGACATATTTGCAATTACCAAAACAGATACTCAGTTTTACTAAGTGATAATTTACTCAGCACGTATCATACAGCAGTCGTGCATTCCATACCTGCCCCGGGCATCGTGCACACCCCCTATTCGCTGTCATTGCCCGATACGAATCGGGCTGGCCCTGGGTTGGTTATATGTCGAGGTCGATTGTTTTTCGCACTGCTGTAAAAAAAGTTATTCCGCATGATGACTACTTCAATATGTGTATGATACGCTCGGGAGCACAACTAGCTATCTCCTTTTCATGGCACAAATTAAAAACAAGTACTTACGAATGCTGAGTTCGATATAGGTATGAATATCTCACTGATGAACAACAATGTCTTCTTCACCTCAAGCATAACACAGATTAATTAGTCCAGGAACCAGGAATTGAGACCTGATCAAAGCCTGGCATTCTCAAGCTTAAGAACGCAGATGGGCAGAGCTCGCCATGTGCTAAGCGTGAGCTATGAGTCTCAATTTGTTCGCGGTATTACACGCAGCGACTGATTGATGGTACGAAGCACGAAGCGAACCTCCGATTATCATTTTTAGCCAAATCTTCGCTGTTACCCCACACCGAACCGTCGGAGACGAGCCTGAGCGAAAACGGCCTGTCTCTGGGTCAGCTACCCCTGCTCGTGACGGCGCGATCGAGGCTAACGCCCGACCGATTTTTTCAAACAATGCGTGAGTCAAGCCTGAAGTACGTGTGTTGCATAAAACTCTCAGTCTTTTCCGCGGCGGCGCGTTCGAAATTTAGCGGTGGCTCAACAAAAAGAGGATCGGCGCCTAATCATTATAAGGCTCCGCGGTGCGTTTTAGCTTTTCTTCGCTCGTTGGTTTTAGTCCAGCTGGAGAGCCTACTCGCTTACACTCTCGGGAAAAATATAGAAAGACGCAGAAGAAAATCAAAGACGACATCCAGCACACCCCGTGTCCTTGCTGATTCTTCATCGCAGAGAGACCAAGCTCTGTGGTCACAAAACGACTATCGAAGAGGCTTCATTGCGTTGTTACGTTGAAACATTTCCATGATTAGTATATAGGGTCGTGATGCCAGTGGCTATTTCTGTTTCATGTGTTTCATCAAATGCTGGTTTATTGACACCTTCATACTCAAGTTATGATCGCTTCAGCTCGACTGGAATGGGAAGGACAGATGGAAGAGAGATGGAGGGACGGAGGAAGGGAGGGAGGGACGGAGAGAGGGAGGCAGAAGGGGGTCGGCCACTCGAAGGGAACCGAGTCGAATAGAGTCCACCACGAGGGGGCGCGAGTGGCCAGCAGTTCGCAGTAGATTTTAAACGTTTGTCAGTGATCACAGACGGTCGCGTTTGGGTTGGGACTCCTAAGATGCTCGATTTTTTGCAGTCATCAAAACGATACTGGAGTAGTACAAGAACGGCCGTAAGGATGTTCGGCGAGAGAGGAGGAAAACAGCACAGCATCAAACGGGCGGCGCCAAACGAGCTGGGATTAGTATGATGAGCGATGTGACCAACGGCTAAGTGGGTGGCGTCGGAGGGGTGTTCGCCAGGCATCGTTTGGGGGGTGGGCGTCGTAGGTTTAGTTTGCAGGCGGACACGTACACACACCTTTCGGATATCGTCGGAAACTGTTAGAAGCGACCTGACAAGCATAAGCTATAGGAATCAATCAGCCAGCTCTCCCTCGAAAGGCACACGAACATGTTTCTTTATTACGTGTGAACCCACCGTTGCTATTGGGGAATTATATTCTTGTCCACCGGTCCGAACAACCATTTAGTCAGATGGGGTGTGTCCGAAAAGACATTTACTGCACAACTGTGCAACGAAGTTCGACCAAACACATACCAAACACATGACATACTTACCGGTAAGTCCGTGCCAGTCGCAGAAGAAAAAATAGAAAGCGGAAGCACCTAAAACCACGTACGTGAAGTGAGCGGAAGTAGAGGAGTAGTCTATCGGTAGCCTACAACCTCCCATCATACCATCAGGTAGTCGCGAGCCACAGGGCGCTGTCCTGGAGCGTTCACGTTGATTGATTGTGTCAGCTGCTGTGTAAGACAAGGCAAATTCAGGCAAGGCGCAAGGTCCCAAGGCCTGCGGCCCCTTGTTTTCCTTGCTTGGAGATTAACATCGTGCCATTTGCCACTTTGTTGTCACCGTCCAGTCATCCGCTCAGACCGAAAAATACATCGATAAACAGAAAGACCCATTCACAAAACAATGAACTCACCAATAAGTACATACGTACTATTAATACACACATGCCACATACGGTACACACAACAGTAGTGTTTAAGCCCCCGACGTTCACGCACGTTCCCCGGCATTGGCATAGCAACGCAACTTGTGAACGATAACACTCGCCCGGGGTCACACTTATTACGTTACTACTGTATTAATACTGACAAAAGTTGAAAAACAACCGAAAAAAAGAACGAGCACCGCTAAACTCACGTCTTCCACCAGGAGAGATCGGCCGCTTGCCCCCGCAAAAAAATGAGTCACTTCCGGGAGGTAGGCGAAAGACAACAACATTTTCTCCTCTGACCCTGTGAAGGAAACGAAGCAGGCCACACCTGGCCTACTCTCCCAACGCAGTCACTAGTGCTTTCCTACGCGAGATACCAGCGGCGTGGCGGCTATTTATGTTTACTTGCGGAGTCAGCGCGTCACACAACTTATTCTCCCCAGAATATTGCTGCACTTCCTTCCCTATGTGGATATATCCATCCCTTCAGCACAGACGGATGCTCTCAAGTCCAACTCACCAACCGAACACGCAAACCCAAACCCGCAAAGTGCCCGTCAACAGGTCCGCCGTCCTCTTTCCGGTCTGTGCGAGTACCTACCACGTGCCCCTTAAAAACGTTTGCCTGGCCCAAAACCGACATACCACGGTTTACTCAAGCGTATCTCCGCTAGCCCCCTTGCTCAAGGGTGAACGGATGTTTTCCTTCTCCTTGGAGTGAGCCGTGAGCGCGACTTCAACGGTATTTCTGGTACGGTCGGCCATAGTTTGAACCTCGATATTACGAACATATGACATGCGGCTTTGCGACCTTATACCTTCAATTTTAACGCTAACTCCCACTTCAAGTTGAGGTTAGCGCTCGAGCTGGAACTGTCCTCGCGATGTGACCGCGCCGTGCCTACTGCAGTGTTCAATTTGACCCTGTGATAATCTTGTTGCACCTCTGCACATTGCTGTGGGAGACACTGGCGAGTACCCCCAACAAACCTGCACTATCGCACACCCCCTCCAACACCTGCCGTTGAGGCCGCCGGCACGGCCGCCACTGCAGTCACCGGTACCACCACCGCTGCATCTACCGCTAGGCCACCCGGCCGCACGCGTGCTGCGGACCAGATAATCGCCACCTCGGCGCCATCGCTCAGCTCTGCACCCCCCACGGCTTGAAGGCCGACTGGCCCTTGGAGACCTGTTGGAGATGTGCGGGAAGTGGCGGAGGAGGAGATCCTGAATCCCCTCCGTGCTGGACACGCGATCGTAGCCCTCTTGGGGGTACACCTTTTGTGGGCGCGACGGTATGACAGCAGCAAGCGGGGCAGCGCAGAGTTCCGTTTACAACTAAAAAGTTTTCGTGCAGGCCGTTGTACGGGGGGGTACAAACACATATGTAGCTGTACATGAACGAGCACGTCGACACGAGCACGGCAGCGATGGCGACGTTTGACTGGTCAAGTTCGCGCATCGTACCGTCGGCGTGAAAATCGTTGGCAAAGAATCGGCCTGACTCGAGACGGCGGCTGACCATGGCGATGAACATGGGGAAAGGATTCTGGCGACAATCAGTGATGAAGCAGTGTAAAAAACAGAACAAGGAGAGGGAGGGAGGTGGGGGGGTGCACTCATTATCATACATGGCCGTAGTTGTATGACCATAGACCCTCGCATCCCTACAATGCCGGGGCGGAGCACGTCCAGTTTTCACCGACCAGGCAGACACTGTTTGCACCAAGCGCGAAACACCGTGATATGTTGGGCGAGTCGCATGAAGGGCGAGCTGCATCCTACGAAGAACCTCTCTTGAGGCGGATGTTCTTGCATATGGATGACAGCGTCAATGAATTGATTTAGTTTCTGGTGTGGCCAGTTCCAGAGACAGCAATGGGTTTACTATGTAACTGCCTCTTGGGTGCCTCACCATATACACACAACGTGATACGATCCTCCTCGACGTGCAGAGGGGAGGTTCTCCCCGCAAAAAATGATCTAACTCGACCGCCAGCTGTGGTGACCGCGAAAAAAACCAACAACAACAAAAAAAACCAACAACAACAACAACAGCAACAACAACTACTACTACACCAACAACAAAAACGGTACCCCGGCTGTCTAGCTCACGCAGTGAGAGGCGTGTTTCACAGCGTCGTCGCCAACCGACGCCAACCCAACCTATATATATACGAAGTATATACACACCAGGCATATAATAGGGGGGGGAGGGGGCGAGGGGGGGAAAGTACCCCCTCGTCGCACTCCCAATCAAACTTCATCGATATCAGCTTCTAGAACCATTACATGGCGCCGATTTCAGTGCCACGCCCTTCCCACACACTAATACATGTGGGCGCGGGCGCTGCAGTGGC